>CM055128.1:302075982-302673482 GCA_029206835.1 Rana muscosa
CGGAAATCTGATTGGATGCAGGCGCTGTTCAGCTGACCATTTTCACCCCCTCAGAAATCCGATTGGATGCAGGTGCTGTTTAGATGACCATTTTCGCCCCCCTCGGAAATCTGATTGGATGCAGGCGCTGTTAAGCTGACCATTTTCGCCACCTTTGGAAATCGGATTGGATGCGGGCACTGTTCAGCTGACCATTTTCACCCCCTCAGAAATCTGATTGGATGCAGGCTCTGTTCAGCTGACCATTTTCTAGAAGGCTCCGTTAACGAAAGTCGATTGATTTATCCACGTTTGTTGAGCCACACAATGCTTGGATTTCAGCTGAGCCAACAGGAACTGGCTGAAATTGGGCAATGTGTGGGCAGCTTAAAGGCACAGTTCACCTTTTACCAATAAAACTGCCTATGTAGGTTAGGGGCGTCTGAAAATTATTATTATTATACAGGATTTATATGGCGCCAACAGTTTACGCAGCGCTTTACAACTTGAGGGTAAACAGTACAAATACAATAGACTTTAATACAGGAGGAATCAGAGGGCCCTGCTCCTTAGAGCTTACAATCTAAAAGGGAAGGTCAAGAGATACAAAAGGTAATCAGATAAAAACAAACCGGAGCTTTGACCAAAGTTGGGTAATGCCCTTGCTATAGGTGTAGGCCAGTGATGGAGAACCTTGGCACCCCAGATGTTTTGGAACTACATTTCCCATGATGCTCAACTACACTGCAGAGTGCCTGAGCATCATGGGAAATGTAGTTCCAAAACATCTGGAGTGCCAAGGTTCACCATCACTGGTGTAGGGCATCAATGTACCTCCTGAAGCCTGACTGAAAAACTCAGAGAGATTGCATCATGTGTCATTCTGCCTTATTGCTAGGATGTTACTAAGACACTCCTAGCTGTTCTTGCTCCACCCTCACAGGATTGAGCTCTTTCTCTGGCTCCCCTCACATGGGATTTCTCTCCCTGAGCTCAGAGATGCTGCAGCGGAGGAGATGGCTAAGACACGCCTAGCTGTTACCCCCCAACTATCACAGGAGCGAGCTCTCAAACCCCCTCCCCCCCACACACGTGCAAGGTCACTATCCATCCCTAAACTCACTGACTGCGGCGGGGGGAGAGAGTACACGTGTGAGGGGATTCGAATCAGAAAAGGAGCTCGCTACTGTGATGTATAGGTAAGCAGTAATTGCTAGGCGTGTCTTAGCAACATCCTAGTAACAACGTAGGATGGAGGTCTGCCATCTCTGGGAGTTTTCCAGCCAGGCTTCAGGAGGCATGTAAATGGCCTATATCAGGGATATGCAATTAGCGGACCTCAAGCTGTTGCAAAACTACAAGTCCCATCATGCCTCTGCCTCTTGGTGTCATGCTTGTGGCTATGTCAGTCTTGCTATGCCTCGTGGGACTTGTAGTTCTGCAACAGCTGGAGGTCCGCTAATTGCATATCCCTGCTCTATACACCTATAGCAAGGACATTATTCAATTTTAGTCAAAGCTGCACCGTTTGTTTTTTATCTACAGACACCCCTTATTTGCATTGGTAAAGGGGAAGTATGCCTTTAAGCTCGCCATACATTGCTTACATTTGGCCAATTCCTGTTGGCTCAGCTGAAATTCAAGCAGTGTGTGGCTCTGCCGGCATCACCAACCAAAGTTGGTGATCAATCGACTTTTGTTAAAGGAGCCTGCTGGAAATTTGTCAGACGAACAGCGGCTGCATCCAGTCGGATTATACAATAGGCCAGCAGATGGGATTCCTCTCTCTGTATTGTTAGTATGGATGGAGGAAGATGGGGGGGGGGGAAGAAATCTGTACATGTATGGCCAGCTTTGTCAATGTAATTCCACTATTCTTAATACCGAAGGCATAGGTGGCAATCCTCAACTGTGTTAATCCCATGTATGGATTATTACCTGTGTTGTAACGTCATGTCAAGGCTCTTGAAGTATCCATGTTTTTGAACGCCCAGTTGGACAACCATGAGAAGAGAACGATTGTGTAGAAGCCACCAATCATTGACTTCACAGCGGTACCATTTCTTGTAAAGGAGGTACAATATACACACCTCCCAAATTTCTAAAATGGGAATGAGGGACACCTATTAGCAAAATATGTAGGCATAGGACACGCCCCCTGCCACGCCCCCTTAAAGGAGAATTCTACAAAAACAAGGATTGGTTAAAGTGGATGTAAAGCCACTCTCATCCTTTCTAAACTACTGCCATAGTGCTGATCTATAAGGATATAGAGGCCTCCTGCATGTATCCTTATCTGTCAAATGTCTCCCCTCTGTCTGTTATAAGAACTGAAAAACTGCAGATTCTGTGGGTGGATCTGTTGTCTGGAGCTCGGTGGGTGGAGTCGTGATGTCAGTAGACTCCCCGCCCACCTCTACACTCCCCTTGTCAACATGCATTTTCTCCTGTGTATTCCTTCTGCTATGATCACTAACATCCAGTCAAAATCCAGAAAAGTAACCACATGACTTCAGAAAAGGAGTGGGGGTGGGAATTAAAAAATAATGCCTGTCTCAGGCTTAGTGCATGAGATATGTAAATAACCTGTCACTCACAGCAAGGGGGCGGAACGGACAAAAGTTCTCCTGTTTGTCCGTTTTATCTCACTGAACAATAAAAGAGGATTGCTCAGAGCTGGATTAACTCCTTGTGGCAAGACCTGGCACAAATGATAGGAAATCTTATACTCTACATTGTGACGGCAAAAAAAAAACAAAAACATTTTGGGTTTACAGCCACGTTAATGGATGACGGAAGCGACGTTATTGCAATGAATAAATATGTAAATATGAGATGTGAGGTCTTTTTGACCCCAGATCTCACATTAAAGAGGACCTGTCATGCTTTTTTTTTTTTTCTGTTACTTAAGGGATGTTTACATTCCTTGTAATAGCAAAAAAAGTGAACCAAATGTTTTTGTTTTTTTTAAAGGACAGTGTACCAATAAAAAATGTAAAAGTAAAATAAATAAGAAAAAAAAATCAAAATGTAAAGCGCTCCGTGCTCGCGCGCAGAAGCGAATGCACACGTAAGTCGCGCCTGCATATGTAAACAATGTTCAAACCACACATGTGAGGCATTGTCACGATCGTTTGAGTGAGATCAATAATTCCAGCAGGAGACCTCCTATGTAACTCTAAACTGGTAACCTGTAGACATTTTTTAAACATCGCCTATAGAGATTTTTAAATGTCAACAATTGTCGCCATTCCACGAATGGGCGAAATTTTAAAGCGCGTCATGTTGGCGATCAATTTACTCGGCATAACATTATCTTTCACAATATAGAAAAAAATTGGGCTAACTTTACTTTTGTTTTTTTTTTGTTTTTTTATATAAAAAAAATATTTTTTTAATTAAAACATAAATATATCTATTTTTCCCCCAAAAATTGCGTTTGTAAGACCGTTGCGTAAATACGGTGTGAGTGGCCGCATATTTTCATGCATCAGTGCAAACGGCGCTGTGCCGAGTGTGCGCGCCCTGAGCACTCCTGGCACGGGTTACCGGCGACTGACGGAAAACTCCAGATCGCAAGATTTCCGAGCATGTGACCACCAATCTCAGCGGTCACATGACCCTAAGCCCCACCTCCTGGCATGTAAAACCCCTTAAAGGGCCAGCAGGCGCCAGCTCCAAGGGGTTAAATTTACAAATGCAGCAATTTAGAAATCAGATGAAAGATTTAGCGCTGGGAAACACTTTTTGAAAGATAAAAAGTGCATTTTATATACAATTATATGGATCAGACCAAAATGGGGAGGAACGATGGAAGGAGGGACTTCTTTCCAAATCTGGGACGGTCCCTCGCTATCTGGGACGGTCCCTCGCAATCTGGGACGGACCCTCGCAATCTGGGACAGTTGGGAGTTTTGACAAAATGTAAGGGGGAAAAAAATTATTGTACCTCCTGAAAAATGTAAAGTTTTGCATGTTGCAATGATGTGATGCAAAACTCCATTCAAAGCTTTATTTGTACAGAGCTGGAAAGCGTTTGATCTGCTGTCTCCCCACTTCCTGTGTCAGTTGGAACAGGAAGTGAGGTGTCAGTTGGAACAGGAAGTGAGGGAAATCTCCCCAGTGGGTTGTAAATACTTAACAGAAGTGCAAATCCTTTTGCCCTGCATCCAAAATTATATATAAAAAAAAAAGTATATATCAGTAGATTGGGTCTGAAGTTTTTCTAAAGCAACAAATAGAATGGTAAACGTTCCTATATACTTCAAGAGTCTGTACAGGCGTTACAAAGCAAGGCAGACAATGAAAGTAACTTGTGTTTTTTTTTTTGCCTCGCCCTTCATTCACAACCCAAATTCTTCTTAGGTGGAATTACATATTTTTTTTTTAGACCAATACCAAACTTTTCACCTGATGATGTGTAGAGTTATCAGGAATTTTGCCCTTTCACGTACTAAAAAAATAAAATCGAACTATTTATACTATTAAAATGCAAAAACTGGATTTTTTTGCAGCTTTCCCCGGCCACTTCGGAGTCGGTAACTTTTTCAGTCGTGTTTTGGATTTAGTCGAATTACTTCACAGGATATATATATATATATTATTTTTCTTTTGGCTATGAGTGCTGCGTGTACGCTTTTCCATATAGAAATACATATATTATTTATTTCACACACTCGCCCCCCCCCCCCCCCCTATCTCTCCCCACGCACACATTTCCCGAAAAGACGTGTAAACAAGAGAAATTTTGCAAGACGATGCAATGTTGATTAATTATTTTTCTTTTCTTTTTCTTTTTTTGTTGGAATATACTATATTATATTGACTTTAAGAATTATTATAAACTTGTGTTTTGTGATGGAGATGTTTTAATATTTTGGGTTGGTGGGTGGGAGAGAAGAGAGAGGGGGTGTCAGTGTTGGCACGGTAAGCCCGTGGCAATCTTCTGCTTGGCAGGCGGTGGGTTATAAACTGACCGGGTTAGATTTTAGGAATAATTGCAATTCAATCAGCCTAAATAAAACACAAAACTGCTGCTAACCTGCCTCCAGTTTCTTCTTTATTTTGCAAATGTTTTTTTTTTTTTTTTTAAGAGACCGTCCTATCAAAAGTGGTATTATAGTTCTAGGTAAAGGTTGGAGGATTAAGAGGCAGTCCTTGGCTTCTTCTATGTCTTGGTTGCTCCAATAGTGAGATCTTCCTCCTTAAATTCCCAACCCTGTATAATGGGCAAAGCAGGTTTACAGACCCTGAAACTCAGCACAGGGATGGTGGGAGCCCCTCATAATGGGCACAGCAGGTGTACAGACCCGGGAACTTAGCACAGGGATGGTGGGAACCCCTCATAATGGGCACAGCAGGTGTACAGAGCTGGGAACTCAGCACAGGGATGGTGGGAACCCCTCATAATGGGCACAGCAGGTGTACAGACCTGGGAACTCAGCACAGGGATGGTGGGAACTCCTCATAATGGGCACAGCAGGTGTACAGACCTGGGAACTCAGCACAGGGATGGTGGGAACTCCTCATAATGGGCACAGCAGGTGTACAGAGCTGGGAACTCAGCACAGGGATGGTGAGAACCCCTCATAATGGGTACCGCAGGTGTTTAGGCCTGGAAACTCACTGCAGGGATGGTGGGAACCCCTTCTTAAGGGGCAAAACAGATGTACAGACCTGGAACTGCAGAAATCTCCCCCAATACAGTTTTGAAGAGATAGAGGAGGGTGTCTGGGGTTTTAACTCTCCGGCAAACACTGAAATAGTAGGATTTTTTTAATAACAGCTTACCTGTAAAATCCTTTTCTTTCAGTACACCACGGGACACAGAGCCTTGGTCATTACATAGTAGGTTGTATGGTCACCAGGGGTGATTGGACACTGACACAACCAATGAGAACAAGTTCCCCTCCATATAACCCCTCCCATACAGGAAGTACCTCAGTTTTTGTAGCAAAGCAGTAAGGTTTCCATAAGAAGGGGGGGCTCTGTGTCCCGAGGTGTTCTCAAAGAAAAGGATTTTACAGGTAAGCTGTTATTAAAAAATCCTACTTTCTTTATCGTACACCACGGGACACAGAGCCTTAAGCCCCGTACACACGGTCAGACTTTTGCCCAACAAACTTCGTTCTAAGCAAGTTGGACCAACAATCCGACCGTGTGTACGCTCCATCGGACAAACTTTTTTAGTTTGGTTTTGTTTTCATCGGACAAAAGTTGGGTCTGCAAACGGACAAACTTTTGCCCAACAAAAGTCCGATGGAGCAAAGTCCTACCGTGTGTACAGAAAACCATAGGTCTTTTGTCCGATGGACAAAACAACTAATGTTAAAATCAACCAACAATAGCAGAAGTTGACCAAAGGGTGGCGGTAAAGAGCAGAAAAACCATATGATGTTGCAAAAAGTTTTGGGAAAGTTTGCAGAAAAGTCCTGTGGTGTGTATGCTATGGGTGTGCGCGGCCAACTCCGTTCGGACAAAAATCCACGGAAAAGCCAGATGGAAGTCCGACCGTGTGTACGGGACTTTAGTCATTACATAGTGGGACATCCCAGAGCAATGCTCAATATGAAGGATGGGACACACAGATCAATCAGGCCGCCAACGGACAAGAAGCCCTAGACTGCTGCCTGCAGTACACTACGCCCGAAGGCGGAGTCCTCATGTCCTCTTACATCTATTTGATAGAATTTGGTAAATGTATGGACTGAAGACCAAGTTGCAGCTTTACAGATCTGAGCCATCAAAGCCTGGTGATGCACTGCCCATGAAGCGCGTATTGCCCTGGTAGAGTACGCCTTAACAGGAAAAGGAGGAACCTCATTTCTTAAACTATAGGCTTGAACAATTACTTGTCGAATCCACCTAGCAATGGTGGATTTTGATGCCGGCTGGCCCTTCTTCGGACCATCTGGCACAATGAACAAAACACCTGTTTTATGTATCTGAGCCGTAGCCTGCAGATAAACTTTAACTGCTCTCACTACATCTAGAGAGTGCCATAATCTTTCCTCCGTTGTTCGCGGTTCAGGAAAAAAGGAAGGCAAAACAATGTCTTGATTTAAATGAAACACCGACACCCACTGTGAAAGAAAGGTAGGATGGGGGCGTAGTACAATTTTGCCTTTGTGACAAATTAGGTAAGGCTCTTTACAAGAAAGAGCTGCTAGCTCCGATACCCTTCTAGCAGAAGAGATAGCGATCAGAAAAGCCAATTTCCTGCTAAAAAGAATCAAAGGAATATGGCGAATATGTTCAAAAGGTTGCTTTTGAAGAACTGACAATACTAAGTTCAGATCCCAAGGACACAAGGGTGATCTGACTGGCGGATTTACCCGCAGAACTCCCTGAATGAATGCCCGGACTAGGGAATGAGATGCCAACAGTTTCTGAAAAAACACTGATAGAGCCGATATTTGACCCTTGATGGTACTCAGGGCCAATTTCCTATCCACTCCTAATTGGCAAAAGGCGAGAATCCTACTTATAGCATACAATCGAGGATTCCACCCTCTGGATTCACACCAGGAAACATACTTCTTCCAGACTCTGTAGTAGATTAGCCTGGAGCCCGGATTTCTAGCATTAATGAATGTAGAAAGAACTGGACCCGAGAGCCCACATTTCTTCAAAATGTAGGTCTCAGTAGCACCCAAGGTCTCCCTACCGCCATTTTATGATGTTGACGTACCAGGGCCTTCTGGGCCAATTTGGGGCCACTAGGATTACTGGAATTCCCTCCTTATTGATCCTGCACAGCAATCTCTGTAAGCGAGGAATCGGGGGGAATGCATAGATCAGTGAAAACTGATTCCAAAGGATTGTCAGAGCATCCGTTCCGTAGGCCAGCGGATCTCTCGTCCTGGACACAAAGTTGTCCAATTTCCTGTTGAGCCTGGAAGCTAGCAGGTCTACATCCAGGGTACCCCATCTCTGGCATATTGCTTGAAAGACATCGGGGTGGAGAGACCACTCTCCTGGAGACAGTTGCTGGCGACTCAGTCTGCTTGCTTGCCAGTTTTCTACCCCTAGAATGAAGATTGCAGAAAGACAAGGAACATGTTTTTCTGCCCATATCAAAACCTGATTCACCTCTTTTTGAGCATCCCAGCTCCGGGTGCTGCCTCAGTGATTTATATAAGCTACTGCAGTACCATTGTCGGATTGAATCCGAACCGGGTGGCCCTGTAACCTTTGTGTCCAGGTTCTAAGAGCCAAGTATACTGCCCGAATTTCCAGAATATTGATGGGCAGGCTCTCCTCGGTTTTGGCCCAGGTACCCTGAGCTGAGGCTGCTTCTAATACGGCTCCCCAGCCCAGAAGGCTGGCATCCGTCGACACCACCTTCCAGGTGACTGGGAGAAAGGACCTTCCTTTCCACAAGTTTTTGGTCTTTAACCACCAACTGAAGCTTTTGCGCACCTGTGGAGACAGGCGCATTGGGTAAATCCGGAGCTTGGCTTTGCCTGTTCCAGGCAGCTAGAATGCTGCCTTGCAGTAGTCTCAAATGAAACTGGGCATAGGAAACAGCCTCAAAGGAGGCCACCATCTTCCCTAGTAGCCTAATGCAAAGGCGAATTGATGGTCCCGTCTTCGTTCTGACTTTGTGGATCAATTCCCTTAAGGACTTGATCTTTGGCTCTGGCAGGAATACTCTGCTTAGGGCTGTGTCTATGATCATGCCCAAATACTCTACCCTTCTCAGGGCTTGTAGAGAGGATTTCTGTAGGTTCATGATCCATCCCAACTGTTCCAGGTATCTTACTGTTTTGAGCACCGCGTGATTTAATCCTGCCACTGACTGATCTATCACAAGTAGATCGTCTAGATAGGCTGTCACCGTTATGCCCTGTGCTCTCAAGTTTGCCAACAGGGGGGCCAGAATTTTTGTAAATACCCAGGGTGCAGTGGCCAAACCAAAAGGTAGAGCCACAAACTGAAAGTGGCGATGCTCTACTGTGAACCTTAAGAACCTTTGGTGAGTGGTGTAAATAGGCACATGTAAATAGGCGTCCTTGATGTCTATAGACGCCAAATACTCCCCGCCTTGTAGGGTGGCGACCACGGACCGAATGGTTTCCATTTGGAAATGGCGAATGTTCAGAAACTGGTTTAGATCTTTTAGGTCCAGAATGGGTCTGACGTCTCCATTTGGTTTTGGAACCACCAAGAGGTTTGAATAAAACCCTGCACCTCGCTCTCTTAGAGGGACTTCTTTGATTACCCCCTGAGACCGCAAATGATCCAAACCTCGGAAGAAAGAATTTATTTTTTATTGGATCCTTGGAGACCCCTGAATTTCTGAACCGACAGGGTGGGGTCTATTGAAATTCTAGCTTGTACCCAAGGGATACAGCAGGAACCACCCATTTGTTCCGGATCTCTGTCTGCCACGTCGCTGAAAACTGCCGAAGCCATCCCCCCACTCGGCCCCTTCATGAGGAAGATTTGGGGTTTTGCTTGTTAGTTTTTTGCCCCCACTGCTTCCTATTTTTCTGGGCCTGGCCCTGGTCTTTAGCCTTTGTGGCTGTCTGAGAAGGCCGTCGCCACTGCCTGGAGGCAGATGTTCCAGGAGCTGGGGAGAGCGAACGTTTAAAACAAGGACGCTTGTTTTTCTTTTTCTCTGGCAACAGAGTAGTCTTGCCGCTTGATAACTTTTGCATATACTTTTCCAAATCATCCTCAAAAAGGCGCTCACCATGGAAGGGAAAGCTGGCCAACAGCTTTTTGCATGGTGCTTCCGC
Source organism: Rana muscosa (assembly GCA_029206835.1). Classification (NCBI taxonomy): domain Eukaryota; kingdom Metazoa; phylum Chordata; class Amphibia; order Anura; family Ranidae; genus Rana; species Rana muscosa. Next base: position 302,085,705 of record CM055128.1, read on the forward strand.
TGACCAGTGCTTCAGCCAAATAATTCTGTGCATTTGCACCAGTTGCAGCGTAAGGCGAGATGCCTGTTGAATAGAATCTCCGATTGCATCTATTCTGAAACATAAGCCCCTGGGCATATTCTCCCAAAATTTTATCTGCTCCAGAGGCAACTCTTTCAGCCCCTTTTTCACCTGATCCTTTAGGACTTGACACATACCAACTGCTGCCACAGCCGGTTGGGTCACTGCGTCCGCCAGGAGAAAGGAAGACTTTAGTGAAGATTCCAACTTTTTCTCAGAAGGATCTTTAAATACCTGGGCATTGTCCACCGGACAGGGTAAGCTTTTATTTACACAAGAAATAGCCGTATCCACTGAAGGCAAACTCCACTTCTTGGTAAACTTCTCCTGCATTGGATAGAGAACTTCAAACTTCCTAGGAGGAGAAAAACGCCTATCTGAATGCTTCCAGACTGCGTAAATCAGATTCTCTAATAAAGGATGAACCGGAAAAGAACATGCACGTGGGGATTTTAATGAACCCAGGGAGGAGACAGGTGAGTCAGTTAACTCCGAAGGAGGCAATTTAAAGGCAGAGCGTACTGCTTCAGTATAATATTCCACCTGCATTTTTAGAACCTGGGAAGCAGAAAAAGGTTCCTCTGAAATCCCAGATCCCTCTGACTCCTCATCCTTACTTATCCTCTGATGGTGCCATGTCCTCCTCATCCCTTTCTGAAGGGAGACCTGAAGTAACAGAAGGAGCTCTGCTTAGTTTTTTGTCCTTTTGCAAGGACTTTGCGATTAACAAAGTGCTTCTTCCTTCTAAACTGTTAAGGGCTACTGCCAAAGTGTCCTCAGTGACATATGCAGGCCCAGGCTCCACAGGAGAGGCTGTTGCTCCTGATGGAGTCAATGGCTCATCCTGCTCAGGTGCGTCATATAGGAAAGTACCAAGCGGTCCCGGATAGAGACTCTCGTCTCAGGCAGTGATGGTTTTTTGTCTTTTTTAGCCACTTCCATACTGGGCACTTAAACTCCTTCCTGCCCAGACCAATTTTCAGCTTTCTGCGCTGTTGCACTTTGAATGACAATTGCGCGGTCATGGTACACTGTACCCAAACTAAATTTTTATCATTTTGTTCCCACAAATAGAGCTTTCTTTTGGTGGTATTTGATCACCTCTGCGATTTTTTTTTTTCTGCTAAAAAATAAAAAAAAGACCGAAAATTTTGAAAAAAATACGTTTTTTTTTGGGTTTCAGTTACAAAACTTTGTAAATAAGTTAGTTTTCCCCTTCACTGATGGGGCTGCACTGACGGGCACGGATAAGGCGGCACAGATGGGCACCAATGAGGTGGCACGGATGGGCAACGATCGGCGGCACGGATGGGCAACGATCGGCGGCTCGGATGGGCAACGATTGGCGGCACGGATGGGCAACGATCGGCAGCACGGGTGGGCACAGATCGGTGGCACGGGTGGGCACAGATCGGCGGCACGGGTGGGCACAGATAGGTGGCACGGGTGGGCACAGATCGGCAGCACGGGTGGGCACAGATAGGCGGCACGGGTGGGCACTGATGGGCACGGATAGGTGGCATGGGTGGGCACTGATAGGTGGCACGGGTGGGCACTGATAGGTGGCATGGGTGGGCACTGATAGGTGGCACTGTACTGTACTAATGGATGCCAATCAGTGCCAAACAATAATGCCTGCCAATCAGTGGTGCCCATTGTGGGCACTGATTGGCATCCATTGTGGCACTGATTGGCATCCATTATCCCTGGTGGTCTAGGGTGGCATACCTTATATATGTTTATGGTGTGCTTCCCTGGTGGTCCAGTGGGCATCCTCGGGGGGGCTGTGCTGATAATCGATCAGCACAAACCCCCCCCTGTCACAGGAGCAGCCGATCGGCTCTCCTCTACTCGCGTCTAACAGACGCGAGTGAGGAAAAGCAGATGACCGGCTTTTCCTGTTTACACTGTGATCAGCCGTGATTGGACACGGCTGATCACGTGGTAAAGAGTCTCCGTCGGAGACTCTTTACCTAGATCGGTGTTGCGGGGTGTCAGACTGACACCCCGCAGCAACGATCGCCGCGATGCGCGCCCCCGGGGGCGCACAGCGGCTCAAAATCCTGAGGACGTCATATGACGTCATATGACGTCCTGTCAGGATTCTGCAACCACTTTGCCAACGTCAATCCGCTATAGGGCTGGCGGCAAGTGGTTAATCCCTGTATCTTTTCTTTGGGAAGACATATCACCAAGCAACAAAGCCAAGGTACTATCAACAGCATATACTCCTGTGCTAGTTAAGCCTATTACATACAGTATGCAACTAATCACAGTTTCATGCCCAGTGGGTGTCCTCTCTTGGGGTGCCCAGATAACCAACCACATAGAGACTTTACGTGCCCTTGGAAGTCGCTGTGTCCCAGATCAGGGGAGAGCTGCAGGTTTGAGAGGCTTTTAAATGCTTCTGCCTGCAAATGCAGTGAATAACGTGCGCACTAGCGCGCCCGCGACCCCGGGGGGGATATGGCGTCCTGAGAGGAAGCAGGGTTCTCCTGCATCATGGCAGTGAGGAGAGGAACCGATCGCTTCACGGCAGAGCTCTGCAGCGGAGAGTGTGCTTGTCTGAAAAACGACCTGACACTGTCTGGAGCTTGGTGAGTAAAACTCGACTCTTTACTCCCTCTAGTGGCGGAAATAGAGAATACACCGACTCACAAGGAAAAAGTTTTTAAGGTAAATTCTTAATACTTTTTTTCCTGCTTACCTTGTCCCTGCCGCAGGTTCACTGAAAAGCAGATAAAAACCAATCTTCACTCATCACGGCGGGTATTGTGTGCCAACCTTCAGAGATATGGGTTCCTACTTAAAGGATGCCTCTTCCCTGGGCCTTTTAAAAGACTCTGCCAGGACTTTTAGCGTTTGTAAAAAAGCGACAGTGCTGGACCCTAGAGCCCAGTCCTCCAAAGAGAGACATTACAGGCGACACCTCGTGCACGAGGCCCGGATACCATCCAATTGTGGCATAATAATTTAAGCGTCTTGGATGGACCCGAAGTATAGCTCCTTTGCCCCAGGGGCCTTTATGGCAGAGCTTCCTTTAGCACTATCCTCATCGCATTCAATCTTCTTAGACACTGGTGAAAAAACGAAGGTACTTCCTGTATGGGAGGGGTTATATGGAGGGGAACATGTTCTCATTGGTTGTGCCAGTGTCCAGTCACCTCTGGTGACCATACAACCCACTATGTAATGACTAAGGCTCTGTGTCCCGTGGTGTACGATAAAGAAATCAGTTTTTGGGTGGACATATTTCTTTTGACAATTGCTTTCTGATAGATGCCATCTGTACTCTTGTTTCTATTCTCCAAACGTATCTACACTTGGGGTATGTGCACATCAGTCTCATGCTAAAACAATGTTTTTTTGTTGGTTAACTTTATTGGAAGTGTACACTCCACTCATGCCTCCACACAGAAGTGCAGTGCCCGGTGGTATCATCCAGTATGCGTATGTTGTGAAAAAATGCAGCATTTTTCTGGACATCACACCAGCGATTTGGTGAAAATGGGGCACATAGAACACAATGGTTTTCTATGTGCTCTAGGGGTGACCGGCATTGGACCAGGATAACAAACACAGGTCTCCACAGTATGTGTGGACAAGCCTCCAAGTGGCAGAAGGCAGTGGAAATAATTGAAGAGATCACTCAGTACAGAGGGCCCTTTACTAACATATTCATCATAACATGCTGAAGCCACCATTGAAGGTCATAGAATTCTAAGGACATTCACCGAGGGCCTTCCCCTAAAGCTGACCATACATGGATCAAAATTTGGCCAGTTGAGTAGGAACCGGCCAAATTTCAATCCATATATTGCCATTCGTGTTCATGAGAAGTCCATCGATTTTTCATGAACTGGCTTCTTGGTACGTTTTCACTCGATCAGCCCATGCAGCCAATTTCCTGCAGCGCTGATCAGTGTATTCTAATGGCAGGGGAGTCCCACTGTCAGAATAGGACACAATAGGGAATATTCCCACATCCACATTGAAGGTGTGGATGGGAGGAATGGAATTGGTTCAGTCTTGTGCCGTTTGGTGGGCTGGTTGATCGAAAAACAAAACTGAACCAGCTTTCAAAGACTTGTTGCCGACTGCATCTGCCATCAAAAGCTTTGAATCTCAGATCCGGAACATACATGAACCTACGTCTCAAAATTTTGAATACCAGTTCCGGGTCATTGACTTGGGAAGCACAGAAGCCAATAGCATGGCAGCCATGCACCTAGCATTTTCAGGTTGGTCAGCAGTGGCTTCGTCCATGAATCTGTCCTGACCAGCCACCAAGTCCTAAAAGAAGCTCTGACAAGCAATGCCATCCTGGGACCTTAAGAGAACATATTGGAGAAGAGCCCAGCTAACCGAAAGCCAAGTTGTCCCTGATTGGCACATTAGGTATAAAAAGTGCTGGACAAAGAAAGCTCTATGGGGCTATTTACTACGTAAAGTCATCCAGAAGTAGACTACTGATTCATCTGATAAACGCTCATTTGGTGCATCTGTCCATTGGTGTCTTTTCTCCCAGATTCCACTTTAATAGCTCCAATGTCCGGTACCACTCAGGCCGCTTACAACACAACCTTTCATCTCATCCTCATATATCCTAAAATGACCTTCTGTGAAAAATGTTCTACCACCGAGTCTCATGGACCAGAAAATAAAGTGGCTGCCACTGCATGAATAAACTCTGATTAAAAAAAATATATATATATTTATTTATTTATTCACAGCATGGCTATAAAACTAAAATTCACAGACTCAAGAAAGGCCAGGTGATCCAACATCTCCAACACCGGGCCTGGGAGCGATCTCAGGGAAGATGGTCCAGTTGGATCGCCTGATAAATGTATACAAGAGTCCTCACTATTTATATACTAACAATTGATGTTTAAAGGGCTGGTTGCTAGTGTACTAAATAATAAAAAAATAAAAATAAAAAAAATATTCTAAGTCCCACTTTTCACCCACCTGGGGTTTGAGTCATTTTAAATACTAAGTGTTGATGTTCAAGGGGCTGGCTGATAAACCCCCTGCACTGGAACACAGCTCTGGTCCAGTGGTTTAGCAGCCAACCAATGGGCCAGCAAAGAATTCCAAGTTGTAGGTTCGAATTCAGGATGATTTATTTAAATTGCTGAATTTATTTTTTCTTTATTCCTGAAGTAGGATGATAAGCACCTAGGTGATTGAGCAGAGGCAAGTAGCTCAGAGGATAAGAGCGTTGACCCAGGGCGCCGTAGATCCGAGTTCGTAATCCATGAAGCGTTGTAGACTCCGAGGGCGAATGCTTGAAAGCACTGTAGACCCCGAGCTCAAATCTCTGAGTGAAAGTCTGGAGGCCATGGACAACCCACCAGTCTGCTCCAGTCCCAGGTCCCCACAGACCTGTAACATGTGTGGGCATCACATTAGGTTGTGGACACCCTGCCTCTTCGGTCCACGGTCTGTGACATCACTGCAACATATATAATTAGAATGGGCTGTCTTACCGGGGCAGCCCATTCCAAAAGCAGGGACTTAGATTTTCTTGCCTCACCCCAGGTACTGCATAGTGCCTGAAACTTCTGATGATGGGACAGTGGGCCTGAAATATTTCCACTGTCCCATTCCACCACCAGAGGGTTCAAGCACCACACAGTACCTGGGACACACAAGGCATTCCCTCAGAGAGATTTGAACTCAGGTCTCCAGCAGACCAGTCAGAGCTCTTACCCTCCAAGCTATCACCTAAGCTCACACATTGAGGTGCTGGTTCTTCTATTTCAGAAGATTGAAGAATACTCAAACTAAAAAAAAAAAAAATATACAGGTGAAACTCGAAAAATTAGAATATCGTGCAAAAGTTCATTTATTTCACTAATGCAACTTAAAAGGTGAAACTAATATATGAGAGAGACTCATTACATGCAAAGCAAGATAGTTCACGCTGTGATTTGTCATAATTGTGATGATTATGGCTTACAGCTCATGAAAACCCCAAATCCACAATCTCAGAAAATTAGAATATTGTGAAAAGGTGGAATATTCTAGGCTCAAGGTGTCCCACTCTAATCAGCTAATTAAGCCATAACACCTGCAAAGGGTTCCTGAGCCTTTAAATCAGGGATATGCAATTAGCGGACCTCCAGATGTTGCAGAACTACAAATCCCATGAGGCATAGCGAGACTCTGACAGCCACAAGCATGACACCCAGAGGCAGAGGTATGATGGGACTTGTAGTTTTGCAACAGCTGGAGGTCCGCTAATTGCATATCCCTGCTTTAAATGGTCTCTCAGTCTGGTTCAGTAGGAATCACAATCATGGGAAAGACTGCTGACCTGACAGTTGTGCAGAAAACCATCATTGGCACCCTCCATGAGGAGGGAAAGCCTCAAAAGGTAATTGCAAAAGAAGTTGGATGTTCCCAAAGTGCTGTATCAAAGCACATTAATAGAAAGTTATGTGGAAGGGAAAAGTGTGGAAGAAAAAGGTGCACAAGCAGCAGGGATGACCGCAGCCTGGAGAGGATTGTCAGGAAAAGGCCATTCTAAAGTGTTGGGGACTTTCACAAGGAGTGGACTGAGGCTGGAGTCAGTGCATGAAGAGCCACCACACACAGACGGATCCTGGACATGGGCTTCAAATGTCGTATTCCTCTTGTCAAGCCATTCCTGAACAACAAACAACGTCAGAAGCGTCTTACCTGGGCTAAAGAAAAACACGCCTGGTCTGTTGCTCAGTGGTCCAAAGTCCTCTTTTCTGATGAGAGCAAATTTTGCATCTCATTTGGAAACCAAGGACCCAGAGTATGGAGGAAGAATGGAGCGGCACACACTGCAAGATGCTTTAAGTCCAGTGTGAAGTTTCCAGTCTGTGTTGATTTGGTGATATGCTGGTTTTGGTCCACTGTGCTTCATTAAAGTGGTTGTAAACCCATTTAAAAAAAAACTGCAAGACAAAGGCATAATGAGCTAGTATGACTAGCATACTAGCTCATTATGCATTACTTACCTTTAGATCGAAGCCCCCGAATCCGTCCTCATCTCCCCCTCGAGCCGCAGCTATCTCTCCCAGAGGTTACTTCCGGGTATCGCCGCTCTGGCGCTGATTGGCCGGTGCGGCGATGACGTCACTCCGCGCATGCACGCAGGAGCTGTAAAAGCTGGCGTTATCATTCATAAAAACTGCCATTTACAGTGCGCCTGCGCCAATGTCTACAGGGCGCATGCGCCGTACACATCGGTATACTCTTTTTGGCAAATATCTCCTAAACCTTGTAGGTGTAGGAGATATTGCAAACACCTACAGGTAAGCCTTAAGCCTCGTACACACCACCGAGTTTCTCGTCAAAAAACGACAAGAAACTTGCTGGCCGAGCTTTCTTGCCGAGTAAATCGGTCGTGTGTACGCGGCAATCAGGTTTCTCGTCAAGAAAACCGTCAAGAATCTCGACGAGAAAAATAGAGAACCTGCTCTCTATTTTCTCGTCAGGATTCTCCATTTTCTCGTCGAGATTCTCGTCAGCATGTTTCTCGACGAGAAAAGTGTGTGTGTGTACACTTACCTGTCGCTGTGGAAACCCGCGCATGCTCAAAATGACTTTGACGCATGTGCGGTAGCTTCCTAGGCATAGGTAGGGTGTAGCAAGATGGCGGCGACGGCATCGAATGTGACGAGCGCACGCTCGTCGTAGTCGATTACGTCACCGCGTTCGCTCCATTCAAAGAACCGCAGGTTCTTTGAATCGAACGTGTGTACACTCGGCCGGGACAAGTTTCTTGTCCAAGAATCTCGTCAAGAAAAACGACAAGTTTTTTTCCTGACGAGATTCTCAGCCATGTGTACGAGGCTTTAGTCTAGGCTTACCTGTAGGTGCAAGTTGCAAGAGTGGGTTTACAACCACTTTAAGTCCAGGGTCACCACAGCCGTCTACCAGGAGATTTTGGAGCACTTCATGCTTCCTTCCGCAGGCGAGCTCTATGGTGATGCTGACTTCATTTTCCAGCACGACTTGGCACCTGCCCACACTGCCAAAAGCACCAAAACCTTCTTCAATGACCGTGGGATTACTGTGCTTGATTGGCCAGCAAACTCACCTGACCAGAACCCCATAGAGAATCTGTGATAGAGAATCTATGGGGCATTGCCAAGAGAAAGATGAGAGACATGAGACGGAACAATGCAGAAGAGCTGAAGGCTGCTATTGAAGCATCCTGGTCTTCCATAACACCTCAGCAGTGCCACAGGCTGATCACTTCCATGCCACGCCGCATTGAGGGGCCCAAACCAAGTACTGAGTACATATGCATGCTTCTACTTTTCAGAGGGCCGATATTGTTCTATGTACAATCCTTGTTTTATTGATTGCATGTAATATTCTAATTTTCTGAGATTGTGGATTTGGGGTTTTCATGAGCTGTAAGCCATAATCATCACAATTATGACAAATCACGGCTTGAACTATCTTGCTTTGCATGTAATGAGTCTATCTCATATATTAGTTTACCCTTTTAAGTTGCATTAGTGAAATAAATGAACTTTTGCACGATATTAAAAATTTTCAAGTCTCACCTGTATATAAAAAAAATAGAATACCGTATATACTCGAGTATAAGCCGAGGCACCTAATTTCACCACAAAAAAAACAGGGAAAACTTATTGACTCGAGTATAAGCCTAGGGTGGGAAATGCAGCAGCTACTCGTACGGTAAATTTCAAAATAAAAAATAGTTACCAATAAAATTACATTAATTGAGGCATCAGTAGGTTAAATGTTGTTGAAATATTTATTTCAAAGACAAACAGTAAACTACTGACGGGGACACTCTGATAAAACACTGACAGGGACACTCTGGTAAGAGTGTCTTATCAGTGTGTCCCCGTCAGTGAAAAATCAGTGTCCCCGTCAGTGTCCAATGTCCAGAGTGTCCTCGTTATCTGTTTATTACTGTACTTGTACTGTGTTGCTTGCCTTTATTATTAGTGCAGACTTCCACTCTCTTTCATCTCCCGACTCCCGACGCTGCAGTAGGATCTTTAATACAGACAGCGGGTAGCCCGGAGGTGCCGCGCCAATGATGTCACTGGCTGCTAGGACATGGCAGTCCCAGCAGCCAATCGTAGCGCACAGCGTCACGGAATGGGCGGGAGTTATGACAGCGGCTCTGCTACAGACACAAGCGAGCCGGAATAGTACACGAGCGTGTGGGAATAATACACGGGCAGGACGGATGCTAGCTGCGGGCCGGGATACGGAGACCCCTGCTCTAGAGGAGTAACTGCCGCACACACCGGAGACAGGCAAGTGGCAACGTGACTCGAGTATAAGCCGAGGGGGGCATTTTGACCCTAAAAAAAAAAAGAAGGGGGGCTGAAAAACTCAGCTTATACTCGAGTATATACGGTAAGTCCCCTTCAAGATCTGCATGCAGCTGCGGCCTATGAGGGGGGGGGGGAATTCCAGATGACTAGGACCAAGTGACCCAAGCTCCTTGCTAGCCCTACTCTCTTGGTTGAGTTTCCATATCCCCTACCTTGGGAAAGGTGAAGCTCCCTCCTCATCCCAAAACCAGCAAGCGTTGCACAATAGGGGCAGATGTTTTTTCCCCATTAACACAGATGCGCAAATTTGCACAGCAGTGGAAGATTTTTCAATAGCCCAAAATTTTTAAAGTAAGCCTTTAACAGAGAGGGAAAGAAAAAAAAAAAAAAGGGAAAGAGAAAGAGAAAAAAAAAAAAGGAGAGAGAGAAAAAAAAAAAGGCAAAAGCTTAAAAGGATAAGTTTAGCTTTGGGAAGATGTTCTCAATGCTGCAGCCGCTAACCCCAGCTCTCTGTGTATAAATGAACTACAAGTCCCGACATCCTTAGCAGCTGTCGTCTTGTAATTTATCAATGAACCAGTGGTAGTTCATTAGTCTTCCTGTCGGCAAGTATCGACTTCCCTGTACAGGATGTACGGATAAGCTGATACAGCGTGCAAGAGACCTGCATGGCATCCATGATCTGCTGCTTGCTGGTGCAATGCTTTCCAGGCTCCCACTATAAAAATAATGAATGCACATTTTTTTTTTTACCTGCAAAAAGATGTGCATTTATTTTTTTATTTTTTTTAAAAGTGTACTTATTCTTTAAATTGGTGAGCTGCATTTTAAAGTGGTTGTAAAGGCATTTTTTTTTTTTTATCTTAACCCCTTAGCGCCAACCGTACGCACATATGCGGCCTCGGCTTGAAGGGGTTATACCGGGACGATGTCAGCAGCTGCACGCATCACCCCTGTACCATTTTATTTTTAGAGTGGCCAGTCAGCTCTTTATTCCTAAAGAGACTATTTTTGGCGCCGATTTAAAAAAAAAAAAAAAAAAAAAGGAGTATTCAGAAATGCAGTTTTTGAAGATCTGAATACATTGAAGTGCAAAAGAGGGATTTGGGGTCTTTTAGACCCCCGATCCCTCCATAAAAAGAGTACCTGTCGCCACCTATTACTGTCACAAGGGATGTTTACATTCCTTGCAACAACAATAAAAGTGATCAAAATTTTATTTTTTAAAGTGACAATGTGAAAAAAGAAAAAGGAAAAATAGGATTTTTATAACAGCTTACCTGTAAAATCCTTTTCTTGGAGTACATCACGGGACACAGAGCGACATAGTCATTACTAATGGGTTATATAGATACCGTCAGGTGCTGGCACTGGCAACTTCCAAAACCGGAAGTACCCTCCCCTATATAAGCCCCTCCCATCCGGGAGCACCTCAGTTTTGTAGCAAAGCAATAAGTGTCCCTAAAGAGGGGCGGGAGCTCTGTGTCCCGTGATGTACTCCAAGAAAAGGATTTTACAGGTAAGCTGTTATAAAAATCCTATTTTCTTTCTCGTACATCACGGGACACAGAGCGACATAGTCATTACTAATGGGATGTCCTAAAGCAATGCCAAATGAGGGGGGGGATACACCATATATAAGCTGAGCGCTATCAGACATGAGGATCTTTTGCGGCCTGCAACACACTGCGCCCAAAGGCGACATCCTCCTGACTTCTAACGTCCACCTGGTAGGACCTAGTAAACGTGTGTACCGAAGACCATGTTGCGGCCTTACAGATTTGAGCCAGGGAGGCCTGGTGATGCACTGCCCATGAAGTTCCAACTGCTCTCGTGGAGTGCGCTCTAACTTTGAACGGAGGCGGTCTCCTTCTCAAGCCATAAGCTTGCATAATGACCTGTCGAATCCACTTGGCTAAAGTAGACTTTGACGCTGCCTGACCCTTTCTGGGGCCTTCCGGCAGAATAAACAAAGTATCCGTTCTGCGAATCTGAGCAGTGGCTTTTAGATAAGCTTTAACTGCTCTTACTACATCCAAAGAATGCAATAACTTTTCCTCTACCGAAGTAGGTTTGGGGAAAAAAGAAGGAAGAACCACATCTTGGTTCAAATGAAACCTCGATACCACCTTAGGAAGAAAGGCTGGATGAGGACGTAACACTACTCTGTCCTTATGGATAACCAGATATGGCTCCTTACAGGACATAGCTGCTAATTCCGATACTCTTTTAGCCGAACAAATGGCTACTAGAAAAATCAATTTCCTGGTGAGAAGCACCAAGGAAATATGCTGTAATGGTTCAAATGGTTGTTTCTGTAGAACCGACAGAACCAAGTTTAGATCCCATGGACATATGGGAATATTAACCGGAGGACTAATACGCCTCACTCCTTGTATAAAGGCTTTGACTAGTGAATGCGAAGCCAAGGGCCTTTGAAAAAATATTGACAAGGCCGAAATCTGACCCTTGATAGTACTCAAGGCAAGCTTCCTATCTACAGCCCACTGTAGGAAGTCCAGAATCCTACCTATTACGTACTTATGTGGATGCCATTTCTTGGCCTCACACCACGCGATGTACGCCTTCCAGATTCTACAGTAGATCTGCCTGGATACCGGCTTCCTGGCATTGATCATGGTAGATACCACAGCATTAGAGAGCCCTCTCTTTTTTAGAATGTGGGCTTCAATAGCCAGGCCGTCAAACCTAGGGCTGGTAAAGAAGGGTGGTATATCGGTCCTTGCGAAAGCCGGACGACGTGGGAGAGTCCAAGGACTCCCCACTGAAAATTTACAATCTCCGCGTACCACGCTCTTCGGGGCCACGCTGGAGCCACCGGAATCACTGGTTTCTTTTCTACCCTGATTCTGCGGAGTAATCGAGGTAACCATTGTGGCGGTGTGAATGCATATATCAGCTTGAACTGATCCCAAGGGAACACTAGGGCATCCGAGCCGCAAGCTAGGGGATCCCTTGTCCGAGAGACAAACCTGTCCCCCTTTGCGTTCAATCTGGATGCTAGAAGATCTACATCCGATGTTCCCCACCGCTGACATATTGTCCAGAAAACCTCGGGGTGAAGGGACCCTTCCTCTGGGCCTAATTGCTGGCGACTTAGAAAGTCCGCCTTCCAATTCTCCACTCCTGGAATGAATACCGCAGATATGGCTGGGACATATTTTTCCTGCCCATTTCAGGATGTAATTTACTTCCCTCTGGGCTGCACGACTCCTGGTGCCCCCCTGATGATTGATATATGCCACTGCTGTGGCATTGTCTGATTGAATTCTGACAGGGGACCCTTGGAGTTTGGATGTCCATGCTACTAGGGCATACCGGGCTGCTCGTATCTCTAAGAGATTGATGGGCAGGGCCTTTTCTGCATCCGACCATCTGCCCTGGAGAGACTATTGCTCCAGTACTGCTCCCCAGCCTATAAGGCTGGCATCTGTAGTGACCACCTTCCAAGAAATCGGACTGAAGGATTTCCTTTTTTCCAGATTCTGGGGAACCCACCACCAACGGAGGCTCTTCCGAACGGAAGGGGACAAGGACATTGTAAGTCTAGGGCCTGAACTTTTTTGTTCCAGGCTGACAGTATGGCCCCTTGCAAATTCCTTGAATGGAATTGACCGTAGGGTACTGCTTCGAATGATGCCACCATTTTTCCCAGCAGCCTCATATACAGGCGTATGGACGGCTGTCTTTTTTGTACCCACTAAGTGGATCAAATCTTTCAAAGACAACACCTTTCCTCGAGGCAAGAATATTTTTCTCTGGCCTGAATCCAACCTTAGCCCCAAGTATTCCAGACTTTTGACTGGTTTTTAGGGCTGACTTGTCTCGGTTGATAATCCAACCGTGAGATTCCAGATACTTGATCGTCTTGTGAACGACCACGTCTAGTTTTTTCACTGAGTGGTCTATCAGCAACAAGTCATCCAGATATGCCATTATCATTACACCTTGTGTTCTTAGATTGGCCAATAAAGGGCCAGAATTTTTGTAAACACTCGTGGTGCTGTGGCCAAACCGAAGGGTAAGGCTCTGAACTGAAAATGGCGCCCTTCTACTGCAAAGCGTAGAAATTTTTGGTGGACTGGAAAGATGGGAATGTGCAAATAAGCATCTTTGATGTCGATCGTGGCTAACCAATCCTCCCCTTGTAGGGCAGTGGCCACCGATCGGATCGACTCCATCGGAAAGTCCTGATATACAGGAATTTGTATAGCCCTTTTAGAATTAATATGGGCCTCCCGACCGCGTTTGCTTCGGGACTGTAAAGAGGTTTGAGTAAAACTCGAACCCTCATTCTTCCAGGGGAACCTCCATAATTACTCCTTGGAGCAATAGTTGTTCTAGTGCCAACAGGAGGGACTCTCTCTTCCGGGGATCCCTTGGCACGTTTGACCTCAAAAATGGGAAGGAGGAGAGTCTTTTAACTCCAAACTGTATCCCAAACCTACTGCGGAGAGCACCTATCTGTCTTGATCGTGTCCCGCCAGGTCTCTTGCGAACAACTGGAGTCCTCCCCCCACCCGACTGAGTGGGGGCTTCAATGAATTTAACTTTGGGGGAGGTTTTGTACCTCCCCTGACCCAGGGTTTCTCATTACCCTGCTACTGTCCCTGTTTTTTACCCCCGGGATTTGACCGAGGAGGCCGTCGGAACTGTTACACAGCCGATGCCCCAGGGACTGGAGAAGCAGGCCTCTTAAAGAGGGACCTCTAACTCTGCTTTTAACCGGTAAGAGCGTATTTTTACCGCTGGAAATTTTCTGGATATATTTGTCCAGGTTTTCCCTGAATAAGCGTTCACCATGAAATGGGACGCTAACCAGCCATTCTTTACAGGGAGCTTCAGCAGACCAGTTTTTGAGCCATAGGAGCCTACGCATATGTACTATAGACAGCGTAAGGCGGGAGGCCTGATGGACTGAATCCTCTATGGCGTCAACCGCAAAGCCTAAGGCTCTAGGTAGATCAGCTAGGGCAAAGCCTGCTGATCTGTCAAGTCCCTCAAGACCTGTTTCAACTGATCCTTCACTGCTTAGCAGACCCCAATAGCTGCTACTGCTGGTTGTATCACCAAGCAGATTTTCATAAGGACTCCAATCTTTTATCTATTGGGTTCTTGAACATTTGGACATTATCCACTGGACATGTCAGTGATTTATACATACAAGAGATGGCTGCGTCCATTGTAGGGACCTTCCATTTTTTTTTTTTTTTTTTTTTTTTTTGATGAACTTATCCTCCATGGGATAGACCACCGGAAATCTCTTGGGGGAATAAATATTTTCTCAGGACGTTCCCAATCCTGGTAAATGAGCCCTTTCAGTAAAGGGTGAAGTGGAAAAGAACAAACAGTCTGGGGGCTTCTAGCGACCCCAACGAGGATACAGTAGTGGTTGATGGTTCCGCAAGGTGCATTTTTAAATGCTGATCGGACCATGTTAGTCAGAGACTGAACCCATAATCTTTCAGCTTAAGATGCTGAGAAAAGGTTCCCCCACTGTTGATTCCTCTATAACAGAATCAACCTCATCCTGATCCCCTTCAGGCAGGTCGATCCCTGTATGGGACTGTTGCTCTGCTAACAGGCACTCTGAAGGAGGAGACGGAGATCGGGCGTGCTTTCCCTGACAGGGAGGCAGCGATAAATGTTGACAATCTCTCTCTAATCCTCCCAGAGCTGAGGAAAAAACCTCCTCTGTTACATACACAGGAGCAGGTGAACTGAGGACAGCCACAGTACCAAGTACCCCTGCGGGGTCTCTACGGTCACTTACCTCTGAACTTCAGGGGAGACTGGTGCAGCAGGAGTATGCCCAAGATCCTCCGAGCCCGATGAGACCCCCTTCGCTTCCTGGAAGATTCAGTTCCGGA
Source organism: Rana muscosa (assembly GCA_029206835.1). Lineage (NCBI taxonomy): Eukaryota > Metazoa > Chordata > Amphibia > Anura > Ranidae > Rana > Rana muscosa. The sequence goes on from CM055128.1 coordinate 302,100,961, forward strand.
GCTTCTGGACGGCATATTCCTAAGCCTAAAGCTGAGGTATTCCAGCCGTAATACACCACTTTTACTGAGAATAGTCTAGCACAATTGCTGCTATATCACAGTTGGTGTCTACTAATGTGCCTTTCTAGGGGATGCCTGTATCAACCGCTTGCTGTATGCCTTTAAATGTTGCCAGCTCTGTCTCTGTACTTCATAGCCAGCTCCCTACAATATTGTGTTTTTTTTAAACTGCTGGGACGCCCGCACATGCGCAGAAGCGCTGCGGCGCGCACAGAGCGTCATCCCCCAGGCTCCGCCCCCTTTCCCGGCTCACCTCTATATATAGAGGCGCGTGCACGCGCACGCGCGCGGGCACGTGCGCCTTCGGCGCTAATTTCAAATATGGTAACAAGGGACAGGAGCCAGGGCCCCTCTTTGCCGCAGGCCGGGGGATGGACGAGCATTGCAACATGGCAGAGGAAGCAGTTTCCTATAAGAGAACTCACCATCTGCCTGGACTTTGCTCTGCTGAGAAGAAGCTAGTCCACATGACAAGAAAACATTCCACAGCGGCCTCTAGTGGACAAACACAGGTACCGCAGTCTAATATATTAAATATATATAAAAATTTTTTTTTTTTTTTTTTTTTTTTCTTGACCACCATTAAAAATTATTACATTTTTTTTAGTAGTTACAGGCATGCACAGAATTTTGCGGGAATACCATTAGGTAACAGACAGAAAGACAAATTAGGCTTGGGGGCCCCCAATAGAACCAAGTTCCTGGGGGCCCCCACTTACCTGTTCCCCGCCGCAGGACTTTGTTTGGTCCACAAAAGCCCAAACTTCACCTATCACGGCAGGCATTGTAATCAAACCTTCAGGGACCGGGTTCCCAAGGATTCCACTCCCCTGGACCTGTATAGCACCCTGCACAGAAAACATCTTGGTCGTGGGTATGACCAGAGCTCTGGATCCCAGGGTCCAGCTCTCCTAAGAGAAGCATTACAGGCAAAACCTTGCTCTTCTCTGCAAGGCCCGGGTACCGACCGTTTAGCTATGAAGCTTTTTTGGTCGGATCCGGAATAGCTTACTGAGGCCCAAAAGAACCTGTACGCAAGCTCAGTGAAAAACACATGTTTCTTCTTGGCCAACACCTTAGACACTGGCAAAAAAACTGAGGTGCTCCCGGATGGGAGGGGCTTATATAGGGGAGGGTACTTCTGGTTTTGGAAGTTGCCAGTGCCAGCACCTGACGGTATCTATATAACCCATTAGTAATGACTATGTCGCTCTGTGTCCCGTGATGTACGAGAAAGAAAAATGTTTTATTTTTTTTTTAAAGCGTCCCCGTCCCCGCGAGCTCGCGCAGCAAGCAAAGAAACCGCATGCGCAAGTCGCGCCTGCATATGAAAACGGTGTTCAAATCACACATGTGAGGTATCATCACGATCATCAGAGTGAGAGCAATAATTCTAGAACTAGACCTCCTCTGTAACTCTAAACTGGTAACCGTTAAATCTTTTTTAAAAGCATCGCCTATGAATTTTAGGTACCATAGTTTGTCGCCATTCCACGAGTGTGCGCAAATTTCAAAGCATGACATGTTAGGTATCTATTTACTCGGCCTATCATCATCTTTCACATTGTACAAAAAAAAATGGGCTAACTTTACTGTTTCGTATTTTTTTGCTTCATGAAAGTGTCTGTTTACACAAAAAACTGTGTTTGAAAGGCCGCTGCACAAATACCGTGTGACATAAAATATTGCAACGATCACCATTTTATTCTCTATGGTCTCTGCTAAAAGAATATATATATTTGTTTTTCAAAGGTTATGCGCAGCTGTTTTCTAATTATATATATATATATATATATATTGTGAGGGGGTTAACTCGGTAGCGGGTGTGTGTGACCCCCTGGTTGGGCTCCCCACACAAAAACAGGGCCAGCAGACGGAGGTTGTGGTTTTCAAAATCAAAAGGTGCGGTTTATTTCTCTATGTACAGTGACAAAAACACAGCAAAGCCAAAAAGAAACATAAACAAAATAAATCCTGGTCAGTTTGACCTCTGACTAAACATGCAGGTTTCCTAAACTAACAACTGGGATCAGCCTGGTGCTGTCCTAGTCCCTAAGTCCCTGGTTTAGTAAAAGTCCAAACAAATAGCCACACAGGCTTTGCCTCACCGCACAGGGGTTCACTCTCCCTAGACAGTCCACACAGGTCTGGGTCCAGGCATGAGCTAACATCTAATGAAGCTGGGAGTTTTTATAAAGGCCTTAAATGAGCTGACAAGCTTCAGCTGGTCTCATCAACTCCCTGCCTGCACGACGCCCAGCCCTCTCTCTAGAGGTATGAGTCATCCATGAGCCCACTAGCCTCAGCTGGGCTTCATCAACTCCCTAGTTGTATAAGTCGGCATAAAGCCTGAATCTGGGAGAAATATATCTACCCCCCTGGATGCAACCAGGTGACTTTACCTTCCTGCTGTCACATACCCCCCCCTCTTGTTTTAACCTTGGGGTTGGAACACCAGCAATCAGGCATTCATGTACTCGAGACAAAGCATCCACATTCCCCATTTGAACGCCAGGGCGATGCTTTACTGTGAAGTTGAATTCCTGTAGGGCCAGGAACCACCTATTCACTCTTCTATTTGTCTCCTTGTTTTGAGCCATCCACTTTAACGGAGCGTGATCCGTAACCATGTCAAAGTGCCTACCTAGCAGATAGTACCGAAGGGAATCTAGAGCCCACTTCACCGCTAAACACTCCTTTTCAACCGTGGCGTAATTTACCTCATGGGACTTCAACTTCCTGCTGAGGTAAATGACTGGGTGCTCTTCCCCGTTCCAGACCTGGGACAATACTGCTCCTAACCCCACATCTGACGCATCACTTTGTACGACAAAGTCTTTAGAGAAGTCGGGTGAGTACAACACTGGCTGGCTACATAAGGCTTGTTTCAAGAATTGGAATGCTGCCTCAGCCTCGGGGGTCCATTTAATCATGACCGACCCTTTCCCTTTCGTCAGGTTGGTTAGGGGCACAGCCTTAGAAGCAAAGTGGGGAATGAAGCGCCGATAATAACCCGCGATTCCCAGAAAGGCCCGTACCTGCTTCTTGCTGTTGGGACGTGGCCAACTCTGGATGGCCTCGACTTTGTTGAGTTGGGGTTTTATCACTCCCCTGCCAATGGTGTACCCAAGATATTTGGCCTCCTCCTGCCCAATGGTACACTTCTTGGGGTTAGCCGTAAACCCCGCTTCCCGGATAGAGTCTAGGACTGCTTGCACTTTTGGCAGATGTGAGGCCCAATCTGTGCTATGGACAATTACGTCATCCAGGTAAGCCGCAGCATACTTCCGATGGGGCCTCAGTATCTGGTCCATTTTCCGCTGGAATGTGGCCGGCGCATTCTGTAACCCGAACGGCATTCTCTTATATTGGAACGCCCCGTCTGGGGTTACAAATGCGGTTTTCTCTTTGGCCGACTTGGCCAGGGGAATTTGCCAATACCCTTTTGTGAGGTCAAGAGTCGTCATGTATCGGGCTGTTCCCAGCCGGTCGATCAACTCATCTATACGTGGCATGGGGTAGGTGTCAAATTTTGTAACTTTGTTCAACTGACGAAAATCGTTACAAAATCGCCAGCTCCCATCCGGTTTAGGCACCAACACAATGGGACTAGACCAATCACTTTGGGACTCCTCTATCACCCCTAAGTTCAGCATTTTCTGTACTTCCTCCCGTATTGCCTCCCGTCGGGCCTCTGGGATCCGATAGGGTTTTAACTTCACCCTTTCACCGGGCGGGGTAATAATATCATGCTCTACCCCAGATGTTTGTCCCGGCAGCTCAGAGAACACCTCCTTGTTGCGAAGCACAAACTCCTTAACCTCCTGTTGTTGGGGTTGTGACAAGGTGGCTGCTATTCCAACCTCCGGAATCACGCAACCAGTTTGAGCTGGTGACCAAGTTTCTGCGACTAGGGACTCTCTATCCCTCCAGGCTTTCAACAGATTAACGTGATATATCTGTTCGGGCTTTCGCCTTCCTGGTTGTCTGACCTTGTAATTCACTTCGCTCACTTTTTCCATTATCTCGTAGGGGCCTTGCCATTTGGCAAGGAATTTACTTTCAACCGTAGGGACAAGTACCAATATCCTATCCCCCGGGGAAAAGGTACGGGTCTTTGCTCCACGGTTGTACACTCTCTGCTGTGCCAACTGCGCTTGGGCCAAATGTTCCTTCACGATGGGCATTACCTGTGCAATTCGATCTTGCATCAGGGCGACATGCTCAATCACACTCCTGTGGGGAGAACTCTCACTTTCCCAAGTTTCCTTGGCAATATCCAACAGCCCTCTTGGGTGTCTCCCATACAGTAACTCAAAGGGGGAGAATCCCGTAGAGGATTGGGGCACCTCCCTAATAGCAAACATCAAATAAGGAAGTAGACAGTCCCAATCCTTTCCATCTCTATCCACCACTTTCTTCAACATTTGTTTTAGGGTTTTGTTGAATCTTTCAACCAGCCCATCGGTTTGGGGGTGATACACAGATGTACGCAATTGCGTCACTTTGAACAATTTACACAGCTCTTTCATAACCCGGGACATAAAGGGTGTACCTTGGTCCGTAAGCAGTTCTTTACAAATACCCACCCGGCTAAAAACAAGAGATAGCTCTTTGGCTATGGTTTTGGCCGAGGTATTTCTGAGAGGGATCGCTTCTGGATAACGGGTGGCATAGTCCATTATAACCAATATGTACTGGTGCCCCCTAGCGGACTTGATTATAGGACCTACCAAATCCATTGCGATTCTCTCAAACGGGACCTCAATGATGGGTAGAGGGACCAGCGGGCTACGGAAATGTGGCATCGGGGCCGACCTCTGACACACAGGGCAGGAGGAACAATAATTTTCTATGTCCTTCATCACCCCAGGCCAATAGAATCTCTGTAATACCCTCTCTCGGGTTTTCTCTGTCCCCAGATGACCTCCAAGAATGTGCCCATGGGCCAACTCCAACACCAACTTCCTGTAAGGTTTGGGCACCACAAGCTGCTCAACGGTTTCTTCTGCCCTTTTTGCCACCCGATACAGTAGGTCCTTCTCTACGCTGAAGTATGGGTAAGTGCAGGTATTATCTGGGTTCACTAACTCGCCATCTATTTCCACTACGTTTTCCCGTGCCTTTATTAGGGCGGGGTCTTTTAACTGTTCTGTGGCAAAATTTTCCCTGTGAACCTCCAGATCAGAAAACTCCACAGACGGTAGGTTTTCGTCTGAGGAGGTGGGCTCCTCTCCAGTTTCTTGAGTCTCCCCTGCCAATACTGACAAGGGAAATTCTGGAGAGTCCTCACCACTCTCAGAGGAGTTCTGGCTATCACATTCCTGGTACATAGGGGCACCAGTGGGGGGCTCAGGATCATCCCACAGTTCCCAGAACTTCGGAAAATCCCTTCCCACAATGGCATCATGCGGTAATTGAGATACTAACCCCACTGGATGAGAGAGGGTACCTTTGGGGGTCTCGAAACACACTGTAGTCACTGGATACTCTCGGGTGTCCCCATGCACACAAATAACAGCTACCTTGCTATTCCCAGAGACCTCTGTTTTAACTAATTCAGCCTTTATCAGGGTCACAAGGCTACCTGAATCCAGTAATACCACAACATTTCTACCATTAATACACATTTTGCATAAATGTTTCTCAGTTCCCCGAATGGCAGTGCATGCGACTGTCGCACACAGCGACTGACGTCTGTCCATCAGAAAGTCACATTGCATGGGTTCCTCCACAACCGGGCAATTTGCTGCAATATGTCCCGCTTGCCGGCAGCGGTAGCAAACAATCCATTTGGCTGCCTCTTGAGCCCCTGACTTCCCAGGCTGTTCTCGCCAAACTTTGGGTAGAGCTCCCACCCTCTCACTCTCTCCACCCTCACCCCTTGGAATCCTCTTATCCGCCCCTGGGGATGGTCTGGTCTTAGGGTGGAAAGTCCGAGAGTCTCTGGAAGAGGCCGTCAGGTTCTCTGTAGCCAAGTATCTCTCTACACGATCCACAAGTTTACCGGCCGTTTCTGGGTCTCCATGGCTTACCCACTTTTGAATGGCGGTAGGAAGAGCTCTCAAGAAACGATCCATCACAACACGTTCCACAATCTCCGGTGCGGACAAAGTCTCTGGCTGTAGCCACTTCCTGCTCAGGTGAATGAGATCATACATTTGAGACCTGGGGGGTTTTCCAAGCTGGAAAGTCCAGTTATGCACACGCTGAGCCCGGACAGCCAGGGTGACACCCAGCCTTGCCAATATTTCAGCTTTTAGCATCACATAGTCTTTTGCTTGGTCAGGCTCTAGGTCATAGTAAGCCTTCTGCGATTCACCAGTTAACAGAGGAGCCACCAGTCCAGCCCACTGCTCCTCAGGCCACTTTTCTCTTTCAGCAGTCCTTTCAAATGTGGTCAAAAATACCTCTGGATCATCCTCTCCAGTCATTTTTGTCAATAAACGACTCACCCCAAAGGACACGGTATTAGTGGGACGGCTTTCCTCACTGGTCTGCGGACGTTGCTGCATTACTGCTTCCATTTGTTGTAGTCTCTGCTCTTGCTTCTGTAACAGGTCTATGAAGCGGGCCTCAGATTGCTGCTGGGCTTGTTGATGAGCTTGCTGCTGGGCTGCAAGGCTCCTTTGCAAACCTGCATTTGTCTGCTGTTGATTGGCATTTGCTAGAGCCAGCTGTTTCAGTATCTCCTCCATGCTGGCTTAAAAAAACTGCCACTGGTTCTCCACCAACTGTGAGGGGGTTAACTCGGTAGCGGGTGTGTGTGACCCCCTGGTTGGGCTCCCCACACAAAAACAGGGCCAGCAGACGGAGGTTGTGGTTTTCAAAATCAAAAGGTGCGGTTTATTTCTCTATGTACAGTGACAAAAACACAGCAAAGCCAAAAAGAAACATAAACAAAATAAATCCTGGTCAGTTTGACCTCTGACTAAACATGCAGGTTTCCTAAACTAACAACTGGGATCAGCCTGGTGCTGTCCTAGTCCCTAAGTCCCTGGTTTAGTAAAAGTCCAAACAAATAGCCACACAGGCTTTGCCTCACCGCACAGGGGTTCACTCTCCCTAGACAGTCCACACAGGTCTGGGTCCAGGCATGAGCTAACATCTAATGAAGCTGGGAGTTTTTATAAAGGCCTTAAATGAGCTGACAAGCTTCAGCTGGTCTCATCAACTCCCTGCCTGCACGACGCCCAGCCCTCTCTCTAGAGGTATGAGTCATCCATGAGCCCACTAGCCTCAGCTGGGCTTCATCAACTCCCTAGTTGTATAAGTCGGCATAAAGCCTGAATCTGGGAGAAATATATCTACCCCCCTGGATGCAACCAGGTGACTTTACCTTCCTGCTGTCACAATATATATATATAAAAATGTTTGGGGGCTCCAAGTAATTTTCTATAAAAAAAATACGGATTTTAACTAGGCTTAGGCATGAAAGGATTTATGCATTAAGATAAAACAACCTTCCGTGTGCAGCAGCCCCCCTAATACTTACCCGAGCGCCATCTCTATCCAGCGATTTTGCACGAGAGACTCAGCTGTCCGGGACTCTCCCTCCTGATTGGCTGAGACAGGAGCAGTGGGCACCATTGGCTCCCACTGCTCTCAGTAAACGAATGAGGAGAAGGAGAGGGGGCGGTGCCAAGTCACGGCTCTGTGTCTGAATGGAGACAGGGAGGTGCGACTCAGCTCGGGTTCCCTATAACAAGCTGTAGGGACGCTCAGCAGGAGGGAGGGGCCAGGAGCACCAAAGAGGGACCTGAGAAGAGGTGAATTTGGGTTGCTCTGTGCAAAACCATTACACAGAGCAGGTAAGTATAACATGTTTGTTATTTTCATACAAAATAAATAAATAAATAAACTTTAGTATCACTTTAACCACTTCAATACCATGCACTTATGCACCTTCCCGCCCAGACCAATTTTCAGCTTTCAGTACTCTCACACTTTGAATGACAATTACTTAGTCATGCTACACTGTATCCAAACAAAATTTTTATCATTTTCTTCTCACAAATAGAGCTTTCTTTTGGTGGTATTTAATCGCCACTGGGTTTTTTATTTTTTGCGATATAAGCAAAAAAACAGCAATTTTTTTTAAAAAAAAACCTTTTTTTTAGTTTCTATTGTAAAATTTTGCAAATAAGTAATTTTTCTTCATAAATTTGTGCCAAAATGTATACTGCTACATATCTTTGGTAAAATGAACCCAAATTAGTGTATATTATTTGGTCTTTGTGAAAGTTATAGAGTCTACAAACTATGGTGGCAATCACTGAAAATTTATCACATCTGATCACGCCTGATGTACTGAAGGGATATCTCATTTCTTGAGACACTAACAAGCGAGGAAAGTACAAATACCCCAAAATTACCCCTTTTTGGAAAGTAGACAGTCCAAGGTATTTACTAAGAGGCGTGGTGAGTTTTTTGAAGTTGTATTTTTTTCCCACAATTCTTGGGAAAATTTAATTTTTTTTTTTTTTTTTTTACACAAACTGGTCATATTAACAGTTTTTTTCTCTCACACAGCATATGCATAATTGCAACTACACCCCAAAATACATTCTGCTACTCCTCCTGAGTGTAGCGATACCACATGTGTGAGACTTTTACACAGCCTGGCCATATACAGAGGCCCAACATTGAAGTAGCACTTTCAGGCGTTCTACAAGCATAAATCGCACATATCCTTTCTCAACCACCTATTACACTTTTGAAGGCCCTGGAGCACCAGGACAATGGAATTTTCCACAAAATGACCCCATTTTGGAAAGCACACACCCCAACGTATAATCTATGAAGCATTATGAGTCTTTTGAACGGTTCATTTTTTTCCAGAAGGTTTTGGAAAATGTGGAGAAAAAATGAAAATGCATTTTTTTTACACAAAGTTGTCCATTTATAAGATATTTCTAACGCATAGCATATACATAGCAAAAATAACACCCCAAAATGCATTCTGCTACTCCTCCTGAGTATAGCGATACCACATGTGTGAGACTTTTACACAGCCTGGCCACATACAGAGGCCCAACATTGAAGTAGCACTTTCAGGCGTTCTACAAGCATAAATCGCACATATCCTTTCTCAACCACCTATTACACTTTTGAAGGCCCTGGAGCACCAGGACAATGGAATTTTCCACAAAATGACCCCATTTTGGAAAGCACACACCCCAACGTATAATCTATGAAGCATTATAAGTCTTTTGAACGGTTCATTTTTTTCCAGAAGGTTTTGGAAAATGTGGAGAAAAAATGAAAATGCATTTTTTTTACACAAAGTTGTCCATTTATAAGATATTTCTAACGCATAGCATATACATAGCAAAAATAACACCCCAAAATGCATTCTGCTACTCCTCCTGAGTATAGCGATACCACATGTGTGAGACTTTTACACAGCCTGGCCATATACAGAGGCCCAACATTGAAGTAGCACTTTCAGGCGTTCTACAAGCATAAATCGCACATATCCTTTCTCAACCACCTATTACACTTTTGAAGGCCCTGGAGCACCAGGACAATGGAATTTTCCACAAAATGACCCCATTTTGGAAAGCACACACCCCAACGTATAATCTATGAAGCATTATAAGTCTTTTGAACGGTTCATTTTTTTCCAGAAGGTTTTGGAAAATGTGGAGAAAAAATGAAAATGCATTTTTTTTTACACAAAGTTGTCCATTTATAAGATATTTCTAACGCATAGCATATACATAGCAAAAATAACACCCCAAAATGCATTCTGCTACTCCCCCTGAGTATAGCGATACCACATGTGTGAGACTTTTACACAGCCTGGCCACATACAGAGGCCCAACATTGAAGTAGCACTTTCAGGCGTTCTACAAGCATAAATCGCACATATCCTTTCTCAACCACCTATTACAATTTTGAAGGCCCTGGAGCACCAGGACAATAGAATTTTCCACTAAATGACCCCATTTTGGAAAGCACACACCCCAACGTATAATCTATGAGGCATTATGAGTCTTTTGAACGGTTCATTTTTTTCCAGAAGGTTTTGGAAAATGTGGATAAAAAATTAAAATGCATTTTTTTTACACAAAGCTGTCAATTTATAAGATATTTCTAACACATAATATGTACATAGCAAAAATTACACCCCAAAATGCATTCTGCTACTCCTCCTGAGTATGGCGATACCACATGTTTGAGACTTTTACACAGCCTGGCCACATACAGAGGCCCAACATCCAAGTAGCACCTCCAGGCATTCTAGCAGCATTAATTGCACATATCATTTTCTGACTACCGATCACATTTTTGAAGGCCCTTCATATATCTAACATATAGCAGGTACATACCAAATAACAAAAGATTACCTGTGGTTTTAGAAGTGCAGTGGTCCACAGAGGAGAGCATCGGTCCAGGCAGCAGGCAGGGATGAGGTCAGCGACAGCAAAAGCAATCATCCAGGCAGCAGGCAGGAATACTGTCCATAGTTCGCACAGGCAGAGATACTGTCAGCACAGCCAGAGCACAGCCAAAGCACAGGTCCAGGTAGCAGGCAGAGGTGTCCCGGCAGAAATGCTGTCCAAAGTCAGTAGAGGCAGCAGGCAGATATATGGTCAACACAGCCAAAGTATTGGTCCAAGCAGCAGGAAGAAACATGGTCCATAATGTCATGGGTCATTTCAGGCAGTAATATGGTCAGCACAGCCAAATTATTGGTCCAGGCAGCAGGAAGGACCATCAAGCTTAGGGCCAGGGGGACAGGGGTAGAGGCTTCTCCCACCCAAATCGCTTTGAAGCCTCCGGGCAACCAGACCCTGTTCTTGGAGCACAGAAAACGAAAAACTGGTTTTCTCTACTCAGAACGCTATTCTGAAGCCCCTCACATATGTGAGACCCCTGTGTACTAAAAGTAGATGGCCAAAAGATCAGTCCAAGTGGCAGGCAAAAACATGGTCGATTAACAGGCCAAGGTCGGTACACGTGGAAGTCAGAAACGTGGTTTAAATCGGCAAGCAGAGGCATCGTCGGTAAACAGGCCAGGGTCAGTTAATTAACATGGAAGGTAGTTAGTAACATGGTAGCAGGCAAATAGGGAAATGGCAGTCTGTTAATAATAAGGGGAACTAATGGATGTATGATAATTTTTGAAGCAATTTCCGATGCACAGGCCAGGTTGGGAGGGACAATCGGGACAATAATAGCTGGTGTCTCTTCTTACTCCTCCTCTGCTGCATACATGGCATTTCTTTTGGCGTCTTCTTCCAGATTCTGTGGGGGGGATGCTAAAGGGATAGTGTCGCTCGTGAAGCCGACTCACACTATCAGAGCGAATGCTTCCTGGGGCGGGATCTTGTTAGTAAATGAGGGCATCGATGATATCTTCGATATATTGGAGGTAGTGGAGTCGGTGATTTTGAGTTGCTTTTTGGTAGCAGACAAACGAATTAAAAAGGGCCATGTGAAACGCAACTTTTTTGTGCCAATAATGGGACTTTCTGGTTGATAAGTAGGGCTGTAGCATCTGGTCGTTTAAATCCACCCCCCCCCCCATGTACAAATTGTAGTCGTGGACACATTGAGGCTTTACAATGGAGCCGCGTCTTCTTGGGATCTCCACCATGGTGTCATTGTGGATCGTAGAGAGGATGTGGACATCTTTCTTGTCCCTCCACTTCATGGCCAACACCTCCTCGTTCCTCATGGATGCCGATTCTCCAGGTCGCAATTTTTTTGTCAATAAATTTTGTGGGAATCCCTTCCGTTTTTTTTTTAAGGTACCGCAGGCCGGGGTTTGTTTACTGTAAAGGTGGCGAAAAAGTGGCAGGCTGGTATAATAATTATCAACATATAAATGGTAACCTTTTCCGAACAGGGGGTATGCCAACTCCCAGACAATTTTCCCACTGGTTCCAATATATGTGGGGCAATCACGGGGCTGGAGCTGGGAGTCTTTGCCTTCGTAGATCCTGAATTTGCAGACGTATCCAGTGGCTCGATCACATAATTTATTTAATTTTAACCCATACCTGGCTCTCTTGCTTGGTATGTACTGCTTGAACTGCAGTCGGCCGGTGAAATGTACGAGGGACTCGTCCACACAAATTTTTTGGTCTGGGATGAAAACTTCTTCAAATCGCTGGGAAAAGGCATTGATTAGGGGGCGTATCTTGTACAATTTGTCGTAGTTGGGATGATCTCGGGGAGGGCACTGTGAATTGTCATTGAAGTGGAGAAAGCGCATAATCATGTCGTATCTTTTCCTGGACATGACAGCGGAATATATGGGCATGTGTTGGATGGGGCGTTTGGACCAATATGAATGGACTTCGTTCTTTTTTGTAAGCCCCATATTGAACATAAGGCCCAAAAATAATTTAAATTCCTCCAATGTTAGACGCCGCCACTGGAACATGCGGGCGTAGGAAGAATCGGGGTTGGCAGCAATAAATTGGGATGCATACAGATTCGTTTGATCCACTATATTCTGCAGCAAATCTTGTGGGAAAAATAAACAAAAATAATCAAATTTAGAAAAATTTGTAGTGTCGGGCTGCACACCTGGCTGTGCGGTGAAAGGGGGGATGATAGCGGATCCTGAGTTGGCAGGCAATCATAAGGGGTTTGCCAGGGCATCGGGAAGGTAGGATTGGGGCTGGATTCTTCGGGTTGGGCGTGCATTTCCATTGCTTGTACTGGGCTCCTCTTCCTGGGGTATGGCGCTGCTGGTGGTGGGCAGTTCTCCTGATCTTGGTACTGATCTTGGTGCCGATCGCATTCTTTTGGGAGGGACGGTTTCCTCCGGGGACTCGGACTCTGAGCCACTATCCTCCACTGGCTCGTATTCCGAACCAGAATCGGATAATGGGAGCTCCCCGCTGCTCTCATCATCCGACATGGCAAGAATGGCATATGCCTCCTCAGGTGTGTAAACCCTTTGGGACATTATGGCAGTGCTTATTGGTGGGCCTGTGTAATGGTACTGCTGGTGGTAGTGGTGGCGGTCTGTGTGGTAGTACCGATGGAGGTATTAGTGGTGGGCCTGTGTGGTGGTACCGATGGCGGTATGGGTGGTGGTGGTACCAATGGCGGTACAGGTGGTGGTGGTACCGATGGCGGTACGGGTGGTGGTGGTGGCGGCGGTACCGATGGCGGTACAGGTGGCGGTACGGGTGGTGGTGGTAGCGATGGCGGTATGGGTGGTGGTGGTACCGATGGCGGTACAGGTGGTGGTGGTACCGATGGCGGTACAGGTGGTGGTGGTACCAATGGCGGTACGGGTGGTGATGGTACCGATGGCGGTACAGGTGGTGGTGGCACTACCGACGGTGGTACGGGTGGTGGTACTGGTGGTGGTACCGATGGCGGCACTAGTGGTGATACTGGTAGCGGGCCTGTGTGGCAGTATAGATGCTGGGCCTGGTGGCGGTACTGGTGGTGGTACTGGTACCGATGGCGGTACTGGTAGCCTGTGTGGCGGTACCGATGGAGGTGGGCCTGTGACAGATGATTGACAGATGGGCTGATTGATTGACAGATGGGCTGATTGATTGATTGACAGGTGGGGTGATTGATTGACAGGTGGGGTGATTGATTGACAGGTGGGGTGATTGATTGACAGATGGGCTGATTGATTGACAGATGGGCTGATTGACAGATGGGCTGATTGACAGATAGGCAGATTGATTGACAGATGGGCTGATTGATTGACAGATGGGCTGATTGATGTGCTGGGCTGTGTGACAGGTCCTCTTTATGGGGGGGGGGCGTGTTGTGCACTGTAAACTTATGTAGACAAACTACACTGAGCTAACTTACTGATCTCTTCTCTCTCCTCACAGATCGGTGTGTGAGGAGAGAGCAGGGATCAGGTAGTAACTCCTGTGGAGTTTGTTTACATTTGTGACCGGCTGTGATTGGACACAGCCGGTCACGTGGTAAACAGCCAATTCATTGGCTGTTTACTCTGATCGGGGACGCGCTGTGTCCAAGGGACACTCGCCTTCCCCGATCCCCGCTCTGCAAGCCTGTGGCGGCGCGCACGGAGCGCGCCCCCGAGTTTGTTTTGACAGGTGATCGGCTGTGACTTTGACACAGCCGATCACATGGTAAACAGCCAATGAAATTGTCTGTTTACCGTGATCGGGGAAGCGCTGTGTCCGAGGGACACATGCCGTCCCCGATCACCGCGCTGCGCGCCCCCGCGGGCGCGCGCAAGGCATTATCCTGCAGGACGTCATATGACGTCCAGTATCGATATTGCAACCACTTCCCGGACATCAATTCACTATTGACTGGGCGGGAAGTGGTTAAGATGCTAATTCTCTGGCTCCGGCTATAACACAAAGTCACTGACACAGAAAAAGCATACAGCTCTGGAAAGCCAGGCAACCAGAATTTTCAGGAGGAGATCTTAGCAATGATAGGCTCGATTTATCTTAGAACGGGTTTTCTTTACACAAAAAGTATACAGTGTGACTTTAAAGCCAGCCATAGATGGATCGAATCTTGGCCTGTTTGGCATGGACTGGCTGAGATTCGATCAGTCTATGGGCAGGTTGGTTGTACTGAAGTTGATCACTGCCAGCAGCTATAGCCGCTAGCAGTGATTATTGTGTTTTGCCGGCAGGGAAGGCTCCCCATCGGCAGATAACAATAGTCCCATCAAAACGGACTGTATTGATTGGGGAATCAAGCCATTTTCTTTCCTTCTAACCCTGGTGGAAGGAAAGAAAATTGCATATTCTACAGCATAGGTGCTCAACCTTTGGCCCTCCAGCTGTTGTGGAACTACAATTCCCACCATCATGCCTCCCCTTTTGGGAGTTATGCTTGTAACTGTCAGCCTTGCAGTTCTGCAACAGCTGGAGGGCCACAGGTTGAGCACCCATGATCTACAGGCTGCTTAAAAAGAAGCTCCACCCTAAAGTGGAACTTCCACTCATCGGAACCCCCCCCCTCCGGTGTCACAATTGACACCTTTCAGGGGGGAGGGGGGTGCAGATACCTGTCTAAGACAGGTATTTGCACCCACTTCCGGGAGTCCTCTCTGCGGGAAATCTGCGGGAAGCACGTCACTTCCTGCAGAATACCCGTTGTGTTCTGGGAGACACTCGTCTCCCAGAACACAACAGGGACCAGTCAGAACGGCGCAGCGCGAGTCGCGCATGCGCCGTAGGGATCCGGGCAGTGAAGCCGCAAGGCTTCACTTCCTGGTTCCCTCACCGAGGATGGAGGTGGGGGCAGCAGAGTGATGAGCGATTGTTTGTCTTCTGCTGCCGACGTCGCTGGACTCCAGGACAGGTAAGTGTCTTAATATTAAAAGTCAGCAGCTGCAGTATTTGTAGCTGCTGGCTTTTAATATTTTTTTTTTCGACGTAACTCCGCTTTAAGGCTTCATTCACACAAGTGCCAAGGCCCATACACTGGGAACGATTGTCTGTTTATAAGGCTGGAGCTGGGTGCAGGCAGCCTATGTTACTGAATGGGGATGTGGCGACTGTACTGGCGCAGTCACACGTCCTTATTTGACAGGTATGCAGGTGGGGGGCCCAACACACAGACAGCATGTATTTAGGGACCCACACCGGCCCCTGTACACCTGTCAAATTAGGAACGTGCGGCTGCGTCCCCATTCAGCAACATAGGCTGCCTGCATGCATCTCCATCCCCATAAACAAGACGGCTCATTCACACGCTGTACGGGCCTCAGCACCCCCTGTGAACGGATCCCAACACAACATATACAGTGAGGGGAAAAAGGTATTTGATCCCCTGCTGATTTTGTACGTTTTCCCACCGACAAAGAAATGATCAATCTATAATTTTAATAGTAGGTTTATTAACAGTGAGAGAGACAGAATAACAACCAAAATATCAAGAAAAACACATTTCAAAAAAGTTATAAATTGATTTGCATTTTAAATGAGGGAAATAAGTAATTGATCCCCTATCAATCAGCAAGATTTCTGGCTCCCAGGTGTCTTCTATACTGGTAACGAGCTGAGATTAGGAGCACTCTTAACCACTTGAGGACCGCCGCACGCCTATGTACGTCGGCAAAAGTGCACGGCTGGGCACATGGGCTTACAGATACGTCCCCTTTAAGAGCCCAGCCGTGGGTCACGAGCACACCGCCTGCGGCGCGCTCGCAACCCGGTCCTCTTCTCTGTGACCGTCCCAGCTAGGGTTGCCACCTCATCCCTTTAAACCCGAACACATGAATTACACAGGTTCTGAGGCTAATTTAATGCAGGTAAGGAACCAAGTGAGTTTAATTACCACCTTAATCAGCCACAGAACCTGTGTAATATGTGTTCAGGTTTAAAAGGATGAGGTGGCAACTCTAGTCCCAGCGGGAACAGCGGACCTGATCGCCGCTGGTGTCCCGCGATCGGGTCACAGAGAGGAAGAACGGGGAGAGGTAAGTGTAAAAAAAATCTCTCCCCGTGCTTCCTAGTGTGTGCCTGTCACTGATCGTCTGTTCCCTGTCATAGGGAATGACGATCAGTGACGTCACACGCTAAGCCACGCCCCCCTACTGTAAGAAACACAAATCAGGGCACACTTAACCCCTACAGCACCCCCTCCTGGTTAACCTCTTCACTGCCAGTGTCATTTTTACAGTAACCAATGCATTTTTATAGCACTGGTCGCTGTTAAAATGACAATGGTCCCAAAATAGTGTCAAAAGTATCTGATGTGTCCGCCATAATGTCGCAGTCACGAAAAAAAAAACGCTAATCGCCGCCATTAACTGTAAAAAAATTAATTAATAAAAATGCCATAAAACTACCCCCTATTTTGTAAACGCTATAACTTTTGCGCAAACCAATCAATAAACGCTTAGAGATTTTTTTTTACCAAAAATATGTAGAAGAATACGTATCGGCCTAAACTGAGGGAAAAAAAGGGATTTTTATAACAGCTTACCTGTAAAATCCTTTTCTTGGAGTACATCACGGGACACAGAGCGACTTAGTCATTACTAATGGGTT
Source organism: Rana muscosa (assembly GCA_029206835.1). Lineage (NCBI taxonomy): Eukaryota > Metazoa > Chordata > Amphibia > Anura > Ranidae > Rana > Rana muscosa. Next base: position 302,118,000 of record CM055128.1, read on the forward strand.
ATATAGATACCTTCAGGTGCTGGCACTGGCAACTTCCAAAACCGGAAGTACCCTCCCCTATATAAGCCCCTCCCATCCGGGAGCACCTCAGTTTTGTAGCAAAGCAATAAGTGTCCCAAAAAGAGGGGTGGGAGCTCTGTGTCCCGTGATGTACTCCAAGAAAAGGATTTTACAGGTAAGCTGTTATAAAAATCCCTTTTTTGTTTTCGTACATCACGGGACACAGAGCGACTTAGTCATTACTAATGGGACGTCCCAAAGCAATGCCAAATGAGGGGAGGGATACACTATACATAAGCTGGGCGCCATCAGGCATGAGGATCTTTTGCGGCCTGCAACACACTGCGCCCAAAGGCGACATCCTCCTGACTTCTAACGTCTACCTGGTAGAATCTAGTAAACGTGTGTACTGAAGACCATGTTGTGGCCTTACAGATTTGAGCCAGGGAGGCCTGGTGATGCACTGCCCATGAAGTTCCAACTGCTCTTGTGGAGTGCGCCCTAACTTTGAACGGAGGCGGTTTCCTTTTCAAGCCATAGGCTTGCATTATGACCTGTCTAATCCACTTGGCTAAAGTAGATTTTGACGCTGCCTGACCCTTTCTGGGGCCTTCCGGCAGAATAAACAAAGTATCCATTCTACGAATCTGAGCAGTGGCTTTTAGATAAGCTTTAACTGCTCTTACTACATCCAAAGCATGTAATAACTTTTCCTCTACTGAACTAGGTTTGGGGAAAAAGGAAGGAAGAACCACATCTTGGTTCAAATGAAACCTCGATACCACCTTAGGAAGAAAGGCTGGATGAGGACATAATACTACTCTGTCTTTATGGACAACCAGATATGGCTCCTTACAGGACAAGGCGGCTAATTCCGATACTCTTTTAGCCGAACAAATGGCTACTAAGAAAATCAATTTCCTGGTGAGAAGAACCAAGGAAATGTGCTGTAATGGTTCAAATGGTTGTTTCTGTAGAACCGACAGAACCAGATTTAAGTCCCATGGACATATGGGAATATTAACCGGAGGGCTAATACGCATCACTCCTTGTATGAAAGCTTTGACTAGTGAATGCGAAGCCAAGGGCCTTTGAAAAAATATTGACAAGGCCGAAATCTGACCCTTGATAGTACTCAAGGCAAGCTTCCTATCCACAGCCCACTGTAGGAAGTCCAGAATCCTACCTATTACGTACTTACGTGGATGCCATCTCTTGGCCTCACACCACACGATGTACGCCTTCCAGATCCTATAATAGATCTGCCTGGATACCGGCTTCCTGGCATTGATCATGGTAGATACCACAGGATTAGAGAGACCTCTCTTTTTTAGAATGTGGGCTTCAATAGCCAGGCCGTCAAACCTAGGGCTGGTAAGGAAGGGTGGTATATCGGTCCTTGCGAAAGCAGGTCCGGACGATGTGGGAGGGTCCAAGGACTCCCCACTGACATTTTTACAATCTCCGCGTACCATGCCCTTCGGGACCACGCTGGAGCCACCAGAATCACCGGTTTCTTTTCTACCCGGATTCTGCGGATTAATCGCGGTAACAATTGTGGCGGTGGGAATGCATATATCAGTTTGAACTGATCCCAAGGGAACACTAGGGCATCCGAGCCGCAAGCTAGGGGATCCCTTGTGCGAGACACAAATCTGTCCACCTTTGCGTTGAATCTGGATGCTAGCAGATCTACATCCGGTGTTCCCCACCGCTGGCATATTGCCTGGAAAACCTCGGGGTGAAGAGACCATTCCCCCGGGCATAATTGCTGGCGACTTAAAAAGTCCGCTCTCCAATTTTCCACTCCTGGGATGAAAACCGCGGATATGGCTGGGACATATCTTTCTGCCCATTCCAGGATGCAATTCGCTTCTCTCTGGGCTGCACGACTCCTGGTGCCACCCTGGTGATTGATATATGCCACTGCTGTGGCATTGTCTGATTGAATTCTGACAGGGGACCCTTGGAGTTTGGATGTCCATGCTACTAGGGCATACCGGGCTGCTCGTATCTCTAAGAGATTGATGGGCAGGGCCTTCTCTGCTTCTGACCACTTGCCCTGGAGAGACCATTGCTCCAGTACTGCCCCCCCAGCCTATGAGGCTGGCATCTGTAGTGACCACCTTCCAAGAAACCGGACTGAAGGGTTTCCCTTTTTCCAGATTCTGGGGCACCAACCACCAATGGAGGCTCTTGCGAACGGAAGGGGACAGGGACATTGGTAAGTCTAAAGCCTGAACTTTTTTGTTCCAGGCTGACAGTATGGCCCTCTGCAAGTTCCTTGAATGGAATTGACCGTAGGGTACTGCTTCGAACGAAGCCACCATTTTTCCCAGCAGCCTCATGCACAGGCGTATGGATGGTTTTCTTTTTGTACCCACTAAGTGGATCAAATCTTTCAAAGACGACACCTTCTCTGGAGGTAAGAAAATCTTTCTCTGATTTGAATCCAGCCTTAGCCCCAAGTATTCCAGACTTTTGATTGGTCTTAGAGCTGACTTGTCCCGGTTGATAATCCAACCGTGATATTCCAGATACTTGATTGTCTTGTGAATAGCTACTTCCAGCTTTTCCACTGAGTGGTCTATTAGTAGCAGGTCGTCTAAATATGCCATTATCGTTACACCCCGTGTTCTTAGATTGGCCAATAGTGGGGCCAGAATTTTTGTGAACACTCGTGGTGCTGTGGCCAGACCGAAAGGTAAGGCTCTGAACTGAAAATGGCGCCCTTCTACTACAAAGCATAGAAATTTCTGGTGGGCCGGAAAGATGGGAATATGCAGATAAGCATCCTTTATGTCGATCGAGACTAACCATTCCTGCCCTTGTAGGGCGGTGGCCACCGATCGGATCGACTCCATCCGAAAAGTCCTGCTGATATGTAGGAACTTGTTTAGCCCTTTTAGATTTAATATGGGCCTCACGTCCCCATTTGGTTTGGGGACTGTGAAAAGGTTCGAGTAAAACCCGAACCCGCATTCTTCCAAGGGAACCTTCATGATTACACCTTGGAGCAATAGTTGTTCTAGTGCCAGAAGGAGGGATCCTCTCTTCTGGGGTCGCTTGGCACGTTTGACCTCATAAAATGGGCAGGAGGAGTGTCTTTTAACTCCAGCCTGTATCCCAGACTTACTGCGGAGAGCACCCATCTGTCTCTGATGGTGTCCCGCCAGGTCTCTGTGAACAACTGAAGTCTTCCCCCCACCCGATTGAGTGGGGGCAACCCTTCATGACTTGGGGGGAGGTTTTGTACCTCTCTTGACCCAGGGTTTCTTGTTACCCTGTGATTGTCCCTGATTTCTGCCCCCTGAATTTGACCGCGGAGGCCGTCGGAACTGTTTCACAGCCGATGTGCCAGGGACTGGAGAAGTAGGCCTCTTAAAAGAAGGACTTCTACCCTTGTTCTTAACCGGCAAGAGTGTACTTTTACCGGCAGAAATTTTCTGGATATACTTGTCCAGATCTTCTCCAAATAAGCGTTCTCCATGAAATGGGAAGCTAATCAGCAATTTCTTACAGGGAGCTTCAGCAGACCAGTTTTTGAGCCATAGAAGCCTACGCATATGTACTACAGACAGCGTAAAGCGGGAGGCCTGTTGGATTGTATCCTTTATGGCGTCCACCGCAAAACACAAGGCTCTAGGTAGGTCAGCTAGGGCAAGAGCCTGCTGATCTGGTAAGTCCCTTAAGACTTGTTTCAACTGATCTTTCACTGCTTGGCAGACTCCAATCGCTGCTACTGCAGGTTGTGTCACCATGCTTGCTGTAGAGAAAGCAGATTTTAGTAAAGACTCCAATTTTTTATCTATTGGGTCTTTGAACATTGGAACATTATCTACTGGACATGTCAGTGATTTATTCACACAAGAGATGGCTGCGCCCACTGTAGGGACCCTCCATTTTTTTTATGAACTTATCCTCCATGGGATAGATCACTGGAAATCTCTTGGGGGGAGTAAATATTTTATCAGGATGCTCCCAATCCTGGTAAGTAAGCCCTTCCAATAAAGGGTGGATTGGGAAGGAACAGACAGCCTGGGGAGCTTTGAGCGACCTCAGCGAGGAAACCGTAGTGGTTGATGGTTCCGCCAGAGGCATTTTAAATGCTGATCGGACCATGTTAGTCAGAGACTGAACCCATAATCTTTCAGCCTGAGATGCTGAGAAAGGTTCTTCCACTGTTGATTCCTCTATAACCGAATCAACCTCATCCTGATCCCCTTCAGGTAGGTCGATCTCTGTGTGGGACTGTTCCTCCACTAACAGGCACTCTGAAGGAGGAGACGGAGATCGGACGCGCTTTCCCTGTGACAGGGAAGCAGCGATCAATGCTGTTAATCTCTCTTCCAATCCTCCCAGAGTTGAGGAAAAAACCTCCTCTGTTATATATACAGGAGCAGGTGGACTGGGGACAGCCGCAGCACCAGGTACTCCTGCGGGGTTCCTACGGCTACTGACCTCTGAATTTTCAGGGGAGATTGGTGCAGTACAAGCATGCCCAAAATCCTTTAGAGCCCGATGGAGACCCCTTTGGCTTCCTGGAAGACTTATTTCCGGAGCGTCTGGACGACATATCCTTTAAGCACAAAGCTGAGGTATTCCCGTCGTCATACACCAATTTTGCTGGTAATAGTCTAACACAGTTGCTGCTATATACCAGCTGGTGTCCACTAAAGTGTCTTTCTATGGGGATGCCTGCATCAACCGCCTGGTGCCACCGTTTGTTGCCAGCTCTGCTTGCATCCAGCTGACACTTGTACTGTGTCTTTTATCCATGCTGGGACGCCTGCACATGCGCAGAAGCGCAGCGGCGCGCATCGAGCGTCATCCACCCGCCCCGCCCCTTTCATAGGAGGCGCGTGCACGCGCCCGCGCGCCTTTGGCGCTCTTTTTTGAAACCGAACAGGGACTAGGAGCCAGGGCCCTTTTTGCCGGAGGGCCTGTGCGGTGGATGAGCGCAGCAACAGGGCAGAGGAAGTGGATTCCCACAGAGAAACTTACCAACTGCCTGGATCTTTTGACTTAAAAAAACCAAAGATCCACATGACAAGAAAAATGGACCACAGCGGCCTCTAGTGGTTTAACACAGGTACCGCGGTCTCTTTTTTTTTTTTTTTCTTGACTACTATTAAAATTTTACATTTTCTAGTAGTTACAGGCATACACAGATATTTAGCGGGAATACCGTTAGGTAACAGACAGAAAGACAAATTAGGCTTGGGGGTCCCCCAATAGAACCAAGTTCCTGGGGGCCCCCACTTACCTGTTCCCCGCCGCAAGACTTTGTTTGGTCCACAGAAGCCCAAACTTCACCTATCACGGCAGGCATTGTATTTAAACCTTCAGGGACCGGGTTCCCAAGGATTCCACTCCCCTGGACCTGTATAGCACCCTGCACAGACAACATCTTGGTCGTGGGTATGACCAGAGCTCTGGATCCCAGGGTCCAGCCCTCCTAAGAGAGGCATTACAGGCAAAACCTTGCTCTTCTGTTGCAAGGCCCGGGTACCGACCGTTTAGCTATGAAGCTTTTTTGGTCGGATCCGGAACAGCTTACTAAGGCCCGTAAAAGAACCTGTACGCAAGCTCAGTGAAAACACATGTTACTCTTTGGCCAACACCTTAGACACTGGCAAAAAACTGAGGTGCTCCCGGATGGGAGGGGCTTATATAGGGGAGGGTACTTCCGGTTTTGGAAGTTGCCAGTGCCAGCACCTGAAAGTATCTATATAACCCATTAGTAATGACTAAGTCGCTCTGTGTCCCGTGATGTACGAAAAAGAAAAAAAATTATATATTTTTGGGGGATATTTATTATAGCAAAATTAAAAAATATTGCATTCTTTTCAAAATTGTCGCTCTATTTTTGTTTATAGCACAAAAAATAAAAACCGCAGGAGGTGATCAAATACCACCAAAAGAAAGCTCTATTTGTGGGAAAAAAAAGGATGTCAATTTTTCTTGGGAGCCACTACGCACGACCGCGCAATTGTCAGTTAAAGCGACGCAGTGCCGAATCGCAAAAAGGGGCCTGGTCCTTATGCTGCGTATTGGTCCGGGTCTTAAGTGGTTAAAAAGGGAGTTCTCCTAATCTCAGCTTGTTACCTGTATAAAGGACACCTGTCCACAGAAGCAATCAATCAGATTCCAATATCTCCACCATGGCCAAGACCAAAGAGCTGTCCAAGGACATCAGGGACAAGATCATAGAGCTACAGAAGGCTGGAATGGGCAACAAGACCATCGCCAAGCAGCTTGGTGAGAGGGTGACAACAGTTGGTGTGATTAATGGAAGAAACACAAAATAACTGTCAATCTCCCTCAGTCTTGGGCTCCATGGAAGATCTCACCTCGTGGAGTTTCAATGATCATGAGAACGATGAGTAATCCGCCCAGAACTACACAGGAGAATCTTGTCAATGATCTCATGACAGCTGGGACCACAGCCACCAAGAAACCAATTGGTAACACACTACGCCGTGAAGGACTGAAATCCTGCAGCGCCCGCAAGGTCCCCCTGCTCAAGAAATCACATGTACAGCCCGTCTGAATCATTCAGATGTTCATTAGTAAACTTCAGAGTAGAACTGGTTGAGTGCTGTGGTCAGATGAGACCAAAATCAAGCTCTTTGGCATCAACTCAACTCGCCGTGTTTGGAGGAGAAATGCTGCCCATGACCCCAAGAACACCATCCCCCACCGTCATACATGGTGGTGGAAAGATTAGGTTTTAGGGGAGTTTTTCTGCTAAGGGGGCAGGAAAACTTCACCGCATCAAAGGGATGATGGACGGGGCCGTGTACCATCAAATCTTGGGTGAGACCCTCCTTCCCTCAGCCAGGGCATTGAAAATGGGTTGTGGATGGGTATTCCAGCGTGACAATGACCCAAAACACATGACCAAGGCAACAAAGGAGTGTAAGAGAAGAAAAGAAACGGCTGCACATCCAAAGATACCGATTTGCCTTTTATTGATCACTGTGATGACACCAACATGAAGTCACGTAGTTGCGTTTCACACATACATCTTGTGCTTAATCATTACATTATTGGTAATGATTAAGCACAAGATGTATGTGTGAAACGCATCTACATGACTTCATGTTGGTGTCATCACAGTGATCAATAAAAGGCAAATCGGTATCTTTGGATGTGCAGCCGTTTTTTTTCTTCTCTTTCAAGTTTCCCACGGAGGCAGGCCGGGGCTGGCACTCTAAGAGACATTCCACTAAAGCCTCATACACACGATCGGATTTTTCACAGACAAAGCGTAGGACTTTTGTCCAAAGGGCGTTGGCCGTGAACTTGGATTGCATACAAACGGCAAAGAATTGTCGTCCAACAAGCACGAAACCCTGTGGTTTTTCAGCTCTTTAGCGCCACCCTTTGGGCAACTTCTTGCTAATGTTGCGTTATGGTTAGCATTGCTTCCGAGCATACGTGTTTGTACTTTGGATTTTTTTCCGACGGACTTGTGTACACACGATCAGATAATCCGACATCACACATTTCTTGTCGGAAAATTTTAAAGCATGCTATCCTACATTTGTTGTTGGAAAATCCGACAACAATTGTCCGCTGGAGCATACAAACGGTCGGATTTTCCGACATAAGCCACACAATTCCCATCGGATAATCCGATCATGTGTACGGGCTTTTAGGCTTTCATCATACACCTGGAGCAACGGTTCTTTTCTCTGCAACAAAAGGAGTGGCTCAAAAAGAAGCACATTAAGGTCCTTGAGTGGCCTAGCCAGATCTTAATCACATAGAAAAGATGTGGAGTGAGCTGAGGGTTGGAGTTACCAAACATCAGCCTGGAAACCTTAATGACTCGGAGAGGATCTGCAAAGAGTGGGACAAAATCCCTCCTGAGATGTGTGCAAACCTGGTGGCCAACTACAAGAAACGTCTGACCTCTGATTGCCAACAAGGGTTTTGCCACTAAGGGTCCTTTCACACGGGGCGGATCCGTGCAGATCCGCCCCGTGAAGCTCCGCTTGCTCAGCGGGGATCACTCCGTTGATCCCCGCTGAGCCGACGGATGACTGGGCGGTCCCCGCACACTGTGCAGGGACCGCCCTGTCAGAGCGCCGCTCTCCCCTATGGGGAATCGGATGACGACGGACCGTAGAGTCCGTTGTCATCCGATCCGCTCCGCCGACGGAAGGAAAAATAGGATTTTCCTCCGTCACACTTTGGCGGAGCGGAGCGGATGTCAGCGGACATGTCTCCGCTGACATCCGTGCTTCCATAGGGCTACATGGAGGATCCGTTTCAGGTCCGCCTAAAAAACTGACAGGCGGACCTGAACGGACCTCCGTGTGAAAGAGCCCTTAGTCATGTTTTGCGAAGGGGTCAAATAAATACTTATTTCACTCATTAAAATGCAAATCAATTTATAACTTTTTTTAAAATGAATTTATCAGCCGGGGGATCAAATACTTTTTTTCCCTCCTCACTGTAGCCATTTGTTTCTCTCACCTATCGTTATGTGTTCATCTCCCTCTGAATCTGCAACAATAAAACTGTGTGCAAAAGAAGGACAAAGACAACAAAAAGTACAAAAACAGAAAAAAAAAAATCTTTAATTTGACCAAGATGATTGACAAAAAGAAATAAACAAAAACGTATAGCTCTGTGCTTGGCACGGAATACCCCATAAGGTGGCGGTTTTGTGCATACTTTCAGAAAGTCACAGCTGAGCAAATGGAAGATAAAAAGGTTTGAGCTCTCTCTCTCAGCCCCGCTACATTTCACACATACAGTCCCCCCCCCCCCGCCCACTTCACGGCCCCCATCCCCTCCCCCCAGAGCGCAGACCTGACCCGCAGCTACAGACACCAGGGTTCAACTTTTACGGACCAGGAACCAGGCGTTCATCTTCTGGACTCCCCCCCCCCCCACCCCCACCCAACCCCTAGTGCATGAGAGAACGGCAATTTCCCCAGCCTCTCGCATTTCTATGGCATGTCTTCCAGGCCAAAATTAGTGCAAGAATTCATTATTATTTCTATTAAAATAAATAAAATAAAAGCCTTCACCCCCCCCCCCATTTCTCTAACTTTGGAATGTGCCTTGGATGTCACCTGCGCCCCCCCCCCCCCTTAGGCCTGGTGTGCAAACCACAGTGTCACCTCTCACCCAGTGCAAGATATAGGAACCCCCGAGCAACGGATTTGCAACGCACCCCGAGACGTACGATCATTCAACATTTTATTCTGGAGTGGATGTATAGCAGAACCCCGAGCAACTGATTTCCAACCCACCCCGAGACGTACGTAGTTCAACATTTTATTCTGGAGTGGATGTATAGCAGAACCCCGAGCAACTGATTTCCAACCCACCCCGAGACGTACGTAGTTCAACATTTTATTCTGGAGTGGATGTATAGCAGAACCCCGAGCAACTGATTTCCAACCCACCCCGAGACGTACGTAGTTCAACATTTTATTCTGGAGTGGATGTATAGCAGAACCCCGAGCAACTGATTTCCAACCCACCCCGAGACGTACGTAGTTCAACATTTTATTCTGGAGTGGATGTATAGCAGAACCCCGAGCAACTGATTTCCAACCCACCCCGAGACGTACGTAGTTCAACATTTTATTCTGGAGTGGATGTATAGCAGAACCCCGAGCAACTGATTTCCAACCCACCCCGAGACGTACGTAGTTCAACATTTTATTCTGGAGTGGATGTATAGCAGAACCCCGAGCAACTGATTTCCAACCCACCCCGAGACGTACGTAGTTCAACATTTTATTCTGGAGTGGATGTATAGCCAACACTTTTCTTAGTTCTGGATGGAGTGGAAAAAGGTTTAGCGTTTTGGTTGCGGCCCATGCCCCCCCCCCCCCACTAGGGAGATTCACCCCTCCTTGTCACCAGTGACCAAGCAATGAGGGGAAATCATCCCAAGGGGGACACTTCTCTACAAAGAGGATCTCCTTCAGTTAGTAGAGATTTCCTCCCATTTCCTGCTACATCTCTGGGCCAGGAAGTGACAGCCGAAGAAAAAAAATAATATCTGGCAGAGGTTTTAACCCACGGGTGCTCAGCCTGTGGCTCTCCAGCTGTCGAGGAACATGCCTTTGCAATTCTGCCTTTGGAAGTGATGCTTGTAACGGTCAGCCTTGCAATGCCTCATGGGACTTGTAGTTCCACAACAGCTGGAAGTCCACAGGTTAAGCGCCCATGTTTTAACCCTTCCCTACTCCAAAAACTAAAGAAAGTTATAAGTTAGCTATACATAAAACTTTAAACGGCGCTTGATATTTTATTTTGGACTGACAGGTCTTTCTTCTGGCACTGTACATTTTTAATAATTTTGAAAAATTTGGGCAGAAATATGGAAACAAAAATACACTTTGGGGCATATAAAAAGACGTTAAAAGTACCATAGCTTATTTTATTTTTTGCTTCAAGATATCAAGGCCACAAGGAAGCCTTTAAAATGCAGAAAGAACAGAATTCAGAGACGCTCTGGGGAAGAGTTACTAAACCTGGTAGGAACAGGATCCTGCAGAGCTGTGCAGCACAACCAATCGGCTTCTTACTTCAGCTTGTTCAATTAAAGCGTAACTCCACTTTTGCTGAGAAAAAAAGGATTCCCCTCTGGTTGAGCTATGTACATGGCAAGGATTAGAGGAACCGTTGTTGAAGATTCCTACCTTTTAATTCTTATGAAGAAATCCCTGTGTGTTTCTCTGTGCCTCTGTACCAAGTGGGTCTAATGGGAGTGGTTTCATAATTATCAGTCAGCTGTGCAGCTGCAGAGCACTAATGAGGAAATCTGCTGGGCCTGCATCCCTTTAGGCCCCTTTTACACGGGCCGTGAAGATCCCCCCAGTGAACCTTCGCTTGCCGGCGGATGACAGAGCGGATGTGCAGGGACCGCCCTTTCAGATCTCCGCTCTCCTCTATGGGGGGGGATCAGATGAACACGGACCGTCTGTCCGTGTTCATCCAATCCGCTCTGCAGACAGATAGAAAAATAGGATTTTCCTCCGTCTGCAGAATCAGAGGATTACGGACCCGGATGAGATCGGGTGTCGGCGGATGTTCATCCGCCGACACCCGCCATCTCATAAGGACCAATGTATGTCCCTCTTTTATCCGTAAACGAATGGATGAAAAAGCGGACATGCGGTCCGCTGGTGTGAAAGGGGCCTTAGATGTGTTCCTATTGGAAATATCTCTCCAAAAATGAGATTTTTGTTGCAGGAGATGCCTGAAATCTGACTTGAATCTTAGGCAGACTTCTGGGAAAATTGGTGAGTCAATCACACAAGCGGGAAATTAGGTTTCTGGGGGGGCGTTCTGTATACATTCTGTGTACAGAACAACTCCAGGTAGCCATATTGCAAAGCATTTTCATAAAATGACTGAGCTGCAGATTGAAAAGGATAGGTAATTTTTACTAACATTCAATTACAATATGACTTGTGTCGCAATTACATGTGCTAAATTATTTTTTATTTGTTATTTCCCCCCCCCCCCACAAAATTGGAGTTACCCTTTAAGCTTTGACAATAAAACCTGGAAGCTGATTGGTTACTCTACACAGCTGCACCAGATTCTGTGTTCTCCAGTTTTAGTAAATCTTACCTCTTTGGCCCCTTTCACATGAGCGACGGGATCAGGTCCATCTGTCAGCTTTTCAGGCGGACCTGATCGGACCCTCCAGTCTCTTCTATGGACATGATAGCTGACACTCAGCACCATTCGATCCGATCCACCAAAAACAGACGGATTGGGAATAGGGATTGCCCCACAGACGAGAGAGCGGGGCTGTGTCCGTGTCTGCATAGTGAAGCAGACACGGGCCTACACCATGCGGAGCAAGCGAATCCCGCTTCACGGAGGCGCCCATGTGAAAGGTGCTTTTATGTTTCCAAACTGTTTTTTTCACTGAGGCTGCTCTGACAGGAAGTTCACGTGACCACCGGCTACACCGATTGGCGTTACTACAGGACCACAGCTCTCCAATGACACCAAGACTCATGCATCTGTGGCTTGTCTCAAAGTTCTCTCCTACCACCCCAAAACATACCGATAGGTTGTGTTCTGCTTGTAAGGCCTCTTTCACACTGATATGTTTTTACACTGCAAGAAAACAAAAAAGCAAGACATTTTTTTCCCTTTAAATCCTATGGGACTTTTCATACCACTGCGCTGTGGGTGCGGTGCGTTTTGAAACGTCCTGCATGCTGCATCTTTGGTGCAGTGTTGAAAACCGCAGCTTCCTATTGCAAATGAATGGAAATCGTGGCAAAATCGCGGAAAAAAAAACAGTCCGCGATTTGTGTTTTTGGTGCGTTTTTGAGTCACATGTAAATTTTTTTTTACAGGGGCAGGCAACCCAAAAAAAACAGAAATGTATCAGGAAACGCATATGAAACACAACATAATCGTGATTTTGCTACAGAGCAGTGTGAAAGGGCCCCAAGATGGCGAGAGGGACATTAGAGTGTAAGCTTCCCTGACGCAAGTGATGTCCAATGTGGGAAATAAAACGCCAATTGTGCAGCCTGCACTGGATAAAGGATACAGAGATCTTATTGGTTCTCTTTAAAGTTTCCTTTGGAAGCATTAAAAAGGCACGGGATAGACGGCATGCTTCTGTCATATGGAATTTCAGGAACAGGATGTCAGCAGCCCGACAGGAGAGCAGAAAAGGCTGCACCCTAAAGGATGTATTCATAGAAAATCTGATTTTCTATAGAAAGATTTGAAGCCTTCCTTTAAACAGACCTGGACAGGTATATAGGAAACGGATATTATAAAAAAAAAAAGAAAAAAAAAGAAAGGCTTCTGATCTGTTCACAACCGGCCTTCAAAATCAAACAACGGCAACAGTCATTTCCTCTGGGGCAGTGTAATCTCACATTTACAGGCCAACTCTGAGCAAAATGGGAGACCCCCCCAAACAGCGCGAGAACGGAATTCGGGGAAACTCCATAAACCATGCAGGGCTTTCAGGCAAACATTCTCATCTGAAATGGACGGCAAATCTTGGCCTTGGTCTGCTCTGCAACTACAATCCTTTGGGCTGGAAGCAGAATCTTTTTAACCTCTTGGCGATGGCCGCACGCAGACATGCAGCCTCTCGGCGAGAGTGCCTTGGCGCCAAGCAGCCGCATACTTGCATGCATTAGTGCAAATACAGCTATGCCGAGAGCGCACGCTCTGTGCGCTCCCAGCTGCTCATGATCGCTCCTTGCGATTGGTATCTTACCGACCATGTGACCGCCTGATCACATGATCCTAAACCCCCTTAAAGTGTCGGCTCCAAAAGGTTAAAGGGGTCAAAAAAGTCAATTTGGGGGATCCTGATGCTGGCATTACAACTGATGCTGGCATTACACCAAAGAAAAAAAAGAGAAAAAACTAAGGCCCCTTTCACACGGAGGCGTTGAAAAAACGCAAAAAAATTATGAGATTTTTTCCCCGTCATTTTACAGCGTTCGCGGTAAAATAGCGCTAACGCCTATGTGTTTTACCACGTTACTCATTCATTTCAATGGAGATAAGCGTTTTTACAGCACTATTTTTAGCGCCCTAAAGATGCTCCAGAAAAGCTGTTTGCAGGATTTTTTCCAACGCACAGCCAGCAAAACGCCTCAGTGTGAAAGCCCTCAGGGCTGTCACATTGAGAATGATGGGGCAGGATTATTTCAGGCATTTTTACAGCGCTATTTTTACCACGAAAAGGCAGTAAAAACGCCTCAGGGTGAAAGTGGCCTAAGTGCTCTTTTTACTTACCTAAAGCCGCTGTCACATGACGCTAAAATCCCGAGTGCTTCCTCCTCTTTACAGGAGGCTGGGGTCCTTCTTCCGGTGTCCATATCACTGCCTGCATAATATGGACACGTCCTATTGGCTGTCTAGCAATGGCGGTCCTCTCAGGATCCAGAAGAGAACTCTGTAGTAATGATGTCAGAATGGGTCAGAGAGGGGTTGAAGAGGGGTAAATATTTGCCTGGGAGTAGTTTACAGCCTCTATTAGCTTTATACTGCTATACTCCTGCTGATTTCCCCTCACTTCCTGTCCCGGAAATCCTCCCCAACAAGCAAAAAAACAAATACCAAAACAAAAAAGTTCTAGTCCTTCCTCCACTCAATCCACATCTAAAAAATATTGCTTTGGCTGCAGTTGCACATAAAAGTATCTTGGTGAAGACACCGTGATAAGATTCTAGGTTTCCTTACCTTTTTATGGGTTAGCTTATATATGCAAGGGGGAAAAAAAAAAAGCGTGCAAATTCATACGAATCATTAAAGTGCTTTATTATATGTGCAACGCATCAAAAACGTGCATTTGCATAGTGCAAAGATTGGGGAACGCAATGGAAGTGACACTGCGCTCCGTTATAAAAGTCTGCAAATCCAGCAGAAAGGAAGGGCTCTGTGAGTGAAATAAGATTCCAACTGTCCCTTCTTTTGGAACTGGAAGGAAAAAAACAAACAAAAAAAAACCTGATTGGCTGCTGTGGAGGGCACACTATGGGCTTGTTTACATGCGCATACAATAGTGTAATCTCCATGCCATGTTTTCAGGTGTTCTGTGCAGGCAGCCTCATTCATGCCAACTGGGACCAGCACCCGCACGGCTCTCAAACTGCGAGCAGCAGCTGTGCCCATGCAGCCGGGCATGGGGATGCACAAGCGGGCAAACACAGCCCTTGCATGGGCATATGCTATAGCATGTTCATGTGAACGAGGCCTTATTTCCTGTCCCACAGGCCCCGTGTGTTTAGCTTCACTAGAATTTATAGACATTGATGCTGATAGAATAATGTTGACCTGATCCCAGCCACCTATCAGTGAAAAGGCTCCTTTGCAGGCAGGAGGCACCCAATCTGATGCAGATGAAACAGCCACTTGCTTTACAATTTCAGCACACTGCGCCACCTGCTGGCTAATTATAGGTACTACTCACTGGGAAATTTTATGTTGATCTGGAAACTATTCAGCAGTGGCTACACTTGACTTCATGCATTTTTCTAAAAAAAGTTAGAATGTGCATTTTCAGGGCCCCACGAAAAAGTTAAACCTGAACTTCAGTCTTGCACAGTTGTACAGACTCCAATGAAAGGGCTTACACGGAGAAGCTCACAGTGTGCAGTGAAATCTAAGTGTGCATTGGAAGCTCCAAGTCACAGAACCTGCCTCATTTCTTGGCTGGAGGATGGTCAGCATCGTCTAAGCCCTTTGCTACCCAGCCTGTCCCTGGTCTACCCCTTTCATTCAATCACGGAGGCTCAGCATCACATGTGGGCATGACCTCGGGCGGTTTGCATGCTAATACAGCTTGCCTAGGAAAGGCATTTTAATATTTGCATAAATCCCTCCAAAAGCCAGCCCACTGCTTGCATCAAGGCCGAGGGCTCTTGAGAGAAGCACTGAGCCATGGAGCGGTAATGCTTACAGGAAGTTATGGACAGCACCCTGCTGGCCCCTTCCACCAGTCATTGTATAGAGAAGCACACAGAGACCCAGGGATGACATTACTGCAATTATTTGAGGGGAGAAAGGAACCAGCAGGGAAGGCAAAAAAAAAAAAGTTGTTCAAGCATACTAAAATTTAAAAGCTCCAACTTGTAAATGAAAAATGCAGAAGAAAAAGAAGAAGATGCAAGCAAACTGCATGTTAAACACGTCAGAACTTGCAACCATGTGCATTAAAGCACAATATAAAAAAATAAAAAAATTAGAGCCATGCGTAGTTTTCAAACATACAAATAAAAAGGACCCCCCTTGGAGAATGAAGTCATATGATGTCATCGGAGCCGGAGAAAGGGCTCAGACTGCGAAGGGAAGGGTCTGATAAGGCAACTAGTAAAAGACAGCGACCCAACACATGACTGGCTGCTAGGGGGGTTTTCCCAAGGGTGACAAAAGGTTATAGAGACCAGCGACAGATGTCTGGCCTGCAGACACCTTGTGGATATCTCCTGCCTTGTTCTACACCACCCTGTGCAAACAATCCCTCCTCCCCCCTCCACCCAATACACTACAAACGTATTTCTCTTTCCAAAAACATGAGAGGACCGTGCTAATTGCCAACTCTCTACCCCATAATAGATGCCAGGAAAGGGTTGCTGGTATCATATGAGGGCACAAACACTGAGCAGCTTCATATTGACAGAAATAATCAGAATCTGCTAGATCAGTTGGAAGCTACCTGTTGTGGTGCGATGGTGCCAACTGGCATGAAGCGGAGTAGTTTAACCTTCCTAGAAATAGCAAACAAAAAAGCGTCACTGGTCCAAAGGTCGAGAAAAAAAAAAAAACTAAAACTAGGTTCACACTTGTGCGGGCTGCAGTCTGCCGTTAGTGCAGCCCATTCATCTCAATGGGCCGCCCTAAGCGCAGAAAAGTGAGGGGAAAAAGTGCTGGACCGCCCTTGAAATTCTCGCTTCACGGAATCGCACGGTCCTATAGGCATCATCCGTTTTCACACGTGCGAAAATGCAGGCGTCTTCCTGATGCGCAGAGGGTACCGTTAACAGTTAATGGCACCCCCGTGCGTCTGCTAAAAAGGGTTGCATTTTGCCTGCGGGTCAGGAAAGTGTGCGATTTTGCAAGTTGAGATTGCCTGCAGGTCGGGAACGTGTGCGATTTTGCAAGTTGCGTTTGCCTGCGGGTTAGGAACATGTGTGATCTCGCGAGGGTTCCCGACTCGCACAAGTGTGAACGTAGGCCAACTATGGATTGCATGCATGTCATAAATAAGGGCGGGATGGCCAAAACATGTTGACCAGTTGTGGCTGTTATTACTCTGCAAAAATAAAAATAAAAACTCATCCTACTGCTGATATATGCCATTGTGCCAGCTTTCTTTTTGGACTGGATTGCATGCAACCCTATAAAAGATGAGGGCAAGAACGGGGGTCATTTGGGAAGAAGAGGGGGGGGTATAGGGTAGGGTAAAATGCACACAGTAGAGGCAGCCGTCTTGCACAGCCAACAGATATAACCGGCACTAACAGTCCAAGAAGCAGCCGAGTAGAGTCCATCAGAAAACTCACAGCCAGCGACATCACTCAAATTACCTGCCCAGACCTATCGACTACCTCAGAGTCAGTGACATCATAGGATCAGGCCTGCCCGCTCCCTCAGAGCCAGTAACGTCACAGAGTCAGACCCAGCTCAATTGAAACCAGTGACATCACAGTCAGACCCAGCTCACTTGAAACCAGTGACATCACAGTCAGACCCAGCTCACTTGAAACCAGTGACATCACAGTCAGATCTAGCTCCCTTGAAACCAGTGACATCACTGAATCAACCCAATCAGCTACCTCAGTTAGTGGCATCACCAATCCCCAGACACCCCACCGCCTTTATATAGAGCTTCAAAACAAGCTTTTGCACAGTAAGCTGCCTGACGTTATCTCCTTGCCTGGCATCCTTTAGAAGCAGCCTCTCAAAATTATTACTCCAGAGGACAGGTCTTAGGGAACCCTTTCTAAAATTATATCATCAGGGATCAGCGGGAAGAATGCCCCCTCTTACATACAGCTAAAAAGATCATTGGTGTCATGCTACTGGCCCTGCTTTGGACCCAGAATTATGCAGGCACCATCAGTTAGAGGTCAAGGAGCCCTGAGCACCTTATGGAGGTTGAGGATGGTTGCTTTAGAACAGGGGTCTCCAAATTATGGCCCTCCAGTTGATCAGGAACTACAATTCCCATCATGCCTAGTCATGGTCTGTGAATGTCAGAGTTTTACAATGCCTCATGTGACTTGTAGTTCCACAACAGCTGGAGGGCTGTAGTTTGGGGATCCCTGCTTTAGAGTGTATTTAAAGCCAAAGCCCTTTAAAGTGTGTGTAAAGCCCTGTCAGGTTATTGTTTTTTTGCTGCCTGGGATAGCAAGTGATAGGAAAGCTCCCACATGGGACACAGAGACTCAACAGGAAGTAAAAGAAGATCTCTCCAAGGAGAAGGGAAATATCCTGAAACAGGTGTCACCACAAAAGGCATCACCCATTGGAAGCTTTGCCCTCTATTCCTCTTCCCAAGATAACTCTAAAATGTTGTATATTTCTCTTTCTGTTCAGGAGACTATAGGGCACAGTACTAAAACTGGTGCAGCTGTGCATAGTAACCAATCAGCTTCCAGGTTTTATTGTCAAAGCTGAAGTTAGAAGCCGATTGGTTACTCTGCACAGCTGCTCCAAATTCTGAGTGCTTCAGTAATCTCCCCCAATGGTTACCAGGACAAACAGAGAGGGCGAGGCTCCCTAACAGGGGACACAGACACCAATGATAACCTGACAGGGGTTTCAACACCACATCCCCCAATTTTTATTTTTTTAAACGGCTGGCTTGTCACACACTTCAGGCTGCATTCACACTGATGCAGCCACGGGTCACAGCAGGGGGCCCCTGTGCGTCCCTTTAGACCGAAGCGGAGCCAAAGACGCACAGGACCCTTTTCCGACGCCCTCCGCAGCCGCCCCCAGAGATGCGTGAACCGGCTCCATAGAAAGCCAGTCACACTATCCTGTCATGCAAATTGGATGGGGGGGGGGGGGGGTTAACCACATCCGATTCGCATCAGTGTGAACCCAGCCTCAAGCATAAACTCAAACAGCTCTGATGCCTTGATGTACAGATTGGCCTACACTCTGCAGGAGACATAGCTCGTGGCTTACACGTTAAAAACACATTGATTTCCAGCGGCATCCAGTTTTGGGTCTATAGAACCCTTTAAGGCGTATTCAGCAAAACAGTGCAGTGCTCTAATACTCAACAGCCAGCTCTGAGTGTTTTACAGTCGAATCAGATAAAAAAAAAAAAAAAAAAAAATCAACACTGATTGGCTGCAATGGATCACTGCACTGCAGAATAGGCCCCCCTTGTGCCATGAAGGCACACCTGTCACATGGTCAGCTAGGCTAGTGATGTCACAAGCTAAATCTCGAGTGACATCATGGCTTCCGTCATTGTATGCAAGCAACAGGTATTCTTTAAAATGTACCCCTTGCTCCTGAATATGTATCCCCCCCCCCTCCCCGCCCAAATCAAAAACCCACTCACCCACCCCGTACACAGAGCACCCCCAAAGTGCAAAGCAAAGTGCAGCGAGAGTTTAACACCGCCCTACAAAACGGGAAGAAACACAAAATTTTAAAACACACCTCATCCCACCCTCCCCCGTCATCCCCCCCCCCCCTTCAACACGTCTCACGATAAAAAAAAAAACAAAAACAACATTCTCTTCTTTCTCACCAACAGTCCACAAGCAGAACCTCAGGAATTTGCTGGGCGCTACCTGAAGAAGGCTCCTATTGAGCACGACCATCTCCTGTGTCCAGCTCCAGACCGCAGAGAGAAAAATAAAATAAAAAATACAATCCATTTATAAAAATATCAGCTGTATCACAAGTGTCCTGAATCAGATTCTTGCTGGGAACGGAGCTGAGGCAGCTCAGGTGGTGCCCCCTAGGGGGGCGGTTGAGGTGAAGTGATTGTACTCATTATCAGTCTATGAACCTTTGGCAGGCCTTCTTCCAGCGGCAGGCGGTGCACCACATCTCCTTGCGCTCCATTCCGTATACCTTGCGGCACTTCTTGGCCTCCCCTCGTGGCTTCCTGGGGAAGAGGAAGAAGAGGGGTCGCCCCTGGGTCAGAGGCTGGCCTCTGCTAAGCTAACACATATTCCCTACGACCGACACGTGACAGGGAAAGTTTCACAGATCAGCGGATACATCAAACACGATGGGTGACACTACAACACTGACCAGCGAGCCCTCAGGCACACGGCAACACACAGCACAGGGAGACAGATGGGAGAGGGATGACGCTCACCGTGTCCCGGTCACTTGCTTGGGATTGGGAGTAGCGGTCAGGATCTGCGGCCTCTTCTCTCCGATACTCAGCGTTGGGCGGGCCTACAGGAGGAGGAGGAGATCAGAAGATGTGTGAGGTTTGTTTTATGTTGAAACTCATTTCACGTTCTTACTACTTCAGTCAGACGGGTGTCCCAGAAATATTCATAACAGCAAAAAAAATAAAAAATCATGTCCCCCTGGTGTCCCTACCGCTAAAAGATCTGCCCAGAATGTCAAACCTGTACCCCAAAAAAAGTTCTGGTTGGAAAACAAAAAACCCAATATAAAAAAAAAGGATACATTTGTTAACCACTTGCCTACCGGGCACTTTCACCCCATTCCTTCCTAGGCCAATTTTTTGCGCTGTCACACTTTGAATGACAATTGCACGGTCATGCAACAGTCTACCCCAAATTTTTATAATTTTCTTTTCACACAAATAGAGCTTTCTTTTGGTGGTATTTAATCACCCCTGTTTTTATAGTTTGGAGAAAGAAAGGAAAGAAGAAAGAAGGGAAAGGAAAGAAGAAAGAAGGAAAAAGAAAGAAGAAAGAAGGAAAAAGAAAGAAGAAAGAAGGAAAAAGAAAGAAGAAAGAAGGAAAAAGAAAGAAGAAAGAAGGAAAAAGAAAGAAGAAAGAAGGAAAAAGAAAGAAGAAAGAAGGAAAAAGAAAGAAGAGCGCTGATGAGCCTGCACTGACAGGCACTAATAGGCAGCACTGATGGGCATTGTTGGGGCTGCACCGATAATCAGAACACTGATGGTCAGTGCCCTGATTATCAGTTCAGCTGTCCCCTTTCACACTACCCAGTTACCGGCTCTCTTCTCTCGCTTTGACAGTGTGAGGAAAAGAATGCCGATAACCACCAAGTGTGTTGACATTGTGATCAGCTTTGATTGGACACCGCTGATCATGTTGTAAAGAGGCTCTGTGATTGGCCCTTTACCCCAGGAACCGTGAACAGCTGTGTCCGAAGGACTCAGCGATTACAGAGCATCCCGGGTGCACGATCATGGAAGGATGTCATATGACGCTCTCCCAGAACTGGCTGACCACGCTGCAGCCGTCAATTGCTGCAGCGTGGTTGGCAAGTGGTTAATTGTGTGATCAGGTATTCCAATGTTGCGTAGATAATAAATACACACCAATCAGCCATAAAATTATGACGTCTGACAGGTCAAACAAATAACATTGAGTATTTTGTTACAATTCAAGCAAAGCAGCAAGTGAACATTTTGTCCCTGAAGTTGATGTGTTGAGAGCAGGAGGAAAAAAAAATAAAAAATGGGCAAGCGTAAGATTTCAATAACTTTGACAAGGGCCAAATTGTAATGGCTGGATGACAGGGTCAACGCGACTCCACAACTGCAGCTCTTGTGGGATGTTCCCGGTCTGCAGTGGTCAGGACTGACCAAAAGCGGTCCAAGGAAGGAAAACTGGCCAACTGATGACAGGGTCATGGGCGGCCAAGGCTCATTGATGCACAAGAAGAGCAAAGGCTGGCCCGTGTAATCCAACCCAATAGAAGAGCTTACGCAACTTAAATTGGGGAAACTGTGACTGTTGGTTCTGATAGAAAGGTGTCAGAACACACAGAACATCGCAGTTTGTTGTGTGTGGGGCTGAGTAGCTGCAGACCGGTCAGGGTGCCCATGCTGACCCGTGTCACCTACACATGAGCATCAGAACTGAACCACGGAGCAATGGAAGAAGGTGGCCTGGTCTGATGAATCATGTTTTCTTTTAGAACATGTGGATGGCTGGTTGCATGAGAGTCACTTGCTGGGGAAGAGATGGCACCAGGATGCACTAAGAGAAGAAGGCAAGCCGGCAGAAGAAGCAGATATCAGAGGTCTAGCAGAGTCCGTGCCTCAAAGGGTCAGGGCTGGGAAAAAGGAGGGATCTACTCAATAAAAGATGGTGGTCATAACGTTATGGTGGATAGATAGATGTACAAGTGGATAAGGGCTAGCTGGAAAGACGGACTAACAATTATCAGCAATTGAATCTACATTTACATTTCCCATGTAATCTGTTAGTATACAAACACCTTAGCCCAGCACTGCTGGAGGACTCTGCTCCTTCCTCTACCTCTCCTGAAATACTCTGCTCTGCTGGAGGACTCTGCTCCTTCCTCCAGCTCTCCTCTCCTGAAATACTCTGCTCTGCTGGAGGACTCTGCTCCTTCCTCCAGCTCTCCTCTCCTGAAACACTTTGCACTGCTGGGGGACTCTGCTCTTTTCTCCCGGCACACAGTGATTATTGATAGTAGCTATAGCAGCTCGCAATAATCACATGAAAAATCAGACATGCTGGTTGTACTGAAAGTTGATCGATTCGACTTGGGTACATTCAGCTTTTCCATACATGGTTTGAATCTCGACTGCTCCCTGCTGAACCAGCCGACATCAGAAAAGTCTATGGCGCTCTTTTTTTTTTTTTTCAATCTTATTTTATTTTATTTGTTTATGCAATGAAACGACAGAAAAAGACATACATTGTCTTAAACATTACAAACATTAATAGGATACATCCTCAACAGGCATCATGTGTGTCAGAACAGAGCAGGGCTAAGTACCATCAGATGAAGGTATACACAAACCTATCTGGAGAGTATGAAGTAGGGTCACTCAACGGGTTGTAGGTAGTAGGTAAATTGAAGCCCTGGTACGTTATCCTACTGGGTTCTTAGAGGTGTATTTATGTGTAGAGAGAAGAGAAAGAGTCAGAGTCAGGGGCAAATAGTAGGGGTACACAGATAGGGGACAGGGATCAGAATCACTCCATCAAGGTCCGAGAGTGGTCTCGTCCAGGGCACACTCCGCCCAAGAGATAAACTCCGAGGAGTACCGAAACACGGACCACGAAGTCCATGTGAGAGAAAACTGTTCACTTTTGTCATTTTCCTCCGCCACCAGGCGCTCAAGGTCCCTAATGCGGTCCACCTCAACAGCCCAATCCCCCAGGGAAGGCATGGTTGCCGTTCTCCAATGACGGGGAATCACTACTCTGACCGCCGCCAGAAAGTGTCGCAAGACATCATTTCTGATGGATTTAAATGATCCTGGGATAATAGACAAGAGAGCCACCTCAGGTGAAGGGTGGTTAGAGGTAGCCATCAATTTGCAGTAGAGTGTGAAAATCCGCTGCCAGTACTTCCGCACAGGAGGGCACTCCCACCAGATGTGGAGCATGGTTCCCCGGGAGCCGAGGCACCGCCAGCAGGCATCCGACACCTCCGGATTGAAGTGGTGAAGAGTTGATGGACATCTGTACCATCTTGTTAACAGTTTAAACCCCTTCTCCTGGGTCTTGGTGGCTATGGACAATTTGTGCGTCAGGGTAAAACATTTCTGCCAGTCAATAGGGGAGATAGTGTGACGGAGGTCTGTCTCCCAGGCCACCGTAAACGGTGGGAGGCCAGGGGAGTAAACATCGAGCAGAAGGGAGTATAGTTGCGATACAACATGCGTTGGAGGTTCCACCTGCAGGAGCAGTTCCTCGAATCCCGTCGGTTCAGCAAGAATGTCTGTAATAGATGGGAAAGTCCGGATGTAGGAGGCAGTCTGTTGCCTCCGAAGCCACTGCATGGGGTGACGGGAGGTCAGACCGGTAGAGGTATCTGACCTCAAAGTGGGGTCTGCACGAAGGACCTGGGCAAGTCGCCTATGATCCTCTCTTCGCCATGGTCCGAATCTTGCTACCGACATAGCTGGCGGAAAGGCCGGGGTCCCAAAGAAGGGAGTCATAGGCCCCATGCGGTTTGATAAGCCCCTTCTGGACAGCATGCGATCCCAAATCTGGATCGTTTGATGGGTAAGGTCATTAAGAGGGCCCGAACCCCCCCGTAGCGTAGGCAAGGTCCAGGGGAGAGCGGAGAGCTCAATTGGGCTCATGTGGCTTTCCAACTGAACCCAAAGCTTGGTTGAAGAATGATGGAACCAATCTAGTATGCGGGTGAGCACCGCTGCTTTATGGTATAGGGAGGCATCTGGGGCTCCAGCCCCCCCCCGAGCCTTTGGAAGAGAAAGTGTTTCATACCGTATCCTGGGACGGGCCGCATTCCAAATAAATTTGGAAAACAGTTGGCGTATTTTCTTAAAGTACAAATTAGGTATGTGAATAGGGATGGTCTGAAACAAATACAGGAACCTAGGGAGAACATCCATTTTCAGGGCGTTCACTCTACCGTCTATGGCGTTCTTAACCAGCTTTCATAGCTGCTGGTTCAAAACAAGTACACAGATCAGTGGTTACTGGTTGCAGATTTGTTCTGAGTTAGAGACTTAAAAGTATAAAATCTGTATGACCAGCATGGAAGCCATATTTTTCTCTGTCCACTTTTCCTAAAAGCACAAACAAAAGGTCTTATAATAGCGGTAACTCTTGACCACCTAGCAGCTATGCTTTAGCCTTTTAGCTACCATTAAAAAAAATATATTTTATTTTTTACAGTAGGAAAAATACAGCACTTACTGGAGGTGCCTTGATGAGAAGTGGAGGCGGCTGCCAGGATAGGCTCATCTTGGGTGTCACAGAAACATTGATGGGAGAGGGAGCCTGCCAACAAAGTTCAAAGGAAAATTCAAAACACAATAATGACAGAATTGTCTTCAGTGCGAAACAAGGGTGTATGTGTGCGCGTGCGTGTGTCGCTCAGGCTGTAGTAAAGTCCTGTGCCCGCCGCTGCGAGTGATGTCCGAGATGGGAGCTTGTCTATGCTTCAGAAAATAGTAGAAAGGGACTGGGTGTCCCGGGACCCGCTCATCAAGTCAAGACCTTCAGTGTGATGTTGAATGACAGTCTCAGCCTGGACCACTGCCAGGCCACACCCAACACATTTCGCTCTGCCCCCAGAGCCTCCTCAGGGATTAGGGGGGAGGGCGGAGCAAAACATGGGTGCATGGCCTGACTGCCATTCATCATTACACCAAAGGGTTTTGACTTGATTTGCGGCTCCCGAGACACCGAGACACTTTCTAGAATTGTCTTCAGGCCACATAACTTCCCGAAATGCAAAAGATGACCAACTCTGAAAGAACTTTCCAAAGACAGGCTGTAGTTCTCTCAGATACAAAATTCCTAAAAACTTTTACCCCCCCCTTATAATTACCGGAGCTTGATATCAATCCAGCACTGTGCACAAGAGCAAGATTGCTGCCCTCTTTTTCTCTCCTCACTGGCTGACAAAGCAGCGAGAGCCATTGGCTCCTCCTGTTGTCAATCACAGCCAGTGTGTAGGTGGGGGGGGGGGCAACAGAGCGCTGTTGGGAAGCGAGCCAGCATGAGTGCCCCCCATAGCAAACAACTTGCAATAGGGGCACCCCAAAATAGGAAGATCAGGGCTGCTCTGCTCAAAACCATTACACAGGGCAGGCAAGTATGATTTTTTTTTTTTTTTTCAACAAACGTTACAATCACTTTAGGTTTTAAAGGGAGAAGTACAACTTGAGAATTGACAGGCATAACAGTGACCGGGAGAGCGAGCAAGACAAAACACAGAAGGAACTAAAGCAAAACAAAGAAGGAAATCACACACACACTGTTGCCTTATGGTTTTATGTGAAATCTCCATTAAACAGCTGTAAAATATTGTAATTATGAATATATTTCATTTAGCTTGCTGAATATATTTCATTTAGCACCTAGGAAAGCCCTTTTGTTAAGAGCAGACTATGCAGGTCCGAGGCTTTAATAAACAGACAATGGAGAGCCAATTCCATTGTTTGCATCTACTCACCTCAAAGGATCCCATGCTGGGATATGCAATACAGAGAGGCCCACCTGTAATCTTTGGAAAATTCAATTAAATCTCCTGCCCAGATAGAGACCAGGATTTGCATGAAAGGGGGCTGACTTATGTAGTAAGCCCTCCAATCAGGTTACCAGCTAGGCCAACCAATGGGACCATCAGCATAGAGAGATATACTCAAGAGGGGAGCTCTCTTTATGGAAGGATAGCCTAGCTGGTATCATGATTGGAGGGCTTACTACATAAGTCAGCCCCCTTTCATGCAAATGTCTGGCATGTAACTACCCATGCTTGTACTTTAAGGTTTTAGAGGAATATGCTCTGTATTCCTTCATGTAAATATTTGTATTTTAACCTACTAAATTCTGCTTGTTTAAGACTATAGATTCTGTGTATTAGATTAGACTTTAACAATTCTCTAATAAATGTTTATTATATTGAAGCTTTCACTTCTGGTCAAAAGAACTCTTATTTAACCCATATCATATCTTCCAGATATTAAATCTTAAATATAGTATTTTAAAGAGCAACACACACACACACAAAGTGTTAAAGCCAACACAAAACTATAAATTTAACTCCAACTAATTGGTGTGAGTCACATGCCAGTGTGGCCTTGCTTTAGTAAGCTAGATGGCATTACTAGCAGAAAATGAAAATTACATTTAATATTTACAGCCCTTTAAACGTGTATTGTCTGGGCAAATATTCAGTACATCTCTGCAAGAAATCTACATTTTCCCATGTTTTATCCCTCTTAGGACCCTGCAGATACAGATAAACAAAAAAAAAAAAAACCCTGTTAATCTGTCAGATATTCCTTGGGACCCTAATGCCCCGTACACACGATCCGAATATCGTACGACTTTTTTCGCTTAATAGTCGCAAGTAAAAATAAATAGGTTATTAAAGTCACGAAAATTCTCGTACGACAGAAAAAATAAAATAAAAATCAGAAGCGATGTCATGTCTTGTATTGTATTTTCGGACGACAACTATAGTGACTAAACGAAAATCGTACGATCTGACATCGTACAAAGGAAAATTTTTGTGCTTGTCCGATCGAATAATAATCGGATGAACCGTCGTGATCGGCTCTCGAAAGTAGTGTACACACGATCCGAAAATCGTACGATTCTTCCTCGGACGATCGTTTTCTTCCGATATTTGGATCGTGTGTACGAGGCCATAACCTCCTGTAATGAGCTGACACCACAGTGTCTCTGAAGCACTGACATCCCAAGCACTGTTGTCATCCCCGCCAAATGTTCTTCCTAACTGTACTACTGGAACACTTCCCCTTTTGTTATGGGGATAAGGAGGTGTTTGGCATGGCAGCCGGAGAGAACTGGAGTGGGCTGACAATGCTGCTTGGGGAAACAGCACAGGCAATGCATTATCAAGCTCACTTCAAGATGTTAGGATCTGGCAGATCAACAGATATTTAAAAAAAAAAATTATGAGAAGTTCGGGATTGATAAAAAAAAAAAAAAAAAAATTATATATATATATATATATATATATATATATATATATATATATACACATACATATATACACACACATACATGTACACACACAAACCTAGGTGGATGCTGTATTAGTCCCCCGCTGGCTCCGGGACCCAGAACTGAACGATCAAAGACCGCTGGTCGCTCAGCTATCGGTCTTCAGGCTGCAGAGAGCTGGCGATTGTCATTCATCGCCTCTCTGCCCCCTCCACTCACTGGAGCGCCGGGGCTGTGGTGGGGGGCAGGAGCCAGCCGCCTTGCTGAGAGGCTGCGCTAACTGCCAGTCCAGGCATCTGGGTGGACCGGCTCAGTAACGTCAGTCGGCTTTAGCCCGCTGTCGGCTGAAAAACAGGTCACAGGAGTGCAGAATGAACTGCACTCCTGTGATCCATAGAAGTACAGCCAAAACATCTTTTTTTTGGCTATACTTCTCCTTTAATTCTGCTCAGATATAAACAAGATTTATTTTTATTTTTTTAGTGCACACGTAAATGTGCATTAAAGTGTTACTAAACCCACAACAGTAAAATCAGTCTGTATACGCAGTAAAGCATGCTTGTTATACTCACTGTGGAATCTAAGGGGTTAATCCTCCGCATTGTGTAAAAAGGCTGTGTGATCCTGTCTTCTCTGATCCTCCCCTTCTTCCACAGTCCCCAATCCATCTCCTGATAAGACAGAGCCTTTGGAGTCACCACTCTGCACATGCTCAGTTTGGTGTGTAATGCTAAAGAGTTGGGTTTTTTTTTCTTGGGAGGGTGCATGTGATCGGCACAGGGCCAATCAGCACTATCTAGACAAAGGGTCAGGGGTCCTGCAGCCTCATAGGACAGTCAGAGGAGAATTAAAACTCCTCCTACAAGCTTTAACCAGATACTAAATAGAAAGTCCCAAGACTGTGCTATATACTGCTGATGAGAAAAGGTATTTAGCAGTTTATATTTACTAAAACTATTGCATTTCCATGTTCTGGGTACTGTGAGAGACCAGATATAGTGAAAGAAGGGTCCTGGGTTTAGTAACACTTTAAGGTGTATAAAAATCAGAAAAGCTCTTTTCCTTTTACTGATTAAGTTTAAATATGATTACTGTGGCATGTCCCTGACTTCAAGGCAAAGCCTTGCCAAATGGAAAATTACAAGGCATTTCTTTGTATCTTTCAGAGGAGCAATGGTAAGCCAATGCCAGACTTTCCAGCCCATACAATGATGGCATCACCCACACGGATAGTGTTTTCTGTAATGCAGAATAAAGGAATACTTGGTGACGTCAGCAGTCAGAGATTGACACCTTTGTTATCTCCTTAAGGGAGAGAACAGAGACAAACTAGATTAATAAAAAAATAATAACTAAAAATCCTGCCATTGGAGTCCAGGGGATCTCCGAGTTAGACCTAAATAAAAAAATAGTAATATTAATTTACTTTTTTATATTGTAATTGCAAATATAAAAACTCACCTGGTAAGCATGGTCAGTGTGCACATGGCACAGCGTGCTAGGTGCTGATAGGCTGAGCGGGGAGATTAGGGGCAGCTCTGTGCTGTTGGCTGCTCCAAGGGACCCTGGACAGAGGAAGGGTGGGGGGCCGGTGGTGGTGGGCGACGTGGGAGTCAAGCTGGACAGTCCGTCTGTCAGTGTGTCCACATTAACATCCATTTCTGTGTAGTAAAAGTCCTCCTCGCCATCGTTGTGTCCCTGCTCTCCGCAGCGCCTGCAGGAGACAAACAACAGCGCGTCGCACCAAATAGACACTATACAGCAGCGCCAGGTCAGGCACAGAGCAGGCGCTCATAAAACTCACCCCAAGTGTACCGCACGGATGTGCTTCTGGATGGCCGTAGATGTGCTGAGAACTTTCCCACAATTTTTCCACAGGCAGCGGAACATGAGACGTCCGGAATTCTGTTTAAAACACAGAAAGGAGCCCAAGTTCCAACTAGCCAACAACAACCACAGTAAAAAAAAAAAAAAAAAAAAAAAAGAAAAAAGCCTCACCTTTCTCTTTCGGGGGGTGGGGTCACCAAACAGGAAGTGGGTGGTGTCAGAATCCTCAAGGCCAGCGTCGGAATGGGCAGACAAGGGGGCATTTTGCAGAGGAGGAGACGGCGTGGTGGGGAAGGTGGTGTAAAAGTCACAGCCATTGGAAGCACCAGAGCTATACGAGAGGATGGAGCTTACCGCACACGCCTCACTGAGACTGCCTACAAGGAAAAACAAAAACAACATGTGGACATAGAAAGCAGTGCACAGAACAGATCCAAATCATTGCAAAACCATACTGAAAAATGTATAATTACATAGCACACTTAACTAGGCACAGCAAAAACTTCCTGAAGATATATATATATATATATATATATATATATATATATATATATATATTAGTACTGTATATATATATATATATATATATATATATATATATATATATATATATATATATATATATATATATATATAAAATAAAAATAAAATTGACCTAACTTTTTTTAGAAAGCAGC
This sequence comes from Rana muscosa, assembly GCA_029206835.1. Lineage (NCBI taxonomy): Eukaryota > Metazoa > Chordata > Amphibia > Anura > Ranidae > Rana > Rana muscosa. The sequence continues at coordinate 302,147,614 of CM055128.1, forward strand.
TATCCTTTTTACCACTTTCAAGTTCATATGATGACGATCACCCCAGGAAGAAAACAAGCAGCTGGCTTACACAGGCCAATTGTTACATTTCTGTCTTGCGTGTAAAAAATGTTTTTTTGCTTTTTTGATAGAGATAGATATATACAGAGATAGATAATTTATCTATCTAAATATATGAGAAGCCGCGGCTTCTCCTATCCATTTGTATATCTCTCACATTAAAAGGAGTTGTAAAGAAAAAAAATATATATATAACAAAACATGTTATACTTTCCTCCACTGTGCAGCTCGTTTTGCACAGAGTGGCCCCGAACCTGGTCTTCTGGGGTCCCTCTGCGGCTGTCTCGGCTCCCCACCGCAAGAACTAATCACATTAATGCGAGCTCGCATAGTGGTGAGTTCTTGCGGGTGCGCTTCTGTGATACAGCTGGCAGCCATAGCCGCTCACTGTATCACTCGGCCCCACCCCCCGGCGCGCCGCGTTATTGGATGTGATTGACAGCAGCGCAAGCCAATGGCTGTGCTGCTTTCAACCCATCCACTCTAGCTAATCAACGACCAGGCTGAGCAGCGAAGAGCTCGTAAAACGGGGGGGGGGGGGGGGGGGGCTGGCATTGTCGGATGTTTTTTCATAGGATGAATTAAGGTGAAAAACGTGCACCTTTAAGCTGCTGCTCATTGGACTATAATTGTATTACTGATACATTAGCGTGGCTTTTTCTAATATAATATATATATATATACACACACACTATATATATATATATATACACACACACACACACACACATATACACACACAGTCAGGTCCATAAATATTGGGACATTGACACAATTCTAATCTTTTTGGCTCTATACACAGCCATAATGGATTTGAAATGAAACAAACAAGATGTGCTTTAACTGCAGACTTTCAGCTTTAATTTGAGGGTATTTACATCCAAATCAGGTGAACGGTGTAAAAATTACAACAGTTTGTATATGTGCCTCTCACTTTTTAAAGGGACCAAAAGTAATGGGACAATTGGCTGCTCAGCTGTTCCATGGCCAGGTGTGTGTTATTCCCTCATTATGCCATTTACAAGGATCAGATAAAAGGTCCAGAGTTCATTTCAAGTGTGCTATTTGCATTTGGAATCTGTTGCTGTCAACTCTCAATTTGAGATCCAAAGAGCTGTCACTATCAGTGAAGCAAGCCATCATTAGGCTGAAAAAAAAAAAAAAAAAAAAAAAAACAACCATCAGAGAGATAGCAAAAACATTAGGTGTGGCCAAATCAACTGTTTGGAACATCCTTAAAAATAAAGAACGCACCGGTGAACTCAGCAACACCAAAAGACCCGGAAGACCACGGAAAACAACTGTGGTGGATGACCGAAGAATTCTTTCCCTGGTGAAGAAAACACCCTTCACAACAGTTGGCCAGATGAAGAACACTCCCCAGGAGGTAGGTGTATGTGTGTCAGATGAAGAACTCTCTCCAGGAGGTAGGTGTATGTGTGTCAGATGAAGAACACTCCCCAGGAGGTAGGTGTATGTGTGTCAGATGAAGAACACTCCCCAGGAGGTAGGTGTATGTGTGTCAGATGAAGAACACTCCCCAGGAGGTAGGTGTATGTGTGTCAAAGTCAACAATCAAGAGAAGACTTCACCGGAGTGAATACAGAGGGTTCACCAAAAGATGTAAACCATTGGTGAGCCTCAAAAACAGGAAGGCCAGATTAGAATTGTGTCGATGTCCCAATATTTATGGACCTGACTGTACATTGGTCCAAGCTGGGCAAATGTAACTATGTAATTAGGATCAGATCATACCTGGAGCTCAGCTTTAAACACCAGGCTGCACCCATGGCGTCCCACAGTGGGCTCCTATACCCAGCTTTGCCAAGTGCTAGCAGCCTTGGGGCAAAGCAACATTCAACTTCTGGATCAAAGTGGTGAATGCTCTTCATTTAGAAAGAGTGGAGAGGTCGGGGGGGGGGGGCTAGGACACAGTTTGCAGGGAGTAGATGATAACAGAAGTGAGCTAGATAGATGTACCTGCTCCTGCTCCCAGCGCCATGGGACCCGAGGACAAGCTAGTGAGTGCCGCTGCTGCGATTGCCTCATCCAACCTACAAAGAAAAAAAGGAAAAATATTTTACCAAAAACATTTTTTTTTTATCTAGAACACACCCAGAAAGTGAAATACATCCCCCCATACCCTTCATGTGCAATTCCTTTCCAGAGGCTGGTGGGAAGTTGTACTGTGCATGAGGCTAGTTTGTTCTGTAAACCAAGCTCAGGTGCAGCTGCTACGGGGGAGGGGTTTTAAACAAGGGAGGATACTTGCTCCTGGGGGGAAAAAGCACTCAATGTATACCATGTTCTGGCTTCCAAGCAGGATTAGTTTAGTGGGAGTTTTTTGGCCAGGCTTTGGGGGGCGTCGCTCATGACTTACACAGGTATGGCATTTAACTAAGCAAAACGTTTCTAAGCTGAGCTGTGTTGGGCCCCTTGACTGCAAAAAAGTCTATTTTAGTCAAAAGCTAAACTTAACCTTTAAAGCGGAGTTACACCCAAAAATGGAACTTCCACTTATCGTAATCCTCCCCCACTCCGGTGTCACATTTGGCACCTTTCAGGGGGGAGGGGGGGGGGGGGGAAAGCAGATACCTTTCTAATACAGGTATTTTTTTCCCACTTCCGGGCATAGATACCCGAGCCACCCGTGGGTATCTACGTCACTTCCGGCACCTTCTCCACCCCCCCCGCTGTCTTCTGGGAAACACACAGGTCCCAGAAGACAGCAGGGACCAGTGGGATCGCGCCTGCGCAGTAGGGAACCAGGACGTGAAGCCGCAAGGCTTCACTACCCGATTTCCTTACTAAAGATGGCAGCGCCTCCACCCAGGAGCCGAGGGACAGATCGGCTTTGGGTGCCGACGTCGCAGCTGCAGTATTTGTAGCTGCTGACTTTTAATAAAAAAAAAAAAAAATTTGGCGGAACTCCGCTTTAAATTTTGGACTGCTCCTGAATCTTAAGGACACCTGATGGGAGAGTGATATTTCGGGACAGTTCACCGATTACGGTAAGGGAGGTTGCCAACGTCTTGGTGGTCACTTCGGCAGGTAAATGACTCCGATATAAGCTGGGATATAATCTTACATGGCAACATCATGGGTGGTATTCATAATGAGTGTACATGAAATATAGTAATTATTACACATATGGGTTCTTTTCATTTAAACCCTAAAAAAATTAAAAATACAAAACTACAAGAATTCTTATTTAACCCCTTCAAGCCTGAGTGTAAAACAAATGTTAATGCCTAAGCACAATTTTGCAACTTTGACATGCGTTAGTAAAACCATACATATCACAACTACTTTGTGCATCAAGGTGGACTATACCGCGTTTTTTTCTCAGTACAAATTGGGCTTTCATTTGGCATTAAAATTATCAAAGGAAAGCTGGCCCAAAATAGTATGCACACATACACACACACACACACACACACACACACACACACACACACACACCTTATATACCTAGATTGTAAGCTCTAACGAGCAGGGTCCTCTGATTCCTCTTGTACCAAATTGTAATGGAACTGTAATGTCTGCCTTAATTTTGTTAAGCGCTGCACAAACTGTTCATGCAAATTATATATAAATAAATATGCTGGATAGGTATCCTTTCCAACTACCGTGAGCCTCACCTGCGGCGGATATTGACGTCACGGCTGTCAAGGACAGGTATCCCGTCCACCCTCCCCCGAAAGGTGCCAATTAGAATTAGAAACGTCATATCGCCTTGTGGCGGCTCCTCCCTGTAGGCGATCACCTGGGACGTGACAGGTCCCAGGCGATCGCCTGTCCACTCACAGAGCGCTGCGCCGTTCGCGCATGCGCAGTGAGTGCCTGGCCGTGAAGCCGAAAGCTGTCACGGCCGGGTGCCCACACTGTGAATGGACGCGCCGGCGGAGGAGGGGGGAGAGGAGCGGAGCTCCAGGCGGCGCGTCGCTGGACAGTGGAACAGGTAAGTGTATGTTTATTAAAAGCTAGCAGCTACACTTTTTGTAGCTGCTGACTTTTAATAAACATAAAAAAAAGGGTGGAACTCCCCTTTAAGAGTAATTGTTTGCTTTATGCACTTATATGTATTCATGGTATTTTCTGTATTAATCACTATGGGAGGTGTAACATTGTAAGGCCTGTGTGTAAATGGGTTTTCATTTTGGAATAATAACGTTTTGTTAAACTTTTCAAAGTGTAGTCTTTGATATTCTTTAAAATGTACTTCGTTCTCAAATAGTGCGAGAAACAGACAACACAGTGCCTCTGCTGCACAGAAATTCCAAACAGTGTTGTCAGCTCTGCCCACTTCTCCTCAGCTGGGCTACATAGCACCCTTAAAAGTGGTAGTAAAGTTTTTTGGGGATTTGTACCTATAGGTAAGCCTATAATAAAGCCTGGTACACAAAATCTGATTTTCCGCGGACAAAGTGTAGGACTTTTGTCCGAAGGGCATTGGCCATGAATTTGTCTTGCATACAAACGGCAATAAATTGTCGGCCAAACACACACGAAACGATGTGGTTTTTCAGTTCTTTAGCACCACCCTTTGGGCAACTTTTGCTAATGTTGTGTTATGATGAGCATTGCTTCTGAGCATGCGTGTTTGTACTTTGGAGTTTTGTCAGAAGGACTTGTGTACACACGATCGGATAATCCGAAAACACACATTTGTTGACGGACAATTTTAAAGCATGCTATCCCACATTTGTTGGCGGAAAATCCGACAACAATTGTCCGATGGAGCGTACAAACAGTCAGATTTTCCGACAAAAGCCACAATTCCCGTCGGAAAATCCAATCGTGTGTGTACGAGGCTTAAGGCTTATCTGTAGGTACACTGAATAATCTTCTAAACTTGATTGGTTTAGGAGATATTTCCAATGGGTGCAGCCAGTGACATCACTGGCGCATGCGCTCTCAAGGTCCAGCATACAGTGTCGGAACTTCAGAGCCCCGTGCAACAGCCGACGGCTCCCGTGCGCATTCACAGAACTGACGTTATCATGGTCCTGGCCACTCATACCGCTGGAGCCCCCAAACCTGGAAGGAAGATGGAAGCTCTGGGGGCTTCGTTCTAAGGAGAGTACTTCATAATGTACTAGTGGGCACATTATGCCATTGCAGGGTTTGTCTTTCAGCCGCAGTTTACTACCGCTTTATAGTGATTGTAAAGGTTCTTTATTTAAATAACAAACATGTTATACTTACCTGCTCTGTGCAAGGGTTTTGCACAGAACGGCCCCGATTCTCATCTTCTGGGGTCCCCCAGCAGCTCCTGGCCCCTCTTCATTGGGTGCCCCCACGGAGAGCCGCTTTCCATGGGGGCACTCGTGCGGGCACGCTTCTGAGTCCTGCCGCTACGTCCATTGACACAGACAGGGGGACTCAGCCCCACCCCCCCTGTGTCACTGGATTTGATTGACAGCAGCAGGAGCCAATGGATCCTGCTATCAATCTATCCAATGAGAACCCGAGACAGCGGCTGGACCCGTCCTCATCGCTGGAACAATGGGGTTCAGGTAGGAAAAAAAAAAAGGGGGGGGGGCTCTGCTGAAACACAGGTGGTTTTTCACCTTAATGCATAAAATGCATTAAGGTGAAAAACCTTGAGACTTTACAACTCCTTTAAAGGGGTTGTAAAGGTTCGTTTTTTTCACCTTAATGCTAAGGATGCATTAAGGTAAAAAAAAAAACTGCCAATGGCGGCCCCCCCGTTTTACTTACCTGAGCCCCGAATCAGCTGTGCGCGTCCCCCGGCGTCCTCTTCTCCTTGGAGTCTGGCCCACGATTGGCTAGATTGATAGCAGCGCAGCCATTGGATAGCGCTGCTGTCAATCACATGCAATGACGCGGCGTGCCGGGGGGCAGGGCCGTGTGATACAGTCGGCGGGTGTGGCTGCCGGCTGTATAACAACGGGAGCGCGCCGCAAGCTAACCCCCCCTTGGGAGAGCACTTCCCATGAAGGGGGTTAGCTGATGCGGGGAGGAGCCGAGACAGCCGCCGAGGGACCCCAGAAGACATGGATCGGGGCCACTGTGTTCAAAACGAGCTGCACAGTGGAGGCAAGTATAACATGTTTGTTATTTATTTATTTTTTTAACAGGAACCTTTAGAGCCCATTTACAAAGCGGCAACACGACTTCCAGCACGACTTTGGGAGGCAACTTGGACACGACTTGAGTATGAATCACAGCGCGACATGAGGCAACTTACAAGGCAACTTCAAGTTTCCTCCAGGACAGGAGGCTTTCCAGTGGCCAATCAGACAATAATCAGCTCTGTGGGAGGGAGGGGTTTGCCTGGAAAACTATTTTTACTTCCTGGAAAGTTGCTTTAGTTAAGACAGGGGATCCGATTTGGAGGCGACTTCCACTGAAATCTATGGGTACAAGTTGCCTACAAGTCAGAATGAAGCAGTACAGGAACCTTTTTTGAAGTCGGAGCGACTTCAGTAGTGTGCATTAAGACGGCTCTCATTCACTTACATTGATTTTCTCATGCCGCGCGACTTGGGGCGACTTCAAATCGGATCCAAAGTCGCCCCTGTGTGAATGGGCTTAGTGTCCCTTTAAAGTAATATCGATGCGGATAGGACGGAAGCAGGGGAGAAGTGAGTAACATTGGATACAGGATTTCTGGACTTTTTTTTTTTTATTAATTTTTTGGATACAGTGGTGGGGGTTAGAAGCCCTGTTAGTTTTTAGTTTTTTTTTAATTTTCACTGTGCCTTGTATGGAGATTAAGGTGGTTGTAAACCCTTGCATATACCCAGTGAATTGACCAGTCCAAGATAATACACAGATGAAAAAAAATTAAATCCTCCTACATACCCGTTTATCTCCAGCCATCTCTTCTCCGGAGCCCTTTAAAGTACAGAATTTAGACAGCATTATTAAGCTCCAGAAGGCAGGAGGTGGGGATCTGATGTCACACACTGCATAGCATAGAGCAGGGATCCTCAAACTACGGCCCTCCAGCTGTTGCGGAACTACAAATCCCATGAGGCAATTCAAAACTCTGACATTCACAGACATGACTAGGCATGATGGGAATTGTAGTTCCTGAACACCTGGAGGGCCGTAGTTTGAAGACCCCTGGCATAGAGCAAGAGTGGAGTGTAATCTGAGACCTGACTGGGGGGGGGGGGGGTTGTCTGGTGTGGGCATGGACTGTCAGAAGTGGCTCATGCAGCTAGAGGAACAAGTGAGAGGTAGGGAGCATAGTAGGTGCTTTGTAAGGCAAGTACACACTAAAGAAGAGTATGCTGCGTTAATTTTTTTTATTTCAGGGGAGGGAGAAATTACAACCACTGCTATAGCCGCTAGCTATAATCTCTGTCTTCTCCAAGCGGGGGAAACCATCCCAGCCAGGAGCAGACAATGTCCCAGCAGGAGGGATTCCCCTGTCAGCACTGTCTGTGTTGATGGGGAAATCGTGAATTTTTTTTTCCTGTAGCCAGTGGTTGCAGGAAAGAAATTTGCACCGTGTATGGCCGGGCCTTAGAATATTTTCGACAAGTACAGAAAACACATGTTGATCTTGCTGGAAATACTGTGTTATCGTTACTTCCTGTGAGCCGAACTGGAAGCAAAATATCCTTATTACTGTGTATACTACTAGTTCCATCAATCCAATGATGAACAGGCAGACATGTTTGAAAACCAGTGTGTAATGTCTATCTGTACCCACAAAGATACAATGAAGAAGCGAGTGTAGACACAAAAGAAGAAGATTTACTAAAAACTGGGCACACAGAATCTGGTGCAGCTGTGCATGGTAATCAGCTTCTAACTCCAGCTGGTTCGGTTAAAGCGGTGTTCCGCCAATTTTTTTTTTTTTTTAAAAGTCAGCAGCTACAAATACTGCAGCTGCTGACTTTTAATATATGGATACTTGCCTGTCCTGGGTGCCCGCGATGTCGGCACCCGAAGCCGATCTGTCCCTCAGGTGGAGGCGACGCCATCTTTGGTAAGGGCTTCACTTCCTGGTTGCCTACTGCGCATGCGTAAAATGCGCTGTGCGATCCCACTGGTCCCTGTTAATCTTCAGGGACCTGTGTGTCTCCCATTATACAGCGGGGGTGGAGGCGCCGGATATGGCGTAGGTCACCGCAGAGATGTATGCCCGGAAGTTGGAGAAAATACCTGGGGATTACACAGGTATCTGCATCCTCCTCCTCCCTGAAAAGGTGCCAAATGTAACACTGGAAGGGGGGGGGGGGGTCCGAAAAGCGGAAGTTACATTTATGGGTGGAACTCCGCATTAAGCTTTGACAAAAAGGCCTGGTTCACACCTATGCAGGTGCATTTTGCATTTTTTAATACATGTTTTTGATCCATTGAAGTCTATAGAACCAAAAACCAGAAAAAGTCCCTAGCCCTTTCAATAAAACGCACAGATGTGAACGTGACCCATAGGAAACCATGTTAAATGGACTGTAATGTGTTTCTGCACAACTCAAAATGCACTAAAAAAAATGCATAGGTATGAACCAGGCCTAAGTGCCAGTTCACAGTATGAGGTGCGGGAACCGGATATGATTTTAATCAGGAATCACACTGCATTCATTTTTAAATAATTACACACTCCCCTGTCCCACGGTCCAGCGTTGTGGCCGCCCAGAGCCTCGCTTCTTTCCCTCTCCTCTCCGCCGGCATCACTACTGTGGGCACCCGGCTGTGACAGCTTGCAGCATCACAGCCAAGTGCGCACTGCGCATGCACGAGTCATGCTGCTCGTCCTGAATGGCCGGGCAATCTTCTGGGACCTGTGACATGTCACAGAAGATTGCAGGGAGGGAGGGCCCGACTAGGCGGCCCGAGCGGAAGTGGAAGCAGGTACTTGTCAAAACTAGGTAACGGCTCCCCCCCCCCCCCAAAAAAAAAAGACATGCCAGAGGGTCAGAATTAGAGCTGGGTGATTTTTTCCCCATAAAAAAAAAAAAAAAAAAAAAAAAAAAAAACTTGATTTACGATTCGAATCGATTTTTTTTTTTTGATGGACACCGCGCCGGTCTGAGGAGCTGCGGGCAGGATTTTTTTTAGGCGAGGCCGCAGCTTCGGCCTAGTCCGCGACGGCCGACCTCGCGGCCCTTTCCCGGGATCGCAGCTAACTGACTTCTCCCCTGCACACCCCGGAGAGGCTATCAAAATAGGAGGGACACAGGAGGATTGTTTGTGAGGGTCCGCACCCGGTAATAGGAGGATTCTTTTTTTCCCACAGGAAAAATAGGGGAGGAGGAAAAATAGATTTTTTGAAAATATGAATCGATTTGACCTACCAACTCGATTTTTAAAATCGAATTGATTTTTTTCCCAGCCCTAGACAGAATTCCTAAAAAGCGGATGCTTCACCTTTGGGTGGAACTACGCTTTAAAAACTTTACACACCCACAGTGGTTTGCATGAACAGGGTGCGATTTGGATGTGGTATGGAATCCGTACAAAATCACTGTGAACCGTCTCTAAGCCCAGGTTCACACTGGGCTGCGGGAATGAAGCCATGGGAGTTCAGCTGAACTTGCACGATTTCACTCTTGCTGGCAGTCCCGATTTCAGCCGTGATTACAAAGACATCTGACACAAGATATCAATGTAAATCGTGGCCGAAATCGCAAAAAGTAGTACAGAAGCTACTTTTTGAAATCGGTGCAGCGCCGCAGATGCGGCATCGCACCGATTAGGACGGTGCCATTGCCGGCAATTTACGGCAAATATCGGTGTTTTGACATGTCAAATCGCACCAGTGTGAACCAGGGCTAAAACCTGGAAGCTGATTGGTTACTACACACAGCTGCGCCAGATTCTGTGTGCACCAGTTTTAGTAAAATGGACAGTTAAGTGTGCGATTTGCAGAACTGGATAAATTAAGGGGGAGGGAGAAGAGATTGAATGCAGACATCACATCTTAGAACTAGCAAGCTACAATCTATTACATGTTATTTTTATGTTTAGATCCACTCTAAGAATGAATCTGTTACGTAACACTGCAATAACATAGTTACAGGGTCACTTAACAGGTCATTTGAATTTGGAAATCGTTCAAATAGACAAAACACCAGCCTAACAAGCTGTCCTTTGACAAGACAAAGCGGTTTACTGTAGAGTGGGTGTCATTGCTGGCTGACCTGTGTCTGGGGACGGGGATGACACTGGAAAACACTGGTGGGAAGCGGCTCTGTACGGGTTGAGGCTGGGAGACGGGTGCGTTCGGAGATTGCAGCGTCCCACACAGGAAGTCCTGGCACTGGCCGGTCCTTGGCGCCAGCATGCTGTCATACTGAAAAGGTGTCCGGGTGTCGGCATAGAAGGCAGAAACCTGCACAGACAAAAAGAAGAGGCGAGAGGTCAGCAGCCATACAACACGTGTGCCTGAGGGAGGAGGGACAGAGCCGGGTGATGTGTTGTGTGTTTGGGGTATAAACATCTCCTTCTGGGATGGCAGAGGGGGAGGGGACAGCATAGAGAAATATCCACGTGTTAAACATTGTATACACAAATACTAGGAGGCAATGTATGTGTACAGGGTATCCGTCCACATGTGTGTGTGTGTGTGTGGGGGGGGGGGGGGGGGGAATATGATGAAGGAGAAAGAAGGGGGCGCCAGCTTTCAATAAAGAAGAAGGGGGTGGAGGAGGAGGTGTCAGTGTGTGACGATGAAGGAGGAGGAGGTGTCAGTGTGTGACGATGAAGGAGGAGGAGGAGGAGGTGTCAGTGTGTGACGATGGAGGAGGAGGAGGAGGAGGAGGAGGTGTCAGTGTGTGACGATGAAGGAGGAGGAGGAGGAGGAGGAGGTGTCAGTGTGTGATGATGAAGGGGGAGGAGGAGGAGGAGGAGGTGTCAGTGTGTGATGATGAAGGGGGAGGAGGTGGTGTCACTGTGATGATGATGATGATGAAGGGGGAGGAGGAGGTGTCACTGTGATGATGATGATGAAGAAGGGGGGGGGAGGAGGTGTCGCTGTGATGATGATGAGATGATGAAGAAGGGGGAGGAGGAGGTGTCAGTGTGTGATGATGGGGGAGGAGGAGGTGTCAGTGTGTGATGATGGGGGAGGAGGAGGTGTCAGTGTGTGATGATGGGGGAGGAGGAGGAGGAGGTGTCTCTGTGTGATGATGGAGGAGGAGGAGGAGGTGTCAGTGTGTGATGGAGGAGGAGGAGGAGGAGGAGGTGTCAGTGTGTGATGATGGAGGAGGAGGAGGAGGAGGAGGAGGTGTCAGTGTGTGATGATGGAGGAGGAGGAGGAGGAGGAGGAGGTGTCAGTGTGTGATGATGAAGGAGGAGGAGGAGGAGGAGGAGGAGGAGGTGTCAGTGTGTGATGATGAAGGAGGAGGAGGAGGAGGAGGAGGTGTCAGTGTGTGATGATGAAGGAGGAGGAGGAGGAGGAGGAGGAGGTGTCAGTGTGTGATGATGAAGGAGGAGGAGGAGGAGGTGTCAGTGTGTGATGATGAAGGAGGAGGAGGAGGAGGAGGTGTCAGTGTGTGATGATGAAGGAGGAGGAGGAGGAGGAGGAGGTGTCAGTGTGTGATGATGAAGGAGGAGGAGGAGGAGGAGGTGTCAGTGTGTGATGATGAAGGAGGAGGAGGAGGAGGAGGTGTCAGTGTGTGATGATGAAGGAGGAGGAGGAGGAGGAGGAGGAGGTGTCAGTGTGTGATGATGAAGGAGGAGGAGGAGGAGGTGTCAGTGTGTGATGATGAAGGAGGAGGAGGAGGAGGTGTCAGTGTGTGATGATGAAGGAGGAGGAGGAGGAGGAGGAGGAGGTGTCAGTGTGTGATGATGAAGGAGGAGGAGGAGGAGGAGGAGGTGTCAGTGTGTGATGATGAAGGAGGAGGAGGAGGAGGTGTCAGTGTGTGATGATGAAGGAGGAGGAGGAGGAGGAGGAGGAGGTGTCAGTGTGTGATGATGAAGGAGGAGGAGGAGGAGGTGTCAGTGTGTGATGATGAAGGAGGAGGAGGAGGAGGAGGTGTCAGTGTGTGATGATGAAGGAGGAGGAGGAGGAGGAGGTGTCAGTGTGTGATGATGAAGGAGGAGGAGGAGGAGGTGTCAGTGTGTGATGATGAAGGAGGAGGAGGAGGAGGTGTCAGTGTGTGATGATGAAGGAGGAGGAGGAGGAGGAGGAGGTGGTGTCAGTGTGTGATGATGAAGGAGGAGGAGGAGGTGTCAGTGTGTGATGATGAAGGAGGAGGAGGAGGTGTCAGTGTGTGATGATGAAGGAGGAGGAGGAGGTGTCAGTGTGTGATGATGAAGGAGGAGGAGGAGGTGTCAGTGTGTGATGATGAAGGAGGAGGAGGAGGTGTCAGTGTGTGATGATGAAGGAGGAGGAGGAGGTGTCAGTGTGTGATGATGAAGGAGGAGGAGGAGGTGTCAGTGTGTGATGATGAAGGAGGAGGAGGAGGTGTCAGTGTGTGATGATGAAGGAGGAGGAGGAGGTGTCAGTGTGTGATGATGAAGGAGGAGGAGGAGGTGTCAGTGTGTGATGATGAAGGAGGAGGAGGAGGTGTCACTGTGATGATGATGATGAAGAAGGGGGGGGGAGGAGGTGTCGCTGTGATGATGATGAGATGATGAAGAAGGGGGAGGAGGAGGTGTCAGTGTGTGATGATGGGGGAGGAGGAGGTGTCAGTGTGTGATGATGGGGGAGGAGGAGGTGTCAGTGTGTGATGATGGGGGAGGAGGAGGAGGAGGTGTCTCTGTGTGATGATGGAGGAGGAGGAGGAGGTGTCAGTGTGTGATGGAGGAGGAGGAGGAGGAGGAGGTGTCAGTGTGTGATGATGGAGGAGGAGGAGGAGGAGGAGGAGGTGTCAGTGTGTGATGATGGAGGAGGAGGAGGAGGAGGAGGAGGTGTCAGTGTGTGATGATGAAGGAGGAGGAGGAGGAGGAGGAGGAGGTGTCAGTGTGTGATGATGAAGGAGGAGGAGGAGGAGGAGGAGGAGGTGTCAGTGTGTGATGATGAAGGAGGAGGAGGAGGAGGAGGAGGAGGTGTCAGTGTGTGATGATGAAGGAGGAGGAGGAGGAGGAGGAGGTGTCAGTGTGTGATGATGAAGGAGGAGGAGGAGGAGGAGGTGTCAGTGTGTGATGATGAAGGAGGAGGAGGAGGAGGAGGAGGTGTCAGTGTGTGATGATGAAGGAGGAGGAGGAGGAGGTGTCAGTGTGTGATGATGAAGGAGGAGGAGGAGGAGGTGTCAGTGTGTGATGATGAAGGAGGAGGAGGAGGAGGAGGTGTCAGTGTGTGATGATGAAGGAGGAGGAGGAGGAGGAGGAGGTGTCAGTGTGTGATGATGAAGGAGGAGGAGGAGGAGGTGTCAGTGTGTGATGATGAAGGAGGAGGAGGAGGAGGTGTCAGTGTGTGATGATGAAGGAGGAGGAGGAGGAGGAGGAGGAGGTGTCAGTGTGTGATGATGAAGGAGGAGGAGGAGGAGGAGGAGGTGTCAGTGTGTGATGATGAAGGAGGAGGAGGAGGAGGTGTCAGTGTGTGATGATGAAGGAGGAGGAGGAGGAGGAGGAGGAGGTGTCAGTGTGTGATGATGAAGGAGGAGGAGGAGGAGGTGTCAGTGTGTGATGATGAAGGAGGAGGAGGAGGAGGAGGTGTCAGTGTGTGATGATGAAGGAGGAGGAGGAGGAGGAGGTGTCAGTGTGTGATGATGAAGGAGGAGGAGGAGGAGGTGTCAGTGTGTGATGATGAAGGAGGAGGAGGAGGAGGTGTCAGTGTGTGATGATGAAGGAGGAGGAGGAGGAGGAGGAGGTGGTGTCAGTGTGTGATGATGAAGGAGGAGGAGGAGGTGTCAGTGTGTGATGATGAAGGAGGAGGAGGAGGTGTCAGTGTGTGATGATGAAGGAGGAGGAGGAGGTGTCAGTGTGTGATGATGAAGGAGGAGGAGGAGGTGTCAGTGTGTGATGATGAAGGAGGAGGAGGAGGTGTCAGTGTGTGATGATGAAGGAGGAGGAGGAGGTGTCAGTGTGTGATGATGAAGGAGGAGGAGGAGGTGTCAGTGTGTGATGATGAAGGAGGAGGAGGAGGTGTCAGTGTGTGATGATGAAGGAGGAGGAGGAGGTGTCAGTGTGTGATGATGAAGGAGGAGGAGGAGGTGTCAGTGTGTGATGATGAAGGAGGAGGAGGAGGTGTCAGTGTGTGATGATGAAGGAGGAGGAGGAGGTGTCAGTGTGTGATGATGAAGGAGGAGGAGGAGGCGTCAGTGTGTGATGATGAAGGAGGAGGAGGAGGCGTCAGTGTGTGATGATGAAGGAGGAGGTGTCAGTGTGTGATGATGGAGGAGGAGGAGGTGTCAGTGTGTGATGATGGAGGAGGAGGAGGAGGTGTCAGTGTGTGATGATGAAGGAGGAGGAGGAGGTGTCAGTGTGTGATGATGAAGGAGGAGGAGGAGGTGTCAGTGTGTGATGATGAAGGAGGAGGAGGAGGTGTCAGTGTGTGATGATGGAGGAGGTGTCAGTGTGTGATGATGGAGGAGGAGGAGGTGGAGGTGTCAGTGTGTGATGATGAAGGAGGAGGAGGAGTCAGTGTGTGACGATGAAGGAGGAGGAGGAGGAGGAGGAGGTGTCAGTGTGTGATGATGAAGGGGGAGGAGGAGGAGGAGGTGTCAGTGTGTGATGATGAAGGGGGAGGAGGTGGTGTCACTGTGATGATGATGATGATGAAGGGGGAGGAGGAGGTGTCAGTGTGTGATGATGAAGGAGGAGGTGTCAGTGTGTGATGATGGAGGAGGAGGAGGAGGTGTCAGTGTGTGATGATGGAGGAGGAGGAGGAGGTGTCAGTGTGTGATGATGAAGGAGGAGGAGGAGGTGTCAGTGTGTGATGATGAAGGAGGAGGAGGAGGTGTCAGTGTGTGATGATGAAGGAGGAGGAGGAGGTGTCAGTGTGTGATGATGAAGGAGGAGGAGGAGGTGTCAGTGTGTGATGATGAAGGAGGAGGAGGAGGTGTCAGTGTGTGATGATGAAGGAGGAGGAGGAGGTGTCAGTGTGTGATGATGAAGGAGGAGGAGGAGGTGTCAGTGTGTGATGATGAAGGAGGAGGAGGAGGAGGTGTCAGTGTGTGATGATGGAGGAGGAGGAGGTGTCAGTGTGTGATGATGGAGGAGGAGGAGGTGTCAGTGTGTGATGATGGAGGAGGAGGAGGTGTCAGTGTGTGATGATGGAGGAGGAGGTGTGTGATGATGAAGAAGGGGGAGGAGGAGGTGTCAGTGTGATGATGATGAAGAAGGGGGAGGAGGTGTCAGTGTGATGATGATGAAGAAGGGGGAGGAGGAGGTGTCAGTGTGATGATGATGAAGAAGGGGGAGGAGGAGGTGTCAGTGTGATGATGATGAAGAAGGGGGAGGAGGAGGTGTCAGTGTGTGATGATGAAGAAGGGGGAGGAGGAGGTGTCAGTGTGTGATGATGAAGAAGGGGGAGGAGGAGGTGTCAGTGTGTGATGATGAAGAAGGGGGAGGAGGAGGTGTCAGTGTGTGATGATGAAGAAGGGGGAGGAGGAGGTGTCAGTGTGTGATGATGAAGAAGGGGGAGGAGGTGGTGTCAGTGTGTGATGATGAAGAAGGGGGAGGAGGAGGTGTCAGTGTGTGATGATGAAGAAGGGGGAGGAGGAGGTGTCAGTGTGTGATGATGAAGAGGGGGGAGGAGGAGGTGTCAGTGTGTGATGATGAAGAGGGGGAGGGGGAGGAGGAGGTGTCAGTGTGTGATGATGATGAAGAAGAAGGGGGAGGAGGAGGTGTCAGTGTGTGATGATGATGAAGAAGAAGGGGGAGGAGGTGTCAGTGTGTGATGATGAAGAAGGGGGAGGAGGAGGTGTCAGTGTGTGATGATGAAGAAGGGGGAGGAGGAGGTGTCAGTGTGTGATGATGAAGAAGGGGGAGGAGGTGGTGTCAGTGTGTGATGATGAAGAAGGGGGAGGAGGAGGTGTCAGTGTGTGATGATGAAGAAGGGGGAGGAGGAGGTGTCAGTGTGTGATGATGAAGAGGGGGGAGGAGGAGGTGTCAGTGTGTGATGATGAAGAGGGGGGAGGGGGAGGAGGAGGTGTCAGTGTGTGATGATGATGAAGAAGAAGGGGGAGGAGGAGGTGTCAGTGTGTGATGATGATGAAGAAGAAGGGGGAGGAGGAGGTGTCAGTGTGTGATGAAGAAGGGGGAGGAGGAGGTGTCCGTGTGTGATGAAGATGATGAAGAAGGGGAAGGGGGAGGAGGAGGTGTCAGTGTGTGATGATGAAGAAGGGGGAGGAGGAGGTGTCAGTGTGTGATGAAGATGATGAAGAAGGGGGAGGAGGAGGTGTCACTGTGATGATGATGATGATGAAGGGGGGGGAGGTGTCACTGTGATGATGATGAAGAAGGGGGAGGAGGAGGTGTCAGTGTGTGATGAAGATGATGAAGAAGGGGGAGGAGGAGGTGTCACTGTGATGATGATGAAGAAGGGGGAGGAGGATGTGTCAGTGTGTGATGATGAAGAAGGGGAAGGAGGAGGTGTCAGTGTGATGATGATGATGATGAAGAAGGGGGAGGAGGAGGTGTCAGTGTGTGATGATGAAGAAGGGGGAGGAGGAGGTGTCAGTGTGTGATGATGAAGAAGGGGGAGGAGGAGGTGTCAGTGTGTGATGAAGATGATGAAGAAGGGGGAGGAGGAGGTGTCACTGTGATGATGATGATGATGAAGGGGGGGGGGAGGTGTCACTGTGATGATGATGAAGAAGGGGGAGGAGGAGGTGTCAGTGTGTGATGAAGATGATGAAGAAGGGGGAGGAGGAGGTGTCACTGTGATGATGATGATGATGAAGGGGGGGGGGGGAGGTGTCACTGTGATGATGATGAAGAAGGGGGAGGAGGATGTGTCAGTGTGTGATGATGAAGAAGGGGAAGGAGGAGGTGTCAGTGTGATGATGATGATGATGATGAAGAAGGGGGAGGAGGAGGTGTCAGTGTGTGATGATGAAGAAGGGGGAGGAGGAGGTGTCAGTGTGTGATGATGAAGAAGGGGGAGGAGGAGGTGTCAGTGTGTGATGATGAAGAAGGAGGAGGTGTCAGTGTGTGATGATGATGATGAAGGGGGAGGAGGAGGAGTCAGTGTGTGATGATGAAGGGGGGGGCGGAGGCAGTGACCATTAGGGGGGGTGATAAGTCGGGGGGAGGAGTGTGTGGATGGATGGGTAGTTATCTGGGGGGGGGGGGGGGGGAGTTGTCGGAAGGGTGACATTGTGGGGCGTTGATAAGTCTGGGGGGGGGTTGTTGGAAGGGCGACCATTAGGAGGGGCGATAAGTATAAGTCGGGGTGTGTGGATGGGTATCAGGGTGTACAGGGGGTGTGTTGGTGGGAGGACGGGGGGGATTAGTAAGGCCCCTTTCACACTGAGGCGATGTGCTGGCGGGACGAGAAGAAAAGTCCTGCTAGCCACATCTTTGGGGCGGTGAAGGATCGGTGAAGGATCGGTGTGTATACCGCTGCTGCCTATTGAAATGAATGGACAGCGCGGCTATACCGCCCACAATGAACCTCTGTAGAGTCGCTTTGCGGTGGTTTTTAACCCCTTCTCGGCCACAAGCGGAGGTTAAAACTGCCCCGCTAGCAGCCGAATAGCACGGCAAAAACAACGGTATAGCGGCACTAAAAATAGCGGCACTATACCACCAGCGCATCCAGCGATTTAGTGTGAAAGCGGCCTAAGTCTGGGGGGGGGGAGAAGATAGTGGAAGATTTCAGTCTGTGTGGGGGGTTGGAAGGGTGACCATTGAGGGGGTGTGACATTGGGGGGTGTTGATAAGTCTGGGGGGATGGGTAGTTATCTGGGAGGAAGGGGGTGTCATGTGGGGGGTTGTTAGAAGGGTGTTGGCAAGTTTGGTGGGGGTTGTATTGGGAGGAGGTTTGGGCATTGTTCAGAAGGGGGGGCAGGGGGTATATATATAATAGGGAGGGCGACATTCTGGGTGGAAGAAGGGGGTGTGTCAGTATGTGGGGGGGGGTTATGAGAAGGGGGGGTGTCCTGGGCCGGGTGTACACAGTAGAGGGGGGTGACATTCAGGGTGTAATTAGGGGGTGTGTGTCAGTGTATTGGGGGGGTGTATATAATAAGGGAGAGGGGGGTGTCCTGGGCCGGGTGTACACAGTAGGGGGGGTGACATTCCGGGTGTAAGAAGGGGGTGTGTCAGTGTATTGGGGGGGTGTATATAATAAGGGAGAGGGGGGTGTCCTGGGCCGGGTGTACACAGTAGGGGGGGTGACATTCCGGGTGTCAGGGTGTAAGAAGGGGGGTGTGTCAGTGTATTGGGGGGGTGTATATAATAAGGGAGAGGGGGGGTGTCCTGGGCCGGGTGTACACAGTAGGGGGGTGACATTCCGGGTGTCAGGGTGTAACAAGGGGGTGTGTCAGTGTAATGGGGGGTGTATATAATAAGGGAGAGGGGGTGTCCTGGGCCGGGTGTACACAGTAGGGGGGGTGACATTCCGGGTGTCAGGGTGTAAGAAGGGGGTGTGTCAGTGTATTGGGGGGGGTGTATATAATAAGGGAGAGGGGGGGTGTCCTGGGCCGGGTGTACACAGTAGGGGTGGGGGTGACATCCTGGGTGTAAGAAGGGGGTGTGTCAGTGTATTGGGGGAGGTGTGGGGGTGTTGGAGGGTGTATAAGAAGGGGGAGGGGGTATGTGTGACATTCCGGGTGTAATTAGGGGGTGTGTCTCAGTGGTGGGGTGTAAGTGTATTGGGGGGAGGGGAGATGTGGGGGGGGGGTGTATACAATAGAGGGGGGTGTCCTGGGCCGGGTGTAAACAGTAGGAGGGGGGGGGGGGTGTGACATTCCAGGTGTCAGGGTGTAAGAAGGTGGTGTGTCAGTGTATTGGGGGGGATGGAGGGTTGATAAGAAAGTGTGTATACAATAGAGGGGGGGTGTCCTGGGCCGGGTGTACACAGTAGGGGGGTGACATTCCGGGTGTCAGAAGGGGGGTGTGTCAGTGTATGGGGGGGGTGTATATAATAAGGGAGAGGGGGGGTTTCCTGGGCCGGGTGTACACAGTAGGGGGGTGGCATTCCGGGTGTCAGAAGGGGGGTGTGTCAGTGTATGGGGGGGTGTATATAATAAGGGAGAGGGGGTGGTGTCCTGGGCCGGGTGTACACAGTAGGGGGGTGGCATTCCGGGTGTCAGAAGGGGGGTGTGTCAGTGTATTGGGGGGGTGTATATAAGAAGGGAGAGGAGGGGGTGTCCTGGGCCGGGTGTACACAGTAGGGGGGTGACATTCCGGGTGTCAGAAGGTGGTGTGTCAGTGTATTGGGGGGGTGTATATAAGAAGGGAGAGGGGGGGTGTCCTGGGCCGGGTGTACACAGTAGGGGGGTGACATTCCGGGTGTCAGAAGGGGGTGTGTCAGTGTATTGGGGGGGGTGTATATAAGAAGGGAGAGGGGGGGGTGTCCTGGGCCGGGTGTACACAGTAGGGGGGTGACATTCCGGGTGTCAGAAGGGGGGTGTGTCAGTGTATTGGGGGGGGTGTATATAATAAGGGAGAGGAGGGGGTGTCCTGGACCGGGTGTACACAGTAGGGGGGTGACATTCAGGGTGTCAGAAGGGGGGTGTGTCAGTGTATTGGGGGGGGTATATAATAAGGGAGAGGAGGGGGTGTCCTGGGCCGGGTGTACACAGTAGGGGGGTGACATTCAGGGTGTCAGAAGGGGGTGTGTCAGTGTATTGGGGGGGTGTATATAATAAGGGAGAGGAGGGGGTGTCCTGGGCCGGGTGTACACAGTAGGGGGGTGACATTCCGGGTGTCAGAAGGGGGGTGTGTCAGTGTTTTGGTCGGGTGTATATAATAAGGGAGAGGAGGGGGTGTCCTGGGCCGGGTGTACACAGTAGGGGGGTGGCATTCCGGGTGTCAGTGTATTGGGGGGGATGGAGGGTTGATAAGGTGTGTATACAATAGAGGGGGGGTGTCCTGGGTCGGGTGTACACAGTAGGGGGGGGTGACATTCCGGGTGTCAGAAGGGGGTGTGTCAGTGTATTGGGGGGGTGTATATAATAAGGGAGAGGAGGGGGTGTCCTGAGCCGGGTGTACACAGTAGGGGGGTGACATTCCGGGTGTCAGAAGGGGGGGGGTGTCAGTGTATTGGGGGGGGGTGTATATAATAAGGGAGAGGAGGGGGTGTCCTGGGCCAGGTGTACACAGTAGGGGGGTGACATTCCGGGTGTCAGAAGGGGGTGTGTCAGTGTATTGGGGGGGTGTATATAATAAGGGAGAGGAGGGGGTGTCCTGGGCCGGGTGTACACAGTAGGGGGGTGGCATTCCGGGTGTCAGAAGGGGGGGGTGTCAGTGTATTGGGGGGGGGTATATAATAAGGGAGAGGAGGGGGTGTCCTGGGCCGGGTGTACACAGTAGGGGGGTGACATTCAGGGTGTCAGAAGGGGGTGTGTCAGTGTATTGGGGGGTGTATATAATAAGGGAGAGGAGGGGGTGTCCTGGGCCGGGTGTACACAGTAGGGGGGTGACATTCCGGGTGTCAGAAGGGGGGTGTGTCAGTGTATTGGGGGGGTGTATATAATAAGGGAGAGGAGGGGGTGTCCTGGGCCGGGTGTACACAGTAGGGGGGTGGCATTCCGGGTGTCAGAAGGGGGGTGTGTCAGTGTATTGGGGGGGTGTATATAATAAGGGAGAGGAGGGGGTGTCCTGGGCCGGGTGTACACAGTAGGGGGGTGGCATTCCGGGTGTCAGAAGGGGGGTGTGTCAGTGTATTGGGGGGGGATGGAGGGTTGATAAGGTGTGTATACAATAGAGGGGGGGTGTCCTGGGCCGGGTGTACACAGTAGGGGGGGGGTGACATTCCGGGTGTCAGAAGGGGGTGTGTCAGTGTATTGGGGGGGTGTATATAATAAGGGAGAGGAGGGGGTGTCCTGGGCCGGGTGTACACAGTAGGGGGGTGACATTCCGGGTGTCAGAAGGGGGTGTGTCAGTGTATTGGGGGGGGTGTATATAAGAAGGGAGAGGAGGGGGTGTCCTGGGCCGGGTGTACACAGTAGGGGGGTGACATTCAGGGTGTCAGAAGGGGGTGTGTCAGTGTATTGGGGGGGTGTATATAAGAAGGGAGAGGAGGGGGTGTCCTGGGCCGGGTGTACACAGTAGGGGGGTGACATTCCGGGTGTCAGAAGGGGGTGTGTCAGTGTATTGGGGGGGTGTATATAAGAAGGGAGAGGAGGGGGTGTCCTGGGCCGGGTGTACACAGTAGGGGGGTGACATTCCGGGTGTCAGAAGGGGGTGTGTCAGTGTATTGGGGGGGTGTATATAAGAAGGGAGAGGAGGGGGTGTCCTGGGCCGGGTGTACACAGTAGGGGGGGGTGACATTCAGGGTGTCAGAAGGGGGGTGTGTCAGTGTATTGGGGGGGTGTATATAATAAGGGAGAGGAGGGGGTGTCCTGGGCCGGGTGTACACAGTAGGGGGGTGACATTCCGGGTGTCAGAAGGGGGTGTGTCAGTGTATTGGGGGGGGTGTATATAAGAAGGGAGAGGAGGGGGTGTCCTGAGCCGGGTGTACACAGTAGGGGGGTGACATTTCGGGTGTCAGAAGGGGGTGTGTCAGTGTATTGGGGGGGGTGTATATAATAAGGGAGAGGAGGGGGTGTCCTGGGCCGGGTGTACACAGTAGGGGGGTGACATTCCCGGGTGTCAGAAGGGGGTGTGTCAGTGTATTGGGGGGGGGGTATATAATAAGGGAGAGGAGGGGGTGTCCTGGGCCGGGTGTACACAGTAGGGGGGTGGCATTCAGGGTGTCAGAAGGGGGGTGTGTCAGTGTATTGGGGGGGTGTATATAAGAAGGGAGAGGGGGGGTGTCCTGGGCCGGGTGTACACAGTAGGGGGGGTGACATTCCGGGTGTCAGAAGGGGGTGTGTCAGTGTATTGGGGGGGTGTATATAAGAAGGGAGAGGGGGGGGTGTCCTGGGCCGGGTGTACACAGTAGGGGGGGTGACATTCAGGGTGTCAGAAGGGGGTGTGTCAGTGTATTGGGGGGGTGTATATAAGAAGGGAGAGGGGGGGGTGTCCTGGGCCGGGTGTACACAGTAGGGGGGGTGACATTCAGGGTGTCAGAAGGGGGGGTGTCAGTGTATTGGGGGGTGTATATAATAAGGGAGAGGAGGGGGTGTCCTGGGCCGGGTGTACACAGTAGGGGGGTGACATTCCCGGGTGTCAGAAGGGGGTGTGTCAGTGTATTGGGGGGGGGGGTGTATATAAGAAGGGAGAGGAGGGGGTGTCCTGGGCCGGGTGTACACAGTAGGGGGGGGGTGACATTCCGGGTGTCAGAAGGGGGGTGTGTCAGTGTATTGGGGGGTGTATATAAGAAGGGAGAGGGGGGGTGTCCTGGGCCGGGTGTACACAGTAGGGGGGTGACATTCCGGGTGTCAGAAGGGGGTGTGTCAGTGTATTGGGGGGGTGTATATAATAAGGGAGAGGAGGGGGTGTCCTGGGCCGGGTGTACACAGTAGGGGGGTGACATTCCCGGGTGTCAGAAGGGGGTGTGTCAGTGTATTGGGGGGGTGTATATAAGAAGGGAGAGGAGGGGGGGGTGTCCTGGGCCAGGTGTACACAGTAGGGGGGGGTGACATTCCGGGTGTCAGAAGGGGGGTGTGTCAGTGTATTGGGGGGTGTATATAAGGGAGAGGGGGGGTGTCCTGGGCCGGGTGTACACAGTAGGGGGGTGACATTCCGGGTGTCAGAAGGGGGTGTGTCAGTGTATTGGGGGGGTGTATATAAGAAGGGAGAGGAGGGGGTGTCCTGGGCCGGGTGTACACAGTAGGGGGGTGACATTCCGGGTGTCAGAAGGGGGTGTGTCAGTGTATTGGGGGGGTGTATATAAGAAGGGAGAGGAGGGGGTGTCCTGGGCCGGGTGTACACAGTAGGGGGGGGTGACATTCAGGGTGTCAGAAGGGGGGTGTGTCAGTGTATTGGGGGGGTGTATATAATAAGGGAGAGGAGGGGGTGTCCTTGGCCGGGTGTACACAGTAGGGGGGTGACATTCCGGGTGTCAGAAGGGGGTGTGTCAGTGTATTGGGGGGGGTGTATATAAGAAGGGAGAGGAGGGGGTGTCCTGAGCCGGGTGTACACAGTAGGGGGGTGACATTTCGGGTGTCAGAAGGGGGTGTGTCAGTGTATTGGGGGGGGTGTATATAATAAGGGAGAGGAGGGGGTGTCCTGGGCCGGGTGTACACAGTAGGGGGGTGACATTCCCGGGTGTCAGAAGGGGGTGTGTCAGTGTATTGGGGGGGGGTATATAATAAGGGAGAGGAGGGGGTGTCCTGGGCCGGGTGTACACAGTAGGGGGGTGGCATTCAGGGTGTCAGAAGGGGGGTGTGTCAGTGTATTGGGGGGGTGTATATAAGAAGGGAGAGGGGGGGTGTCCTGGGCCGGGTGTACACAGTAGGGGGGGTGACATTCCGGGTGTCAGAAGGGGGTGTGTCAGTGTATTGGGGGGGTGTATATAAGAAGGGAGAGGGGGGGGTGTCCTGGGCCGGGTGTACACAGTAGGGGGGGTGACATTCCGGGTGTCAGAAGGGGGTGTGTCAGTGTATTGGGGGGGTGTATATAAGAAGGGAGAGGGGGGGGTGTCCTGGGCCGGGTGTACACAGTAGGGGGGGTGACATTCAGGGTGTCAGAAGGGGGTGTGTCAGTGTATTGGGGGGGTGTATATAAGAAGGGAGAGGGGGGGGTGTCCTGGGCCGGGTGTACACAGTAGGGGGGGTGACATTCAGGGTGTCAGAAGGGGGTGTGTCAGTGTATTGGGGGGTGTATATAATAAGGGAGAGGAGGGGGTGTCCTGGGCCGGGTGTACACAGTAGGGGGGTGACATTCCCGGGTGTCAGAAGGGGGTGTGTCAGTGTATTGGGGGGGTGTATATAAGAAGGGAGAGGAGGGGGTGTCCTGGGCCGGGTGTACACAGTAGGGGGGGGGGTGACATTCCGGGTGTCAGAAGGGGGGTGTGTCAGTGTATTGGGGGGTGTATATAATAAGGGAGAGGAGGGGGTGTCCTGGGCCGGGTGTACACAGTAGGGGGGTGACATTCCCGGGTGTCAGAAGGGGGTGTGTCAGTGTATTGGGGGGGTGTATATAAGAAGGGAGAGGAGGGGGGGGTGTCCTGGGCCAGGTGTACACAGTAGGGGGGGGTGACATTCCGGGTGTCAGAAGGGGGGTGTGTCAGTGTATTGGGGGGTGTATATAAGGGAGAGGGGGGGTGTCCTGGGCCGGGTGTACACAGTAGGGGGTGGCATTCCGGGTGTCAGAAGGGGGGTGTGTCAGTGTATTGGGGGGGATGGAGGGTTGATAAGGTGTGTATACAATAGAGGGGGGGGGTGTCCTGGGCCGGGTGTACACAGTAGGGGGGGTGACATTCAGGGTGGTGTATATAAGAAGGGAGAGGGGGGGTGTCCTGGGTCGGGTGTACACAGTAGGGGGGTGACATTCCCGGGTGTCAGAAGGGGGTGTGTCAGTGTATTGGGGGGGTGTATATAAGAAGGGAGAGGAGGGGGTGTCCTGGGCCGGGTGTACACAGTAGGGGGGGGGGGTGACATTCCGGGTGTCAGAAGGGGGGTGTGTCAGTGTATTGGGGGGTGTATATAATAAGGGAGAGGAGGGGGTGTCCTGGGCCGGGTGTACACAGTAGGGGGGTGACATTCCCGGGTGTCAGAAGGGGGTGTGTCAGTGTATTGGGGGGGTGTATATAAGAAGGGAGAGGAGGGGGGGGTGTCCTGGGCCAGGTGTACACAGTAGGGGGGGGGTGACATTCCGGGTGTCAGAAGGGGGGTGTGTCAGTGTATTGGGGGGTGTATATAAGGGAGAGGGGGGGTGTCCTGGGCCGGGTGTACACAGTAGGGGGTGGCATTCCGGGTGTCAGAAGGGGGGTGTGTCAGTGTATTGGGGGGGATGGAGGGTTGATAAGGTGTGTATACAATAGAGGGGGGGGGGGTGTCCTGGGCCGGGTGTACACAGTAGGGGGGGGTGACATTCAGGGTGGTGTATATAAGAAGGGAGAGGGGGGGTGTCCTGGGCCGGGTGTACACAGTAGGGGGAGGGGGGGTGCGTGACATTCCGGGTGTTGTGGTGGAAGGAGGCGTTCCCCGGGTGTATTCCGCTCCCCGGTACCTCGGTGTCTCGGCCCCCCAGCGGCTCCTCCATGCGGTGCAGACTCCCGGCCGCCTCACCGCTCACCGCCGCCATCTTCCTGAGGAGGGAAAAAAAAAAAAACCGAGTAGCGGAGAGCGCGCACCGGAGACCCCGCCCACACCGCCGCCTTCTCCGCACACACGGCGCCGCCCACCTCCGCCTAGAGCGCGGCCACCTTTCTCCGATTGGCCGAGGCCAGACATCAACACGGGCCCGCCCCCCCTCCTCGCGCTCTGGCACGTGGCCAGTCCCTCGTCCCCCATTGGCCGGCGCGTGTTGTTGTTCAGCGGCCGGGTCACGTGCCAGGGGGAAGAGAGGGGGGTGTGACGGGTCCCCCCCACCGGGGGAAATCACTTAACCCCATCCTGTCCGCGGAGAGAGAGAGAGAGGGGGGGGGTGTGACCCGCCGGAAAATGGAAGCCGAGCATTGCAGCCTGCTCAGGGGAGGGCCTGCAAATCCTAGAGCCCCCAGTGATTGTACCACGTGCCTCCCCCCCTACCAACATCCATCGGATACCATTTATATGGACACCCCCCACACACTGTACGATCACATTGTAATATGTAGGGGTCTGCCTTACACCTCCACCAACCAGGAGCTCAGGGGACAGGCTGATCCTTTCCCTTCTCTGTTTGATGTAATAATAATAATAATAATTAAATAAAAAAAACACCACCACACTCCTGCTGCTTCCTGCTTTTTATTGTATTTATTATTTTATTTTTAATCATTTTAATGTCATTTCGTTGTATTATTATTATTTTTTTTTTTCATGCTTTTATTTATGAAGCTGAAGTTGGCTCCTTATTCGGCCAGCTTCTTATTCAGGTTGGATCTTTATTCACAAAGGTGATTATTTACTAAACAATCATCTGCAAGGTTTATAATAAAATTGTGATCTTTACCACCAATTCTGTCTCCCTAAATGCCATGTATTTATAGGGGGAATTCTGAATAAATATCTGAAAACCATCTTGGCTCACCCAAATCCCACTCATTGGGCCTCCTACTATAGAGGAAAGTTCAATGTGGCCCGAGCCAAGTGATGGAAATCCTAAAATGTGGCACCATGACAGCCATGCATTTCAATGGGAAATTCAGAATACCGTGTTTCCCCGAAAATAAGCCCAGGTCTTATGTTATTTTGCCAACAAAAGACACAGTAGGGCTTATTTTCGGGGTAGGTCTTACCATGTAATGTGCGGTCTTCTCTCCCCCTCTCCCTCCCTGCCTGTCAGGAATCCCCGGTGTGAACGGAGTTAAAATGCTTGTAAAATCCTATAATCCTCTCTATTACAGTATTATATAATGTACAATGTGTGTGTTTCTGTAATATAATTGTGCCAAATACCCTCATTATAGCGCCGCTCTGCACTTCTGTGACCCGCCGGAGCTCTCTTCCCCCGCAATTATATTACAGAAACACACACATTGTACATTATATACTACTGTAATAGAGTGGATTATAGGATTTTAAACTAGGGCTTATTTTCGGGGTAGGGCTTATATTGCAGCCCTCCTGGAAAATAACGCTAGGTCTTATTTTCGGGGTAGGTCTTATTTTCGGGGTAGGTCTTATTATCAGGGGAAACACGGTAAGAAGCCAAGATATTTCTATATGAAAACCACTTTGGCTCACCCAAATTTCACTTGTTTTTTACTCATTGTGCATCCTACTATTAGTTAAAGTGGAGTTCCACCCTAAAAAAAAAAAAAAAAATACCCGAAAATCCTGCAGAAACAAAATAGAAAAAAAAAATTGAAAGAAAAAAATAATAATTTACTTACCCAGAAATGCCGGTTGCTATGCGGATGTTCCTAATCTGCCTCTTCCTAGTCCTCGGCAGGTCTTCTTCCTCGTCCTCCTCACGTTGTCTTCTGGGGAATGGGGCGTGCTGACTTCTGGGAACTGTGTGTATCCCAGAGAGCAGCCGCCCATTCACAAAGCGCCGCGCGACTCGCGCATGCCCAGTGAGGATGGCGGCACCAGGACCTGTCAGGATCGGCCTCGGGGGGACCGACATCACGGGCAACTAGGACAGGTAAGTGTCCTTATTAAAAGTCAGCAGCTACAGTGTTTGTAGCTGCTGACTTTTTAAAAAAAAATCGCGGGTGGAACACCCCTTTAAAGATCAATTTGGCCCAAGACAAGTGATATAAATCACTTTCATTTATGCATTAAGATAAAAAGTCTTCTGTGTGCAGCATCCTCCCCAGCACCCCCTAATTACTTACCTGAGGTCCCTCTCTGTCAAGCGATTTCCACGAGTGTCTCAGCCGTCCAAGATTCTCCCTCCTGATTGGCTGAAACACAGCAGCAGTGCCATTGGCTGCTGCTGCTGCTGCTGCTGTCAATCAAAGTCAGCTAGCCAATCAGGGGAGAGTGGCTCTGTGCCTGAATGGACACTCAGCTCGGGTGCCCCCATAGCAAGCTGCTTGCTGTGGGGGGCACTGAACAGGAGGGAGGAGCCAGGATCACAGAAGAGGGACCCAAGAAGAGGAGGATCCGGGCCGCTCTGTGTAAAACCAACTGTACAGAGGAAGTAAGTAGAACATGTTTGTTATTTTTATAGGGAAAAAAAAACGGGACTTTACAAATCACTTTAAAAAAAGTCCAAAGCCAGCCCACCTGTTATCTGTGTGTTTATTTTGTTGTATTCACAAGTCCTTCTACCTATCACAATTACAATGCCATAAGTAGAAGGCATCTACAGTAAGTCACACTCTTATGGAATCAGAACTCCACACATAAAAAATTGTAGAAGGTAACAAGTAAAAGTTGAGACAGTCATTTAAAGTGGAGCTCCACCCTAAATAGCAACTTTTGCTATTTGGAACCCTCCCCCCCTCCGGTGTCACAATTGACACCTTTCAGGGGGGAGGGGGGTGAAGATACCTGTCTAAGACAGGTATTTTCACCCACATCCGGGAGTCCTCTCTCCGGGAATCTGCGGGAGTGACGTCACTTCCCCCAGACTTCCCGTAGTGTTCTGGGAGACACTCGGCTCCCAGAACACAGGAGCACCAATCAGAACGGCGCAGCGCGACTTGCGCATGCGCCGTAGGGAACCGGGCATGAAGCCGCAGGGCTTCACTTCCTGGTTCCCTCAGCGAGGATGGCGGAGGGAGCAGCAGAGCGACGAGCGATCGCTCGTCCTCTGCTGCGGACGTCGCTGGACTCCAGGACAGGTAAGTGTCCAAATATTAAAAGCCAGCAGCTGCTGTAGCTGTAGCTGCTGGCTTCTAATATTTTTTTTCCGGCGGAGCAACCCCTTTAAGTTGTTGCTTCACACTGTGATCCCAAATGCAAGGCTATCGGGGTGCCGGGTGTAGTTCATTAGTTTGTTAGGAATGGCCTTTGGCTACAGCCCAATTGAATTCTTCTATATAGTAATGTAGCGGGTGTTTGATTTTAGGGGAGGCATCTGGGTGGTAGTGTAATCCAAATGCACTGAGGCTACTTTCACACTGAGGCGCTGGATGCGCTGGCGGTATAGCGGCGCTATTTTTAGCGCCGCTATACCGTTTTTTTTGCCGCGATTTGCGGGCGCTAGCGGGGGTATTTTAACCCCCGCTAGTAGCTGAAAAAGGGTTAAAAACGCCCGCAATAACGCCTCTTTGAGGCGTTTTGCGGGCGTATTAGAGGCGCTACCCCATTGATTTCAATGGGCAGGGGCGCTATAGGAGCGCTATTTTTAGCGCTCCTATCGCGCCTCAAAGATGCGGCTTGCAGGAGTTTTTTGAGCCTCCTGCAAGCGCAACGCTCCAGTGTGAAAGCCCTCGGGCTTTCACATTGGATAGTATTGAGAGGCTTTTTTGGGGCGCATTGCAGGCGCTATTTAGAGCGCAATAGCGCCTGCAAAGCGCCTCAGTGTGAAAGGGGCCTGATTGTTAGGGAATCTGAGACCCTTTTATGGTTCTTGGAGGACTCTGGTGGTGTGAGGTTCCCTGCGGCCTGCAGGAGGCGCTGTCGCCCTGGGCCGGAGTTGAACCCTCACCACAAGACTGCATCCCTTTTTGTCTTTTCCTGGCGCTGGTACACCAGGGCGGGGAACCTGCTGTGACGCAAAGGGAGAGGAGATAAAAGGGGCAGACGCCCTAAACACGGGGTTCAGAATTGGAGGACGCAGCCGCGCCCAGGCACCTTCAGCCTGGGTGCTGGCGTTCCGGAGTTCCGGGCCCAGGTGCCCTTGACCTGGCCGGAGAGGGAGATGGAGTCCATCTCAGGCACCTTTAGCCTGGGGTGAGGTACTATGGCGGAAGCCTGGAGCTCAGTACCTTCGACTGAGTTCCGCGAGGGTGGAGGAATCTGAGGGGGGCCCTAACGCCTTGGGTGCCCGTGTCTGAGACGAGGAGGCCGGTGAGCGGAACTTCTCCGGAGAGTCCAGCGCAGCATTTGCCGGTGACAGAGAGGCCTCCGGTAACTCTCTTGGACGGATCTCTTCCCTCTGACAGGGGCTGTGATAGCGAAGGTAATTCATGCTCTTGTTCTATATAGTCGGTGGCAGTGACTATACATCATAACCATTGGTGACACCACAGTGGTTAGCTCTACTTAAAGAATTGTGCCTTGACCTACTCCCTACAAATACTGAAGTGTTCTCTGGGTCTCAACCTGTCTGTGCTGTATGACTATTTATTGCTGGAAGAGAATAAATACAAGTTGGACCTTTTCAGTGTGTGGAACTCTGGTTACTAGGAGCAAAGGGAGTCAACTCGAAGAAAGGATTTGACTCTGGGACACACACAAAACCCGATAGTTCTGTTTTTCACCTCCAGTCCCTCTGGAGGACATGGGCCGTGGTGTATCGCATCCCTCCCCCCCAGTACTAGACCCCTAGACAAGACCAACAAGCCGAGAATGAGAAGGGGTGAGAGGGGTGAGGTCGCTACAGTAGGATGACCGCTAAGCAAAAAACAAGTGGTATTTGGGTGAGCCAAGATGGTTTTCATATAGGAATAGCTTGGCTTCCTTTTTGGAATTTCCTATTGAAATGTATGGCTATTAGAGTGCCATATTTTAGGATTTAGATGACTTGGCTCGGGCCAAATTGAACTTTCCTATATAGTAGGATCAGGACTTTTTTTCAGGGGGAACGAAGTTCCGACACCTTCATCACTAAATCTATGTAATAGCAAGGGGTGCTGGGGTGTACTGCAGGGTCTATTGATGATTGCTGCTGGGGGAACTATTGTCGCTGATGGGCTTCTATTTCTGCGTGGGGGTCTATTGTTGCTGGTGAAGGCTCTATTAATGCTAGAAAGGGTCTTATATTCCTGGGGGGTCTGTTGTTGATGAGAGGGATCTACTGTTGAGAGAGGAGTATATTGTTGCTGGTTGCTGGAGGGTCTATTGATGCTGGGAGATCTGTTGTTGCTGCTGAGGGTCTATTGTTGCTGGGGTGGATTTTTGTTGTGGGGAGGTGCATCGTTGTGTGAGGGAACTATTGTTGTTGGGGGATCTGATGTTGCTGACTGCAGGTGATCGATTTTGTTGCTTTTCTTGTTATCATTAACAAATTATACACAAATGACTTAGCACCACAGAATGATACCTGGTTCTATATTCTCTAAAAGGGGCAGTACTGGGAGGTGTGTAGGTGGGTAGAACCAAGGGTCGGTGCTCGGAGGTGGGTAGGGGGTAGAACCAAGGGACGGTGTTCGGAGGTGGGTAGGGGGTAGAACCAAGGGACGGTGCTCGGAGGTGGGTAGGGGGTAGAACCAAGGGACGGTGCTCGGAGGTGGGTAGAGGGTAGAACCAAGGGACGGTGCTCAGAGGTGGGTAGGGGGTAGAACCAAGGGACGGTGCTCGGAGGTGGGTAGGGGGTAGAACCAAGGGACAGTGCTCGGAGGTGGGTAGGGGGTAGAACCAAGGGACGGTGCTCGGAGGTTGGTAGGGGGTAGAACCAAGGGACGGTGCTCGGAGGTGGGTAGGGGGTAGAACCACGGGACGGTGCTCGGAGGTGGGTAGGGGGTAGAACCACGGGACGGTGCTCGGAGGTGGGTAGGGGGTAGAACCAAGGGGCGGTGCTCGGAGGTGGGTAGGGGGTAGAACCACGGGACCGTGCTCGGAGGTGGGTAGGGGGTAGAACAAAGGGGGGATGCTCGGAGGTGGGTAGGGGGTAGAACCAAGGGACGGTGCTCGGAGGTGGGTAGGGGTTGGAACCAAGGGACGGTGCTCGGAGGTGGGTAGGGGATGGAACCAAGGGACGTTGCTCAGAGGTGGGTAGGGGGTAGAACCAAGGGACGGTGCTCGGAGGTGGGTAGGGGGTAGAACCAAGGGGCGATGCTTGGAGGTGGGTAGGGGGTAGAACCAAGGGACGGTGCTCGGAGGTGGGAAGGTGTTGGAACCAAGGGACGGTGCCAAGTGTAATTTCTTCAATGTTGTCACATGAAAAGATAGAATAAAATATTTACAAAAATGTGAGGGGTGTACTTACTTTTGTGAGATACTGTGTATTTAATTTATTTTTATAAATTGACTTCAATGTATTTCTATTGTATTATATATATATATATTTTATTAAATTTATAGCTTTGTATTTATACCAACCTTCCCTGTCTGGGTGGGTTCAGGCCAGTTATTCTTTATAATCTCCTTTAATATCATCAATGACATCATTGCCAGCAACACCGTTCATCTGGCATCATCCTGGTGCCTCCATGGTAGCATACATGTGATAGTAAGCTGCCATGGATAGGCGCCATGAAAATAAAAATTACGGTAAGTATGATACAATTTTCTGTTTAATTGCCCAAAATTGAGCAACTTCCTCTAGACATAATGCAACCCATTTAAAGTGTATTGAATGCCCACCGTGGTAGTTAGAGTAGTGAAAGGTATGAAGAAACTGATCTCCATGGTCACCGAGATTCTTTCCAAGCTTCGGGCGCTTATATTTAAAGCCCCAATCCAGGCACAAAAAAAAAAAAACACCCTGTTAGTGGGGCTCACCGCATTGCAAAGTTTAAACACTTACTAGAGCAGTAATAAACCTAAAAGCAAACATTTATTATATCACAGTTTACCAATTCTAAGATGGGATGGCTGCATTCGTTTCATATTTTTGGCTTTCTTTCTTTGATTTTCACCTAGTGATCCAGCCAGTAAGTCTGTTGTTTTTCAACAGAACCAGCTGTCCTGCAGATGTAGCAGAGTGTTGAGACAAACCATTTACTATTGACTTACAATGATATGCTTTTATTAATTCATGTAAAAACTTTATCCCAAAAGGAACAAAACAGTTTGCTGTAACTTCAGTGTGAGCTGGAGTTTGGCTTCAATTTGTTAGTGGAACTAAATCTGCCAGTACATCCAACACTGCTCAATACTTTGTTGAAGCACTTTTGGCACCAATTACAGCCTCAAGTCTTTCTGAGTATGATGCTACAAGCTTGGCACACCTATTTTTGGGCAGTTTCTCTCATTCTTCTTTGCAGGACCTCCCAAGTTCTATCAGGTTGGATGGGGAGCGTCGGTGCACAGCCATTTTCAGATCTCTCCAGAGATGTTCAGTCGGGTTCAAGTCTGGGCTCTGGCTGGGCCACTCCTTTGTTATCTTGGCTGTGTGTTTAGGGTCGTTGTCCT
The DNA here is from genome assembly GCA_029206835.1 of Rana muscosa. Lineage (NCBI taxonomy): Eukaryota > Metazoa > Chordata > Amphibia > Anura > Ranidae > Rana > Rana muscosa. The sequence continues at coordinate 302,180,385 of CM055128.1, forward strand.
GTTGGAAGATGAACTTTCACCCCAGTCTGAGGTCCAGAGCGCTCTGGAGCAGGTTTTCATCAAGGATGTTTCTGTACATTGCTGCATTCATCTTTCCCTCGATCCTGACTAGTCTCCCAGTTCCTGCCATTAAAAAACATCCCCACAGCATGATGCTGCCACCACCATGCTTCACTGTAGGGATGGTATTGGCCAGGTGATGAGCGGTGCCTGGTTTTCTCCAGACAAGACGCTTGCCATTCAAGCCAAAGAGTTCAATCTTTGTTTCATCAGACCAGAGAATTTTGTTTTTCATGGTCTGAGAGTCCTTCAGGTGCCTTTTGGCAAACTCCAGGCGGGCTGTCATGTGCCTTTTAATGAGGAGTGGCTACCATCTGGTCACTCTACCATACAGGCCTGATTGGTGGAGTCAGGGCCACCATCAGAAACCTTGGGGCCCCTTACACAGCTTCAGGCACGGGCCCCCTGAAGCAGGGAACCAGGGGGGGGGGGTGGCTGACGAAAATGAAATTGAGAACGGGGGGGGGGGGGGGGACGTCATGTCATGCCTAGTTTCTCTCCCCTCTCCAGCCGCGATCGGAAACTGAAAGTGAAGTGTCATGCCTTCTTACATGTGTACTGCCTGTACCCCCCCTGATGGCGGTCCTGGGTGGAGTGCTGCAGAGATGGTTGTTCTTCTGGAAGGTTCTCCTCTCTCCACAGAGAAACACTGGAGCTCTGTCAGAGTGACCATCAGGTTCTTGGTCACCTCCCTGACTAAGACCCTTCTCCCCCGATCGCTCAGTTTGGCCGGGCGGCCCGCTCTAGGAAGAGTCCTGCTGGTTCCAAACTTCTTCCATTTACAGATGATGGAGGCCACTGTGCTCATTGGGACCTTCAATGCTGCAGAAAAATTTCTGTTCCCTTCCCCAGATCTGTGTCTCCACACAATCCTGTCTCGGAGGTCTACAGACAATTCCTTGGATTTCATGGCTTGGTTTGTGCTCTGACATGCACTGGTAACTGTGGGACCTTCTATAGACAGGCGTGTGCCTTTCCAGATCATGTCCAATCAACTGAATTTACCACAGGTGGACTCTAATCAAGTTGTAGAAACATCTCAAGGATGATCAGTAGAAACAGGAGGCACCTGAGAGCCATTTTCGGTGTCATGGCAAATGCTGTGAATACTTATGTAAATGGGATGTTTTCATTTTGAATTTTTAATAATTTTCAAAGAATTCAAACAAACTTCTTTCACGTGGTCATTATGGGGGATTGTTTGTAGAATTTTGAGGAAAATAATGAATTTAATCCATTTTGGAATAAGGCTGTAACATAAAATGTGGAAAAAGTGAAGCGCTGTGAATACTTTCCGGATGCACTGTAAGCTGTAATACTTACCTTACCCCCAGCTCTGTCAGGCACCTTGTTTAAGGTGCTCTGGACGGCGGTTGCAGCACAACATAACCAAGTACATAGTCACATAGTTAGTCAGGTTAGAAAAAATAGGATTTTTGTACTCACCGTAAAATCCGTTTCTCTGGCATCCATGGACTGACACAGCGTGTCTTATACACCTTTACACGTGGGTTATGTCCCTGCTTGCAGGAGAAGACCTAGGCAGAATGTGAGATGTTATACATACATTCTAAACAGCCAGAGCTGAACAGCCCCGCCCAGGGGGGCGGTCCCTCCGGGCATAACCCTCCCACTGCAGTCAGCAGACCTCAGTTCGTAACAAAGCAGTACAAACTTAAAAAGAAGGGTGGGTGCTGTGTCAGTCCATGGATGCCAGAGAAACGGATTTTACGGTGAGTACAAAAATCCTATTTTCTCTTGTCATCCATGGACTGACACAGCGTGTCTTATACACCTTTACACGTGGGATGTCCCAAAGCAGTGTCAAGAGGGATGGGAGCAGTATAAATGGAAAACCAAAAACTTCACTCCAAACAAGGCAGAGCTCCTCAACGGAGGAGTTGCAACATCAAACAGCAGCCTGCAACACCTTGCGGCCGAAGGAAGCATCCGAAGATGCAGCCACATCAACCTTATAAAACTTAGAAAAGGTATGAACAGACGACCAGGTCGCCGCCTTGCACACTTGTGCAACCGACGCTTGATGTCGGAAAGCCCAGGAAGCACCAATTGCCCTGGTGGAATGCGCCGTAACCGGAAAGGGAGGCGCCCGCCCCTTGAGAGCATAAGCTTGAATGACGGTTTGTCTGATCCACCTAGAAATGGTGGCAGACGAAACCGCTTGGCCCTGTTTTGGCCCAGAGACAGCCACAAATAGTGAGTCAGACTTCCGAATAGAAGCAGTAGCAGACAGGTACACCCGCAAGGCTCGTACCACATCCAAAGTGTGTAGCGCAAACTCTCTGGGATGCGATGGGTGAGGACACAAGGACGGGAGGACAATGTCCTCGTTTAAGTGGAAGGCCGAGACCACCTTTGGCAGAAAGGAAGGTCGCGGACGTAACACCGCCTTATCCTTATGGATGATCAAAAAGGGCGACTTGCAGGACAAGGCCGCCAATTCAGACACTCGTCTAATGGAAGTAATGGCCACCAAGAAGGCCACCTTCTGAGACAAAGTCAAGAGGGGAATATCTCTAATATTTTCAAAGGGAGGTTCCTGGAGGACCGAGAGCACCAAATTCAGATCCCACGGGGGGAGAGGAGGCTTGACAGGGGGGAGCACATGGCGAACCCCCTGCACAAAGGTGCTAACCAAGGGATGACCCGCCAGCGGTCGCTGAAAGAAGATGGCCAAGGCCGAAATCTGACCCTTAATGGTACTCAAAGCGAGCTTTTGGGTCACGCCACGCTGCAGAAAATGCAGGATTCTGGGAACGGAATACGTTCGTGGGCGCCAGTCCAGCTCTTCGCACATGGCGATGTAAGCTCTCCAAGTACGGTGATAGATCCTTCTGGAGGAAGACTTCCGTGCCCTTAACATGGTCGAAATGACCGAATCCGAGAGACCTCGGTCTCTCAGCACCTGGCTTTCAATAACCATGCCGTTAAAACCAGAGACTGTAAAGCAGGATGAAATATAGGACCTTGAGACAGAAGGTCCCCCCGTATCGGTAACCGCCAGGGAACGTCTGCGACGAGACGTACCAGATCGGCGTACCAGTGACGCCGAGGCCAATCCGGAGCAATGAGGATCACCGGAATTCCCTCGGTCGCTACCCTGCGGAGCAGGCGGGGGAGCAACTGCAGCGGAGGATAAACGTATATCAGGCGATACTGACCCCATGGGGCCACCAACGCATCCGAGGCATCCGCCCAGGGATCCTTGGATCTGGCCACAAACCTCGACACCTTGCGATTGAGTCGAGAAGCCATCAGGTCCACATCCGGCGTGCCCCACCGTCTGCAAAGAAGTTGAAAGACCTCCGGGTGCAAGGACCACTCCCCCTGGTCCAGCGTCTGGCGACTTAGATAGTCCGCCTGCCAATTGTCTACGCCCGGAATGTAGACGGCCGACAGAGCCGGCACGCTTCTTTCGGCCCACCTCAGGATGCGGGCGACCTCGGAAGCCGCAGCTGAGCTCCGAGTCCCCCCTTGATGGTTGACATACGCCACTGCTGTGGCGTTGTCCGATTGTATCCTGATGGAGTGACCCTGTAGTTTCTCCGACCATGAGGAGAGGCACAGTCTGATTGCCCGTATCTCCAGCACATTGATCGGTAAGAGGGCTTCGTCCGGAGTCCAAAGCCCTTGGGCCGACAGGACTCCCCAGACTCCCCCCCAGCCCGTCAGGCTGGCGTCCGTCGTGATCACCGTCCATTGGATGGGGAGGAACGACTTCCCGGACCGAAGAGCCGGGAACCTCAACCACCACGTCAGGGACGCCCTGACCAGGTGACTCACCTGGATCTGAAGTTCTAAGGACAACTGGGATTTGTCCCAAGTGGACAAGATCTCTTTCTGTAAGGCCCTGGTGTGCGCTTGGGCATAAGGAACGGCCTCGAAGGAGGCCACCATGAGTCCCAGGACTCTCATGCAAAAGCGGATTGACGACCATTTTCGGGACGTCAGCACCCGTACTGCAGACTGAAGTGTCAGTAGTTTGTCTGGAGGTAGGAAGACTCTTGCTTCCAAGGAGTCCAGAATCAGACCTAGATACTCCAGACGCTGAGTCGGGACTAGAACCGACTTCTGAACGTTCAGGAGCCACCCAAACTCCCTGAGGGTCTGACTGACGATAGTCACACTTGCTTCCAATTCTGAGCCACTGTCTGCTCTTAGAAGGAAATCGTCCAGATAGCCCACGATAGCAATGCCTCGCTGTCTCAGCAAAGCTAGGACCGGAGCAAGCACCTTGGTGAACACCCTCGGTGCCGAGGCCAGGCCGAAGGGAAGAGCCACAAATTGATAGTGGACTTCGCCGACCGCAAAGCGCAGAAACTTCTGGTGGCTTGCGCAGATCGGAACATGCAAGTAGGCGTCCTTGATGTCCAAGGATGCCAGAAAATCCCCTTGACGGAGTGTAGCGACCACCGTGCGAATGGATTCCATGCGGAATTTTTGCACCTTCACGAAGGCATTCAGGGCCTTGAGGTCCAGGATCGGCCGAACCCCGTCCTTTTTTGGAACAACAAACAGATTCGAGTAGAACCCCTGAAACCTCTCCTGGGACGGAACCGGCACAATTACTCCGGATCCGATCAAATCCTGTACAGCCCCCAAGAGGGCTGCCCGACGGGCAGGAAGGAGAGGGAGATTTGAGGGAAAGAATCTGTCTGGGGGCCAGGAGCGGAACTCTATTCTGTATCCTGGGGTGACCACCTCGCACACCCACCGGTCGGAGATCCGGGAGGTCCACCGATCCGTGAACCTGCGAAGTTGTCCCCCCACCCTAGAGACGGGCGGGGGCAAGACTTCACGCGGAGGCGGGCTTGGGAGCCGGCTTGTTCGGCTTACGCACCCAGGGGCGCTTGTGCCCGCCAGCCGCACTGTTGTCAGTCTGGGATGGCTTACCCGTGGACTCTGACGGACGAAAAAAAAAACCTTTTTTGCTGGAAAGGAAGGACCCGGTTTACGTCGGGCCTCCTTACCCTTGATAGTTTGAGGAAGGAGAGTGCTTTTACCTCCCGTGACATCCTTGATGATGTCATCCAGAGCAGCACCAAAAAGTCTACCACCCTTAAAAGGTAGATCCGTCAGGAGCTTCTTAGAGGCTAGGTCAGCAGACCAGCATTTCAACCAGATGAGACGACGCAATACCACCGCCGAGACAGAGGCCCTGGATATTAAAGGGGCCGCGTCCAACGTGGCGTCGCACACATATATCAGACCCTGCACCATCTGGTGGGCCAGAGCAATAGTGTCTGGAGGAAGGTTATACTCCTGCACAGTTTGGTGCAAAAAATTTTTGCCCATTCCGTGAGTGTCTGAGACACAAGGGTCGCCGCTACTACGGGCCGTAGGGCGGATCCCAACAAGGCGAACATGGCTCTACTCACCACTTCTGACCTCCTGTCAGTGGGGTCCTTAAACGCAGGAGTCCCCTCCATCGGGAGAGTGGTGGCCTTGTTTAAACGGGCGACTGGAGGGTCGACCACCGGGGGAGAAGCCCACTTTTTAAGCAGGGCGTCTTCAAAGGGGTATCTAATAGACAAACGCCGCGGGACCATAAAAGTCTTCTGCGGCTTTTCCCAGACCTGGTCAATGAGCTGGTCAAAGAAAGGTACATATGGAAAAACCTTTTTAGAAGGCTTGGTCTTAAAAGAACCAAAGGAGACTGTATCCGCCTGAGGTTCTGCGGTCGCAGCATCTAGCTTGAGAGTGTCCCTCACAGCATCAATGAGTTCACTAACAAGCGCCCTGTCATTTACTGACTCAGAACTGGAGTCTTCCTCACAAGGAATGTCCTGTTCAAAACCATCCAAATATTCAGAGCTAGGGTCCTGAGCAGCAATAGCTAGGCCCATATCTGAATCAGAGCACTCCCCTTGTGGAGATAAAGTGGGGAGAGGGCGCTTTTTTGCTCCCTTGTGCTCACACACAGCTTCCATCCTGGTCAGAAATGATTCCAGGACTGCCGACAACTGGTCCATAGGGACCGCAGGTGCTGGAGCACTGGCTGCTGCCTCTGGCATGTTAGGGGAAGCTGGTGACTCTGACTCCATAATGTCCCTCTCAGACCACCCACAGGCCGTGCTGACTGAAGTAGGGGAATGCCCAGGGAACCCACCAACCTGACCAGGACCGCTCGGTTCCGCCGCTCTGTCTCACTGCGCCGCGCTGCTCAGCGTGAGTGAGCTGAGAGGAGAGAGTGTGAGGAGATTCGCGCCGTTTCCAGCGGCGCTAGAGGCCAAACTAGTGCCAGAAAAGACGTGCGGCTACAAGAAAATGGCCGCCGCAATGTGCTCCGGTGGGCCCCGGCAAGATGGCCGCCAATGTAAAAATCAGCACACACACAAAACATGGCGCCGAACGGCGCCCAGGCCCCTCACCTCCAAAAACAAAACAGCCCCAGCGAGTGCAGAGCAGCATGAGCCCCCCCCCCCAGGACAGTATGGCCCCCAGGCACCCCCCATAGTACAGCGCCAGCACTAGTGAACAGAGAGTGACATTAAAAACACAGGGGGAGACAGGGAAATCCCCCCACACAAGAAACACACAGCATGTACTCACCTGCAGCCAGGAGAGACTACTTACCCGTCCCCTGAGGGACCCACTGGTGTGTTTCTGACAGAACTATCACAGTGCGGTACTGAGTAGCTGTCGGCCCGGTCCACCGCGAAAGATACAGCCGGACTGTTCTATCTTGAGAGGACCGCGGAGCTGGAAGCCCACCGGCCACCCCTGGAGTCGTGGGGCATGTCGTGAACTGAGTCTCACGCACACAAGGCGAGGATCAGCACGCTCGATGGTACGGACAGGGAAGACTACGAGGATATCTTGTACCCAACCTGTTGCCCAGCCGACAGTTGATAGAAGATCTCAAAAAAAAAAAAAAAAATAGGAATTTTTTTTCCAAAAGAATAAAAATAGGTCAGGAGACTGGCTCCTGAGGGAGCCACGTCTTCTCCTTCTGCTAGGCAGAAAAAAACTGGAGGTCTGCTGACTGCAGTGGGAGGGTTATGCCCGGAGGGACCGCCCCCCTGGGCGGGGCTGTTCAGCTCTGGCTGTTTAGAATGTATGTATAACATCTCACATTCTGCCTAGGTCTTCTCCTGCAAGCAGGGACATAACCCACGTGTAAAGGTGTATAAGACACGCTGTGTCAGTCCATGGATGACAAGAGAAAAGACACAAGTCCATCCAGTTCAACCATAGAAATAAATCAATAAAAAATATCGTGCAATCCCATATACACAATTCTATACCCACAGTTGATCCAGAGGAAGGCAAAAAAAAAACCCCAGCAGAGCATGCTCCAATTTTTCTACAGCAGGGGAAAAAATTCCTTCCTGATCCCCCGAGAGGCAATCGGATATTCCCCGGATCAACTTTACCTATAAATGTCAGTACCCAGTTATATTCTGTACATTTAGGAAAGTATCCAGGCCCTTCTTAAAGCAATCTACTGAGCTGGCCAGAACCACCTCTGCAGGGAGTCTATTCCACATTTTCACAGCTCTTACTGTGAAGAAACCTTTCCGTATTTGTAGGTGAAATCTCTTTTCCTCTAGACGTAAAGAGTGCCCCCTTGTCCTTTGTGTTGACCGGAAAGTAAATAATTCAACACCAATTTCACTATATGGAGCCTAAATATATTTGTACATGTTGATCATATCCCCCCTTAATCTCCTCTTCTCAAGAGTGAATAAATTCAGTTCCTCTAATCTTTCCTCATAGCTGAGCTCCTCCATCCCTCTTATCAGTTTGGTTGCCCTTCTCTGCACTTTCTCCAGTTCCCCGATATCCATCAGGACCATTAGCCCCGCATTGTACATAAGGTCATCCAAGGCCTGCCCACAACTCAGAGCACGAGAGAGAGAAGTGGGGAGTGCCGAAGCAAGGAATAAGATTTGTTATTCTTCTTCCCTTGAGACGTCGATGATGGTGATGGTGAAGGTGATGGTGAAGGTGGTGGTGAAGGTGGTGGTGAAGGTGGTGGTGAAGGTGGTGGTGGTGAAGGTCTTGGTGTCTGGTTGATGTATTAAGTGGACCATGTATAGGTGAGCTTGCACAGTTAGAACAGTTTTAGAGAACGTTCTTTGTTCTTGGGTGAGCCGGTTTTTCACTGAACCCCCCTTTCAAGCAGATGTAATGCCTTAGTTTGTCAAACCACTCTGTATTATTATACACAACTGCCATTTTTACATTAAATACTTGTTTTCAACCATTCCGAAAACCGCAGTCCTGCTGCGCTCCTGGACTACATGGACTCCAGTGATGGCTGCATGGCATTTCTCAGGACGGGTTTCCTGATGGTGAGAACGGTGGACCATGCCTGTGCTGTTTGTGTTGCAACAAAAACTTGGAAATTAACTTTTGATATGACATTAACAGGTTAAAGCTCCTATGAGATTTAAGGGCGTTTAGCCTCGATACATGAGGCTCCGGCACTTAGGTGCAGGTGGAGAGCACAGTGCACCATCCAGCCCTGTTGCTGGCAGCCTAACTGTATAAGATGCTGATAGATGTTGCAGCTAGACAGTGCACCTAGAAGTACTGATCTTCAGGGCCAAATGTCTGGGACACAGACCACATTCCGGGCATTTGCCCCTCGGCACACACTATCAGGGCCGCCATCAGGAATTTTGGGGCCCCTTACACAGCTTCAGGCATGGGCCCCCTGGAGCAGAGAAGAACCGGGGGGGGGGGGGTGCTGCCGCCGCAAATTGAGAAGCGGGGGGCTGCCGCAAATTGAGAAGCAGGGGGGCCACGAATTGAGAGAAGCGGGGGTACTACCTGTACCCCCCTGATGGCAGCCCTGCACACTATCATAAAAGTAAGTACCGCTAGGTGCACTGCCCTGCCGCATCAGGTGTCAGCCTCTCATAGACTTTTACAGGGCTGTAAAGTGCACCTGTGCTCTCTGCCTGCACCAAAACGCAGGAGCCTCACGCACAGGAGCTAAACATCCAGTGTGCATGGGGCCTTAAAAATGAACTTTATGTCTTTTATTTAAACTGTGATCCTGTGTAACAGTCATCTGTCCCATTCACACATCGCTTGCTGCAAATGAGCATATCTGCCTTGCAGCACTGAGGTTCCTGGTTCAACTTCCAGTCAGGACACTATCTGCACTGAGTTTGCTTTTTTTCCCCCTTTGCTTGCGTGGGTTTCCTCCAGGTACTCTGGTTTCCGCCCAAGCTCCAGACATGCTGGTAGGTTAATCGGCCCCGTCTAAGTCGGCCCTAGTAGGCGGTTGTGTATGTATATATGCGTGTACGTATACATGCAGGGACTTTAGATTGTAAGCTCCTTAAAGCGGAGCTCTACTTTTTTGCTTCACCCCTCTCCTGCCACCGTTCTGGGGGGAAGAGGGGAGTGGATACCTGTCAAAACCAGGTACCCGCTCCCACTTCCAGGTAAGATTGCTGCATCGTTGTGCGCCAATCTACGTAATTTCCGGCCTTCTGGGAGACACACAAGTCACTTCCTGTAAAGTAAAGATGCTGGTGCCTATACCTGGAGCCGGTGGACGGATCAGCTTTGGGTGCCGACATCATGGGATCCCTGGACAGGTAGTAGTCCTTTTATTAAAAGTCAGCAGCTACAGTATTTGTTCCTGTTCCCAAGGTCCATAAAGACATGGTTAAGCGCGTTTGAGGTGGAGAAACTTGACTGGCCTGCACAGAGTCCTGACCTCAACCCGATAGAACACCTTTGGGATGAATTAGAGCGGAGACTGCGAGCCAGGCCTTCTCATCCAACATCAGTGCCTAACCTCACAAATGCGCTTCTAGAAGAATGGACAAACATTCCCATAGACACTCCTAAACCTTGTGGACAGCCTTCCCAGAAGAGTTGAAGCTGTTATAGCTGTAAAGGGTGGGCCAACTCAATATTGAACCCTATGGACTAAGACTGGGATGCCATTAAAAGTCATGTGTGTAAAGGCAGGCGTCCCAATACATTTGACAATATAGTGTATTCATGCATGGCTAGTGTAATAACAATAAGCGTGACTCATACTGTGTTATAAAATAAATTTCTCTCCATAACATACAGCCAGTCTTTATATAGAGTCACAGCCAGTGTAAATTAACAATTTATTTATATCTCAGATAATCGTTTCCCAAGTCTTGAGTCAGTGTAAGGGTCACCATACAATCTCACAGTACAATCAATGTAAAGTCATTCTAAATGCATCTTATTTTTATATAACAAAATGTTATACTTACCTACTCTGTGTAATGGTTTTGCACAGAGCAACCCCGATCCTCCTCTTCTGGGGTCCATACAGAGCAACCCCGTTCTGCCTCCTGTGGGGTCCCCACCGAGCAACCCCAATCCTCCTCTTGTGGGTTCCCCACAGAGCAACCCCGATCCTCCTCTTCTGGGGTCCCCAAAGAGCAACCCCAATCCTCCTCTTGTGGGGTCCCCACAGAGCAAACCCCGATCCTCCTCTTGTGGGTTCCCCACAGAGCAAACCCCGATCCTCCTCTTGTGGGTTCCCCACAGAGCAACCCCAATCCTCCTCTTGTGGGTTCCCCACAGAGCAACCCCAATCCTCCTCTTGTGGGTTCCCCACAGAGCAACCCCAATCCTCCTCTTGTGGGGTCCCCACAGAGCAACCCCAATCCTCCTCTTGTGGGGTCCCCACAGAGCAACCCCAATCCTCTTGTGGGGTCCCCACAGAGCAACCCCAATCCTCCTCTTGTGGGGTCCCCACAGAGCAACCCCAATCCTCCTCTTGTGAGGTACCCCACAGAGCAAACCCCGATCCTCCTCTTGTCCTCTTGTGAGGACCCCCATAGAGCAAGCCCCGATCCTCCTCTTGTGAGGACCCCCATAGAGCAAGCCCTGATCCTCCTCTTGAGGGGTCCCCACAGAGCAAGCCCCAATCCTCCTCTTGTGAGGTCCCCACAGAGCAAGCCCGATCCTCCTCTTGTGGGGTCCCCACAGAGCAAGCCCGATCCTCCTCTTGTGGGGTCCCCACAGAGCAAGCCCGATCCTCCTCTTGTGGGGTCCCCACAGAGCAACCGCGATCCTCCTCTTGTGGGGTCCCCACAGAGAAAACACCGATCCTCCTCTTGTGGGGTTCCCTTCAAGTGCTATGCCCTCCCCCCTTGCCAAATACCCCCATAACAAGCCGCTTGCTATGGAGGCACTCATGCGTGCTCAATCCCAAGCTGGCTATGTGTATCCATTGACTCACACAGCGTGTCTCGACCCCGCCCCCTGCTCTCTCTTCTCACTGGCTGCGATTCACAGTAGCAGGAGCCAATGGCACCCACTGCTGCCCCTCTGTCCAATGAGGAGAGAGAGAGCAGAGAGAGCTGCTGCTCTTGTGCACATCGTTAGATTGAGATCAGGTTCAGGTAAGTATAATGGTGTGGGGGGAGCTGTATTTAAAGCATAAAATGCATTATGGTAAAAAAAAAAAAAAAAAACTCGTACCTTCAGAACTAGTGATGCACCAAAATTTCGGATGCCGAAAATAAGGCTTTCAGCGTTGTAATGAAAGAAAAAAAGGTGACAATAATGGCTTTTGAAAACTGCCACGATTTTCCCGTGCTTATGGTGTGTTTTTCATAGGTCATGTGACTCAAAAAACGCAACACGGGTGAATTTTTGATACAATCTTGCTGCATTTTTAAATGCATTTTATTGGGAGGTGTATTTTTGGTGCAGTTTTTTTAACTGGCCAAAAATGCAGCAAGCAGGATTTTTTAACACCGCTTCAAAAAGGTACCGATAATGGCCGACAATAAATCCATATTCATTTAAATTCATGAAATTTAATTAAAAACTGGAATATAATAATTCCAATTATTTAGAAAAATATATATATTTTTTTAAAAATCATTTATTTCGGTTTCTGCCAAGTGCATCATTCATTTTTTGTTACCGGAATTTTCCTTTTCGGTGCACCACTATTTAGAACCACTTTAAAGGTTTACCAAACCTATGTAATATGAGGACTATCCAATCAGGCAGGCCCTTGTACTACCTCTTGGCATATCTAAAGGAGATTGTATAGATTGTAATGTGTATGATGAGCTTAGTCTATGTTCTCAGGCATGGCAGGCTTAGGTAAAGTGCAAGGTGCCGCAATCTGCCATAGCAGCCAATCAAAAGTGAGTTTTTGTTAATATCAACTGCTGAATAAAAAAAAATCTGATTGGCTACTATGAGTTGCCCTGTGCACAGTGTTTAAAATTAAAGCATATCTCAACACAAGAACAAAAAAAAGTGTAACATATTGGAGTTTACTGGTCCTAACATGTTGTGGCTGCATTTCTTTTCCTTTCCTATGCTGGTATCACATTTCCAGTTCTAGGGTGACAACATTGTATATATGGAAGGAGCAGTGTTGTCACCAGGGCTGGGACAAGGGGTGGGCATGAAGGGGGGCCGCCCTGGGCACTGTGGTATCGTGTGACATGTGGGGGGGGGGGCAACACAAGGAGATTGGGGTGGGGGGGGAACAGGGGGTACAAATTGTTCTAGGAAGGGAAAATTTGTAGGGGGGAGGGGGTTCTAGGAAAGGAGATTTGGGGGGCTTTGTGTTGGGAGGGGGGGGGGGTATGATTTGTGCTAGAAGAGGTGATATGGTAGAGGGAAAAAAGAGGACTTGTGCTAGGAGGTGATGATTGGAGGGTATTTGTGCTAAGAGGGGAAATTTGAGAGGGGATTTTTTTCTGGGAGGAGTAATGTTTTTTGGGGGGAGGGTGCTGGGAGGGATTTGGGGGAAAGAGAGGATTCAAGCTGGGGGGGGGGGGGTTGTGCTAGTTGTGATCGGAGGGTATTTGTGCTAGGAGGGGAATTTGAAATGGGATTTTTGCTGGGAGGAGTGATGTATTTTTTTTGTGCTAGGAGGGGGAATTTTTGCTTGGAGGAGTGATGTTTTTGGGGGGGGGGGGGGGGTGCTGGGAGGGATTTGGGGGAAAGACAGGATTTGAGCTGGAAAGGGGGGGGGGGGGTTGTGCTAGTTGTGATTGGAGGGTATTTGTGCTAGGAGGGGGTATTTGAGAGGGGAATTTTGCTGGGAGGAGTGTTTTTTTTTTTGGGGGGGGGGAGGGTGCTGGGGGGTTTTGGGGAAAGAGAGGATTTGAGCTGAGGGTGGGGTTGTGATAAGAGGGGGAATTTGAGAGGGTATTTTTGCTGAGAGGAGGGATTTTTTTGGGGGAGGGGTGCTGGGGGGGATTTGGGGAGAGAGAATTGGAGCTTGGGGGGGGGGGGGGATATCAGCAGGGGGCAGATTTTTCTAATAAATACATCTTTTTGGGAGGGGGCGTAGTTTGCCATGTTCCCCACTCTGGGCTCTAGCTGCCCTTGTCCCGGCATTGGTTGTCACGCCAGGCTGCTTGCTCCGGATTTGGACCTTCCTCCCTCTCTCATCATCTGCATTACCAAGGAGGCAACATCACAGAGAATAGCTGGGAAGCGAATAACATTACTTGAGATATCATTTTAGTGCACACAACGTTACAAGGACACTGGATTTCTATCAGGATCAACGGGGATTTTTTTTTGTACTTGCAGAAAATATTCCTAAATCTGGGAAAAAAAAGAAAACAAATGCAGCCAACCACATCTAAGGATTGCACTGTATCACTGCAGTGTCATTGCTGACCTCCTTCTAGAAAGAATAATGGCCTGGTGACTATCGGCATTGCCAACCAGGAACAAGCATGCAGCCAGTGAAGCTAGAAATCCTGATCTGCACACTTACTGCAGGTCGGTGGCTCACAATGCACTGGAGCCAATGGATTTCCAAAGCGAGGACTAGCGAGGGGAGAGCTCAGCATTCCTGGAAAAAAAATCACATTCATTCCTGTTGAGTGGTTGTCTATCAAAATAAACAGCCTTTCCATAGGAGTGAATGGAATGGTCTCCAATGCAAAGAACCCAAAGACCAGCCAACAGAGTAAGAGGCTCCATGTGGGTCCACATTCGCCGTATAGCATGGGACTACTAGGAGCGTGGACAGGCCAGAGTAAAGCTGGGGAGTGACCGATGCAAGATCTATATGAAAGCCTTATAAATATCACATTCTATATACAAAACCATGCATTTTGCAGTAAAGTGCATGCAGATTGCAGCCTCTGTCTGGAGATTTATATTGATTACAGTCCAGCACACATCTCTACTCACTCTTCAGGAGCTCAACACAGGCTACATAACGAGTGATTATTAGAGGGAAGTCGGCTGTGCGTTGGAGAAATGTTTCCCCAGAGACCAGAACTTTATCTCAGAAATGTTCAGTGTTGACAATGTCCTAAAACATTTACACATGTATCTATAAAAATTACCCCCCCCCCCCACTCCTTGTATATAAAGCTATTTGTAATGTACATTATATAACCACACCCTTTTGGACTTGTTCCCACTAACAGTTGCGAGCCGGTAAAACCCCATGGTTGAGCCGTGTATTTACCACCCCCCAACCGCTCCCTATTTAGCTGCGGAAGGAATTTTACCCCCTGAAACTTTTGGCAGGCATAGCGGCTGCCAAGCGTGACCCATTAAAGTGAAATAGGCTGCACTGCAAACACACCGTGACTGCGCGCAATGCATGCGCTTGCGGTGCGCTACTGCGGTGTTCAAGAGTTCATTACATGAACTTCTTGACCATGTGATCTCTGTGATTGGCTGTCACAGCAATCACATGATCAGGAGTCTGTCCCACAGGTTCCCAATTGTACACAGTGACCGGGGAGCTATTGGTGACAGCGCGATTATAGTGCTTCCTGACCATGTGATTTCTGTGATTGGCTGTCACAGCAATCACATGATCAGGAGTCTGGCCCACAGGTTCCCAATTGTACACAGTGACCAGGGGAACTATTGGTCACAGCGCAATTATAGTGCTTCCTGACCATGTGATTGGCTGTCACAGCAATCACATGATCAGGAGTCTGGCCCACAGGTTCCCAATTGTACACAGTGACCGGGGGAGCTATTGGTGACAGTGCAGTCATAATGCTGGGGGCACCAATTAAGCACACTCCTAGGGAAGCCAGTTTATGCATAAATATGGCCATAAAGCCCACCGCCACATATATACATGGGAAGGGGTTAAACAATACAGCCAGGTCAACTCCCTGCCTGCAGCCTATGATTGGACCGTGAAGGAGCAGGGGTATACCGCTATATCATCCCTCTGCTCTCCCTTTGTCAGCACTAGTGATGCACTGAAATTTCAGCCGCCGAAATTAGGGTTTCCAGCGTTGTGCCGAAAGCAAAAAAGATGCCGTTAATGGCTGTGGAAAACGCCCGCGATTATGCTGCGATTGGTCATGCGACTCTAAAAATGCATTAAAAACACAACACGGGTGCATTTTTGATGCATTCTTTCTGCATTTTCAATGCATTTCAATTAGGGAGGTGCTGACCAAATAGGCACCAAAAACGCAGCAAGCAGGGTTTTTAACACTGCTTTAAAAAGGTGCCGATAATGGGCTACAAAAAAAAATTCATATCGATTTAAATTCATAATAATTAATAAAAAATTATAATATAAATACAATTGTTTAGAAATATATATATATATATATTTTTTTTTTTAAACTTTAATTTCAGCTTCAGCCAAGTGCATCCTGAATTTTTGGTTTCGGCACCGGGAATTTAATTTCGGCGACGGGAATTTAATTTCGGCGACGGGAATTTAATTTTGGCGACGGGAATTTAATTTCGGCGACGGGAATTTAATTTCGGCGACGGGAATTTAATTTCGGCGCACCAGCACATGTATGCTCCAGCACACTTGATTGGCTCCTAGTCCTGCCCTTTCCTCTCCCTTTCAGTTCTGCATAACATGAGGCTGGATGGGGCGGATGTCAAGTACTTACATGTGCTGCATTTAAAAATACATTTCTTAATTTTTAATGAATAATTGGCACTTACTGGTGCATTTTTAGATCAGCCTGGAATTCAGCTTTAACGTACCGAAAATAGGAGGGGGGGGGGGGGCATGTGCCCTGGAGGGTTGCCATGGACTGCTAAATTCATGCTATGCCTGTTACAGAGTCAGCAATTTCAATAGAAATCCCCCCACCCCTCAGCCCTGCCCGCGGGAATTTAGAGAGTAAAAAGCAATATCTGCATGGTTTCATTCTGCCCCACAACACTGGGATCTTGCTTCACTTGCTCCAGACTTTTTCAACAGATTTACCGAACTGGAATCAGTGCAAGTATTAGTGTCAGTGCTGAATACTCTCAGTGGTAGCTACAGAACATGGCTGCTCATCTCACATATACTCTCGTATAAATTCTCTTCGGGGTGTGCGGGTGGGTACGCCGGCAGTGGGGGGCTTTCCAAAACCGCGTTTAGAGAGCCCTGGGCGGTTTCATTTACTGCGGCAATCTTCATTGGCGGAAGCGGTTCAAAAGCCGGCTTTGGAGAGACTCGAGGGTCATCTCTAACCGTCTTCTTCTTCTTGTTCACTTTGGAGTACATCGCTTCAATCTGCAGGACAAAGACACTTTCATTAGTTTAATCACTGTGTACCAAAACTAGGGGGATAAACCGACATACATCACAGACCAGGCCGGGTTTAGTGGTACTAAACAACATAAAAAGGTACAATACTGCTATAGGGCTGAAACAACTAATCAACATAATCAGTTATGAAAATAGTTGTCAACTATTTTTGTAATCGATTAGTTGGCCTGCATACAGAATGCATTATTTGTTTACATATCACTAAATACAGTGCAGCACACATACAACTCAGTACACCCTCCATACATGTCAGTAAGTGCCTGAGAATTTGTGAATGTGTAAGGAGCAATGCCTCATGGGACATGCAGTCCTGGACAGGAGAAGAAAATGATTTAAAGGGGTTCTAAAAAGGCAGGTGTTTTTTTTTTTTTACCTTAAAAGAGAAGTCAGTTTTTTTTTTGCGCATTCATACTTACCTAGGTGGATGCTGCATCTGTCCCCCGGCGCCTCTGCACTAAGAACCGAGCGATTGAGCACCGCCGATGGCTCGGTTCTCACAGCTCCCCGAGCGGAGAGCTGCTGTCTGTCAATCAGCAGCTCTCCGCTCTGCCCCCCCACGCTCCCTGGAGCGCTGAGCTATTGGGGGCACTCAGCGGGGGGGAATGTGTGTACATGGCAGGGGGGGGGTGAGTGTACATGGCAGGGGGGGGAAATGAGTGTAAAGGCAGGGGGGAATGAGTGTAAAGGCAGGGGGGGGAATGAGTGTACAGGCAGGGGGGGGGGGGAATGAGTGTACAGGCAGGGGGGGGGGAATGAGTGTACAGGCAGGGGGGGGTTTAGTGCACAGGCAGGGGGGGGGGGGTTTAGTGTACAGGCAGAGGGGGGGGGGTTTAGTGTACAGGCAGAGGGGGGGGGGGGTTTAGTGTACAGGCAGAGGGGGGGGGGGTTTAGTGTACAGGCAGAGGGGGGGGTTTAGTGTACAGGCAGAGGGGGGGTTTAGTGTACAGGCAGAGGGGGGGGGTTTAGTGTACAGGCAGAGGGGGGGGGGTTTAGTGTACAGGCAGAGGGGGGGGTTAGTGTACAGGCAGGGGGGGGGTTTAGTGTACAGGCAGGGGGGGGTTTAGTGTACAGGCAGGGGGGGGTTTAGTGTACAGGCAGAGGGGGGGGGGTTAGTGTACAGGCAGAGGGGGGGGGGTTAGTGTACAGGCAGAGGGGGGGGGTTTAGTGTACAGGCAGAGGGGGGGGGGTGTAGTGTACAGGCGGGGGGGTTTAGTGTACAGGCAGGGGGGGGGTTTAGTGTACAGGCAGAGGGGGGGGTTTAGTGTACAGGGAGGGGGGGTTTAGTGTACAGGCAGAGGGGGGGGGGGGTTTAGTGTACAGGCAGATGGGGGGGGGGTTTAGTGTACAGGCAGAGGGGGGGTTTAGTGTACAGGCAGAGGGGGGGTTTAGTGTACAGGCAGAGGGGGGGGGGTTTAGTGTACAGGCAGAGGGGGGGGTTTAGTGTACAGGCAGAGCGGGGGGGGGGTTTAGTGTACAGGCAGAGCGGGGGGGGGGTTTAGTGTACAGGCAGAGCGGGGGGGTTTAGTGTACAGAGGCAGAGCGGGGGGGGGGTTTTAGTGTACAGGCAGAGCGGGGGGGGTTTAGTGTACAGGCAGAGCGGGGGGGGGGGGTTTAGTGTACAGGCGTGGGAGGGTTTAGTGTACAGGCGTGGGGGGGGTTTAGTGTACAGGCCGGGGGGGGGGGGGGGTTAGTGTACAGGCAGAGGGGGGGGTTTAGTGTACAGGCCGGGGGGGGGGTTTAGTGTACAGGCAGGGGGGGGGGTTAGTGTACAGGCAGGGGGGGGGGTTAGTGTACAGGCAGGGGGGGGGGTTAGTGTACAGGCAGGGGGGGGGGGTTTAGTGTACAGGCAGGGGGGGGGTTAGTGTACAGGCAGGGGGGGTTGGTTAGTGTACAGGCGGGGGGGTTAGTGTACAGGCGGGGGGGTTAGTGTACAGGCGGGGGGGTTAGTGTACAGGCGGGGGGGGTTAGTGTACAGGCGGGGGGGGGTTAGTGTACAGGCGGGGGGGGGTTAGTGTAAAGGCGGGGGGGGGGGGTTAGTGTAAAGGCAGGGTGGGGGGGTTTAGTGTACAGGCGGGGGGGGGGTTGTTAGTGTACAGGCGGGGGGGGGGTTGTTAGTGTACAGGCGGGGGGGTTTAGTGTACAGGCAGGGGGGGTTTAGTGTACAGGCAGGGGGGGGTTTAGTGTACAGGCAGGGGGGGGTTTAGTGTACAGGCAGGGGGGGGTTTAGTGTACAGGCGGGGGGGGTTTAGTGTACAGGCGGGGGGGGGGGAGAATGAGTGTGCAGGGTGGGGAAATGAGTGTACAGGAAGGGGGGGGGGTGAGTGTACAGGCAGGGGGGGGGGATGAGTGTACAGGCAGGGGGGGGATGAGTGTACAGGCAGGGGGGGGATGAGTGTACAGGCAGGGGGGGGATGAGTGTACAGGCAGGGGGGGGGTGAGTGTACAGGCAGGGGAGGGGGATGAGTGTACAGGCAGGGGGGGGGGATGAGTGTACAGGCAGGGGGGGGGATGAGTGTACAGGCAGGGGAGGGGGATGAGTGTACAGGCAGGGGGGGGGGATGAGTGTACAGGCAGGGGAGGGGGATGAGTGTACAGGCAGGGGAGGGGGATGAGTGTACAGGCAGGGGGGGGGGGATGAGTGTACAGGCAGGGGGCGGGGATGAGTGTACAGGCAGGGGGGGGATGAGTGTACAGGCAGGGGGGGGGATGAGTGTACAGGCAGGGGGGGGGATGAGTGTACAGGCAGGGGGGGGATGAGTGTACAGGCAGGGGGGGGATGAGTGTACAGGCAGGGGGGGGATGAGTGTACAGGCAGGGGGGGGGATGAGTGTACAGGCAGGGGGGGGGATGAGTGTACAGGCAGGGGGGGGATGAGTGTACAGGCAGGGGGGGATGAGTGTACAGGCAGGGGGGGGTGAGTGTACATGCAGGGGGGGGTGAGTGTACAGGCAGGGGGGAGATGAGTGGGCAGCACCGCCAAAGTGCCTGCAAAGCGCCTTGGCAGCGGCGCTTTGTGGGCGCTTTTAACCCTTTATTCAACCGCTAGCGGGGGTTAAAAGCACCCCGCTAACGGTCGAAAAGTGCCTCTAAAACAACGGAAAAGCCGACGCCCCCGCGCTGTCAGTGTGAAAGGGCTCCAAAAGGCATAAGTTCTTTTACATTGCTATAGGGGCTCTCTATACTATACTTTTGGGGTTTCCAATAGGGGTACTCTGAAGCCAGGAGGAGACAGAAGTGCCGGTGGGGGACCTCAGGACAAGGATCAGGGCTGCTCTGTACCAGATTCAACCTCTATTTTGTTTCCTAACCATATAGCTGGTTATTTAAATTTACCACTGCATATAGATATTTAAAGAATACAGTTTTTGAGGTTGTTATCATATTAATCGATCAAAACAATAAATCGGCCAACTAATAGATTCTGAAAATCATCATTAGTTGCAGCCCCATACTGATATATATTTAACTGCTTGCCGACTGCCAGCAGTACATTTGCTGCTGGCGAGTGGCTCCCCCAGGCACCGCGATGTACAGGTATGGCACCCGCCCTCTTCTGATCTGAGCTGTGATTGGACACAGTGCGAGTTTAGCAGCAAGTTACAGCCAATGATTTTGGCTGTATACAGGCTGATTGGCTGTGGCCAATCACAGCACAGAGATCTGTGTGTTTGTCAGCACAACACAGAGATTCTGACTGGATGTCTCCCTGCTTTCAGTTACAGGTCAGAACTGAAATCAAGGACAGACCCAACCAGATCTGTAAGTAAAAGCAGCACATATACACTTGTTAGGCACACAGGTAATCTCTTCATTGCCCTTCTGATCACTCCTGTCACCCAGCCAGTGTCATTAGTACAGTGTACAGTGTTATCACTGTATTAGTGTCACTAGCGACGTCAGTGTCCCTCCCAGCCAGTGTCAGTTAGCACCAGATTTTCCCACCACACTATCACAGTCACACTTTAAGTCGCTGATCACCACCATTACTAGTATAGTGTCTGTATGGATCAGTATCTTGATCATGTTCAGAGCTATAATAGAGTCCCCAATAGTGTAGTGTCCTCCAATAGTGTAGTGTCCTCCAATAGTATAGTGTCCTCCAATAGTATAGTGTCCTCCAATAGTATAGTGTCCTCCAATAGTATAGTGTCCTCCAATAGTATAGTGTCCTCCAATAGTATAGTGTCCCCCAATAGTATAGTGTCCCCCAATAGTATAGTGTCCTCCAATAGTATAGTGTCCCCCAATAGTATAGTGTCCCCCAATAGTATAGTGTCCCCCAATAGTATAGTGTCCCCCAATAGTATAGTGTCCCCAATAGTATAGTGTCCTCAACAGTATAGTGTCCCAACAGGGCAATGCCCCAAAAACGCAGTTTGGTTTTTTACCAAAGACATGATGCAGAATACAAATTTGGCCTAAATTTATGAAGAAATTAATATTTTTTTTATATGTTTTATAACAGAAACTAGAAAATAAATATATTATTTTTTGGTCTTTTTTCGTTTATATAATAATAAAAAAAAAAAAAACGCAGTGGTGATCAAATATCACCAAAGGAGAGCTCTATTTGTGGGGAAAAAAAATTGATATAAATTTATTTTGGGTACAGCGTCGCACGACCGTACAAATTGCTAGTTACAGCAGCGCAATGCTGAATAGTAAAAAAATGGTCTGGTCATGAAGGGGGTAAAACCTTCCCAGAGGTCAAGTGGTTAAATAAGTGTTTTTTTTTTTTTGGAGCAAAAAAGGGTTAGCGGATTTATACAGCTGTGTCCCCTTTTGGGAGATTTTCACCCATTTTCAATGTGATTTTTGGAACGGGAAGCGAGGCAAGATCTCCCCAACAGGAAAGCAGACATAAAAAAAAAGCTGACAGAAGTTCTATACCTTTCCTGTACGGTCTGAAACATTAGGAAGCTTTGGCTGGAGTTGAGCTTTAGGCTGGATTCACACCTATTGCATTTTTAGCGCTTTTTGCATTTTGCAGATTTGCACTACAGTCCATTTATCATGGTTTCCTATGGAACACGATCTGTAGTGCAAATCTGCAAAAAGCACTAAAAATGCCTAGGTCTGAAGCCAGCCTTATGTGGCCTGCTGGTGACACAATGGGGGAGATTTACTAAAACTGGTGCACATAGAATCTGGTGCAGCTGTACATAGTAACCAATCAGCTTCCAGGTTTTAGCCCAGGTTCACACTGACAGCGGGATTGAAATTGCGCATGTCAGTCCCGACTACGGGGGGCGATTTCAGAGACATCTGTGCGGGTTGCTGCACAGATGTCTATACAAATCGCACCCCAAAGTCACCAGAAGTATTACAGAAACGACTTTTGGGGGATCGCTGCGGCGCCGCACTGATTCAGACGGTGCCATTGCCGGCAATTGCCACCAATTTTGCATGCGATTTGACATGTCAAATCGCTCCAATGTGAGTGACCCGCGGACCCGATCGCAGCCGGTGTCCCGCGATCGGGTCACAGAGCTGAAGAACGGGGAGAGGTAAGTGTAAACAAACCTCTCCCTGTTCTTCCTAGTGAGCCTGTCACTGATCGTCTGTTCCCTGTCATAGGGAACGACGATCAGTGACGTCACACGCCAAGCCACGCCCCCCTACAGTAAGAAATCACACATTAGGTCACACTTAACCCCTTTAGCGCCCCCTACAGGTTAACCCCTTCACTGCCAGTGTCATTTTCACAGTAATCAGTGCATTTTTATAGCACTGATCGCTGTAAAAATGACAATGGTCCCAAAATAGTGTCAAAAGTGTCCCCCATAATGTCGCAGTCACGATAAAAAAATAAAAAAAAAACGCTGATCGCCGCCATTACTAGTAAAAACTAATTATTAATAAAAATGCCATAAAACTATCCCCCATTTTGTAGACGCTATAACTTTTGCGCAGACCAATCAAAAAATGCTTATTGCAATTTTTTTTTACCAAAAACATGTAGAAGAATACGTATCGGTCTAAACTGAGGAAAAAAATAAAATTTAATATATTTTTTGGGGATATTTATTAGAGCAAAAAGTAAAAAATTTAATTTTTTTCGAAATTGTCGCTCCATTTTTGTTTATAGCGCAAAAAATAAAAACCGCAGAGGTGATCAAATACCACCAAAAGAAAGCTCTATTCGTGGGGAAACAAAAAGGACGTCAATTTTGTTTGGGAGCCACGTCGCACGACCGCGCAATTGTCAGTTAAAGCGACGCAGTGAGGAATCGCAAAAAAGGGATTTTTATAACAGCTTACCTGTAAAATCCTTTTCTTGGAGTACATCACGGGACACAGAGCGACATAGTATTAACTATGTGGGATTATATAGATTACCTTCAGGTGCTGGAACTGGCAACTTCCAAGACAGGAAGTACCCTCCCCTATATAAGCCCCTCCCATCCGGGAGTACCTCAGTTTTGTAGCAAAGCAATAAGTGTCCCCAAAAGAGGGGTGGGAGCTCTGTGTCCCGTGATGTACTCCAAGAAAAGGATTTTACAGGTAAGCTGTTATAAAAATCCTATTTTCTTTCTCGTACATCACGGGACACAGAGCGACATAGTATTAACTATGTGGGACGTCCCAAAGAAATGCCCAAATGAGGGGAGGGATACACCATACATAAGCTGGGCGCCATCAAACATGAGGATCTTTTGCAGCCTGCAACACACTGCGCCCAAAGGCGACATCCTCCTGACTTCTAACGTCCACCTGGTAGAACCTAGTAAAACGTGTGTACTGAAGACCATGTTGCGGCCTTACAGATCTGGGCCAGGGAGGCCTGGTGATGCACTGCCCATGAAGTTCCAACTGCTCTCGTGGAGTGCGCCCTAACTTTGAACGAAGGCGGTCTCCTTCTCAAGCCATAGGCTTGCATAATGACCTGTCTAATCCACTTGGCTAAAGTCGATTTTGATGCTGCCTGACCCTTTCTGGGGCCTTCCGGCAGAATAAACAAAGTATCTGTTCTTCGAATCTGAGCAGTGGCTTTTAAATAAGCTTTAACTGCTCTTACTACATCCAAAGAATGCAATAACTTTTCCTCTACCGAACTAGGTTTGGGAAAAAAGGAAGGAAGAACCACATCTTGGTTGAAATGAAACCTCGATACCACCTTAGGAAGAAAAGCTGGATGAGGATGTAGAACTACTCTGTCCTTATGAATAACCAGATATGGTTCCCTACAGGACATGGCGGCTAATTCCGACACTCTTCTAGCCGAAGATATGGCTACTAAAAAGATTAATTTCCTGGTGAGTAGAACCAAGGAAATGTACCGCAAAGGTTCAAATGGTTGTTTTTGCAGAACCGATAGAACCAGGTTTAGGTCCCATGGACATATGGGAGCTTTAACCGGTGGGTTAATACGGGTCACACCTTGTACAAAGGATTTGACAAGTGAATGCAAAGCCAGGGGCCTTTGGAATAGTATTGATAAGGCCGAAACCTGACCCTTGATAGTACTTAAGGCAAACTTCCTGTCCACAGCCCACTGCAGGAAGTCCAGAATTCTGCCTATAACGTACTTACGTGGATGCCATTTTCTGGCCTCACACCAAGTGATGTACGCCTTCCAAACTCTATAATAAATATGCCTAGATACAGGCTTCCTGGCATTGATTATAGTAGATACCACAGAGTTAGAGAGACCTCTCTTTTTTAGGATGTGGGATTCAATAGCCAGACCATTAAACCTAGAGTTAGTAAGGAAGGGTGGTATATCGGTCCTTGCGAAAGCAGGTCCGGACGACGTGGAAGGGTCCAAGGACTCCCCACAGACATTTTTACAATCTCCGCGTACCAGGATCTTCGGGGCCACGCTGGAGCCACCAGGATCACCGGCTTCTTTTCCAACCTGACTCTGCGGAGAAGTCGAGGCAACAATTGTAGCGGTGGGAATGCATATATTAGTTTGAACTGATCCCAAGGGAACACCAGAGCATCCGAGCCACAAGCGAGGGGATCCCTTGTCCGAGAGACAAACCTGTCCACCTTTGCGTTGAATCTGGATGCTAGAAGATCTACATCCGGTGTTCCCCATTGCTGACATATTGCTCGGAAAACCTCGGGATGAAGGGACCATTCCCCCAGGCATAACTGTTGGTGACTCAGAAAGTCCGCCTTCCAATTCTCCACCCCTGGAATGAAGACAGCGGATATGCATGGAACATGCTTTTCTGTCCATTCCAGGATGTGATTTACTTCCCACTGGGCTGCAAGACTCCTGGTGCCCCCCTGATGATTGATATATGCCACTGTCGTGGCATTGTCTGATTGAATTCTGACAGGGGACCCTTGAAGTTTGGATGTCCATGCTTTTAGGGCATACCGGGCTGCTCGCATCTCTAAGAGATTGATGGGCAGGGCCTTCTCTGTATCTGACCATCTGCCCTGGAGAGACCATTGGTCCAGTACTGCCCCCCAGCCTTTAAGGCTGGCATCTGTAGTGACCACCTTCCAAGTAATCGGACTGAAGGATTTCCCCTTTTGCAGATTCTGGGGAATCAAAAACCAACAGAGACTCTTCCGAACAGAAGGGGACAAGGACATCGGGAAGTCTAGGGCCTGAACTTTTTTGTTCCAGGCCGACAGTATGGCCCTTGGCAAATTCCTTGAGTGGAACTGGGCGTATGGCACAGCTTCAAATGATGCTACCATCTTCCCCAGCAGCCTCATGCACAGGCGTACGGACGGCTGTCTTTTTGCACAAACCAGGTGGACCAAGTCCCTCAAAGAGGATACTTTTTCTTGAGATATGAAAATCTTTCTCTGGTCTGAATCCAGCCGTAGCCCCAAGTATTCCAGACTTTTGACTGGTTGTAGGGCTGATTTGTCCAGGTTGATGATCCAACCGTAAGATTCCAGATACCTGATTGTATCGCAAATTACCACCTCTAGTCTGGCAACTGAGTGGTCCATCAACAACAGGTCATCTAGGTATGCCATTATCGTCACACCTCGTGTTCTTAGATCGGCCAACAGTGGGGCCAGAATCTTTGTGAACACCCGTGGTGCTGTGGCCAGACCGAAAGGTAAGGCTCTGAACTGAAAATGGCGCCCTTCTACTGCAAAGCGTAGAAATCTTTGATGACCCGGAAAGATGGGAACGTGCAAGTAAGCATCTTTGATGTCGATCGAGGCTAACCATTCCTCCCCTTGTAGGGCAGCGGCTACCGAGCGGATCGACTCCATCCGAAAAGACCGGATGTCCAGGAATTTGTTTAGACCCTTTAGATTCAATATGGGTCTTACGTCCCCGTTTGGTTTCAGGACTGTGAAGAGGTTTGAGTAGAAACCCAACCCCCACTCTTCCATAGGAACCTCCATAATTACTCCTTGGAGCAATAGTTGTTCTAATGCCAACAGAAGAGATCCTCTCTTCAGAGGATCTTTTGGCACGCTTGACCACATAAAGTGGGAAGGAGGAGACTCTTAACTCCAACTTGTACCCCAGAGTTACTGCGGAGAGGACCCATTTGTCTCTGATTGTTTCCCGCCAAGTCTCTGCGAACAACCGAAGTCTTCCCCCCACCCGCTTGAGTGGGGGCAGCCCTTCATAGGGCCGACTTGGAGGTTGGTTTAGTACCTCTTCGGATCCAGGGTTTCTTGTTTCCCTGTGACTGTCCCTGAGCCTTACCTCCGGAATTTGATCGAGGAGGCCGTCGGAACTGCTTAGAAGCAGATGTCCCAGGGACTGGAGAAGTAGGCCTCTTAAAAGAGGGACCTTTAAACCTCTTTTTAACCGGTAAGAGAGTACTTTTACCACTGGAAATCTTCTGGATATATTTATCCAGGTCTTCGCCAAATAAGCGTTCACCATGAAATGGGAAGCTGACTAGCAGCTTTTTACAGGGAGCTTCAGCAGACCAGTTCTTGAGCCATAGAAGTCTATGCATGTGTACTAATGACAGCGTAAGGCAGGAGGCCTGATGGATTGAATCCTCGATGGCGTCAACCGCAAAGCATAATGCTCTAGGCAAATCAGCCAGAGTATGAGCCTGCTGATCTGGCAAATCCCTTAAGACCAGTTTCATCTGATCCTTTAAGGCTTGGCAAACTACAATAGCTGCCACTGCTGGCTGTGCAACAGCCCCTGCTGTAGAAAAAGCAGATTTTAATAAGGACTCCAATTTTTTATCTATTGGGTCCTTGAACATTTGAACATTATCTACTGGACATGTCAGTGACTTGTTCACACAAGAGATGGCTGCGTCTACCGCAGGTAAACTCAATTTTTGGGTGAACTTATCCTCCATGGGATAGATCACCGAAAATCTCTTAGGGGGAACAAATAGTTTATCGGGATGTTCCCACTCCTGATACATAAGTCCTTCCAGTAATGGATGAACTGGAAAGGAACAAATAGCCTGGGGAGCTTTTATTGACCCCAATGAGGAGACAGACGCTGTTGACGGTTCAGAAAGAGGCATTTTAAATGCTGATCGAACCATGTCAGTTAGGGACTGAACCCACAATCTTTCAGCTTGTGAAGCCGAGAATGGTTCTTCCACTGTTGATTCCTCTAAAACAGAGTCAGCCTCATCCTGATCCCCTTCAGGTAGGTCAATCCCTTCATGGGACTGTTGCTCTGTTAACAGGTACTCTGATGGAGGAGACGGCGATCGGGCGTGCTTTCTCTCTGGTAGGGAAGAAGCGATCAATGCTGCCAATCTTTGCTCCAGTCCTCCCAGAGCTGAGGCAAAAGCCTCCTCTGTTACATATACAGGAGCAGGTGAACTGAGGACAGCCACAGTACCTGGCACTCCTGAGGGTTCTCTACGGGTACCAACCTCTGATTTATCAGGGGAGGCTGGCGCAGCAAAAGCATGCCCAAGATCCTCAGAGCCCGACGGAGACCCTTTTTGCTTCCTGGGTGTATTAGTCCCGGAGACTTTGGGCGGCATATTCCTAAGCCCAAAGCTGAGGTATTCCAGCCGCAATACACCACTTACTGACAATAGTCTAGCAAACCTGCTGCTATATATATATATCAGTTGGTGTCCACTAATGTGCCTCTCTAGGGGATGCCTGTATCAACCGCCTGTTGTATGCCTGCTCTTAGTATGCTACCAGCCACTTGCTCTGTCCATCCACAGCCAGTCCTCCGAAAAACTGCGTTTTTAACATGCTGGGACGCCTGCACATGCGCAGAAGCGCTGTGGCGCGCACAGAGCGTCATCCGCCAAGCTCCGCCCCCTTTTTCAGCCCATTTCATATATTTAGAAATGCACGTGTGCGCCATCGGCGTTCACACACATGGAAACACAGGGAGAGGAGCCAGGGTCCCTGTTTACAACAGGGCCCGGGGATGAAAGAACACATGGCAGCAAGACAGA
Organism: Rana muscosa; assembly: GCA_029206835.1. Classification (NCBI taxonomy): domain Eukaryota; kingdom Metazoa; phylum Chordata; class Amphibia; order Anura; family Ranidae; genus Rana; species Rana muscosa. The sequence continues at coordinate 302,208,291 of CM055128.1, forward strand.
GGAATGCAGCTTCCCTTTCAAGAGAGCCCACCATCTGCCTGGACTTTCACCATGGAAGGAATAGTCCAAAGAAAAAGACGTTCCACAGCGGTCTCTAGTGGATAAACACAGGTACCGCACCTTGTCTTTTTTTTTTTTTAAAAACTCCTATATGAAAAAAATAGGATTTTTATAACAGCTTACCTGTAAAATCCTTTTCTTGTAGTACATCACGGGACACAGAGCGACATAGTCATTACTAATGGGTTATATAGATACCGTCAGGTGCTGGCACTGGCAACTTCCAAAACCGGAAGTACCCTCCCCTATATAAGCCCCTCCCATCCGGGAGCACCTCAGTTTTGTAGCAAAGCAATAAGTGTCCCTAAAGAGGGGCGGGAGCTCTGTGTCCCGTGATGTACTCCAAGAAAAGGATTTTACAGGTAAGCTGTTATAAAAATCCTATTTTCTTTCTCGTACATCACGGGACACAGAGCGACATAGTCATTACTAATGGGATGTCCTAAAGCAATGCCAAATGAGGGGGGGGGATACACCATATATAAGCTGAGCGCTATCAGACATGAGGATCTTTTGCGGCCTGCAACACACTGCGCCCAAAGGCGACATCCTCCTGACTTCTAACGTCCACCTGGTAGGACCTAGTAAACGTGTGTACCGAAGACCATGTTGCGGCCTTACAGATTTGAGCCAGGGAGGCCTGGTGATGCACTGCCCATGAAGTTCCAACTGCTCTCGTGGAGTGCGCTCTAACTTTGAACGGAGGCGGTCTCCTTCTCAAGCCATACGCTTGCATAATGACCTGTCGAATCCACTTGGCTAAAGTAGACTTTGACGCTGCCTGACCCTTTCTGGGGCCTTCCGGCAGAATAAACAAAGTATCCGTTCTACGAATCTGAGCAGTGGCTTTTAGATAAGCTTTAACTGCTCTTACTACATCCAAAGAATGCAATAACTTTTCCTCTACCGAAGTAGGTTTGGGGAAAAAAGAAGGAAGAACCACATCTCGGTTCAAATGAAACCTCGATACCACCTTAGGAAGAAAGGCTGGATGAGGACGTAACACTACTCTGTCCTTATGGATAACCAGATATGGCTCCTTACAGGACATAGCTGCTAATTCCGATACTCTTTTAGCCGAACAAATGGCTACTAGAAAAATCAATTTCCTGGTGAGAAGCACCAAGGAAATATGCTGTAATGGTTCAAATGGTTGTTTCTGTAGAACCGACAGAACCAAGTTTAGATCCCATGGACATATGGGAATATTAACCGGAGGCCTAATACGCATCACTCCTTGTATAAAGGCTTTGACTAGTGAATGCGAAGCCAAGGGCCTTTGAAAAAATATTGACAAGGCCGAAATCTGACCCTTGATAGTACTCAAGGCAAGCTTCCTATCTACAGCCCACTGTAGGAAGTCCAGAATCCTACCTATTACGTACTTATGTGGATGCCATTTCTTGGCCTCACACCACGCGACGTACGCCTTCCAGATTCTATAGTAGATCTGCCTGGATACCGGCTTCCTGGCATTGATCATGGTAGATACCACAGCATTAGAGAGCCCTCTCTTTTTTAGAATGTGGGCTTCAATAGCCAGGCCGTCAAACCTAGGGCTGGTAAGGAAGGGTGGTATATCGGTCCTTGCGAAAGCCGGACGACGTGGGAGAGTCCAAGGACTCCCCACTGAAATTTTACAATCTCCGCGTACCACGCTCTTCGGGGCCACGCTGGAGCCACCGGAATCACTGGTTTCTTTTCTACCCTGATTCTGCGGAGTAATCGAGGTAACCATTGTGGCGGTGTGAATGCATATATCAGCTTGAACTGATCCCCAGGGAACACTAGGGCATCCGAGCCGCAAGCTAGGGGATCCCTTGTCCGAGAGACAAACCTATCCCCCTTTGCGTTGAATCTGGATGCTAGAAGATCTACATCCGATGTTCCCCACCGCTGACATATTGTCCAGAAAACCTCGGGGTGAAGGGACCCTTCCTCTGGGCCTAATTGCTGGCGACTTAGAAAGTCCGCCTTCCAATTCTCCACTCCTGGAATGAATACCGCAGATATGGCTGGGACATATTTTTCCTGCCCATTTCAGGATGTAATTTACTTCCCTCTGGGCTGCACGACTCCTGGTGCCCCCCTGATGATTGATATATGCCACTGCTGTGGCATTGTCTGATTGAATTCTGACAGGGGACCCTTGGAGTTTGGATGTCCATGCTACTAGGGCATACCGGGCTGCTCGTATCTCTAAGAGATTGATGGGCAGGGCCTTTTCTGCATCCGACCATCTGCCCTGGAGAGACTATTGCTCCAGTACTGCTCCCCAGCCTATAAGGCTGGCATCTGTAGTGACCACCTTCCAAGAAATCGGACTGAAGGATTTCCTTTTTTCCAGATTCTGGGGAACCCACCACCAACGGAGGCTCTTGCGAACGGAAGGGGACAAGGACATTGTAAGTCTAGGGCCTGAACTTTTTTGTTCCAGGCTGACAGTATGGCCCCTTGCAAATTCCTTGAATGGAATTGACCGTAGGGTACTGCTTCGAATGATGCCACCATTTTTCCCAGCAGCCTCATATACAGGCGTATGGACGGCTGTCTTTTTTGTACCCACTAAGTGGATCAAATCTTTCAAAGACAACACCTTTCCTCGAGGCAAGAATATTTTTCTCTGGCCTGAATCCAACCTTAGCCCCAAGTATTCCAGACTTTTGACTGGTTTTTAGGGCTGACTTGTCTCGGTTGATAATCCAACCGTGAGATTCCAGATACTTGATCGTCTTGTGAACGACCACGTCTAGTTTTTTCACTGAGTGGTCTATCAGCAACAAGTCATCCAGATATGCCATTATCATTACACCTTGTGTTCTTAGATTGGCCAATAAAGGGCCAGAATTTTTGTAAACACTCGTGGTGCTGTGGCCAAACCGAAGGGTAAGGCTCTGAACTGAAAATGGCGCCCTTCTACTGCAAAGCGTAGAAATTTTTGGTGGACTGGAAAGATGGGAATGTGCAAATAAGCATCTTTGATGTCGATCGTGGCTAACCAATCCTCCCCTTGTAGGGCAGTGGCCACCGATCGGATCGACTCCATCGGAAAGTCCTGATATACAGGAATTTGTATAGCCCTTTTAGAATTAATATGGGCCTCCCGACCGCGTTTGCTTCGGGACTGTAAAGAGGTTTGAGTAAAACTCGAACCCTCATTCTTCCAGGGGAACCTCCATAATTACTCCTTGGAGCAATAGTTGTTCTAGTGCCAACAGGAGGGACTCTCTCTTCCGGGGATCCCTTGGCACGTTTGACCTCAAAAATGGGAAGGAGGAGAGTCTTTTAACTCCAAACTGTATCCCAAACCTACTGCGGAGAGCACCTATCTGTCTTGATCGTGTCCCGCCAGGTCTCTTGCGAACAACTGGAGTCCTCCCCCCACCCGACTGAGTGGGGGCTTCAATGAATTTCACTTTGGGGGAGGTTTTGTACCTCCCCTGACCCAGGGTTTCTCATTACCCTGCTACTGTCCCTGTTTTTTACCCCCGGGATTTGACCGAGGAGGCCGTCGGAACTGTTACACAGCCGATGCCCCAGGGACTGGAGAAGCAGGCCTCTTAAAGAGGGACCTCTAACTCTGCTTTTAACCGGTAAGAGCGTATTTTTACCGCTGGAAATTTTCTGGATATATTTGTCCAGGTTTTCCCTGAATAAGCGTTCACCATGAAATGGGACGCTAACCAGCCATTCTTTACAGGGAGCTTCAGCAGACCAGTTTTTGAGCCATAGGAGCCTACGCATATGTACTATAGACAGCGTAAGGCGGGAGGCCTGATGGACTGAATCCTCTATGGCGTCAACCGCAAAGCCTAAGGCTCTAGGTAGATCAGCTAGGGCAAAGCCTGCTGATCTGTCAAGTCCCTCAAGACCTGTTTCAACTGATCCTTCACTGCTTAGCAGACCCCAATAGCTGCTACTGCTGGTTGTATCACCAAGCAGATTTTCATAAGGACTCCAATCTTTTATCTATTGGGTTCTTGAACATTTGGACATTATCCACTGGACATGTCAGTGATTTATACATACAAGAGATGGCTGCGTCCACTGTAGGGACCTTCCATTTTTTTTTTTTTTTGATGAACTTATCCTCCATGGGATAGACCACCGGAAATCTCTTGGGGGAATAAATATTTTCTCAGGACGTTCCCAATCCTGGTAAATGAGCCCTTTCAGTAAAGGGTGAAGTGGAAAAGAACAAACAGTCTGGGGGCTTCTAGCGACCCCAACGAGGATACAGTAGTGGTTGATGGTTCCGCAAGGTGCATTTTTAAATGCTGATCGGACCATGTTAGTCAGAGACTGAACCCATAATCTTTCAGCTTGAGATGCTGAGAAAAGGTTCCCCCACTGTTGATTCCTCTATAACAGAATCAACCTCATCCTGATCCCCTTCAGGCAGGTCGATCCCTGTATGGGACTGTTGCTCTGCTAACAGGCACTCTGAAGACGGAGATCGGGCGTGCTTTCCCTGACAGGGAGGCAGCGATAAATGTTGACAATCTCTCTCTAATCCTCCCAGAGCTGAGGAAAAAACCTCCTCTGTTACATACACAGGAGCAGGTGAACTGAGGACAGCCACAGTACCAAGTACCCTGCGGGGTCTCTACGGTCACTTACCTCTGAACTTCAGGGGAGACTGGTGCAGCAGGAGTATGCCCAAGATCCTCCGAGCCCGATGAGACCCCCTTCGCTTCCTGGAAGATTCAGTTCCGGAGCTTCTGGACGGCATATTCCTAAGCCTAAAGCTGAGGTATTCCAGCCGTAATACACCACTTTTACTGAGAATAGTCTAGCACAATTGCTGCTATATCACAGTTGGTGTCTACTAATGTGCCTTTCTAGGGGATGCCTGTATCAACCGCTTGCTGTATGCCTTTAAATGTTGCCAGCTCTGTCTCTGTACTTCATAGCCAGCTCCCTACAATATTGTGTTTTTTTTAAACTGCTGGGACGCCCGCACATGCGCAGAAGCGCTGCGGCGCGCACAGAGCGTCATCCCCCAGGCTCCGCCCCCTTTCCCGGCTCACCTCTATATATAGAGGCGCGTGCACGCGCACGCGCGCGGGCACGTGCGCCTTCGGCGCTAATTTCAAATATGGTAACAAGGGACAGGAGCCAGGGCCCCTCTTTGCCGCAGGCCGGGGGATGGACGAGCACTGCAACATGGCAGAGGAAGCAGTTTCCTATAAGAGAACTCACCATCTGCCTGGACTTTGCTCTGCTGAGAAGAAGCTAGTCCACATGACAAGAAAACATTCCACAGCGGCCTCTAGTGGACAAACACAGGTACCGCAGTCTAATATATTAAATATATATTAAAAAAAAATTTTTTTTTTTTTTTTTTCTTGACCACCATTAAAAATTATTACATTTTTTTAGTAGTTACAGGCATGCACAGAATTTTGCGGGAATACCATTAGGTAACAGACAGAAAGACAAATTAGGCTTGGGGGTCCCCCAATAGAACCAAGTTCCTGGGGGCCCCCACTTACCTGTTCCCCGCCGCAGGACTTTGTTTGGTCCACAAAAGCCCAAACTTCACCTATCACGGCAGGCATTGTAATCAAACCTTCAGGGACCGGGTTCCCAAGGATTCCACTCCCCTGGACCTGTATAGCACCCTGCACAGAAAACATCTTGGTCGTGGGTATGACCAGAGCTCTGGATCCCAGGGTCCAGCTCTCCTAAGAGAAGCATTACAGGCAAAACCTTGCTCTTCTCTGCAAGGCCCGGGTACCGACCGTTTAGCTATGAAGCTTTTTTGGTCGGATCCGGAATAGCTTACTGAGGCCCAAAAGAACCTGTACGCAAGCTCAGTGAAAAACACATGTTTCTTCTTGGCCAACACCTTAGACACTGGCAAAAAACTGAGGTGCTCCCGGATGGGAGGGGCTTATATAGGGGAGGGTACTTCCGGTTTTGGAAGTTGCCAGTGCCAGCACCTGACGGTATCTATATAACCCATTAGTAATGACTATGTCGCTCTGTGTCCCGTGATGTACGAGAAAGAAAAATGTTTCTAGGATTAGCAGTCTTAGGCATGCACAGAATATTAGCGGGAATACCGTTAGGTAACAGGCAGAAAGACATATTAGGATTGAGGGCCCCCCAATAGAACCAAGTTCCCGAGGGGCCCCCACTTACCTTTTCCTCGCCGCAGGACTCTGTTTGGCACAGAAGCCCAAACTTCGCCTCTCACGGCAGGCAATGTACTTAGACCTTCAGGGACCGGGTTACCAAGGATTCCACTCCCCTGGACCTGTATAGCACCCTGCACAGATAACATCTTGGTTTTGGGTATGACCAGAGCTCTGGATCCCAGGGTCCAGCCCTCCTAAGAGAGGCATTACAGGCAAAACCTTGCTCTTCCCTGCAAGGCCCGGGTACCGACCGTTTAGCTATGAAGCTTTTTTGGTCGGATCCGGAATAGCTTGCTAAGGCCCAAAAGAACCTGTACACAAGCCCAGATACATGTTAACCTTGGCCAACACCTTAGACACTGGCAAAAAACTGAGGTACTCCCGGATGGGAGGGGCTTATATAGGGGAGGGTACTTCCTGTCTTGGAAGTTGCCAGTGCCAGCACCTGAAGGTAATCTATATAATCCCACATAGTTAATACTATGTCGCTCTGTGTCCCGTGATGTACGAGAAAGAAAAGGGGCCTGGTCCTTTAGCAACAAAATGGTCCAGGGCTTAAGTGGTTAAGATGACCAAATGCTTTACAATCTGATTGTACAATCTCCTTTAGACAATATTTTGAATAGAGGCCAAACTCATACAGATATAGAACACCTCATCCCGTTTGAATAAGAAATAAATAAAGGGAAAGGTGAGCACATGAGTGCTCAGGGATTTTTAAACGGTGTTCAAAAAATAGGTCACAACCGACTGGATCTATATTATCAAAAAAAATGAACAATGTTTATTGAATTATTGTTAAAAACAAAACAAGCAAATATTGAAAAGACCATCCACATACAGTACATAACAGATGAGTCACAAAAACATGATGAGCTGTCGTCAAGAGTCACTCTACTAGTTTCGCTCAAAAAGAGCTTCTGCAGGAGTTTTAAATGACAGTAAACGCAGGTCATACTAAAAGATAAAAATTTGCATATGTCAAGCAAATATGGATGTATAGCGAGTTTGTTGTACATTAAAAACAGCATAAAATATACATTGAGCGAATTTAATGCAAGGTGATATTTTTTGATAATATATATCCAGTCGATTGTGACCTATTTTTTGAACACCGTTTAAAAATCCCTGAGCACTCATGTGCTCATCTTTCCTTTTATTTCTTTCCTTTAGACCAGGGGTCTCCAAACATTCTAAACAAAGGGCCGGTTTATTGCCCTTCAGACTCTTGATGGGCCGGACTTTGGCAAGCAGATTTTCCTGGCATCAGTGGGAGTAAACATCTGGTATTAGGGGGAGGAATAGTGCCCCATTGCTGGTATCATGAGGAATAGTGCCCCATTAGTGGTGTCAGTGGGAGAAATGGTGCTCCATTGTTGGTGTCAGATGGCAGAATAGTGACTTGTATCATTGGAAGGGATAGTGCTCCAAGAGCCGGATAAAGGCAAGCAAAGGGCCGCATCCGGCCCTCGGGCCGCGGTTTGGAGACCACTGCTTTAGACAATAGTTGAACCTCATACCTCAAGGTCGTCCGGCCTATGTGGAAGGATAGGCTCTTCCGAGGGTTTCTGTGTCTGTGAATCCTTCTCTTTCCTGGATTGCTGCACCCCCGTGTTCAGCCCCTTCTTCACCTTGCAAACGACGGCGTATTCATCCGTTACTTCATCTGCTTGAGACTCACTTGGCATGGTATCCATCTCTGCCCGAGAGCCCACACGCTCGTACAGGGAGGTCCTTAGGGGCTCAGGAGTGAAGTTCAGGTTAGAGTAGGTGGCATCTTCTTCGTCGGTCGCGGCAGGGAGCTGCCAGTTTGGAGAGTGGTATAGCGGGTCCATGCTCACAGGACGAAGCTCTGGTGGCACAAAGAAGAAAAGGATGTTAATGATTGGTCAGATGATGCACACAGGATAATGGGCATAAATATATACCAGGACTTACATATGGCATTGGTGTTTTATCCCATATGGAGGACAATTAAAACACATACAAAATGTGACCTTGGTTAATGTTGGCTGCCTCTGCTGACCTCCTTCTGAATATACTATTTAGCCGACAGTCATAAAAGGTATCTAGGGTTACATTGACCCAAAACAAACATTCTGCCTTTACTGGCAGCAAGCTCATTACAGGTCACTTTTTTATAGCCTGGGACAGCCAACACAGATCTAGAAAAAGAAGCCTATATATTTCTCTCAGTACAGATTTCCCTTAACCACTTAGACCCCTTTCACACTGGGGCGGGAGGTGCGTCGGTGGTAAAGCGCCGGTATTTTTAGCGGCGCTTTACCGCCAATTTTGCGGCGCTATTCGGCTGCTAGCGGTGTGGTTTTACCCCCCCCGCGCTAGCAGCCGAGAAAGGGTTAAAAACCATCGCAAAGCGCCTCTGCAGAGGCGCTTTGCCGGCAGTATAGCCGCGGTGCCCCATTGATTTCAATGGGCAGGAGCGTTGGAGGAGCGGTAAACACACCTCTCCAAAGACGCTGCTAACAGGATTTTTTTTTAACCGTCCTGCTAGCGCACCGCTCCAGTGTGAAAGCCTCGTGGGCTTTCACACTGGAGACACAGCAGCGGCCGTTTCAGGTCTGTTTGCAGGCACTATTTTTAGCGCAATAGCGCCTGCAAAACGACCCAGTGTGAAAGGGGTCTTAGAGACTGGCCGCCACAGTTGTACTGCGACAGGTTGACTCTCTTGCGCAAACCACCATCATGGTATGTCGGCTCGGGCAGCGCGCGCCCGCTACATGACCGTGCCCGCGGGTCGGGCAGATTCAATGTCTGCCGGCGACCCGTGAACGCCTAGTACAGAGGCAGAACAGGGATCTGCCTTTGTAAACAAGGCGATTCCTCATTCTGACAGGAGACATGACAGAGATCTACTGTTCCCAGTGATTGGGCACAGTGATCTCTGTCATGTCCTTGCCAGCCCACCCCCCCCCCCTACAGTTAGAACACATCCAGGGAACACAATTAACCCCTTGATCGCCCCCCTAGTGTTAACCCCTTTCCTGCCAGTGTCATTTTTACATTGATCAGTGCATTTTGATAGCACTGATCAATGTAATAAATGTCACTGTTCCCCAAAAAGTGTAATTTGGGGTCAGATTTGTCCGCCGCAATGTCCCAGTCCCGCTAAAAATCGCAGATCGCCGCCATTACCAGTAAAAACAATAAAAACAAACCAAAAACATATAAAAGTCCCTAAATCTATCCCATAGTTTGTAGACGCACAAACCAATCAATATACGCCTATTGTGATTTTTTTTACCAAAAATATGTAGAAGATAATATATCGGCCTAAACTGATGAATAAATTTGTTTTTTTAGACTTTGTTTTTGGATATTTATTATAGCAAAAAGTAAAAAAAAAAAAAAAAATATATATATATATATATATATATATATATATATATATATATATATATATACACTGTGAGGGGGTTAGCTCGGCAGCGGGTGTGTGTGACCCCCGGGATGGGCTCCCCACACAAAAGCAGGCCCAGCAAACGGAGGTTGTGGTTTTCAAAATCAAAAAGGTGCGGTTTATTTTCTATTTACAGTGACAAAACACAGCAAAGCAAAAGAAACATAAACAAAATAAATCCTGGTCAACTTGACCTCTGACTAAACATACAGGTTTCCTAACTAACAACTGGGATCAGCCTAGTGCTGTCCTAGTCCCTAAGTCCCTGGTTTTAAATGTCCAAGCAAATAGCCACACAGGCTTTGTCTCACCGCACAGGGGTTCACTCTCCCTAGACAGTCCACACAGGTCTGGGTCCAGGCATGAGCAAACAGCTAATGAAGCTGGGAGTTCTTATAGAGGCCTAAATGAGCTGACAAGCTTCAGCTGGTCTCATCAACTCCCTGTCTGCACGATGCCCCACACTCTCCCTAGAGGTATGAGTCATCCATGAGCCCACTAGCCTCAGCTGGGCTTATACAACTCTCCACCTAGTTGTATAAGTCGGCGTAAAGCCTGAATCTGGGCGAAATATATCTACCCCCCTGGATGCAACCAGGTGACTTTACCTTCCTGCTGTCACAATATATATATATATATATATTTTATAAATTGTCGCTTTTTGTTTGTTTATAGCGCAAGCAATAAAAAAAAAAAAAAAAAAAAAAATCGCAGAGGTGATCAAATACCACCAAAACAAAGCTTTATTTGTGGGAAAAAAAGGATGTAAATTTTGTTTGGGTACAACGTCACACGACCGTGAAATTGTCAGTTAAAGCGACGCAGTGCCGTATCGCAAAAAATGGCCCGGTCATTAAGGGGGCAAATCCTTCTGGTCCTTAAGTGGTTAAGGGGCACTGGTCATGATAACAGTATGATGGGAAAGCAAAAGAAAGGTAATAAAAAGCTGATAAACACTATAGTTAACACTCCTGGATACTAAAGTTAATGCTAAAAAACAAAATAACTGCGCCTAGTGCTGGAAAAAATATGTGAACCAAAAAATGTGCAGATCAGTGCAATAATAAAAAACAGCAGCAGTCACAGATACCCCCACACTAAAAAACTGATATATTACCCCCAATATGTTGCGCTGTTATATTCACATAAAACATGCAAATCACAGTTAAATCAAAAATGTGATAAGTCATCATACAAAGTTCAATATTAAAATCAATAAAATATATCCGCTACTGAAAACCTGTGTAAAAAAAAATCTCCTTCATCGGCAACCCTCCGAAGACGGTCTGTGGAATGAAACGCGCAAGGGCATAGCCTAGCGGTGACGTCATCACGCTGGCGTCGGTTTCTATTTCATGCATATGCCACTTCCACTATTGTGAGTATATTATACCTATTTAAATAAAGCTTGGTTGTAGTGCAAGTTTGGGCAGACCTGCGGGGTCTTGGGCTCTGGTAAGCGAGCTGTGATGGGATCACGGTTAACAGTGTTCGGTGAAGGAGATTTTTTTACATCGGTTTTCACAAGTGTATATATTTATTGGTTTCACCATTGGACTTTGTATGAGGACTTTTCACATTATTGATTTAAATGTGATGTGCATGTTTTACGTAAAAATAACAGTGTAACGCATTGGGGGTATACTAAAGTTTAAGTGCTGCTTTGCTCTGCATGAACAGCAAAACAAGTACCAAAAGGGTCACAGGATGGGCACGAGGGGTCTGCTTTCTGATTCTGGACATGACATCACCTAGGAAAAGAGGGGTCTGGTTTCTGATTCTGGACATGACATCACCTAGGAAAAGAGGGGTCTGCTTTCTGATTCTGGACATTACATTACCTAGAAAAAGAGGGGTCTGCTTTCTGATTCTGGACATATCACCTAGGAAAAGAGGGGTCTGCTTTCTGATTCTGGACATATCACCTAGGACAAGAGGGGTCTGCTTTCTGATTCTGGACATATTACCTAGGACAAGAGGGGTCTGCTTTCTGATTCTGGACATATTACCTAGGACAAGAGGGGTCTGCTTTCTGATTCTGGACATATCACCTAGGACAAGAGGGGTCTGCTTTCTGATTCTGGACATGACATTACCTAGGAAAAGAGGGGTCTGCTTTCTGATTCTGGACATGACATTACCTAGGAAAAGAGGGGTCTGCTTTCTGATTCTGGACATGACATTACCTAGGAAAAGAGGGGTCTGCTTTCTGATTCTGGACATGACATTACCTAGGAAAAGAGGGGCATGCTTTCTGATTCTGGACATATCACCTAGGAAAAGAGGGGTCTACTTTCTGATTCTGGACATATCACCTAGGAAAAGAGGGGTCTACTTTCTGATTCTGGACATGACATTACCTAGGAAAAGAAGGGTCTGCTTTCTGATTCTGGACATGACATTACCTAGGAAAAGAGGGGTCTGCTTTCTGATTCTGGACATGACATTACCTAGGAAAAGAAGGGTCTGCTTTCTGATTCTGGACATGACATTACCTAGGAAAAGAAGGGTCTGCTTTCTGATTCTGGACATGACATCACCTAGGAAAAGAGGGGTCTGCTTTCTGATTCTGGACATTACACCACCTAGAAAAAGAGGGGTCTGCTTTCTGATTCTGGACATGACATCACCTAGGAAAAGAGGGGTCTGCTTTCTGATTCTGGACATTACACCACCTAGGAAAAGAGGGGTCTGCTTTCTGATTCTGGACATGACATTACCTAGAAAAAGAGGGGTCTGCTTTCTGATTCTGGACATATCACCTAGGAAAAGAGGGGTCTGCTTTCTGATTCTGGACATGACATTACCTAGGAAAAGAGGGGTCTGCTTTCTGATTCTGGACATGACATTACCTAGGAAAAGAGGGGTCTACTTTCTGATTCTGGACATATCACCTAGGAAAAAAGGGATTTTTATAACAGCTTACCTGTAAAATCCTTTTCTTGGAGTACATCACGGGACACAGAGCGACTTAGTCATTACTAATGGGTTATATAGATACCTCAGGTGCTGGCACTGGCAACTTCCAAAACTGGAAGTACCCTCCCCTATATAAGCCCCTCCCATCCGGGAGTACCTCAGTTTTGTAGCAAAGCAATAAGTGTCCCAAAAAGAGGGGTGGGAGCTCTGTGTCCCGTGATGTACTCCAAGAAAAGGATTTTACAGGTAAGCTGTTATAAAAATCCCTTTTTCTTTTCGTACATCACGGGACACAGAGCGACTTAGTCATTACTAATGGGACGTCCCAAAGCAATGCCAAATGAGGGGAGGGATACACTATACATAAGCTGGGCGCCATCAGGCATGAGGATCTTTTGCGGCCTGCAACACACTGCGCCCAAAGGCGACATCCTCCTGACTTCTAACGTCTACCTGGTAGAATCTAGTAAACGTGTGTACTGAAGACCATGTTGCGGCCTTACAGATCTGGGCCAGGGAGGCTTGGTGATGCACTGCCCATGAAGTTCCAACTGCTCTTGTGGAGTGCGCCCTAACTTTGAATGGAGGCGGTCTCCTTCTCAAGCCATAGGCTTGTATTATGACCTGTCGAATCCACTTGGCTAAAGTAGATTTTGATGCTGCCTGACCCTTTCTGGGGCCTTCCGGCAGAACAAACAAAGTATCCGTTCTACGAATCTGAGCAGTGGCTTTTAGATAAGCTTTAACTGCTCTTACTACATCCAAAGAATGCAATAACTTTTCCTCTACCGAACTAGGTTTGGGAAAAAAAGAAGGAAGAACCATATCTTGGTTCAAATGAAACCTCGATACCACCTTAGGAAGAAAGGCTGGATGAGGACGTAATACTACTCTGTCCTTATGGACAACCAGATATGGCTCCTTACAGGACAAGGCGGCTAATTCCGATACTCTTTTAGCCGAACAAATGGCTACTAAGAAAATCAATTTCCTGGTGAGAAGAACCAAGGAAATGTGCTGCAATGGTTCAAATGGTTGTTTCTGTAGAACCGACAGAACCAGGTTTAAGTCCCATGGACATATGGGAATACTAACCGGAGGGCTAATACGCATCACTCCTTGTATAAAGGCTTTGACTAAAGAATGCAAAGCCAAGGGCCTTTGAAAAAATATTGACAAGGCCGAAATCTGACCCTTGATAGTACTCAAGGCCAGCTTCCTATCTACAGCCCACTGTAGGAAGTCCAGAATCCTACCTATTACGTACTTACGTGGATGCCATTTCTTGGCCTCACACCACGTAATGTACGCCTTCCAGATTCTATAGTAGATCTGCCTGGATACCGGCTTCCTGGCATTGATCATGGTAGATACCACAGGATTAGAGAGCCCTCTCTTTTTTAGAATGTGGGCTTCAATAGCCAGGCCGTCAAACCTAGGGCTGGTAAGGAAGGGTGGTATATCGGTCCTTGCGAAAGAAGGTCCGGACGATGTGGGAGGGTCCAAGGACTCCTCACTGACATTTTTACAATCTCCGCGTACCATGCCCTTCGGGGCCACGCTGGAGCCACCAGAATCACTGGTTTCTTTTCTACCCTGATTCTGCGGATTAATCGCGGTAACAATTGTGGCGGTGGGAATGCATATATCAGCTTGAACTGATCCCAAGGGAACACTAGGGCATCCGAGCCGCAAGCTAGGGGATCCCTTGTGCGAGACACAAATTTGTCCACCTTTGCGTTGAATCTGGATGCTAGCAGATCTACATCCGGTGTTCCCCACCGCTGGCATATTGCCTGGAAAACCTCGGGGTGAAGAGACCATTCCCCCGGGCATAATTGCTGGCGACTTAACCACTTAAGCCCCGGACCATTTGGTAGCTAAAGGACCAGAGGTGAATTCAGAATTTTGCACTGCGCTGCTTTAACTGTAAATTGTGCGGACATGCAATGTTGTACCCAAACGAAATTTGCGTCCTTTTCTTCCCACAAATAGAGCTTTCTTTTAATGGTATTTGATTGCCTCTGCGATCTTTATTTTTTGCGATATAAACGGAAAAAGACCGAAAATTTTGAAAAAAAATGATATTTTCTACTTTTTGTTATAAGAAAAATCGAATAAACTCAATTTTAGTCATACATTTAGGCCAAAATGTATTCAGCCACATGTCTTTAGTAAAAAAAATGTCAATAAGCGTATATTTATCGGTTTGCGCAAAAGTTATAGCGTTTACAAACTAGGGTACATTTTCTGGAATTTACACAGCTTTTAATTTATGACTGCCTATCTCATTTCTTGAGGTGCTAAAATGGCAGGGCAGTACAAACCCCCCCCCCAAATGACCCCATTTTAGAAAGTAGACACCCCAAGGAAATTGCTGAGAGGCATGTTGAGCCCATTGAATATTTTTTTTTTTGTCCCAAGTGATTGAATAATGACCAAAAAAATAAATAAATTACAAAAAGTTGTCACTAAATGATATATTGCTCACACATGCCATGGTTATATGTGGAATTGCACCCCAAAATACATTCTGCTGCTTCTCCCGAGTACGGGGATACCACATGTGTGGGACTTTTTAGGAGCCTAGCCACGTACGGGACCCCGGAAACCAAGCACCGCCTTCAGGATTTCTAAGGGCGCAAATTTTTGATTTCACTCCTCACTACCTATCACAGTTTTGAAGGCCATAAAATGCCAAAATAGCACAAAACCCCCCCAAATGACCCTATTTTGGAAAGTAGACACCCCAAGCTGTTTGCTGAGAGGCATGGTGAGTATTTTACAGCTCTCATTTGTTTTTGAAAATGAAGAAAGAACATTTTATTTTTTTTTTTATTTTTTTTTCCAATTTTCAAAACTTTGTGACAAAAAGCGAGATCTGCAAAATACTCACAATACCTCTCAGCAAATAGCTTGGGGTGTCTACTTTCCAAAATGGGGTCATTTGGGGGGGTTTTGTGCCATCTGGGCATTCCATGGCCTCCGAAACTGTGATAGGCAGTGAGAAGTGAAATCAAAAATTGACACCCTTAGAAAGCCTGAAGGCGGGTGATTGGTTTTTGGGGTCCCGTACGCGGCTAGGCTCCCAAAAAGTCTCACACATGTGGTATCCCCGTACTCAGGAGAAGCAACAGAATGTATTTTGGGGTGTAATTCCACATATGCCCATGGCATGTTTGAGCAATATATCATTTAGTGACAACTTTGTGCAAAAAAAAAATAAAAAATAAAAAAATTGTCGTCTTTTTTTCCGCAACTTGTGTCAACATATAAAATATTCCATGGACTCGACATGCCTCTCAGTATATAGCTTGGGGTGTCTACTTTCCAAAATGGGGTCATTTGGGGGGGTTTTGAACTGTTCTGGCATTTTATACACAACATTAGGAAGCTTACATCCACTCTTCTAACCACTTGAAGACAAAGCCCTTTTTGACACTTTTTGTTTACATGAAAACATATTTTTTTTTGCAAGAAAATTATGTTGAACCCCCAAACATTATATATATTTTTAAAGCAAAGGCCCTACAGAATAAAATGGTGGGTGTTGCATTTTTTTTTTCTACACAGTATTTGCGCAGCGATTTTTCAAACGCATTTTTTTGGGAAAAAATACACTTTTTTTAATTTTAATGCACTAAAACACACTATATTGCCCAAATGTTTGATGAAATAAAAAAGATGATCTTAGGCCGAGTACATAGATACCAAACACGACATGCTTTAAAATTTCGCACAAACGCGCATTGGCGACAAACTACATACATTTTTAAAAGCCTTTAAAAGCATTTACAGGTTACCCCGTTAGATTTACAGAGGAGGTCTACTGCTAAAATTACTGCCCTCGATCTGACCTTCGCGGTGATACCTCACATGCATGGTGCAATTGCTGTTTACATATGACGCCAGACCGACGCTTGCGTTCGCCATTGGGCAAGAGCAGGGCAGGACAGGGGTGCTTTTTTTTTTTTTTTTTTTTTATTATTAATTTTGCTTTTTTATTTTATTTTTAAACTGTTGCTTCCATATTTATTTTTATCACTTTTATTGTTATCTCAGGGAATGTAAATATCCCCTATGATAGCAATAGGTAATGACAGGTACTCTTTTTTGAAAAAACTGGGGTCTATTGGACCCTAGATCTTTCCTCTGCGCTCAAAGCATCTGACCACACCAAGATCGGTGTGATAAAATGCTTTCCCAATGGCGCTTTTTATATCCGGGGGGGGGGGGACATTCCCTCCCACTGCTTGTAAAAGCAGTCCAGAGGCTAATTAGCCACTAGGATTGCTTTTACATGAAAGCCGGCCGCTGGCTGAAAAGAATGATACCAAGATGATACCTAAACCCGCAGGCATCATTCTGGTATAAACATTCAAAGTCCAGCAACATACCAGTACGTTGCTGGTCCTTGTTGGACATGTATTGTAATCTTTTTTTTCATGCAGCCTGTTGGCTGAACGAAAAAAAAAGATTGATCGGTGGGTATGCCCACCATTAGAATACCGCCCTTCATCCACCCATTTCTAATGATGGGCATACATGCACCATTTATATATGCCGAAGCATGGGGGCATCTTCTCGCAAAAGTTATGCCGCGTACACATGGTCAGACTTTTCCACGGGCAAGCCTCCGTCGGAATTTCGACCGTATATACGCGGCATTAGGAGCAAAATCGCTCCTCCGCTCCTGCTGCCCCAATGCTTCGGCATATATGCTTTTTTTTTTTTTTTTTTTTTTTTTTAAACTGTGGTGGTGAAATCACCTCCTACAGCACTGGAGTCGCAGGGATCAGGCCTGTCTCTGCGAACGCTGCAGTTATGTGTGTTGTGTTTTGCAAGTGACAGTGATCGATCGATACTGCACTTGGGTGGCCTGGGCTGGACGGAGGGGCAAAATGCAGGTGCTAGCAGGTATCTGGGCTGATCCCGCTAACACTGTGTTTTTGGGAACCCTAAACTGCTGGGGACGCTAGTATAGATCTGATCAGATCAGATATTGATCTGTTCAGATACTATACCACTAAGGGAGGTGTATGCTTCACGCGTGGGTGTTAGCGCTACTGGCACTAACCTGACGCTGCCTGGGGTGTGACGCAGACCCTCTCTGACGCTAAAACCTAACTGATATCACCCGCCGGGCGATCAGGGGGTTAAACCTTTATTGGGTTATATACGGCGGGTGCCCTGACACTATAAAAAGCAAACTAACTAACCAGCGTCACCCGTAACACTTATATGATGATCACTGGTGAAAGGGTTAACTGGGGGCAATTAGGGGGTTAAAACCTTTATTAGGTAATATATGGGGGTACCTGACGCTATAAAAACCTGCGGCGAACCTAAAAAAAATTACTCGCTACCGATCAGCATCACCGACGCTAAGACATCGATCAGAAAAATGATTGCTTAGTGACGGCGGTGCTAGGGGGTGAAAGGGTTATCTGGGGGTGATCAGGGGGTTAAACCTTTATTAGGGGGGGTTAGGGGGCTACACTGGACCTAAAACTAAATGTAGTGACACTTTTACAGTCACAAATGTCACCGATTGCAGTGATCACTAAATAAATGGTCACTGTAATCAGTGACACTGTGACTGGGGGCTGGGGGGGGGCTGGGGGGCGATCTGGGGGTGTCTGGGGGGGGCGATTTATGTGCCTATGTGTCCTGGTGTCAGTGTAGTGTTGTGTGTACTAACCTGGCATCTTCTCCTGTACGGCGCTCGGTATATGTGAGCGCCCCAGGAGAGATGACATCACTTCCTCCTTCCTGGCAGGCAGGGGAAGCTCTCTCATTCGCCGGGAGCGATCGAGAGGGGGTGGCCGGAATCGAACGGCCGTCCCCTCATGCCGAATCGCTCCCGAAGGTAAAACGACCACCCACTGTAAAGAAGGGGGGTCCGATCGGACCCCCCAACTATACAAAGGCAATCACGTATATGTACGTGATTCTGCCTGTCGGTGCCATTCTGCTGACGTATATTTACAGTGGGCGGTCGTTAAGTGGTTAAAAAGTCCGCTCTCCAATTTTCCACTCCTGGGATGAAAACCGCGGATATGGCTGGGACATATCTTTCTGCCCATTCCAGGATGCAATTCGCTTCCCTCTGGGCTGCACGACTCCTGGTGCCACCCTGGTGATTGATATATGCCACTGCTGTGGCATTGTCTGATTGAATTCTGACAGGGGACCCTTGGAGTTTGGATGTCCATGCTACTAGGGCACACCGGGCTGCTCGCATCTCCAAGAGATTGATGGGCAGGGCCTTCTCTGCTTCTGACCACTTGCCCTGGAGAGACCATTGCTCCAGTACTGCCCCCCAGCCTATGAGGCTGGCATCTGTAGTGACCACCTTCCAAGAAACCGGACTGAAGGGTTTCCCTTTTTCCAGATTCTGGGGCACCAACCACCAATGGAGGCTCTTGCGAACGGAAGGGGACAGGGACATTGGTAAGTCTAAAGCCTGAACTTTTTTGTTCCAGGCTGACAGTATGGCCCTCTGCAAGTTCCTTGAATGGAATTGACCGTAGGGTACCGCTTCGAATGAAGCCACCATTTTTCACAGCAGCCTCATGCACAGGCGTATGGATGGTTTTCTTTTTGTACCCACTAAGTGGGTCAAATCTTTCAAAGACGACACCTTCTCTGGAGGTAAGAAAATCTTTCTCTGATTTGAATCCAGCCTTAGCCCTAAGTATTCCAGACTTTTGACTGGTCTTAGAGCTGACTTGTCCCGGTTGATAATCCAACCGTGATATTCCAGATACTTGATTGTCTTGTGAATAGCTACCTCCAGCTTTTCCACTGAGTGGTCTATTAGTAGCAGGTCGTCTAGATATGCCATTATCGTTAAACCTTGTGTTCTTAGATTGGCCAATAGTGGGGCCAGAATTTTTGTGAACACTCGTGGTGCTGTGGCCAGACCGAAAGGTAAGGCTCTGAACTGAAAATGGCGCCCTTCTACTGCAAAGCGTAGAAACTTCTGGTGGGCCGGAAAGATGGGAATATGCAGATAAGCATCCCTTATGTCAATCGAGGCTAACCATTCCTGCCCTTGTAGGGCGGTGGCCACCGATCGGATCGACTCCATCCGAAAAGTCCTGATATTTAGGAACTTGTTTAGCCCTTTTAGATTTAATATGGGCCTCACGTCCCCATTTGGTTTGGGGACTGTGAAAAGGTTCGAGTAAAACCCGAACCCGCTTTCTTCCAGGGGAACCTTCATGATTACCCCTTGGAGCAATAGTTGTTCTAGTGCCAGAAGGAGGGATCCTCTCTTCTGGGGATCGCTTGGCACGTTTGACCTCATAAATTGGGCAGGAGGAGTGTCTTTTAACTCCAGCTTGTATCCCAGACTTACTGCGGAGAGCACCCATCTGTCTCTGATGGTGTCCCGCCAGGTCTCTGTGAACAACTGAAGTCTTCCCCCCACCCGATTGAGTGGGGGCAACCCTTCATGACTTGGGGGGAGGTTTTGTACCTCTCTTGACCCAGGGTTTCTTGTTACCCTGTGATTGTCCCCGATTTCTGCCCCCTGAATTTGACCGCGGAGGCCGTCGGAACTGTTTCACAGCCGATGTGCCAGGGACTGGAGAAGTAGGCCTCTTAAAAGAAGGACTTCTACTCTTGTTCTTAACCGGTAAGAGTGAACTTTTACCGGCAGAAATTTTCTGGATATATTTGTCCAGATCTTCTCCAAATAAGCGTTCTCCATGAAATGGGAAGCTAACCAGCAATTTCTTACAGGGGGCTTCAGCAGACCAGTTTTTGAGCCATAGAAGCCTACGCATATGTACTACAGACAGCGTAAAGCGGGAGGCCTGTTGTATTGTATCCTTTATGGCGTCCACCGCAAAACACAAGGCTCTAGGTAGGTCAGCTAGGGCAAGAGCCTGCTGATCTGGTAAGTCCCTTAAGACTTGTTTCAACTGATCTTTCACCGCTTGGCAGACTCCAATCGCTGCTACTGCAGGTTGTGTCACCATGCTTGCTGTAGAGAAAGCAGATTTTAGTAGAGACTCCAATTTTTTATCTATTGGGTCTTTGAACATTGGAACATTATCTACTGGACATGTCAGTGATTTGTTCACACAAGAGATGGCTGCGTCCACTGTAGGGACCCTCCATTTTTTTATGAACTTATCCTCCATGGGATAGATCACTGGAAATCTCTTGGGGGGAGTAAATATTTTATCAGGATGCTCCCAATCCTGGTAAATAAGCCCTTCCAATAAAGGGTGGATTGGGAAGGAACAGACAGCCTGGGGAGCTTTCAGCGACCCCAGCGAGGAAACCGTAGTGATTGATGGTTCCGCCAGAGGCATTTTAAATGCTGATCGGACCATGTTAGTCAGAGACTGAACCCATAATCTTTCAGCCTGAGATGCTGAGAAAGGTTCTTCCACTGTTGATTCCTCTAACTGAATCAACCTCATCCTGATCCCCTTCAGGTAGGTCGATCTCTGTGTGAGGCTGTTCCTCCACTAACACGCACTCTGAAGGAGGAGACGGAGATCGGACGCGCTTTCCCTGTGACAGGGAAGCAGCAATCAATGCTGTTAATCTCTCTTCCAATCCTCCCAGAGTTGAGGATAAAACCTCCTCTGTTATATATACAGGAGCAGGTGGACTGGGGACTGGGGACGGCTACTGACCTCTGAATTTTCAGGGGAGATTGGTGCAGTACAAGCATGCCCAATATCCTCAGAGCCCGATGGAGACCCCTTTGGCTTCCTGGAAGACTTATTTCCGGAGCGTCTGGACGACATATCCTTTAAGCACAAAGCTGAGGTATTCCCGTCGTCATACACCAATTTTGCTGGTAATAGTCTAACACAGTTGCTGCTATATACCAGCTGGTGTCCACTAAAGTGCCTTTCTATGGGGATGCCTGCATCAACCGCCTCTGTGTGCCACCGTTTTGTTGCTAGCTCTGTTTGCATCCAGCTGACACTTGTACTGTGTCTTTTATACATGCTGGGACGCCTGCACATGCGCAGAAGCGCCGCGGCGCGCATCGAGCGTCATCCACCCGCCCCTTTTTTTCATAGGAGGCGCGTGCACGCGCCCGCGCCCGTGCGCCATTGGCGCCCTTTTCGAAACCAAGCAGGGACTAGGAGCCAGGGCCCTTTTTGCCGGAGGGCCTGTGCGGTGGATGAGCGCAGCAACAGGGCAGAGGAAGTGGATTCCCACAGAGAACTTTACCAACTGCCTGGATCTTTTGACTTGAGAACCAAAGATCCACATGACAAGAAAAAATGGACCACAGCGGCCTCTAGTGGTTTAACACAGGTACCGCGGTCCTCTTTTTTTTTTTTTTTTCTTGACTACTATTAAAATTTTTACATTTTCCAGTAGTTACAGGCATACACAGATACTAGCGGGAATACCGTTAGGTAACAGACAGAAAGACAAATTAGGCTTGGGGGTCCCCCAATAGAACCAAGTTCCTGGGGGCCCCCACTTACCTGTTCCCCGCCGCAGGACTCTGTTTGGTCCACAGAAGCCCAAACTTCACCTATCACGGCAGGCATTGTAATTAAACCTTCAGGGACTGGGTTCCCAAGGATTCCACTCCCCTGGACCTGTATAGCACCCTGCACAGAAAACATCTTGGTCGTGGGTATGACCAGAGCTCTGGATCCCAGGGTCCAGCCCTCCTAAGAGAGGCATTACAGGCAAAACCTTGCTCTTCTGTTGCAAGGCCCGGGTACCGACCGTTTAGCTATGAAGCTTTTTTGGTGGGATCCGGAACAGCTTACTAAGGCCCGTAAAAGAACCTGTACGCAAGCCCAGTGAAAACACATGTTATTCTTTGGCCAACACCTTAGACACTGGCAAAAAACTGAGGTGCTCCCGGATGGGAGGGGCTTATATAGGGGAGGGTACTTCCGGTTTTGGAAGTTGCCAGTGCCAGCACCTGAGGTATCTATATAACCCATTAGTAATGACTAAGTCGCTCTGTGTCCCGTGATGTACGAAAAAGAAAGAGGGGTCTACTTTCTGATTCTGGACATGACATTACCTAGGAAAAGAAGGGTCTGCTTTCTGATTCTGGACATATCACCTAGGAAAAGAGGGGTCTACTTTCTGATTCTGGACATGACATTACCTAGGAAAAGAGGGGTCTGCTTTCTGATTCTAGACATGAAACCACCTAGAAAAAGAGGGGTCTGCTTTCTGATTCTGGACATGAAACCACCTAGAAAAAGAGGGGTCTGTTTTCTGATTCTGGACATGACATTACCTAGGAAAAGAGGGGTCTGCTTTCTGATTCTGAACATGACATCACCTAGAAAAAGAGGGGTCTGCTTTCTGATTCTGGACATGACATTACCTAGGAAAAGAGGGGTCTGCTTTCTGATCCTGGACATGAAACCACCTAGGAAAAGAGGGGTCTGCTTTCTGATTCTGGACATAAACCACCTAGGAAAAGAGTGTTTCAGACAAAGAGGCCAAACTCATTCAGATAAAGAACACCTCATCCCGTTTAATTGATACAAAAGAATAATGGGAATGATGAGCACCGTAGGTGCCCAGGGATTTTTTGAACGGTGGTCAAATGGGAAAAGATAGAAATACACATAAAATTGTAATTTTTCTATATATACTTATTAAACACCTTTAAAACAAACAGGCATTAAATATAATGACTATCCACATAAAATACATGACACAGGAGTCACAAACATGATGAGCTGCCATCAAGAGTCACTCGACTAGTTTCGCTCGAGTAGAGCTTCTTCAGGAGTTTTAATTGACAATGAGTGCAGATCATACTAAAATATAGAAATGTACATATGTCAAGCAAACATGGATGTGGGGCGAGTTTGTTGTATGTTAGAGAAAACATAGGTATACATTAAGCAAATAGATTGCAAAAATAACAGGTATTGGGAGAATAAGATCTTGAATGTTGAAAAATTTAGTTAGATAGCAAACCATGTGGCACAAAATAATTAATACAAAAGTGATCACGACTTGAATGACAAAACTAAACTCACCAGGGAACTCCGTTTTGCACAAAAAGCAGAAGGTCAAAGACAGGAATATAAAACGTTCCAAAGGATATCTTGAAAGAAACAACCCACAAGAGGAAGCGGCCATCCAGAATATCAAAGCCACAGAGAGCAAAGGAAAATATGGTATTGAAACCTACAATGGTGAATAAATAGATATGTTAATGGTATTTCTCGAGGAAAGATGTCCCCATTCACAGCAACTTAGCATTAGCATGGATGAAAAGTTTCAAAGAATAGGGTCATAAAAGAAGACCGCATAAAAAGCATACCTGATAAATCAGGTAATCAAGCAAAAGTGCCAATAAATTTAGTTTCGATGGGTTATAGGAAGCCTCAATCAGCAGCTTGTGGAAAAGTTGAATCTGGTTGTGGATGATCCAGCTTAGCCAATCATCCAGTGTTGGTGAAGGCAAACCACAACACTGGTGTGCTGAAGGTAAAAAAATAAGAAATGATGCAATATGACCCTATTCTTTGAAACTTTTCATCCATGCTAATGCTAAGTTGCTGTGCATGGGGACATCTTTCCTCGAGAAATGCCACTAACATATCTATTTATTCACCATTGTAGGTTTCAATACCATATTTGCCGTTGCTCTCTGTGGCTTTGATATTCTGGATGGCCGCTTCCTCTTGTGGGTTGTTTCTTTCAAGATATCCTTTGGAACGTCTTATATTCCTGTCTTTGACCTTCTGCTTTTTGTGCAAAACGGAGTTCCCTGGTGAGTTTAGTTTTGTCATTCAAGTCGTGATCACTTTTGTATTAATTATTTTGTGCCACATGGTTTGCTATCTAACTACATTTTTCAACATTCAAGATATTATTCTCCCAATACCTGCTATTTTTGAAATCTATTCCTATGTTTTTTGTTTTTTTTTTAAAAGGTGAATTTTTTATTTATTTTTTATTTCTATGTTTTCTCTAACATACAACAAACTCGCCACACATCCATGTTTGCTTGACATATGTAAATTTCTATATTTTAGTATGATCTGCGCTCATTGTCAATTAAAACTCCTGAAGAAGCTCTACTCGAGCGAAATTAGTCGAGTGACTCTTGACGGCAGTTCATCATGTTTGTGACTCCTGTGTCATGTATTTTATGTGGATAGTCATTATATTTAATGCCTGTTTGTTTTAAAGGTGTTTAATAAAATTGTAATTTTTCTATATACACTTGTGCATTTCTATCTTTTCCCATTTGAACACCGTTCAAAAATTCCCTGGGCACCTGCGGTGCTCATCATTCCCATTATTCTTTAGGAAAAGAGGGGTCTGCTTTCTGATTCTGGACATGACATCACCTAGGAAAAGAGGGGTCTGCTTTCTGATTCTGGACATGACATTACCTAGGAAAAGAGGGGTCTGCTTTCTGATTCTGGACATGACATCACCTAGGAAAAGAGGGGTCTGCTTTCTGATTCTGGACATGACATCACCTAGGAAAAGAGGGGTCTGCTTTCTAAATCTGGACATGACATTACCTAGCCGGTTAACGACTGGCTCCTGCACATATACGTCGGCAGAATGGCATGGCTGGGCAGAGTAACGTATATTTACGCCACTTTAAAATTCCCGCTGTGCGGGCGGACGCGCCCCTGCTGCGAGCTCCGTGACCGTGCCCGCGGACTCGATGTCCCACGATCGGGGCACAGAGCTGCAGAAAGTGTAAACAAGCATCTCCCCGTTCTGCCTAGTGACATGTCACTGATCGAATGCTCCCTCTCATCGGGAGCAGAGATCAGTGACGTGTCACTCATAGCCCCCATAACAGTAAGAATCACTCCCTAGGTCACACTTAACCCCTGCCAGTGTCATTTTTACAGTAATCAGTGCATTTTTATAGCACTGATCGCTGTAAAAATGACAATGGTTCCAAAATGGTGTCAAAAGTGTCCGATGTGTCCGCCATAATGTCGCAGTCACGATAAAAATCGCTGATCGCCGCCATTACTAGTTAACAAAAAAAAATGAATAAAAATGCCATAAAACTATCCCCTATTTTGTAGACGCTATAACTTTTGCGCAAATCAATCAATAAATGCTTATTGCGATTTTTTACGTATCGGCATAAACTGAGGATTTTTTTTTATTTTTTTATATATATTTTTTGGGGATATTTATTATAGCAAAAAGTAAAAAATATTGAATTTTTTTAAAAAATTGTCGCTCTATTTTTGTTTATAGCACAAAAAATAAAAACCGCAGAGGTGATCAAATACCACCAAAAGAAAGCTCTATTTATGGGTAAAAAAGGACGTCAATTTTGTTTGGGAGCCACGTCGCGCGACCGCGCAATTGTCAGTTAAAGCGACGCAGTGCCGAATCGCAAAAAAGTGGCCTGGTCTATGACCAGCAAAATGGTCCGGGGCTGAAGCGGTTAAGTGGCTAGGAAAAGAGGGGTCTGCTTTCTGATTCTGGACATGACATCACCTAGAAAAAGAGGACCTATAAAATACAAGTAAACGTGAACTTACGGTGGTCTCCAAAACGTGGCTTTTTGATTTCATGGAGTTTGGTGTCGGATTTGCTGAGAGATCTAAGCTGGGTTTGACGCAGCAGGGTCTGGAAAATGACACAGACAGTCAAAGACAAAAATAAAAAAGTACCAAAAGAGTCTAACAAATTCTACTACTATGGCAGAACGCTAAAGCACAACGGTCAACGACGGAAAGAAAAAAAAAACTGATCGCTGTTCAGTTTTCACAATCGGGCTATGCTTGCCAAGGATTCATTGAAAAGAATGGTTTTTATTTTAGCTTGCATAGAGTCGCGAAGGGTTAGAACCTTTGTCAGGCTTTAAAATGACTTACATTCAGCCAGGGGGGTTGAAGGAACCTAAAATAAAAAAGGCACAGATTCCTCCACCCTCCCTCCATGCCAACGTGCATCCGCTTCTATGCCTGGTATGCTCAGAAAGTGAAAAGGAACAAAGTGGGGCTGGCAGGATCACCATGTATTTGCTTCTCATTGTAATAAGGCTTTACCTGTAGATTCTGGAAATATCTCCTAAACATGCACGGATTTTACATCGGAAACCTGATCAGAGCCGAATCCGGCTTTGTTCGGGTCTCAGCCTAGCCGGCGGACGCACTGGCTGGTGGCTCAGGTCTCCCGGTGGGACGGGAAGAGCGGCGAAAGGCGGCGGGACCTCCTTTAGGATAACAGCTGATCGGCTTTTAGCCCCATCGGTTGTTATCACTAAAGAGCCAACCACTCGCTCTAAAAAACGGTTTCCGGGGTGATGTGTGCAGCTGCAGGCATCACCCCGGTATAACCCCTTCAAGCCACGAACGCAAATTTGCGTACGGTTGGCGTGAAGGGGTTAATTTCCCTAAGAAGGGGGAACTTACTCCCTTTAAAATAATAAAAATAACGTTTTGGCTGTCCGTACACTTTAAATGATCACATATGTGCAGGCTTACAAATGGGAAAAAAAAAAAGTGTGTGTGGAGATGGGCTTAAAGTGGATGTAAACCCCATTCCTGAGCCAGGCACATATATCTGTAGTGTTTACTTATCTCTCTCCAAAGCCCTAAGTTCCGTGGCTTTCTCCTGCTCCGTTCTTCTGTTGTTATCAGCCAGATAACTTCTGACAAGTGCTCTGTCAACTTAGATAAAACCAGGCTGAATTGTGTGTGTTGGGGGTGTGTTCTAGAAATAGATTAGCAGAGATCTTGTCTATTCACAGCACAGCTCTGCAAGTCTCTGCCTATGTGGAGGAGGGGGGGGGGGGGAGTGTGCTTTTCCTCCCTCCAATCAGCTGTCTCACGGTGTATGGCAAGAATCCACACCCACAGGTGAATCAAAAAGAGAAAATTCTAACGGGATGTCCACTTTCTGAACAGTATATAAAGCTGAAGATATGGATGTAAAACTTAAGTAGGAGGATTTGTTTCATCTCTGTGTATCATCTGAGGCAGTTCACTTCACTGGGTATATGTGAGGATTTACATCCACTTTAAGATTAATAAGGCCAGTAAAAATAAAGTCTTCATAGGCAAGCCTACAGAATTACAATATTAATACACAATTATTCCTCTACTCATCAGTATTAGAATTTACCACATCCACAAGGGCCACCCCATTGGGATGGACATTCCTCATCCTCCTCTTCCTTCTCTTCCTCCTAAACAGGGGCAAAACATATATCAGATATCAACATCACCTTCCAACACCTAATCCACCTTTTTTTCACATAAAATCAATATTTCAGTAAACAGACTTTTTAATAAACCACATGAATACATTTCAAACGCGTCACAATAAATAGCAACAGTATCAATAATTAGCCCTGGTTCACACCGGTGCAGTTTTGAAATTGCGCTACTTCAGCGTGATTTTAAAGCCGCAGTTCGCACTGCCGATTTTATAGTAGCTTGTGACTTTATTTAACAGAAGTCTATGCAAGTCACAATTAAAATCGGTAAAAAGCGGTGCAGGAACCTTTTTCATAAACGCTGTGTCATGAACGGTTCCATAGCCGGCAATGGGGTGCGGCTTGTCATGCGGTTTGGAACTGTCAAACCGCATGATAAGTTGCACCGGTGTAAACAGGGCTAAAAAAAACATTTCTCCCTTTACCATTGAACGCACTTCCTGTCCTAGAGTGACAACTTTGCTCCTTCATTGAAACAATACAACGAGTGAGCGTTGTCACCCCAGGACAGGATATGTGTTACTGGCGGGATCACCAGGTGAAAATAGCAAGCTTCAATGTTTGTTTAACCCCTTCCCAGCCAGTGTCATTAGTACAGAAACAGTGCATATTTGTTTAGCACTGATCACTGTATTAGGGTCACTGGTTCCTGCAAAGTGTCAAAAGTGTCAGTTAGTGTTCCATTGTCCGCCGAAATATCGCAGTCCCGCTATGTCGCTGATCGCCACCATTACAAGTGCAGTAAAACCTTCGTTTGAGAGTAACTTGGTTTGAGAGCGTTTTGCAAGACAAGCAAAATGTGTCATTAGTACAGTGACAGTGCAAATTTTTGTTTTAGCACTGATCACTGTATTAGGGTCACTGGTTCCCGCAAAGTGTCAGTTAGTGTTCGATTGTCCGCCGCAATATCGCAGTCCCGCTATGCCGCTGATCGCCACCATTACAAGTGCAGCAAAACCTTGGTTTGAGAGCGTTTTGCAATACAAGCAAAAAATTTTTAAATAAAATTTGACTTGAGATACAAGCGCTGTCTTAATATACAAGTAGCGTCATGTCACAACTGAGTATAAAATAGAAGAGAGGCGCCTCTAAGTGTAGCAATTTGGTTACATTTAATGAAGGTACAACATTTAGCAACTCACATGGTTGATGATTAAAAGAGGAACATCCAAGTATACAGGCATCCAGGGTAAAGCGATCCACATAGACCATCCTCCTCACCACCATCGACGTCCTCCCTTCCACTCTGCGCTCCACGAGCGCTTTAAGATCGCTCTCCTGCAGGGTAGTCTTCCCGGTCATGATTGCAGACTGACAGCGGTGAGAGCCAGAGGTGAGGAGGACGGTCTATGTGGACAGTATTATCCATGTGCCCCTTTTAATCCTCAACCATGTGAGTTTGCTAAATGTTGTACCTTCATTAAATGGTAACCATATTGCTACATTTACAGACGCCTCTCTTCTCTTTTATACTCTGGAGCTCCTGCTGGATTTTGCTCCTAATCCCCTATATGGAGGCTTCCATTTGTGGATGGACATTTTATGGTTACACAATCACATTGCTATAATCTTTTTATATGAACTATAAACTGAAGGACTTATAAATATATAGTTGTGGAACGAATCATCTGAGTTTCCATTATTTCTTATGGGCAAATTCACTTTGATATAAAAGTCCTTAGGATTACAAGAATGTTTCCGAAAGGAATTATGCTCACAATCCAAGGTTTTACTGTATAAAGTAAGGAAAAATTCCATAAATATGTACTGTAGTTTGTAGACGCTATAACGTTTGCACAAACCAATCAATATACGCTTAATGGGATTTTGTTTACCAAAAATATGTAGCAGAATACATAATGGCCTAAATTGATGAAGCAATGCAAAGTGGTATACCGCGCAAAAAAAAAAAGAAGTAAAAAACGTAATAAGAAACAGCAGCGACAGACCATGTGATAAAACCATAGTAGACATAAAAAAATCGTGCTATAATCAAGGTGAGAATAAAAAATGTAATATGCAATGAAGGGAATAGACTATTACGTATGCTTGAAAGAATGGAAAAAGAGGCAATCAGATGGAATGACATAGATGGTAAAAATGTGAGTTGGGTATCCTGTAGGAATCTTTCCGATCTTCAGCTAGCTCCAGAGGCTTTGGTGGATTACCTTACCCTGCAGAGGTTTACCTGCATGCACATGTGACCTCACGAGCAATAGGAGGTCCACATCATCTGGTAAGAGCTTCTTGGTGGTGGAACCCCTCTGGAAAAAATATCTTGCTGGGAGGTTTTCTTTATACATCCATCCCGTGGACTTTCACTTATATGTACTTTCCAAGATATTTATCAATATTTAAATTTTTACGATGTAATTTCATCTGATTGCCTTTTTTTTTTTTTTCATTCTTTCAAGGATATGTAATAGACCAGCGATGGAGAACCTTGGCACCCCAGATGTTTTGGAACTACATTTCCCGTGATGCTCAACTACACTGCAGAGTGCATGAGCATCATGGGAAATGTAGTTCCAAAACATCTGGGGGTGCCAAGGTTCCCCATCACTGCAATAGACTATTCCCTTCATTGCATATTTAATTTTAATTCTCACCTTGATTAGCGTGACTTTTTTTTGTTTTTAATCTAAAATAATGAAGAAATTAAATTTAAATTTTTTCATTGGATAGGTTTTATAGCAGAAAGTAAAAAAAATATTATATATATATATATATATATATATATATATATATTTTTTTATTATTATCGCTCTTTTTTTTATATCGCAAAAAATAACCGCAGAGGTGATCAAATACCACCAAAAGTCCCGATATACTGTAAAGCCGTGTACACACGATAGGTTTTACCGATGAAAAATAGTCCGATGGACTGTTTTCATCGGACAAACCGATCGTGTATGGGCCCCATCTGTCTTTTTTCCATCCGTGTTTAAAAATAGAACATGTTTTAAATTTTTCCGATGGTTAAAAAACCGATCGCAAATTACCATCGTCTGTGGGGAACTCCATCGGATAAAAAACCCACGCATGCTCAGAATCAAGTAGACGCATGCTCAGAAGCATTGAACTTAATCTTTCTCGGCTCATCGGAGTGTTTTACGTCACCGCGTTTGGAACGGTCGGTTTTTTGACTGATGGTGTGTAGGCAAGACTGATGGAAGTCAGCGTCATTGGTTTTCCGATGGAAAAAAACATCGGTTTAATAACCATAGGAAATCCGATCGTGTGTACAGGGCTTTAGAGTTCTATTTTGCTGCTTAGTTTTGCATTTATGAATACTTATTTTGGGTCTCTCACATAATTGTTTGGATGCCTTCCCAGCTCTATGCACCGACAATATTTTCTACACTGTGTTTCCATTCATGCCATCCATACTGTGTAATGCCTAGACAGTTGATATATGTTAAACACATTGGGGTTTATTTACGAAAGGCAAATCCACTTTGCACTAAAAGTGCACTTGGAAGTGCAGTCGCTGTAGATCTGAGGGGAAGATCTGAAATGAGGGGAAGCTCTGCTGATTTTATCATCCAATCATGTGCAAGCTAAAATTATGTTCTTTATTTTCCTTGCAGGTCCCCCTCAGATCTACAGCGACAGCACTTCCAAGTGCACTTGTAGTGCAAATTGGATTTGCCTTTCGTAAATAACCCCTATTGTGTAACCCTTCCTGCTATCTGATTTTATTATAAATCTTTGTTACTTACTTTGGTTGTAAAATACACTTTCTATGAAAATTAAGGAATTACAAAAAAAAAAAAAAAAAAACACCATCAAAAGAAAGCTCTATTTGTAGGAAAAAAAATGCCATAATTTTTATTTGGATACAGCGTCGAATGGCAGTGCAGTTGCCAGTTAAAGTGGAGTTCCACCCTAAAAAAATATAAAAAATACACCAAAATCCTGCAAAAAAAAAAATAGAAAATCTTTTTTTTTTTTACTTACCAGAAATATGCGGATCTTCCTAATCTGCCTCTTCCTAGTCCGCGGCAGGTCTTCTTCCACATCCTCCTCGTGTTGTCTTCTGGTGAATGGGGCGCGCTGCCTTCTGGGAACTGTGTGTATCCCAGAAAGCAGCCTCCCATTCACAAAGCACAGCGCGACTCGGGCATGCGCAGTAGGAAACGGGCAGTGAAGCCGCAAGGCTCCACTGCCTGTTTCCCTTAGTGAGGATAGCGGCGCCGGGACCTGCCAGGATCGAGGGATCGGCCTCGGGGGACGGATATCGTGGGCGCCTAGGACAAGTAAGTGTCCTTATTAAAAGTCAGCAGCTACAGTGTTTGTAGCTGCTGACTTTAAAAAATAAATAAAAAAATTGCGGGTGGAACCCCGCTTTAAAGTAATGCAGTATCGCAAAAAATGGTCTGGCCATTAAAGGGGGTAAATCTTCCGGAGGGCAAGTGGTTAAAGGAAATCTGTATTGAGAGAAATATATTATATATATATATATATATATACAGGTCCTTCTCAAAAAATTAGCATATTGTGATAAAGTTCATTATTTTCTGTAATGTACTGATAAACATTAGACTTTCATATATTTTAGATTCATTACACACAACTGAAGTAGTTCAAGCCTTTTCTTGTTTTAATATTGATGATTTTGGCATACAGCTCATGAAAACCCAAAATTCCTATCTCAAAAAATTAGCATATTTCATCCGACCAATAAAAGAAAAGTGTTTTTAATACAAAAAAAGTCAACCTTCAAATAATTATGTTCAGTTATGCACTCAATACTTGGTCGGGAATCTATTTGCAGAAATGACTGCTTCAATGCGGCGTGGCATGGAGGCAACCAGCCTGTGGCACTGCTGAGGTGTTATGGAGGCCCAGGATGCTTCGATAGCGGCCTTAAGCTCATCCAGAGTGTTGGGTCTTGCGTCTCTCAACTTTCTCTTCCCAATATCCCACAGATTCTCTATGGGGTTCAGGTCAGGAGAGTTGGCAGGCCAATTGAGCACAGTAATACCATGGTCAGTAAACCATTTACCAGTGGTTTTGGCACTGTGAGCAGGTGCCAGGTCGTGCTGAAAAATGAAATCTTCATCTCCATAAAGCTTTTCAGCAGATGGAAGCATGAAGTGCTCCAAAATCTCCTGATAGCTAGCTGCATTGACCCTGCCCTTGATAAAACACAGTGGACCAACACCAGCAGCTGACATGGCACCCCAGACCATCACTGACTGTGGGTACTTGACACTGGACTTCAGGCATTTTGGCATTTCCCTCTCCCCAGTCTTCCTCCAGACTCTGGCACCTTGATTTCCGAATGACATGCAAAATTTGCTTTCATCCGAAAAAAGTACTTTGGACCACTGAGCAACAGTCCAGTGCTGCTTCTCTGTAGCCCAGGTCAGGCGCTTCTGCCGCTGTTTCTGGTTCAAAAGTGGCTTGACCTGGGGAATGCGGCACCTGTAGCCCATTTCCTGCACACGCCTGTTCACGGTGGCTCTGGATGTTTCTACTCCAGACTCAGTCCACTGCTTCCGCAGGTCCTCCAAGGTCTGGAATCGGTCCTTCTCCACAATCTTCTTCAGGGTCCGGTCACCTCTTCTCGTTGTGCAGCGTTTTCTGCCACACTTTTTCCTTCCCACAGACTTCCCACTGAGGTGCCTTGATACAGCACTCTGGGAACAGCCTATTCGTTCAGAAATTTCTTTCTGTGTCTTACCCTCTTGCTTGAGGGTGTCAATGATGGCCTTCTGGACAGCAGTCAGGTCGGCAGTCTTACCCATGATTGCGGTTTTGAGTAATGAACCAGGCTGGGAGTTTTTAAAAGCCTCAGGAATCTTTTGCAGGTGTTTAGAGTTAATTAGTTGATTCAGATGATTAGGTTAATAGCTCGTTTAGAGAACCTTTTCATGATATGCTAATTTTTTGAGATAGGAATTTTGGGTTGTCATGAGCTGTATGCCAAAATCATCAATATTAAAACAAGAAAAGGCTTGAACTACTTCAGTTGTGTGTAATGAATCTAAAATATATGAAAGTCTAATGTTTATCAGTACATTACAGAAAATAATGAACTTTATCACAATATGCTAATTTTTTGAGAAGGACCTGTACACACACACACACACACACACATATACATATACATATACATATACACACACACACACATACTTCTTTTATAGGTCTTACTCAGTAAAAAATATTACTATCAAGTGGCTAAAGCCCAACTCCAACCCAGTTCTGTTTATTTATTTTAAACAGAGAGAGTAGAAAAGGGTTGGAGCCTCTGTCAGGTTTTGCACTCCTATCAGTGATATTGACTTCCTGTCTGTACAAGGGACACACAAGACACATTTAAGTAGCGTGAAGTAGTGTTAGAATGTCACAAAGTTTTTATTGTTTTCTATGCCAGCTTGTATGATTACCAGGTACCACCAGTCAAAAAAAATAAAATAAAAGATGGAGTTGCAGATTTTTTCCGAAGCCCATTAAAAACTGGATCTCCTTATGACATTTTTTTTTATGTCTGTGAGATTATTGTGTAATAAATTTCCTCTTTCAAAAAAATGAACGAATGAACAGGATGAAAGGAACACCTCTACATGCAGGAGCCGGTGTTCTATTTGGAGTGACCTACCTTCTCTTGCAGAGGGCGCACAGACCGCAGAGCAGAAGAAACA
Source organism: Rana muscosa (assembly GCA_029206835.1). Lineage (NCBI taxonomy): Eukaryota > Metazoa > Chordata > Amphibia > Anura > Ranidae > Rana > Rana muscosa. Next base: position 302,242,671 of record CM055128.1, read on the forward strand.
GACCCAGTGCAGAGCAGAGGGCAGGGAGGATGTGATCTGAGGGTGAAGGAGTCGCAGGACCTGCAGCCATAGTGGCAACTTGCACCTAATAGCTATAAAGGAGATACAAAAATAAAAATAAAAGCACAGTAATCCTTTGCAGTCAGATTAATCAGAATTGACCATCATTGCTGATCAGGCATTCTCTGCACACAGCTGAAATATGGGTCACGTTGGATGATTGTGCAGCACGATGTGGGGTGCATCATGACTTCCAGCTTGCAATACTCAGGAGGCCTCGCATTGTGCTGTTACACCACTTCCTGCCAAGGTGCAGGTGTCTGCTCCCTGCTCAGCTCTGCATGTGGTTTAGCACTGCAACTTTATCAAGGTCTTTCATGACTCACTAATCTGCCTTTAACCCCTAAAGCTATTAGAAGTTTCCATGCAGTTGCTGTATGATCCTCACCATCACTTCACGTCCCGCAATGACCCCTTGACTTCAAATATGAGACCACTAATGCACACGTGTGCCACCAAGGACACTAAAGATTTTAAAATGCTGTTGGGGGTCCATCTCCAGTTTACCCAAAGCATGTCCGTAATTCAAGGGACCAGCAAGGAACGAATGGAGCAGTGAGTCTGTAGGGGGCAGCGCCAGGGAGATGAGTAGTGCTTTAAAGCAAACCTATCATGAGAAAAATATCTTTTTTTTTTTTTCCAATTTAAGAGCATACCGTATATACTTGAGTATAAGCCGAGTTTTTCAGCACATTTTTTTGTGCTGAAAATGCCCCCCTCAGGCTTATACTCGAGTCTGTGTCCATCTTCACCTTTGTGCGCCTAAACCTGGCCAAACTTAGCACACATGTAGCCCCACTATTCCTCTACAAGTGTGCAAAGTTTGTTGTCCGGGGGACCTACAGCCGGGGAGCACCGATTTTTCAAACCCGGGCACCCCTTCTATAGACTCCTATGTTAAACGGTAATTACTCCGGTGATTTTGGGGGCCCGGTACTGGCCGGCTCTAGGTCCCCTGGACCCCAGACATGTAGCCCCCACTCGTTATCTACAAGTGTGCAAAGTTTGTTGTCCGGGGGACCTACGGCTGGGGAGCACCGATTTTTCAAAGCCGGGCACCCCTTCCATAGACTCCCATGTTAAACGTCAGTCTAATCACACAGCGCCGGAGATCAGGTAGGGAAATTGGGCACGGTGAGGCATGGGCACAGTGAGGCATGCACATGGACACAGAGAGGCAAAGTGAGGCATGGGCACAGTGAGGCATGCACATGGACACAGTGAGGCAAAGTGAGGCATGGGCACAGTGAGGCATGCACATGGACACAGTGAGGCAAAGTGAGGCATGGGCACAGTGAGGCATGCACATGGACACAGTGAGGCAAAGTGAGGCATGGGCACAGTGAGGCAGTCACATGGACACAGTGAGGCAAAGTGAGGCATGGGCACAGTGAGGCATGCACATGGACACAGTGAGGTAAAGTGAGGCACAGTGAGGCATGCAGATGGACACCCTAGGCTTATACTCGAGTCAATACATTTTCCCAGTTTTTTGTGGTAAAATTAGGTGCCTCGGCTTATATTCGGGTCGGCTTATACTCAAGTATATACGGTAATTAAAATGTTTTGCTACAATACTCATCTTCAAGATGCCCCCCAAAGCAATAGCTTTACCCAACCCAATGTAAATGCATCGAGTGCTATTCTTCCCCACCACTGGAGGAGAAAAAGAAGGATCTGTGATTTCATTAGAAAAAAAAAAACAAAAAAAAAACGAGATCTCTATTTATCCATCCATCATGTAAGATGCCCAAAATTGTCTTTCTGGTGTACATTACCATGTACTACACAATGTGGAAAATAAATGTTGGTATTCTGCATTTTGGAGTGCAAAACCTTTTTATGGAACTTTAGATCACGGAGAAGAATGCAATCTGCTGGCTGAATGGTGCATCCACTAAAGCCTCGTACACACGATCAGATTTTTGGACTACCGTTCGTCCGTTTTTTTGTTGCACGCTAGTCTTATGTCGAAAGTAAAGAGGTTACTCACCATGCAAAAATTTTCGTACGACAGAATACAACTTCAAAAGTGACGTCATGTGTTGAATAGTTTTGTATGTATCCTTTTGTTTCTGAGCATGCCTAGTCTTGCACTTACGATTTTGTTCATATGAAAACCGTACTAATTAAAACGAAACTCAGACGTTGAGTTCACATCCGACAAACATTTTATAGTCTCTGCACATCCAGCTTTTGTCGTACAAAAAAAAAAAAAAAAAATGAATAGGCTGTAGAAAAGCCCCGTACTAACGATCGGAAAATCGGCAGATCGTTCGGACAAAATTTTACTTCCAATTTTCGTATCCTGTGTACGGGCCTTAAGTGGCAAAAGATTCCTGTGCAGCTCACCCCAACTGGGGTATAGATGTAAATATCACCTAATAAAGCGCTAAACTGTTTTGCAGCTTTGTAAAGATTAATCCACTAACAGTAAAGAGAGAAATTTCAGAATTTGGTGATTCTATTCGAGATATCTATCGATATCTCTATCTATCTAAATACCAACTCTAGATTATATATATATATATATATATATATATATATATATATATATATATATATATATATATATATATATATATATATATATATATATATATATATATATATATATCTCCATACAGATGCATCTCAAAAAACTAAAATATCAAATAGTTAAATTATTTTAGAAATTCAATTCAAAAAGTGAAACTCATACATTACGGTATATAGATTCATTAAACAGAGTGATATATTTCAAGCATTTCTATCTTTCAATTTTGATGATTATGGCTTACAGTTGGTAAAAACCCAAGACTCAGTATCTCAGAAAATTTGAATATCACATAAGACCAAAAAAAAAAAAAAAATAATTTTTAATACAGAAATGTTATACGAGGATTAATCCCAATGAATGAGAGAATCCAAAATATACAAAAACCTCAGTGATGAACATCAAGTAAAATAATGAATAGGCACATACCGTATATACTCGAGTATAAGCCAAGTTTTTCAGCACATTTTTTTGTGCTGAAAACGACCCCCTCGGCTTATACCAGAGTCACCTTCTTGCGCCTGATCTCCCGGACTTTGGGGACCCAGTACCGGCCGGCCATAGGTCCCCTAGACCCCATACTTGGCACACATGTAGCCCCACTCTTTCTCTACAAGTGTACAAAGTTTGTTGTCCGGAGGACCTACGGCCGGGGAGCACCGATTTTTCAAAGCCGGGCACCCCTTCCATAGACTCCCATGTTAAATGGTAATTTCTCCGGTGACTTTGGGGACCCGATACTGGCCGGTCGTAGGTCTCCTGGACCCAAAACTTGGCACACATATAGCCCAATTTCTCCTCTATAAGTGTGCAAAGTTTTCTGTCTGGAGGACCTACGGCCGGGGGAGCACCGATTTTTCAAACCGGGCACACCTTCCATAGACTCCCATGTTAAACGTCAGTCTAGTCATGGACACAGTGAGGCATGGGCACAGTGAGGCATGCACATGGACACAGTGAGGTAAAGTGAGGCACAGTGAGACATGGAGATGGACACCCTAGGCTTATACTTGAGTTAATAAGTTTTCCCAGTTTTTTGTGGTAAAATTAGGTGTCTCGGCTTATATTCGGGTCAGCTTATACTCGAGTATATACGGTATGTATAACACAATATGAACGAATGAAATAAAGTCCCAATGGTGAGTGTGGGCTTCCAACAATATAATATGGAATGTATACAATGAAGTCCACAAGAAAAAGAGGAAGCGGATGAAGCTTCTTCCTACTAAGGTGACACCAAATAGTAGAGACGGAAATAACAGTTACCTGTAGTCACTCTTGGAACTCTTCTAAGGTAAATAAGTGGGATCCTCTTACCAGCTGGGGTGGACACACATGTCTTACACAGATTTTTTTTTGTTTTTTTTTTCCCTCTGTTGTTATTTAGTATTAACTTATTTTGTATGTGATATCTGTTATGCTCATTCTTGAAGGTCAGTATCTGTATCTGGTCTATCTAGCGCTTAAGCGCAGTTCATGAAATGTATTTGGCGCTTTACAAATAATTAATCAATCAATCAAGTCTTACGACAGTGGGTCATATGGGCTTGGGATCCTGGATGGTCTGGATCGACTGATGGATATAGGAGACGGTCCAGATGGGTCAAGATCTGGAATCCTCAGCTGACGGATGCCACGGATGTGGCAAAGTTCCTTCAGGGTCCGGTCGGACTGGATAAACACCAGGATGGTTCCTCATAGGCTCCAACTGAGAAAATATAGAATGGGCTCCAGATGGTGCAGGTCAACCAAAAACTGGTTTATTTGGACAAGTCATACATCAAATGACATAGTAAAAAAGTGATCACAAATATAAAAAAGGTATAAAAAGCAATGTGGGGTGCAGTAAATGCTAGCCCGACGCGTTTCGGCACAAGGGGTCTTCAACTGGGGCATGTCCATGTACAATATAGTATGCACTCATAACTTGGTCGGGGCTCTTTTTGCATGAATTACTGCATCAATGTGGCGTGGCATGGAGGCGATCAGCCTGTGGCACTGCTGAGGTGTTATGGAAGTCCAGGTTGCTTTGATAGCGGCTTTCAGCTCGTCTGTATTGTTGGGTCTGGTGTCTCTCATCTTCCTCTTGACAATACCCCACAGATTCTCTATGGAGTTTAGGTCAGGCAAGTTTGCTGGCCAATTAAGCACAGTGATACCATGATCATTAAACCAGGTATTGGTACTTTTGGCAGTGTGGGCAGGTGCCAGGTCCTGCTAGAAAATGAAATCAGCATCTCCATAAAGCTGGTCAGCAGAGGGAAGCATAAAGTGCTCTAGAATTTCCTGGTAGACGGCTGCGCTGACTTTGGACTTGATAATACACAGCGGACCAACACCAGCAGATGACATGTCTCCCCAAATCATCACAGACTGTGGAAACTTCACACTGGACTTCATGCAACTTGGATTCTGTGCCTCTCTACTCTTCCTCCAGACTCTGGGACCTTTATTTTCAAATGAAATGCAAAATGTACTTTCACCTGAAAAGCGCAACAGTCCAGTCCTTTTTCTCCTTAGCCCAGATAAGACGCTTCTGACGTTGTCTTTGGTTCAGGAGTGGCTTGATACAAGGAATGTGACAGTTGTAGCCCGTGTCCTGGATACGTCTGTGTGTGGTGGCTCTTGAAGCTCTGACACCAGCCGTAGTCCACTCCTTGTAAATCTCCCCCAAATTCTTGAATGGCCTTTTGCTTCACAATCCTCTCAAGGCTGCGGTTATCCCTGTTGCTTGTGCACCTTTTTCTACCATTCAATTTTCCATTAGTAAGTTAGGATACAGCACTCTGAACAGCCAGCTTCTTTAGCAATGACCTTTTGTGACTTACCCTCCTTGTGGAAGGTGTCAATGACTGTCTTCTGGACAACTGTCAAGTCAACGGTCTTCCTCATGATTGTGTAACCTACTGACTGAGAGACCATTTAAAGGCTCAGGAAAACCTTACAGGTGTTTTGAGTTAGGCCCCTTTCACACTGGGGCGGGAGGTGCTTCGGCGGTAAAGCGGCGCTATTTTTAGCGGGGCTTTACCATCGGATTTGCAGCGGTATTCGGCCGCTAGCGGTGCGGTTTTACCCCCCGCTAGCGGACGAAAAAGGGTTAAAAAACACCGCAAAGCGCCTCTGCAGAGGCGCATTTCCGGCAGTATAGCCGTGGTGTCCCATTGCTTTCAATGGGCAGGAGCGGTGGAGGAGCGGTATACACACAACGCTCCTCTCACCGCTCCAAAGATGCGGCTAGCAGGACTTTTTTTCACGCCCTGCTAGCGCACTGCTCCAGTGTGAAAGCCCTCGGACTTTCACACTGGAGAAACAGCAGCCGCTGTTTCAGGTCGGTTTGCAGGCGCTATTTTTAGCGCAATAGCGCCTGCAAAGGGGTCTTAATTAGCTGATTAGAGTGTGACACCACGAGTCTACAATATTCAACTATTTCACCATATTCTAATGTTCTGAGATACTGAATTTGGGGTTTTCACCAGCTGTAAGCCATAATCATCAAAATTAAAAGAAAAAAATGCTTGAAATATATCACTCTGCGTGTAATGAATCTATATAATATAGGAGTTTCACTTTTTGAATCAAAATTACTGAAATAAATCAACCTTTTGATATTAAAACATTTTGAGATGCACCTGTATATGGAAGGGCAAACTGACTCGCTGAAACATCAGTAGGGCCGAAACAACTAATCGATTAATCGACAACTAATTGATGAAATTAATCGATGACTATTTTCATAATCGATTAATCGCCCAGTAACATATTAGGGTTAAAAAAAAAAAAAAAAATTAGCCCTTTATAGTACAAAAAGAGCAAATCGCTACCGTAAATATTACTTTTACTGTCCCACGGTCGTTAGTCGCAGCCCTAAACATCAGTGTAATAAAGCTTCTATCTCATCCTCCCTGTTCATCTGTGTGAGTGTCTACCATTCCTGCTGATGTAAAAAAAATAAAATAAAAAAAGATATATTATTATTTGTCAGAGAAACAAATTCTCGCTAAAGGTCCGTACACACGATAAGAAAAACTGAAGTGAAAAATTCATACGACAAGCGATCAGCCGATTTATCAGATTTTTCTTTACTTACAAGTTTTTGATTTTATCAGTCAAGTTGTTGTTCCTGCTGCCCCGGCTATTCTGCGGGTAGGCATTCACGTTGTATGGACTTCGTTTCAGTTCACAGAAGTCACTCACAATATTGTTTCATTTACTCATTTTGGACGTCACAGTATTAATTTGAGTGTATTTAAATTTCAGTTTTTACAGTGTTTATGATTTTCTTTCTCGTACATCACGGGACACAGAGCGACATAGTCATTACTAATGGGTTATATAGATACCGTCAGGTGCTGGCACTGGCAACTTCCAAAACCGGAAGTACCCTCCCCTATATAAGCCCCTCCCATCCGGGAGCACCTCAGTTTTTTGCCAGTGTCTAAGGTGTTGGCCAAGAAGAAACATGTGTTTTTCACTGAGCTTGCGTACAGGTTCTTTTGGGCCTCAGTAAGCTATTCCGGATCCGACCAAAAAAGCTTCATAGCTAAACGGTCGGTACCCGGGCCTTGCAGGGAAGAGCAAGGTTTTGCCTGTAATGCCTCTCTTAGGAAGGCTGGACCCTGGGATCCAGAGCTCTGGTCATACCCACGACCAAGATGTTTTCTGTGCAGGGTGCTATACAGGTCCAGGGGAGTGGAATCCTTGGGAACCCGGTCCCTGAAGGTTTGATTACAATGCCTGCCGTGATAGGTGAAGTTTGGGCTTTTGTGGACCAAACAAAGTCCTGCGGCGGGGAACAGGTAAGTGGGGGCCCCCAGGAACTTGGTTCTATTGGGGGACCCCCAAGCCTAATTTGTCTGTCTGTTACCTAATGGTATTCCCGCAAAATTCTGTGCATGCCTGTAACTACTAAAAAAATTTAATAATTTTTAATGGTGGTCAAGAAAAAAAAAAAAAAAAAAATTTTTTTTTATATATATATATATTTAATATATTAGACTGCGGTACCTGTGTTTGTCCACTAGAGGCCGCTGTGGAATGTTTTCTTGTCATGTGGACTAGCTTCTTCTCAGCAGAGCAAAGTCCAGGCAGATGGTGAGTTCTCTTATAGGAAACTGCTTCCTCTGCCATGTTGCAGTGCTCGTCCATCCCCCGGCCTGCGGCAAAGAGGGGCCCTGGCTCCTGTCCCTTGTTACCATATTTGAAATTAGCGCCGAAGGCGCACGTGCCCGCGCGCGTGCGCGTGCACGCGCCTCTATATATAGAGGTGAGCCGGGAAAGGGGGCGGAGCCTGGGGGATGACGCTCTGTGCGCGCCGCAGCGCTTCTGCGCATGTGCGGGCGTCCCAGCAGTTTAAAAAAACCACAAAATTGTAGTGAGCTGGCTATGAAGTACAGAGACAGAGCTGGCAACATTTAAAGGCATACAGCAAGCGGTTGATACAGGCATCCCCTAGAAAGGCACATTAGTAGACACCAACTGTGATATAGCAGCAATTGTGCTAGACTATTCTCAGTAAAAGTGGTGTATTACGGCTGGAATACCTCAGCTTTAGGCTTAGGAATATGCCGTCCAGAAGCTCCGGAACTGAATCTTCCAGGAAGCGAAGGGGGTCTCATCGGGCTCGGAGGATCTTGGGCATACTCCTGCTGCACCAGTCTCCCCTGAAGTTCAGAGGTAAGTGACCGTAGAGACCCCGCAGGGGTACTTGGTACTGTGGCTGTCCTCAGTCACCTGCTCCTGTGTATGTAACAGAGGAGGTTTTTTCCTCAGCTCTGGGAGGATTAGAGAGAGATTGTCAACATTTATCGCTGCCTCCCCGTCAGGGAAAGCACGCCCGATCTCCGTCTCCTCCTTCAGAATGCCTGTTAGCAGAGCAACAGTCCCATACAGGGATCGACCTGCCTGAAGGGGATCAGGATAAGGTTGATTCTGTTATAGAGGAATCAACAGTGGGGGAACCTTTTCTCAGCATCTCAAGCTGAAAGATTATGGGTTCAGTCTCTGACTAACATGGTCCGATCAGCATTTAAAAATGCACCTTGCGGAACCATCAACCACTACTGTATCCTCGTTGGGGTCGCTAGAAGCCCCCAGACTGTTTGTTCTTTCCCACTTCACCCTTTACTGAAAGGGCTCATTTACCAGGATTGGGAACGTCCTGAGAAAATATTTATTCCCCCAAGAGATTTCCGGTGGTCTATCCCATGGAGGATAAGTTCATCAAAAAAAAAAAAAAAAAAAAAAAAAAAGGAAGGTCCCTACAATGGACGCAGCCATCTCTTGTATGTATAAATCACTGACATGTCCAGTGGATAATGTCCAAATGTTCAAGAACCCAATAGATAAAAGATTGGAGTCCTTATGAAAATCTGCTTGGTGATACAACCAGCAGTAGCAGCTATTGGGGTCTGCTAAGCAGTGAAGGATCAGTTGAAACAGGTCTTGAGGGACTTGACAGATCAGCAGGCTTTGCCCTAGCTGATCTACCTAGAGCCTTAGGCTTTGCGGTTGACGCCATAGAGGATTCAGTCCATCAGGCCTCCCGCCTTACGCTGTCTATAGTACATATGCGTAGGCTCCTATGGCTCAAAAACTGGTCTGCTGAAGCTCCCTGTAAAGAATGGCTGGTTAGCGTCCCATTTCATGGTGAACGCTTATTCAGGGAAAACCTGGACAAATATCCAGAAAATTTCCAGCGGTAAAAATACGCTCTTGCCGGTTAAAAGCAGAGTTAGAGGTCCCTCTTTAAGAGGCCTGCTTCTCCAGTCCCTGGGGCATCGGCTGTGTAACAGTTCCGACGGCCTCCTCGGTCAAATCCCGGGGGTAAAAAACAGGGACAGTAGCAGGGTAATGAGAAACCCTGGGTCAGGGGAGGTACAAAACCTCCCCCAAAGTTAAATTCATGAAGCCCCCACTCAGTCGGGTGGGGGGAGGACTCCAGTTGTTCGCAAGAGACCTGGCGGGACACGATCAAGACAGATAGGTGCTCTCCGCAGTAGGTTTGGGATACAGTTTGGAGTTAAAAGACTCTCCTCCTTCCCATTTTATGAGGTCAAACGTGCCAAGGGATCCCCGGAAGAGAGAGTCCCTCCTGTTGGCACTAGAACAACTATTGCTCCAAGGAGTAATTATGGAGGTTCCCCTGGAAGAATGAGGGTTCGGGTTTTACTCAAACCTCTTTACAGTCCCGAAGCAAACGCGGACGGGAGGCCCATATTAATTCTAAAAGGGCTATACAAATTCCTGTATATCAGGACTTTCCGATGGAGTCGATCCGATCGGTGGCCACTGCCCTACAAGGGGAGGATTGGTTAGCCACGATCGACATCAAAGATGCTTATTTGCACATTCCCATCTTTCCAGTCCACCAAAAATTTCTACGCTTTGCAGTAGAAGGGCGCCATTTTCAGTTCAGAGCCTTACCCTTCGGTTTGGCCACAGCACCACGAGTGTTTACAAAAATTCTGGCCCTTTATTGGCCAATCTAAGAACACAAGGTGTAATGATAATGGCATATCTGGATGACTTGTTGCTGATAGACCACTCAGTGAAAAAACTAGACGTGGTCGTTCACAAGACGATCAAGTATCTGGAATCTCACGGTTGGATTATCAACCGAGACAAGTCAGCCCTAAAAACCAGTCAAAAGTCTGGAATACTTGGGGCTAAGGTTGGATTCAGGCCAGAGAAAAATATTCTTGCCTCGAGGAAAGGTGTTGTCTTTGAAAGATTTGATCCACTTAGTGGGTACAAAAAAGACAGCCGTCCATACGCCTGTATATGAGGCTGCTGGGAAAAATGGTGGCATCATTCGAAGCAGTACCCTACGGTCAATTCCATTCAAGGAAATTTGCAAGGGGCCATACTGTCAGCCTGGAACAAAAAAGTTCAGGCCCTAGACTTACAATGTCCTTGTCCCCTTCCGTTCGCAAGAGCCTCCGTTGGTGGTTGGTTCCCCAGAATCTGGAAAAAAGGAAATCCTTCAGTCCGATTTCTTGGAAGGTGGTCACTACAGATGCCAGCCTTATAGGCTGGGGAGCAGTACTGGAGCAATAGTCTCTCCAGGGCAGATGGTCGGATGCAGAAAAGGCCCTGACCATCAATCTCTTAGAGATACGAGCAGCCCGGTATGCCCTAGTAGCATGGACATCCAAACTCCAAGGGTCCCCTGTCAGAATGCAATCAGACAATGCCACAGCAGTGGCATATATCAATCATCAGGGGGGCACCAGGAGTCGTGCAGCCCAGAGGGAAGTAAATTACATCCTGAAATGGGCAGAAAAATATGTCCCAGCCATATCTGCGGTATTCATTCCAGGAGTGGAGAATTGGAAGGCGGACTTTCTAAGTCGCCAGCAATTAGGCCCAGAGGAAGGGTCCCTTCACCCCGAGGTTTTCTGGACAATATGTCAGCGGTGGGGAACATCGGATGTAGATCTTCTAGCATCCAGATTCAACGCAAAGGGGGACAGGTTTGTCTCTCGGACAAGGGATCCCCTAGCTTGCGGCTCGGATGCCCTAGTGTTCCCTTGGGATCAGTTCAAGCTGATATATGCATTCACACCGCCACAATGGTTACCTCGATTACTCCGCAGAATCAGGGTAGAAAAGAAACCGGTGATTCCGGTGGCTCCAGCGTGGCCCCGAAGAGCGTGGTACGCGGAGATTGTAAAATTTCAGTGGGGAGTCCTTGGACTCTCCCACGTCGTCCGGCTTTCGCAAGGACCGATATACCACCCTTCCTTACCAGCCCTAGGTTTGACGGCCTGGCTATTGAAGCCCACATTCTAAAAAAGAGAGGGCTCTCTAATGCTGTGGTATCTACCATGATCAATGCCAGGAAGCCGGTATCCAGGCAGATCTACTATAGAATCTGGAAGGCGTACATCGCGTGGTGTGAGGCCAAGAAATGGCATCCACATAAGTACGTAATAGGTAGGATTCTGGACTTCCTACAGTGGGCTGTAGATAGGAAGCTTGCCTTGAGTACTATCAAGGGTCAGATTTCGGCCTTGTCAATATTTTTTCAAAGGCCCTTGGCTTCGCATTCACTAGTCAAAGCCTTTATACAAGGAGTGATGCGTATTAGTCCTCCGGTTAATATTCCCATATGTCCATGGGATCTAAACTTGGTTCTGTCGGTTCTACAGAAACAACCATTTGAACCATTACAGCATATTTCCTTGGTGCTTCTCACCAGGAAATTGATTTTTCTAGTAGCCATTTGTTCGGCTAAAAGAGTATCGGAATTAGCAGCTATGTCCTGTAAGGAGCCATATCTGGTTATCCATAAGGACAGAGTAGTGTTACGTCCTCATCCAGCCTTTCTTCCTAAGGTGGTATCGAGGTTTCATTTGAACCAAGATGTGGTTCTTCCTTCTTTTTTCCCCAAACCTACTTCGGTAGAGGAAAAGTTATTGCATTCTTTGGATGTAGTAAGAGCAGTTAAAGCTTATCTAAAAGCCACTGCTCAGATTCGCAGAACGGATACTTTGTTTATTCTGCCGGAAGGCCCCAGAAAGGGTCAGGCAGCGTCAAAATCTACTTTAGCCAAGTGGATTCGACAGGTCATTATGCAAGCTTATGGCTTGAGAAGGAGACCGCCTCCGTTCAAAGTTAGAGCGCACTCCACGAGAGCAGTTGGAACTTCATGGGCAGTGCATCACCAGGCCTCCCTGGCTCAAATCTGTAAGGCCGCAACGTGGTCTTCAGTTCACACGTTTACTAGGTTCTACCAGGTGGACGTTAGAAGTCAGGAGGATGTCGCCTTTGGGCGCAGTGTGTTGCAGGCCGCAAAAGATCCTCATGTCTGATAGCGCTCAGCTTATATATGGTGTATCCCCCCCCTCATTGGGCATTGCTTTAGGACATCCCATTAGTAATGACTATGTCGCTCTGTGTCCCGTGATGTACGAGAAAGAAAATAGGATTTTTATAACAGCTTACCTGTAAAATCCTTTTCTTAGGAGTACATCACGGGACACAGAGCTCCCGCCCCTCTTTGGGGACACTTATTGCTTTGCTACAAAACTGAGGTGCTCCCGGATGGGAGGGGCTTATATAGGGGAGGGTACTTCCGGTTTTGGAAGTTGCCAGTGCCAGCACCTGACGGTATCTATATAACCCATTAGTAATGACTATGTCGCTCTGTGTCCCGTGATGTACTCCTAAGAAAAGGATTTTACAGGTAAGCTGTTACAAAAATCCTATTTTTTGGACTTCAGATACACAGAATATTCCCACCACTGTTATTCACATTTTATTGGGACTGTTTTTAATTTTTAAATTTAGTTCCTCCTTTATTTGTGATTCTCCATTTACGTTTGGTATCACATTATATATTGGTATTTCTATATCATTATTTATGGTACGGCGCTGCGCTATTTCTATTCTATCCGATTTATCTGATCGTTAGTATGGTGCTTTCGACAGCCGATACCGACTTTTCGCAGGACAAAAACTGAAGGTGCATGCTATAAAATTTATAACGTATGTGAACACGGCGTCCGATTTTCGTTTAAATTAGTACAGTTTTCGTCCAAAAAATAATCATAAAGGACAAGATCACACATGGTCGGGAACGAAAGAATACATTGCAAAACAATTTAAACACATTCTGAAGTTGTATTCTGTCATACGAGAATTTTCGCAAGTTGAGTAACCTCTTCACTTTCGATATGAGACGAGCATGCAACAAAAAACAGACGATTAGTCGTCCAATAATTTCATTGTGTGTACAAGGCTTAAAATGATTGTAAATCGAACAAAAAAAAAAAATGTATACTTACCTGCTCGGTGTAGTGGATTTGCACAGAGCAGCCCAGATCTTCCTCTTCTCGGGTCCCTCTTCAGTGCTCCTGGCCCCTCCCTCCTGTTGAGTGCCCCCCACAGCAAGCAGCTTGCTATGGGGGCACCCGAGCCGAGTCACAGCTCCGTGTGTCCATTCAAACACAGAGCTGTTGCCCGCCACGCCCCTTTCGCTCCTCATTGGCTGATTGACAGTAGCAGGAGCCAATGGCGCCGCACTGCTGTTTCAGCCAATGAGGAGGGGAATCCCGGGCAGCCGTAACATTTCGCTGGATCTAGCTGGGGCTCAGGTAAGTATTATGGGGGCTGAAGCACACAGAAGGCTTTTTATCTTAATGCATTCACAGACATTTTGTCATATGAATGACTTTCTACATTTCCAGATGCACCATTTTGGTATGATCTGGTTCTGGTCCTATTTGGTGGACAAACGATTATCTCACAGAGGGAAGTTATTTAACACAAGATTGTGATGAGTCTCTGTAAGGCCAAGAAATCCACCGCAAATCTAGCAAGCACTGTCCAGTCTCTAAGGAAAGACTAATTTTAGCAGAGATTTCTGGGAGGCTGTTGGGCCTTGCAGAAGGAGGTCAGGGGGACTTGGCAGTGGCTCCGTTCCTGGCCATGAGCCTCAGCTGTAAGAGATAACAGCTAATTTAAAAGGCTGCTTTTAATATAAATATATGAATTTCTTTAATTTTACTAATCAGTTTTTTTTTTTTTTAAATACATCAAAATGATTTCTAAATTAAATTATTGCTGGACTTAGAGGGTGTTTTTATATTTGTTTAAAGTTCTGTTTGCAAAGAAACCGAAAAAAGGAGGACCCTTCTGTCAAAAATATTCATTAAAGAACAAGGGAAAGAAACTGTGCGGTGATGGAATTAATAGAGAGATATCTGCAGAGATAACATGGCTACCAGCAAAATGTTATCATTTCCTAGTAGACATAACGTACATATAAAAAAAAATAGTATAAGAATTGGGGAACTCATGGGATAATAACCTTCTATTTATAGAGGTCGTTGTTGTACTATCTCTGCTATACCAAACTGAAACGGTCTCATAAAAGTGAAGAAAAAAAAAAAAAAAGGGACCTGTGGAACATTTTATAACTGTTACTTGATCAACTGATACTTATACTATCTGGCTGAAAGTATGTGGGCATCCCTAAAGATGATCGAGTTCAGATTCGCAAAGCCAGGTCCATAAGGATATTGTCTGACGAAATTGGTGTGGGGGACATCAAGTGCCCTGAGACCTCAATGAACATCTTTGGGATGCAATTGGACACAGAGTGTGAACCAGGTCTTTTCATCCAACTTCAGTACCTGACCTCACATATGCTTCCCCTGGATAATTGAGCACAAATTCTGACAGACACCTCCAAAATCTCAGAAAAGTGGAGGCTGTTATAGCTGCACAAAAAGTAGGCCAACACCATATTGATGACCATGGCTTTGGAATGGGATGTCCACCAACTTTTGTGCACCTTGTTAAAAGGTGCTGACCTAAACACAAACAAGCTTATGTAATGGGGACAAACAAGCTTATGTAATGAATGCTAGAGAAAGCAAGTTGTTTAATGCTTAGATGCCGAATTCTAAAAGGAAACTTAAAGAAGTGTTTCAAAAAAGAATCCCTCTCCTCTCTAGGAGAATGGTATGGTCCAAAGGCTGATGTCACATGTCCACCATCTTCTGTGCGATGGTCAAATGTCCACCATCTTCTGTGCGATGGTCAAATGTCCACCATCTTCTGTGCGATGGTCAAATGTCCACCATCTTCTGTGCGATGGTCAAATGTCCACCATCTTCTGTGCGATGGTCAAATGTCCACCATCTTCTGTGCGATGGTCAAATGTCCACCATCTTCTGTGCGATGGTCAAATGTCCACCATCTTCTGTGCGATGGTCAAATGTCCACCATCTTTTGTGCGATGGTCAAATGTCCACCATCTTTTGTGCGATGGTCAAATGTCCACCATCTTTTGTGCGATGGTCATATGTCCCCCAACTTGTGCGATGGTCATATGTCCCCCAACTTGTGCGATGGTCATATGTCCCCCAACTTGTGCGATGGTTATATGTCCCCCAACTTGTGCGATGGTCATATGTCCCCCAACTTGTGCGATGGTCATATGTCCCCCAACTTGTGCGATGGTCATATGTCCCCCAACTTGTGCGATGGTCATATGTCCCCCAACTTGTGCGATGGTCATATGTCCCCCAACTTGTGCGATGGTCATATGTCCCCCAACTTGTGCGATGGTCATATGTCCCCCAACTTGTGCGATGGTCATATGTCCCCCAACTTGTGCGATGGTCATATGTCCCCCAACTTGTGCGATGGTTATATGTCCCCCAACTTGTGCGATGGTCATATGTCCCCCAACTTGTGCGATGGTCATATGTCCCCCAACTTGTGCGATGGTCATATGTCCCCCAACTTGTGCGATGGTCATATGTCCCCCAACTTGTGCGATGGTCATATGTCCCCCAACTTGTGCGATGGTCATATGTCCCCCAACTTGTGCGATGGTCATATGTCCCCCAACTTGTGACAAGAGTGAACGTGGCTGACAGCTCCATGTGGGATTGATGGGCTAATTGCTTTTATATATTTTTCCCCTAGATCACGAGTGAACCATGTTAAAAAGGTGCTGACCTAAAGACTGGAGTAAAACAAGCTGATGTAATGACTGCTAGAGAAAGCAAGTTGTTGAATGCTTAGATGCTGTCTAGCCGAAATCTAAAAAGGAATTTTAAAGAAGCGTTTCAAAAAATAATCCCTCTCCTCTCTAGGAGAATGGTATGGTCCAAAAGGCTAACATTTTTCACATAAATGCATTTTAAATACAAGTTTGAGTTTATCAGCGTCCTGTAGCAATATAACCTTTTTTTTAATGTAGTGATGAAACCGCCAGCACTTCAAATCACTTAAAAAATCCACTAAACTGCTACATCAAGGTACATTTTATATCCGCCACCTGATCACTTGATACTTACACTATCTGGCTGAAAGTATGTGGGCATCCCTAAAGAAGATCAACTTCAGATTCGTAAGGCCAGGTCCATAAGGATATTGTTTGATGAAATTGGTGTGGGGGACATCAAGTGCCCTGAGACCTCAATGAACATCTTTGGGATGCAATTGAACGCAGAGTATGAACCAGGTCTTCTCATCCAACTTCAGTACCTGACATCACATATGCTTCCCCTGGATAAATGAGCACAAACTCTGACCGACACCTCCAAAATCTCGGAGAAGTGGAGGCTGTTATAGCTGCACAAAACCATAGTAATGACCATGGTTTTGGAATGGGATGTCCACCATCGTTTGTGCAATGGTCACATGTCCACCATCGTCTGTGCAATGGTCACATGTCCACCATCTTCTGTGCAATGGTCACATGTCCACCATCTTCTGTGCAATGGTCACATGTCCACCATCTTCTGTGCAATGGTCACATGTCCACCATCTTCTGTGCAATGGTCACATGTCCAACATCTTCTGTGCAATGGTCACATGTCCACCATCTTCTGTGCAATGGTCACATGTCCACCATCTTCTGTGCAATGGTCACATGTCCACCATCTTCTGTGCAATGGTCACATGTCCACCATCTTCTGTGCAATGGTCACATGTCCACCATCTTCTGTGCAATGGTCACATGTCCACCAACTTTTGGCCAGAGTGAACGTGGCTGACAGTTCACAGGAGGGATTGATAGGCCAATTGTTTTTATATTTTTTCCACAGATAACGAATTAAGCTTGTTAAAAGGTGCTGACCTAAACACTGGGGTAAAACAAGCGGATGTAATGACTGCTAGAGAAAGCAAGTTGTTGAATGCTGTCTCAGTGTCTAGCCGAATTCTAAAAGGGAACTTAAAGAAATGTTTCAAAAAAGAATCCCTCTCCTCTCTAAGAGGATGGTATGGTCCAAAGGCTGACAAATTTTCATCCAAACACATTTCAAATATAATTTTAAATTTATAAGCGTCCTATAGCAATATAAACTTTTTTTATGTAGTGATGATACCACCAACACTTCGATCGCTGCCACATCAAGGTGAACACCTTTATAAACAAAAACGACGGACAGACAACCAGCAAGCTCAAAACATTTTAAAAACAAAAAATAACCATGGTCTTACCTTTGAAATGGACAATCATGCATGATCCTAGGGTGTCCCACCAACCATAGAGAGAGGCCTAGTGGTTGTCCAGCGTTGAGCGACCTACTGGAAGACACCTGAGTCTCTAAGAAATCATAGCGAGGGGGCGATTGAATTACGATGCTAGCAGTCTCGTCTGCTTCGAGGTGCTGCCAAAAACACAAAATGAACATAAAAGGGCATACATGACTGTTTTCAGCAAAGCGCGGGGTAAGCATAAGACGTGCAAGTCTGATAAGGCGCGTTGAGCACCGAGCAGGTAGCGGAGGACCAGATATGATCAGAGCGAAGGGAAGTTTAAAATCTCAAAATGGCTTACAAAAAGAAGCAGAGATGGGGAAGAGTTGAGAATTTGGGGGACATGGAGTAAATCAATACAATAATTACCAGGGTCCCAATGTGCACTGAGTTTGCAGAATTCTAAGCTTGCCCTCGCAGGAAACGTTCTGTGGTATGACACCACTCCCTTGCCTCAAAGATCATGACATCGAGAAGAAAGGAAGGGGGGTGTTGAAATTTCTCAGAGACAGGTGTGGGCAGGAGACACTCCAAAACTGGGAGTATAAAAACGGTTTATTCTCAGTTTTAAGAAACAAATATTACAAACTGGGGCAATGAACAGTTTGATACATAGGTATAAAGCATGATTCTGTACAGGGATAGATATATTTATATATAAATTTATAAATATATATATGGGACAAATTAAAATTCAGTCATTTTTTTGTGTGTGTTTGCCTTCTTCTGTTCTCTTTGCAAACTTCGCTCTTCCTGCTGCAAACCTGCAAGCTGAGATCGAGCGTCCGAGAGGCGTTTCTCCAGCTGCGTGATCATCACGCTATCACTAAAAGAAAAATAAAGGTCACCTTCACAACTCGGCTACAAAAAAATCCTAGATGCATAACATTGTCTTTGCAAATTTAATTTCAGAAGAATTCCAGTTATGGCATTTTATATACCATAGAAAATATGTTAGGACTAAGGCATTTAATACATCGTTACACTGATCCAGCTTGGACCCATTAAATGTAACTATGCATATACCATACATTGGTACAGCTTGATGCAATGCATATACCATACCTGCAGGTTCCCTCTAGATTAGAAGCTGGAAATCACTGTAGTAGACACCGCTACACCAGTGATCTCCACTAGCTTCTTTGTTCTGCGCTGAGCAGCTACCCTTCTACATTCTGTACACAGTAGGTCGGACGCTGGGCACGGGCACCATTCAGAGAATCCTTCGCATTTTCTTAATGAATGCAAAGTGTTCTGTGATCAGATGAGGCGAAGAGGCAGGGTGGTGATGTGACCCTCTCCACCTTGTCCAATCAAAGAATGCTTTGTATTCATTGGGAAAAAGCAAAGAATTCTCTTAGTGGCGCCTGTGCCCAGCGGCGGACCTCCCGTGTTCAGATTGCAGCAGGGCAGCTGCTCAGCAGGAGACCTGGAAGCTATAGGACAGTGATGGCGAAACTTGGCACCCCAGATGTTTTGGAACTACATTTCCCATGATGCTCAACTATGCATCATGGGAAATGTAGTTCCAAAATATCTGGGGTGCCAAGGTTCCCCATCACTGCTATAGGAGATCACTGGTGTACTGGTGTCTACTACAGTGATCTCCAGGAAGGATGAGCTCTGGCGTGTTCGCACAGCATACGTGCAGAGCCCTCCAGGAAGTCGCGCTAATCACAGGCAGTGAGACATTTTTCTGATGCGCGGCTGCAGAGATCGGGAAATGTCTCACTGCCTGTGATTAGCACAGCGCAGTGCCGACTTCCTGGCGGGCTGTGCGAACACACCGGAACTTATCCTTAATCTCCAGCTTCTAGAGGTAACCCGCAAATATGCTATTATGCATAGTACCAAGATATACCAATTCAACTACACTGGAACCTTGGTTTCCGAGTAACGCGGTTAACGAGCGTTTTGAATAAAGAGCAACTTTTAAAAAAAATTCTGACTCGGTTTGCGAGTGTTGTCTCACAAAACGAGCAGAATTCAAGCTAATGGGGTGTGCAGTACCGCATTTGGCGTCGGCGACACTCGGAACAGTTCAGAGCTGTTCAGAAATACTCGGAATCACTCGGAAATCCTCCGAAATACTCTGTCCCAGAACCTTTCCGAGGGTTTCTGAGATCAGCCGAGCTGTCCCCGAGTATTTCCGAGGCTCTCCGGCGCCCTCCGACCTCTGGCCACATGCGGTATTTATTGCATGCGATAGAAGTCAATGCGGAACAAATTATCTTTGTTTCCATTGACTTCTATGGAAAACTCGCTTTGATATGCGAGTGCTTTGGATTACAAGCTTTCTCCTGGAACGGATTATGCTCGTAATCCGAGGTTCCACTGTATAAGGAAAATGCCATACCTGGAATTCTT
The DNA here is from genome assembly GCA_029206835.1 of Rana muscosa. NCBI lineage: Eukaryota > Metazoa > Chordata > Amphibia > Anura > Ranidae > Rana > Rana muscosa. The sequence continues at coordinate 302,262,637 of CM055128.1, forward strand.
CTTTAAAATAGCCCAACCTGAATATGGGTGTGCAATGGAACCGTCCAGCACCCAGCTTGAGTGCTTCCGTCAAGATATATAGCTTCCTCCAGTCTGGGCATAGGAACCAGATATAGCTGAGCACACAAGACTAGCCGACAATAGCTTGCACATGCAAACTGGAACTGTTTATTGAAAACTCACACAGAATTTATAGTACATGAGATCAGGTAAGCCTGATCACAATATCGTATGCAAAGGAAACTGTATACAGGAATATACAGTTGTGCTCAAAAGTTTGCATACCCTGGCAGAAATTGTGAAATTTTGGCATTAATATTGAAAATATGACTGATCATGCCAAAAAAGTGTCTTTTATTTAAGGCTAGCAATCACATGAAGCCATTTATTATTACATCATTTTTTGGATCCTTTTTAAATCATAACAGAAATCACCCAAATGGCCCTGATCAAAAGTTTACATACCCTGGAATGCTTGGCCCTGGTACAGACACAGAAGGTGGCACACACAGGTTAAAATAGCAATTAAAAGGTTAATTTTCCACATTTGTGGCTTTTTAAATCACAATTATTTTCTGTGTATAAATAGTCAATGAGTTTGTTAGCTCTGCACCAAGCAGGCTAGATACTGAGCCAAGAGGAGGTAGAAAAGAACAGCCAAAAGACCTGCGTAACAAGGTAATGAAACCTCACAAAGATGGAAAAGGATATAAAAAGATACCCAAAGCCTTGAAAATGCCAGTCAGTACTGTACAATCACTTAATAAGTGGAAAATTTGGGGATCTCTTGATACCAAGCCAATAATGAATGAATGGTTATAAATGGCTTCATGTGATTTTTTTATTTAAAGATACCAGACAGTTTTTTGGCACGATCAGTCATATTTTCACTATTAATGCCAAAATTTCTCAATTTCTGCCAGGGTATGCAAACTTTTGAGCACAACTGAAATTATCATAACTAAGAAACAACCAACCTATACTATATGCTAATCCACATCTAGCAACTAATAGCTTACAGTGATTTAATTAATCCGTAAGCTAATCAACATAAACATATAACATCCCACAATAGTTTGCTAACAAGGTGGGGTGCACACAATACTATCAGACAGACAGAAACAATAGGTGACCCAACAACAGGAGACATACAAACTTGTGTATTCTGTCTAGATCGCCTGAGGGTTATGGCTGATAAATATTTCTGTCCCAAGTGAAGGAGCCTCTCCAACCCAGTCTTGCAGGAGGGCCACCATATACCCTCTGACTATTAGCCTGTACAAGATAAATATTACACATTTCCATCCACTCCAGAAGGGAAGCTTTATTGTCTTTATTTAGAGAATTGTACCAAGGTCAATAGCTCTCAGCCTCTATTAAAGTGGTTGTACACCCTGTACAATCACTTACACCTACAGGTAAGCCTAGATTAAGGCTTACCTGTAGGTGCTGGAAAGATCTCCTAAACCTCCACGGTTTAGGAGATATTTACAATAGAGCTGTGCGCCAAGGTCTACAGCACAGGCGCCGATGTCTTCTGCGCACTTTAGAAACAGCGATCGTGCCGTTTCTAAAGGAGTCATGCCGTGACTGACAGCTCCCGCGCGCATGTGCGGGAGTGACGTCACGCGACTTCAGCCAGTCACAGAGCCTGAGTTTGCGGCCTCGGAAGGAAGAGGGGTGAAGATGGTTGCTCGCTGCTAGAGGGGACAGCGGTGACATCGCAGGCTTCGGCTTGAGGTAAGCGACACATAATGGGCTACTATGCAATGCATAATAGCCCATTATGCTTTACCTTTGCAGGGAAATAAGGAGGAAGTAAAACCCATCATTAGAGAATAATCTGCTCTCTCCATGGGACATAATCAGTGGGTAGGAGGCTTGCCCCTAGTCCTCTCCAAAAGCCCCCGTCTTGGTTGGGTCTGTCACAGGGTGTATCATGTTACGAAAGGTGAACTTATCCTTTAAAGAGGAAGTAAACCCTCTTTTTTTTCAGGGGGAAAAATAAAATAAAAAACCCTGCATAGCATACTAGCTCATTATGTAGCACTTACCTGAGATCGAAGCCCCCGAAGCGTTCCTCGTTCCCCTCCGCCGCCGCCATGTCCCCTCCGAGCGTCTTCCGTGTATCGCCACTCCGGCGCTGTGACTGGCCGGGGCGGCAATGACGTCACTCCCGCGCATGCATGAGAGACCGGCAGATCCCCGCGCATGCACACGGCCCCGGCATTATCGCATTCAGAAAACCGGCACGCTCAGTGCGCCTGCGCCGTTGTCTACGGCGCGCATGCGCCGTAGACATCGGTGCAAGGTTTTCTGCAAATATCTCCTTAACCGTGTAGGTTAAGGAGATATTTCTTGCACCTACAGGTAAGCCTTAATCTAGGCTTACCTGTAGGTGTAAGTTGTCAGAGTGGGTTTACAACCACTTTAATTGTAGAGCGTGCAGAGGGGTCAAGGAACTAGCTGTGTTGTCTTGTAAGGGATGTCTATATATCACAAAATGAGACATGGCATTCCAGTGAACCTGCTGAAATTTCTCAAACCACATGCTAAGTTGGAGGGGCACTGCAAGTAATGACATATTTTGTTGCAACAGATTGCCTGTAAGGGGCTTGTTCACAGCATACGTGCATGAAAACTGATGGGAAAACCATGCAAATTTCCCTTGCAGAGACATGAGTTTACATCAGTTAGTTTGTATCCAAGTTAATATCAGTTTTCATGCATGTCAGATATGTACCCTGTTCACACCACAGTGTTGAGGTCACATCATTTTTTTTTTTTCCCCCACGCAGAACACGTTGCAGATTCCTGCGCAGAAAAAATCTGCACATGATACCAGTGTTGTGGTGTGAACAGGGCACATAGAGAACAACTGTTTTTTTGTGCCCTTGCAGAATGTGTGCAGAAAACAATCCCTGCAAGGCAAAAGGCATAATGAGCTAGTATGCGCCGCATACTAGCTCATTATGAAATACTTACCTCAGAACGGAGCCCTTGTATCGGAGCCCGGTCCACGTCGAGGGAGCCGACATCTTGCCCTCGGCGTGTCTTCTGGGTTCACGGCTGTGAGTGGATGGAGCCGCGATCACGTCACTCCTGCGCATGCGCGGGGGAGTTTTCTTCCCGGCAAGGTCCGGCAGCGTCTGCCGGACCTTCAGCCGTGCATTCAGAGCGAATGCGCCGCTGCATGCAAAGGGAATATCTCCTAAACCGTACAGGTTTAGGAGATATTCATTTTACCTACAGGTAAGCCTTATTATGGGCTTACCTGTAGGTAAAAATGACAAAAGTGGGTATACAACCACAAAAAAAAAAAAAATGCATTTATTATTATTATTATTTTTTTAGGAGTTTTGAAAGCAATTAGCAGATCACAGGTGCAATCTCAGGCTCCTGCAGACTGTCTGTGTAGCTGTCTGTCCATTCTTTTCAAATTGCGACAGCGGGCGCAGGGAGAAGGGGGGGGGGGACTGCATGAGCGGGAACATGTCCTAAAAACGGGTGGAACAGGTGACATGTTCCCAAAGCTGAACTTATTCTTTAAGTTACAAAGTAGCTTATGTATAGGTTTAATTAATGTGTGTGATCAGTGGAAATGGTACTGAGTACATCAATCAACAGTCCATAACCTGCACTTACCTTCCTACATTCCTTGCCAGCGACTCTGCAATGTGCGCAATCTCTCTCTGCTTCTGCCGAGTCCTCTCTATAGTCTTGGCCAATTCAATATTCAGCGCCCGCTTGCTACTTTGGCTGGCATTATATACTTCCTTGCCTTTCCTTTCTAGATTGGTTCTGGTCCCTGTGGGTTGCCCCTTGTGGTTTTGGCCCTCCAGTTTTTCATTCAGGAAGTCAAACACATTGCGGCGGTTGGGCTTCCCGCGGCCTGCCGCTGTCAGCTTGGGCGCTCGCTTTTTTCTGGTTCTGGGAGGGCGGCCCCCTCCTTTTTTCTTCCTTTGTTGGATCGCCATACACTGGTCTAATGATTTCCCTTTTGGCAAGAGCACGGCCTGTATGGGCTCAATTCGCCCCTCTGAATTCTTTCCGAGACCTAAAAAAAAAATGAAGGAGTATAAAAACAGGCTGGTCTGAAAAGCACAATTCATTTTTATCATAACTGCTATTTTTGGCAGCTGATCATTTTGCATCATCAGGACAATTGTGCTCAATGTTGGGATTGAGAAATTGTTTTTCTTTTCTTAAAAGGTTAAAAAAAAAAAAAAAAAAAAAAAAAGATAGAACAATCACTTACCTTTCCCAAACTCATATCCCATTTGAGCCATAAGCTTTGATCCAATCCCACGTGTGTGAGCCTCCCAACCGGCAAATTCAGAACTGCAGGGACCAGGTCCAACCACTTCATTGTCCGCTAATACTGTATAAACAAAGCATGAGGTTACATGAGCAAGGAGTATTATTAGAGTAAAGGGGGAAGTAGGGAGGGAAGTTAAATCGCTTACTGGCATCTTTATATATTTTAAGGAATCATGTGCAGGGGTTAAGCCAATTCTGCGTTTGCTCACCTTGACATTGGTATTTTGTTTTGTTTTTTACCATTTGCTCAGATCATCCCCCAAGCCATTTATTTACAAATCAATTGTTTCATGAGATCAACTATTCGACTCAATATTTTTTATAAGCTGTATGGCTAAAAACAGTGGTCTGGTGCAATACAAGTAGTAAAATCCTTAAAATGTCAAAGGTTTATTGGAAAAAAGTAAACAAAATCAAAAGTGATAATTGATAAATTATAGAATCAACCGACTGTCCCATATACTGACCTATAAAAAGGTAGAAACTGATCAACATTTCTTAGCCATTCAATGAGTTTCACCCTCAAGCCAATTACACAAAATAGGTCAAAAGTGATTCAAATGGTCATTAGAGATCCGAATCTATAACTTTATCTATTCTCTCACGGGAACCAATCTGACTAAGTCCCCACAACAGGCACTCCTTTTTACACCCTGTTGGGGGAGCCACGAGACCCACCCAAAGCTTAATATCTTTTATTTTTAATGCAGCCAGAAAAACGATCGATCGCTAGATCCTGGAAGTCCCCGGTTCTGTCTGTTGACCTCTTAATGAACAAGTTATCCTGGATAATGCTAAACGAACGCCTCTCTGCCATCTTGCAGGACAAGCTTCCCAGATTTGAAAAAAAAAGAAAAAAAAAAAAAAAAAACCTGGGACCCCTCGATTAAAATACCCGACGGGGTCAACCTTGTCCAATATGAGGCTACCCTCTTAGTGCCCCAGGAGAGGCTTGCTGTCTCTTTCTCCTTTTTCTTCTCCTTTTCCCCTTCTTCCTACTTATTAAACCCTTTGACAGTATGCAGAGCGTTCTGTGACCGCTGGTCGATTGCCATTGGTCCCGCAGCGCTCCATGGCTCCTCCCCCCTCCCAGTGCCCCCATAGCAACCCGCCTAATTTCGGGGACCCCCGTGTGCTCTCTTTTATTTATTTAGAGATAAGACACAGATACAAACATAAAGACAACTTTGCATTACATATAGATTGTAATGAGCATATTCAGTATAATAACCGTACAAAACAGTTGCATGTGAGTAAAGGTCACCATTCAGTCAGGGTCATGCCACTCGCTGAAGTCTAATATAGGATAAACATAAGTGCTCATCACATTTTGTACCTTTTTTTATTGAAAAAAAGAAGAACGAAAGAAAGAACGAAAGAAAGAACGAAAGAAAGAACGAAAGAAAGAACGAAAGAAAGAACGAAAGAAAGAACGAAAGAAAGAACGAAAGAAAGAACGAAAGAAAGAACGCCAAAAAAAACACACATACACAAGAGGTGTGCTCTCTTTTGAGCCAGCTTGCACCCCCCGCTCCCTCCTCACTGGCTCCCGCTGCGGTCTCCGAGCCAAGATCAAGATCAAGCTCAGGTAAGCACAAGGGGGGACTGGGGGAAGGAAGAGCACACTGAAGGCTTTTAATCTTAATGCAGAGAATGTACTAAGGCAAAAGGACTGCTGCCTTTAGAACCACTCTAAAATCAACTTCAGCTCTAGTAAAGGGATGTTAACCACTTCAGCTCTGGAATGGTTTACCCCCCCCCCCTTCCTGACCAGGCCATTTTTTTGCAATACAGCACTGTGTTATTTTAACTGACAATTGAGCGGTTGTGTGACGCTGTACCCAAATAAAAGTGATGTGTGCTTAGGGAGTGTTTACTAACTATGGGGGAGGTGCTTTTACTATTTGAGGACATGGATCGGTGTTCCTGCTTCACAGTAACACAGGATCCATGTCTTCTGTACTCACGGAATGACAGTCTGCCTTGTTTACATAGGCAGACTGTCATTCTGTCGGAGTACCGAACAACCAGAGGGTGCCGGCGGAAATCGGGTCTGCGGGACCGCTTTGTAAAATCACAACGGGAGCGAGCTGCCGGCGGCGGCACAAACCCGCAAGTGCAGAATCACGTATATATACACATGTGATTCTGCACAGAGCGGCCGCCCTGTAGCAGTAAATCTGCTATGGGGCAGTCCTAGAGAGAATAAAGTATTTGTACAGGCAAAACATACTTTTCATGTTTTGGATAGAGTGGGAAATGGTTATATCGTTTATGAAGGCTTTATTGTAATCTGTGACCCCCATTGCAAGATTCACCTCTCTAATTGTCCTGGTGACCAATGTCAGCAAGACAGAAATTGATGGGAAATCAAACATTTTGAGTTCCAGAGATGAGGAAAAAGCCTTGCATGGGGACAAATGTTCAGATGACAACTGTCTTAGGACCGGTTCACACTGCTGCGTGGTGCAAAATCGCATGCGATGTCCGTGCGATGTGATTTCAGCCATACAGATAGTATGGCTGAAATCATATCGCATTCGGACTAAACCCGCACAGGACCCTTTTTTGTTCTGCACCAGAATCGGATCGCATGGGTGTTCACACATATGCGATCCGATTTATGTCCGAACTGACAGTTCGCAGTGCGACATGCAAGCTGAAATGGGGGAGTCGTTAACATTGTATGACACTCCCCAGCAGTTCGCATATGTCAGTGTGAACTGCCATGCGAGTCGGGTGCGATGCGGGAACCGCAGGGTTCCCGCATCACCTAAGTGTGAAACCAGCCTTAAATCTAGTACATATGATCAGAAAATCGTACAAAAAAAAAAAAATACCGCTTTCAAAGCAATGGTACGATAATCTGATCGTTAGTACACAGCTTTCGAAAACCGATCAGGACAGGTCGAGCAAAATTATCCTATGGGAGAAGTAGAACTGCACGATTAAAAGTAAAAAAATAAATAAAATAATAATAATAAAAAATATATATAAAAAAAAAAATTGCAATCTCAATTCAACCCCCCTCACGATCTTAATCCAGCATTTTCACGATTCATACAGTGCAAAGCTGTTCTCTGCTCACACACAGCTTTAAAAAAATAAAAAAAAAGCCTCTGGCAAAGTTGATCAACACTGCTCAGCGCTGAGATAACTATAAACATTGTAACGTTTTGTTCTTTAGATCAAAGGATGAGGCCAGTTTAACCACTTAAAGACTAAGAGCCGGTTCACACAGGGGCATCTCGGGAGGCGACTTGAAGTCAACCCAAGTCGCACTGTTTTTAAAACTAATTGAAGTGAATGGAGCCGTCTTAATGTACACGACTGCAGTCGCTCCGACTTCAAAAAAGGATCCTGTACTACTTCAATAGGACTTCTAGGCGACTTGTACCCATTGATTTCAATGGAAGTTGCCTCAGAAGTCGGATCAGTGTCTTTACTGCAGCGACTTTTCAGGAAGTGAAAATAGTTTTAGGGGCAAACCCCTCCCACAGAGCTGATTCAAGGTTGATTGGCCACTGGAATGCCTCCTGTCTTGGAGGCGACTTGTAAGTCGCCCCATGTCACGCTGTGGTTCAGGCTCAGGTCGCCTCCAAAGAGTCGTGTTGCCCCTGTGTGAACTGGCTCTAAGCCTTTTTCTGACACTTGTTGCTTACAAGTTAAAATCAGTATTTTGTGTTAGAAAATTATTTATAACAAACATATACAATATATATATCACACGCACACCATATAATTTTTTTTTTTTAGCAGAGACCCTAGAACAGGGGTCTTCAAACTACGGCCCTCCAGGTGTTTAGGAACTACAATTCCCATCATGCCTAGTCATGTCTGTGAATGTCAGAGTTTTGAATTGCCTCATGGGATTTGTAGTTCCGCAACAGCTGGAGGGCCGTAGTTTGAGGATCCCTGCCCTAGAGAATAAAATGGCGGTTATTGCAATATTTCATCCACAATGTATTTGCGCAGCGGTCTTTCAAACGCAATTTTTTGGGAAAAAAAAACAAATACACTTTAATGAATTAAAAAAAAAAAACTAAACAGTAAAGTTAGCCCAATTTTTTTGTATAATGTGAAAGAGGACGTTACCCTGCGAGAATCGTGAGAGAGTTGTGATCTTTATTATAAGCAAAAAAAATTAAAAATCTTGATTCTCATTCTCGTGATTCTCATTTTTTCGTGCAGCTCTAGAGAGAAGCATTAACATTTTTCTCGTACGATTTTCATTTTATAAGTACAGTTTTCAACCGAAAAATACATTACATCACTTCCTGTGTTTTTATTCTGTCGTTGGAGAATTTTCGTAACTTTAGTAACCTCTTCATTTTCAATATGGAGATTAGCATACAAAAAAAAACTGACGATCATTCGTCTGATAATCTCATCGTGTGTACCAGGGTTTAGAGGGGACTTCCCCTCACTATAAAGGGAGTTTTCTTTTCCTGTTATGTGTCCAGGATAGGAAGTGAGGGCAAATGTGCCCAGTGGCAAATGAATGTGGTGGGGATTTAAACCCTTCCCCATGTGGTCTAAAGCTATAAAAATAATAAAATAAATTTAAAAAAAAGGTCTGAGCTATACATACAATGCTATCCCTGGCACCCCAAATTTACTGAGCCCTAAATTAACCTTTAAAGCAGGTATAACTATCTTACTAACCTTGGGCATATCCAGAATCCTCTACTTCATCCTCATCTTCATCGGACGAAGAGTCTTCACTTTCTCGTAGCGGTTGGATGATGGCATCTGCTTCAAGCACGGCTTCCTTCAGCAGCAAAGAATCAAATTTTACAGTGTAGAATGAGTTGTCAATGTCTAAAACAAACAGGGAAAAGAACAGTCAGCCATGGTATATAAACAGCAAATGTAAAACGAAAAAATAAAAAAAAATGTATCTAAATGCAAGAACAACAATGTAATAAGTTACAGCTTACCGGTCATTAGATATGGTGGCTGCATTTGTTTTACTTTTTTTTTAGGTTAAGCACCTGTTGATCCTTCTACTTCCTGTGCACTGAACTGAAATCTCAAACAATGTTATCAGCTTTCCCAGCTATCTTCTGTAAGCTACAAAACATGTACCCTTCTATGTAAGGAAGATGAGGGAAGAGGGAGAGGTTTATTGTCTACATCAGGAGAGAAGTCTAGGGTGATGTGCTGCAAATGAGGAAAGTATCAGCAAAGGGTTCAATTGCAATAAGCAAGAGTTTGTAGGTGTTCCTGCAGTTTTTTTTTAAATGGCAATTTAGGCAACAAGTGAATGAAATCACTAAGCTAATAAAGCTAATAAAATTACAGGGATACTGCTGCTGTGCTAAAAAAAAAATGGAAATATCACATGTTGCCTGAACCACTTGCTGACCGCTCTATAGCACTTTTACTGCTACAGGGCGGCAGCTGTGCGCAGGATCACGTATATATGTACGTTATTCTGCATTCCGCTTGCAGGGGGCGCACACCTCTAGTGGGCGGCTTCTGCTGTGTTAATTCACAGCAGAAGCCAATCTGCAGGTGCAGGGCACTCGATGTCCTCCGCCACCCACCAATCGTCAGCAAAACACAGAGAACTGAGATCTGCCTATGTAAACAAGGCATAGCTCAGTTCTGACAGGGAGGGGGAAGGGGATTTGTAATGTATTCTCTGCAAAGCAGTGACTAGAACCAATCTCTTCCCCTAGTAAAAGCAGCACATACAGTACACAAAAACACTAACACACAGTTAACCCTTCGATTACCCTGCAGTGTAGTTGAGCATCATGGGAAATGCAGTTCCAAAACATCTGGGGTGCCAAGGTTCACCATCACTGTCCTAGATCTTCTTGTAAAAAAACAAAAACAAACCCTGCCCTAGATATTTAACCCCTTCCCAGTCGATGTCATTAGTACAGTGACAGCGCATATTTTTAGCACTGATCGCTGTATTAGTGTTACTGGTTACCGCAAAGTGTAAAAAGTGTCAGTTAGTGTCCGGTTGTTGGCCGCAATATCGCTGTCCCGGTATAAGTCGCTGATCGCCGCCAATACTAGTTAAAAGAAAAAAATAAATAAAAAATTCCATAAATAAATCGCATAGTTTGCAGATGCTATAATGTTTGCGTAAAACAATTGATATACACTTACTGGGATTGTTCTACCAAAAACATGTAGCAGAATACATATTGGTCTAAATTTATAAAGAAAGTAAATTTTTAAAAAAAAAATTATTGGGTATGTTTTATAGCAGAAAGTAAAAAAATATATATTTTGTCGCTCTTTTTTTTGCTTATAGCACAAAAAATAAAAACTGCAGAGGTGATCAAATACCACCGAAAGGAAGTTCTATTTGTGGGAAAAAAAGGACATAAATTTTATTTGGGTACAGCGTTGCACGACTGCGCAATTGTCAGATAAAATAACGCAGTGCTGTATCGCAAAAAAATGGCCTGGTCTGGAAGGGGGTAAATCCTCTGGAGGTCAAGTGGTTAACCTGGGTTCTCTGTAACACCCTCCAGTCACAGCACACACTTCTCGGGGGCAGTAAATACGAGTAGAGATACAATATATTACCAAAGATATTGGGATGCCTGCCTGCTTTGTGCACTGGTCCAAATCATTTGGTGGAGGGGGGATTATGGAGTGGGGTTGTTTTTCAGGGGTTGGTCTTGGCTCATTAGTTCCAGTAAAGGGAACTCTTAAGGCGTCAGCATACCAAGACAATTTGGACAAATTTCATGCTCCCAACTTTGTGGGAACATTTTGGGATGGTCCCCTTCCTGTTCCAACATGACTGTGCACCAGTGCACAAAGCAAGGTCCATAGAGACATGGATGAGCGAGTTTGGGGTGGAGGAACTTGACTGGCCTGCACAGAGTCCTGACCTCAACCCGACACACCACCTTTGAGATGAATTAGAGCAGAGACTGTGAGCCAGACCTTCTCGTCCAACATCAGTGCCTGACCTCCCAAATGCTCTTCTGGAAGAATGGTCAAACATTTCCATAGACACACTCCTGGACAGCCTTCCCAGAAGAGTTCAAGCTGTTATAGCTGCAAAGGAAAGAAAAATTACCCCCTAGAGAGAATGGGACTTTATAAGTGACTGACAAACCAATAATAGAAATTACAAAAAATTATTTTATGAATATTTGTATATTATAATAAATTATGGTACATATGTAACAAATCCATATGATGGGTTGATGGGTATGGAAACTTGTAAGCGTAGCTCTCAAGTACACTTACAAGTATCCATACCCATCATATGGATTTGTTACATATGTACCATTATTTTATGAATATTTGTATATTATAATAAATTATTTTTTGTAATTTCTATTGTTGGTTTGTCAGTCACTTATAAAGTCCCATTCTCTCTAGGGGGTAATTTTTCTTTCCATTGTCAGGGATGTGGTGACTGTAAAACAATTCTGTGAATGGTGGGATCTCTTTCTTTATAGCTGCAAAGGGTGGGCCAACTCAATATTGAACCCTACGGACTAAGACTGGGATGCCATTAAAGTTCATGTGAGTGTAAAGGCAGGCGTCCCAATACTTTTGGTAATATAGTGTCTAATTCCTGAAACCTGTCCTTTGTAATTGCCTCCGCTTTCTTGATCGCCAATCAAATTTTCACTTCAAAGGCGGGGGGGGGGGTGGAGCCTCTAGGTGCCTCCTGGTGCAGGGGAGAGGGGGGGGGGGCAAAAAAGACAGTGCCATGATCCCCCATGGGCAAAAGTCTACACAGCAACGACTAATGCCTTGTACACACGGTCGGACTATTGTCCAGCCAAAAGCACATTGGAATTCCGACGGAGTAAAATAGAACGTGTTCTCTATCTAAACTCCGTCGGAGTTCCTCGGAATTAAGTCCGATGGGGCGCACACACACACACACACAATGAAAAAATTCCGTCTGACTTTTTTCATCGGAAATTCCGACAGTGTGTACAAGGCAGTAGAGGACAGAGCAATGCAGAAACCACTAAGTGGCCAGCAGCCCCTCGGATGTTTCAGGTTTACACCCCATTGATAAATGGAGTTATGAAAATATAAATGCTTATTTATTTTTTCTGCCTTACCACATTGACAATGTTATTGGGTGACATAAAAGGTTGGTGTGCCCAGCCCTGTAGTCTCAGACTTTACCTATAATCCGCCCAGAGTACCAGATGCCATCGCTGTGCCGGGCCAAGCAGGGTTTGTCAATGCTGAGAGAGTCGAGGTCTGGCTCCTTAAAGACCCGGAGCTCACTTGCTGGCACCACTTGTCCATGTGAGAACCTGAGTGGAGGCAAAAAGAAAAGGACCATTAAAAAGGACACAAACTATTCGCTGTACTCGTATCTAAAAGGGCGAGAGAGTGCTCATTACAGACAAGAAATGGGAGATTCACCCTCTATTAGTCCTGTTTACTATTATCCCCAAAAGTGAAAGAAAATCCAGAATTTTGGGTTGTTCCCAAAACAGGAATAAAAGAGAAAATCTTCTAATGGGGACACAAGTTCTGGAAAAACAAACAGGGACTCTTTCACTTTGGAGGGATTTCCTCTCATTTCCTGTTGGCTTTGGGACAGGAAGTAAAGGGAAATTTCTCGAATGGGATACCAATGCCTTTAAAAGAAAAAAAAATACACCTGACAGGGTTTATTACCGTATATACTTGAGTATAAGCCGACCCAAATATAAGCTGAGGCACCTAATTTTACCACAATAACCTCGGAAAACGTATTGACTCGAGTATAAGCCTAGGGTGTCCATCTGCATGCCTCACTGTGCCCATGCCTAGACTGACGTTTAACATTGGAGTCTATGGAAGAGGTACCCGGGCTTTGAAAAAAAAAAAAAAAAAAAAATCGGTGCTCCCCGGCCGTAGGTCCCCCTAACAATAAACTTTGCACACTTGTAGAGGAGAAATGGGGCTACATGTGCGACAAGTTCCGGGTCGAGGAGACCTACGACCGGCTGGTACCGCGTCCCTAAAATCGCCGGAGAAATTACCGTTTAACATGGGAGTCTATGGAAGGGGTTCCCGGCTTTGAAAAAATCGGTGCTCCTTGGCCGTAGGTCCCCTGGACAACAAACTTTACACACTTGTAGAGGAAGAGTGGGGCTACATGTGTGCCAAGTTTGGGGTCCCGGCCGGTACCGGGTCCCCAAAGTCCGGGAGATCAGGCGCAAAAAGGTGACTCGAGTATAAGCCGAGGGGGGGCATTTTCAGGCTCTGCCCGTTAGGGAGATTCCCCCTCTCTATTTGTCCTGTTTACTATTATCATTGGAAGTGAAAGTAAAAGAAAATCCCACATTTTGGGTTGTCCCCAGAAAGGTAATAGAGGGGAAATCTTCCAATGGGGACACTAGTTCTGGTGACCCCCAAGAAATTCCCTTAACCACTTAGGGACCGGAAGGATTTGCCCCCTTCCTGACCAGGCCACTTTTTGCGATTTGGCACTGCGTCGCTTTAACTGACAATTGCGCGGTCGTGCGACGCTGTACCGAAACAAAATTGACGTCCTTTTTCCCCCCCACAAAATAGAGCTTTCTTTTGGTGGCATTCGATCTCATCTGCGTTTTTTTTTATTTTTATAGCGCAAAAAATTAAAGACAGAAAATTTTGGAAAAACAACACTTTTACTATAAAAGTACTATTACAGTACTTTTTGCTATAATAAATATCCCAAAAAACAAATTTCTTCCACAGTTTAGGCCAATATGTATTCTTCTACATATTTTTGTTAAAGAAAATCTCAATAAGCGTATATTGATTGGTTTGTGCAAAATAGGGGATAGATTTATGGCATTTTTATTATAAATAATTTTTTTTTTTTACTTGTAATGGCGGTGATCAGCGATTTTTAGCTGGACTGCGACATTGCCGCAGACAGATCGGACACACTTGAAACTCTTTTGGGACCACTGACATTTATACAGCGATCAGAGCTAAATATAGCCACTGATTACTGTATAAATGTCATTGGCAGGGAAGGGGTTAAACACTAGGGGGCGATCAAGGGGTTAAATGTGGGGGGGGGGATGGGACTGCCTGGAGGAGGAGACCGATCGCTGCTCATACACAGTATGAACAGCAGATAGATCTCCGTTCTGTCAGGAGAGAGGAGAACGGTCTGTTTACATTGACAGATCTCCGTTCTGTCTCTCTCAGGAGCGATCGCGGGTGCCGGACTAACATCGCAGCCGCCGGTCACGCGCATCGGCTTCGTCGTCACGCCCCCTAGTGCTCTAAAAGCGGACGACGTACAGCTACGCCGATTCGCCCAGGGGAGCCAACCAGCCACAGTATAAATGCGGCGGCTGGTCCTTAACTGGTTAAAGTATAACTAAAGGCAAAAAATTTTTTTTCGTTTTGGGCAGAGTGGAGACAGATTAGAACACCTGTCAGGTTTTATTACTGTCTGTGCCCCCCCCCCCCCCCCCCTTATGGAGATTCCCCCTCTCTATTTGTCCTGTTTACCATGATCATTGAAAGTGAAAAAAATGTTGGATTGTCCCCAGAAATGTAATAGAGGGGAAGTCTTCCAATGGGGACACTAGCTCTGATGACCTTGGGGTCCCCCAAGAAACACCCTTAATTTGCAGGGATTTTCCCTTACTTCCTGTTTGGTAATGGGACAGGAAGTGAAGGGAAATCTCTGCAATGTGAAACAGATGGCAAAAAAAAAAAAAGTCTGACAGGGGGTTCCAACCCTTCCTTGCTCTATCCAAACTGAAAGTAAAAGTTTTATCCATAGTTCTACTTTAATTTGCAGAGATTTCCTCTCACTTCCTGTTTGGCTATGGGACAGGAAGCTAAAGTAAATCTCCCCGTTGGGACAAAGATGGCAAAAATAAACCTTACACTTACTCTGTTCAAAATGGAAAAAAAAAAAAAAAAGTTTTGCCTAGAGTTCTGCTTTAAATCAGGAAACCACATTAGCATGCTTGGATCAGTAGGACAGCCAAGCAATGAGTATTTAAAAAAAAGGGAACCTAGCAGCTGCACCCTCCAGGTTTCCATCTGAGCCTTCTTTAACCACTTAACGACCGCTCACTGTATATATACGTCGGCAGAATGGCACCGACAGGCACAATCACGTAGAGTGTACGTGATGGCCTTTGTACAGTTGGGGGGTCCAATCGGACCCCCCTCCTATACAGTGAGCGGCCGTTAATCGTTCGGGAGCGATCCAGGATGAGGGGGCAGCCGTTGGATTCCGGCCACCCCCTCGCGATCGCTCCCGGCGAATGAAAAGGCCCCCTCTGTCACACACAGGCAGAGGAAGCAGGAGGAAGTGATGTCATCTCTGGTGCGGCGCTCACATATACCGAGCGCCGTACAAGAGAAGACATCAGGTCAGTGCACAAAACACTACACTGACACCATAACACATAGGGACATAAATCGCCCCCCCCAGATCACCCCCCAGCCCCCAGTCACAGTGTCACTGATTGCAGTGACCATTTATTTACTGATCACTGCAATCAGTGACATTTGTGATTGTAAAAGTGTCACTACAGTCAGTTTTAGGTCCAGTGTAGCCCCCTAACCCCCCCTAATAAAGGTTTAACCCCCTGATTGCCCCCCAGATATCCCTTTCACCCCCTATCACCACTGTCGCTAAGCAATCATTTTTCTGATCGCTGCCTTAGCGCCGGTGATGCCGATCGGTAGCCAGTAATTTTTTTTAGGTTCGTCGTAGGTTTTTAGAGAGTCAGGTACCCCAATATATTATCTAATAAAGGTTTAACCCCCTTGATCGCCCCCCAGGTAACCCTTTCACCCCCTATCACCACTGTCGCTAAGCGATCGTTTTTCTGATCGCTGTCTTAGTGTCGGTGATGCAGATCGGTAGCCAGTAATTTTTTTTAGGTTCGCCGCAGGTTTTTATATAGCGTCAGGTACCCCAATATATTATCTAATAAAGGTTTTAACCCCCTGATTGCCCCTAGTTAACCCTTTCACCAGTGATCACCATATAAGTGTTACGGGTGACGCTGGTTAGTTAGTTTGCTTTTTATAGTGTCAGGGCACCCGCCGTATATAACCCAATAAAGGTTTAACCCCCTGATCGCCCGGCGGGTGATATCAATTAGGTTTTAGCGTCAGAGAGGGTCTGCGTCACACCCCAGGCAGCGTCAGGTTAGTGCCAGTAACGCTAACACCCACGCGTGAAGCATACACCCCCCTTAGTGGTATAGTATCTGAACAGATCAATATCTGATCAGATCTATACTAGCGTCCCCAGCAGTTTAGGGTTCCCAAAAACGCAGTGTTAGCGGGATCAGCCCAGATACCTGCTAGCACCTGCGTTTTGCCCCTCCGTCCAGCCCAGCCCACCCAAGTGCAGTATCGATCGATCGCTGTCACTTACAAAACACAACACACATAACTGCAGCGTTCGCAGAGACAGGCCTGATCCCTGCGACTCCAGTGCTGTAGGAGGTGATTTCACCACCACAGTTTAAAAAAAAAAAAAAAAAAAAAAAAAAAGCATATATGCCGAAGCATGGGGGCAGCAGGGGCGGAGGAGCGATTTTGCTCCTAATGCCGCGTACATACGGTCGAAATTCCGACGGAGGCTTGCCCGTGGAAAAGTTTGACCATGTGTGTGCGGCATAACTTTTTTGCGGGAGGATGCCCCAATGCTTCGGCATATATACATGGTGCATGTATGCCCATCATTAGAAGTGGGTGGATGAAGGGCGGTATTCTAATGGTGGGCATACCCACCGATCAATCTTTTTTTTTCGTTCAGCCAACAGGCTGCATGAAAAAAAAGATTACAATACATGTCCAACAAGGACCAGCAACGTACTGGTATGTTGCTGGACTTTGAATGGTTATACCAGAATGATGCCTGCGGGTTTAGGTATCATCTTGGTATCATTCTTTTCAGCCAGCGGCCGGCTTTCATGTAAAAGCAATCCTAGCGGCTAATTAGCCTCTGGACTGCTTTTACAAGCAGTGGGAGGGAATGTCCCCCCCCCCGGATATAAAAAGCGCCATTGGGAAATTGGGAAAGCATTTTATCACACCGATCTTGGTGTGGTCAGATGCTTTGAGGGCAGAGGAAAGATCTAGGGTCTAGAAGACCCCAGTTTTTTCAAAAAAAGAGTACCTGTCACTACCTATTGCTATCATAGGGGATATTTACATTCCCTGAGATAACAATAAAAAAAAAAATATATATATATGGAAGGAACAATTTAAAAATAAAATAAAAAAGCAAAATTAATAATAAAAAAAAAAAAAAAAAAAAAAAAAAAGCACCCCTGTCCTGCCCTGCTCTTGCCCAATGGCGAACGCAAGCGTCGGTCTGGCGTCATATGTAAACAGCAATTGCACCATGCATGTGAGGTATCACCGCGAAGGTCAGATCGAGGGCAGTAATTTTAGCAGTAGACCTCCTCTGTAAATCTAACGGGGTAACCTGTAAAGGCTTTTAAAGGCTTTTAAAAATGTATGTAGTTTGTCGCCAATGCGCGTTTGTGCGAAATTTTAAAGCATGTCGTGTTTGGTATCTATGTACTCGGCCTAAGATCATCTTTTTTATTTCATCAAACATTTGGGCAATATAGTGTGTTTTAGTGCATTAAAATAAGTGTATTTTTTTCCCCAAAAAATGCGTTTGAAAAATCGCTGCGCAAATACTGTGTAGAAAAAAAAAATGCAACACCCACCATTTTATTCTGTAGGGCCTTTGCTTTAAAAATATATATAAAGTTTGGGGGTTCAACATAATTTTCTTGCAAAAAAAAATATGTTTTGCATGTAAACAAAAAGTGTCAAAAAGGGCTTTGTCTTCAAGTGGTTAGAAGAGTGGATGTAAGCTTCCTAATGTTGTGTATAAAATGCCAGAACAGTTCAAAACCCCCCCAAATGACCCCATTTTGGAAAGTAGACACCCCAAGCTATATACTGAGAGGCATGTCGAGTCCATGGAATATTTTATATGTTGACACAAGTTGCGGAAAAAAGACAATTTTTTTTTTTTTTTTTTGCACAAAGTTGTCACTAAATGATATATTGCTCAAACATGCCATGGGCATATGTGGAATTACACCCCAAAATACATTCTGTTGCTTTTCATGAGTACGGGGATACCACATGTGTGAGACATATTGGGAGCCTAGCCGCGTACGGGACCCCAAAAACCAAGCACCGCCTTCAGGCTTTCTAAGGGTGTAAATTTTTGATTTCACTTCTCACTGCCTATCACAGTTTCGGAGGCCATGGAATGCCCAGATGGCACAAAACCACCCCAAATGACCCCATTTTGGAAAGTAGACACCCCAAGCTATTTGCTGAGAGGTATTGTGAGTATTTTGCAGATCTCGCTTTTTGTCACAAAGTTTTGAAAATTGAAAAATATATATATATATATATATATATATATATATATATATATATCCACCGCCCACTGTCAATTGACGGCGGGTGGAGGATACTCTCGTTCTGGGAGGACGTCATATGACGTCCTCCCTTTAAAACGAGCTAGGAGGCGCGCGCTTGAAGCCAGCGGCGCGCGCCCGCCGCGTTCACGAGGCCCCGGTGCGCGTGCCCGGCGGCCGCGATTGCCGCCGGGCACCCGCGATTGCCCGGGAAACGAGCAGGAAAGTGGGTCTCTGTGTGTAAACACAGAGATCCACGTCCTGTGAGGGAGAGGGGACCGATGCTGTGTCCCTTGTACATAGGGACAACCATCGGTCACCTCCCCCAGTCAGTCCCCTCCCCCCACAGTAAGAACACATTGAGGGAACATATTTAACCCCTTCCCGCCCCCTAGTGGTTAACCCCTTCCCTGCCAATCACATTTATACAGTAATCAATGCATTTTTATAGCAGGGATCGCTGTATAAACGTGAATGGTCCCAAAAATGTGTCAAAAGTGTCCGATGTGTCCGCCGCAATATCGCAGTCACAATAAAAAAAAAATCGCAGATCGCCGCCATTACTAATAAAAAAATAAAAATGCTATAAATCTATCCCCTATTTTGTACACGCTATAACTTTTGCGCAAACCAATCAATACGCGCTTATTGCGATTTTTTTTTTTACCAAAAATATGTAGAAGAATACGTATCGGCCTAAACTGAGGAAAATTTTATTAAAAAAAAAAAAAAATGGGTATTTATTATAGCAAAAATTAAAAAATAGTGTTTTTTTCCCAAACTGGACGCTCTTCTTTTGTTTATAACGCAAAAAATAAAAACCGCAGAGGTGATCAAATACCACCAAAAGAAAGCTCTATTTGTGGGAAAAAAAGGACGCAAATTTCGTTTGGGAGCCACGTCGCACGACCGCGCAATTGTCATTTAAAGTGTGACAGCGCTGAAAGCTGAAAAATGGCTTGGGCAGGAAGGGGGTTTTCGTGCACAGTAGGGAGGTGGTTAAATTATATATATATATATTTTCTTTCTTCATTTTCAAAAACAAATGAGAGCTGTAAAATACTAACCATGCCTCTCAGCAAATAGCTTGGGGTGTCTACTTTCTAAAATGGGGTCATTTGGGGGGGTTTTGTGCCATTTTGGCATTTTATGGCCTTCGAAACTGTGATAGGTAGTGAGGAGTGAAATCAAAAATTTGCGCCCTTAGAAACCCTGAAGGCGGTGCTTGGTTTCCGGGGTCCCGTACGTGGCTAGGCTCCTAAAAAGTCCCACACATGTGGTATCCCCGTACTCAGGAGAAGCAGCAGAATGTATTTTGGGGTGCAATTCCACATATAACCATGGCATGTGTGAGCAATATATCATTTAGTGACAACTTTTTGTAATTTTTTTTTTTTTTGTCATTCAATCATTTAAGACAAAAAAAAAAAAAAAATATTCAATGGGCTCAACATGCCTCTCGGCAATTTCCTTGGGGTGTCTACTTTCCAAAATGGGGTCATTTGGGGGGGTTTTGTACTGCCCTGTCATTTTAGCACCTCAAGAAATGAGATAGGCAGTCATAAATTTAAAGCTGTGTAAATTTCAGAAAATGTACCCTAGTTTGTAAACGCTATAACTTTTGCGCAAACCAATAAATATACGCTTATTGACATTTTTTTTACTAAAAACATGTGGCTGAATACATTTTGGCCTAAATGTATGACTAAAATTGAGTTTATGTGATTTTTCTTATAACAAAAAGTAGAAAATATCTTTTTTTTTCAAAATTTTCAGTCTTTTTCCGTTTATATCGCAAAAAATTAAAATCGCAGAGGCAATCAAATACCATTAAAAGAAAGCTCTATTTGTGGGAAGAAAAGGACGCAAATTTCGTTTGGGTACAACATTGCATGTCCGCACAATTTACAGTTAAAGCAGCGCAGTGCAAAATTCTGAAAATACCTCTGGTCCTTTAGCTACAAAATGGTCCGGGGCTTAAGTGGTTAAATGTAAACCCATCGATAGTGGCTGACATTTCCAAGGCGCCAAGAAACATGCGTCTACGAAGACCTGGCGCAGCATTTATTTTTGTTTGACAACCCTGTTCCTGGAATTTCCAGCCTTGAAGTGCTTTGCTTACCTGCAGCTTTCATTAAAGAGACACTTTCCATCTAGAAAATAGGGGCATGGTTTCATGGCCTTGTGGGTGGGGTACAGATAGAGAACCCGGACACCCGGACTCCCATCCTCCGTTTCTTCTGAGCCCACAATCATGGCGTTATGATACTCCAACGTCCCCCATGTGCTATAGTAAGGGGCTCTGACCTTCATCCCGCTAGATACATCTTCATCTTCCTCCACCTCCTCCTCCTCACTGCCTCCTGAACAAATGGATTTACTATCTGTGGCCCTCGTGGCCTCATTTTCATTACTCAGTTCTCCTACGGCCCTCCTGAAAGCCTCATACTCATCGTCCGGCTGTGAGGAGGAGGAGGAAGGACCATCGAGGGCGGACAGTAAGTTGGATTTCTGCACAGACAGCAGGCTAGACTCAGTCAGTTCTATCAGCTGCTGCAAGTCCTCCTGAAGCTGGAGGAGGTCGGCTTTCTGTGAGGGGTCCAAGTCAGCGTTCACGGCTTGTCTGACCTGTTCCAGCTGAGCTTTGTAGGTCTGGATGGCGGCTGCCAGACTCTCTTCATTCATTTTGTGCTACAGAACACCTCCACCCTGGTACTGACTCCGTCTGTCTTCTTTATAGAGCTGGTCTTATGTAAGATAAAATAGAACATCAACTGTTACCGATCCTCAACTGTCTTCATGTAACCTGGAAAAGAATCATATTTATTGTGAAAAAGGAGAACCCCGGCCCCTGAAAAATGGGCTGACTACTGAATACAATACTTAAACCACCTGGGGCCCCAGAACATCGACACACTGACACTTGGGGGTGCAAAACACTGACACTTGGGGGTGCAAAACACTGACACTTGGGGGTGCAAAACACTGACACTTGGGGGTGCAAAACACTGACACACTGACACTTGGGGGTGCAAAACAATGACACACTGACACTTGGGGGTCCCAGAACAATGACACTTGGGGGTCCCAGAACAATGACACACTGACACTTGGGGGCCCCAGAACAATGACACACGGACACTTGGGGGCCCCAGAACAATGACACACGGACACTTGGGGGCCCCAGAACAATGACACACGGACACTTGGGGGCCCCAGAACAATGACACACGGACACTTGGGGGCCCCAGAACAATGACACACGGACACTTGGGGGCCCCAGAACAATGACACACGGACACTTGGGGGCCCCAGAACAATGACACACGGACACTTGGGGGCCCCAGAACAATGACACACTGACACTTGGAGGTCCCAGAACAATGACACACTGACACTTGGGGGTCCCAGAACAATGACACACTGACACTTGGGGGTCCCAGAACAATGACACACTGACACTTGGGGGTCCCAGAACAATGACACATTGACACTTGGGGGTCCCAGAACAATGACACACGGACACTTGGGGGCCCCAGAACAATGACACACTGACACTTGGGGGTCCAGAACAATGACACACTGACACTTGGGGGTCCAGAACAATGACACACGGACACTTGGGGGCCCCAGAACAATGACACACTGACACTTGGGGGTCCCAGAACAATGACACACTGACACTTGGGGGCCCCAGAACAATGACACACGGACACTTGGGGGTCCAGAACAATGACACACGGACACTTGGGGGCCCCAGAACAATGACACACTGACACACTGACACTTGGGGGTCCCAGAACAATGACACACTGACACTTGGGGGTCCCAGAACAATGACACACTGACAATTGGGGGTCCCAGAACAATGACACACTGACACTTGGGGGCCCCAGAACAATGACACACTGACACTTGGGGGTCCAGAACAATGACACACTGACACTTGGGGGTCCAGAACAATGACACACTGACACTTGGGGGTCCAGAACAATGACACACTGACACTTGGGGGTCCAGAACAATGACACACTGACACTTGGGGGTCCCAGAACAATGACACACTGACACACTGACACTTGGGGGTCCCAGAACAATGACACACTGACACTTGGGGGTCCAGAACAATGACACACTGACACTTGGGGGTCCAGAACAATGACACACTGACACTTGGGGGTCCAGAACAATGACACACTGACACTTGGGGGTCCAGAACAATGACACACTGACACTTGGGGGTCCAGAACAATGACACACTGACACTTGGGGGTCCAGAACAATGACACACTGACACTTGGGGGCCCCAGAACAATGACACACTGACACACTGACACTTGGGGGTCCCAGAACAATGACACACTGACACTTGGGGGTCCCAGAACAATGACACACTGACACTTGGGGGCCCCAGAACAATGACACACTGACACTTGGGGGTCCAGAACAATGACACACTGACACTTGGGGGTCCAGAACAATGACACACTGACACTTGGGGGTCCAGAACAATGACACACTGACACTTGGGGGTCCAGAACAATGACACACTGACACTTGGGGGTCCCAGAACAATGACACACTGACACTTGGGGGTCCAGAACAATGACACACTGACACTTGGGGGTCCAGAACAATGACACACTGACACTTGGGGGTCCAGAACAATGACACACTGACACTTGGGGGTCCAGAACAATGACACACTGACACTTGGGGGTCCAGAACAATGACACACTGACACTTGGGGGTCCAGAACAATGACACACTGACACTTGGGGGTCCAGAACAATGACACACTGACACTTGGGGGTCCAGAACAATGACACACTGACACTTGGGGGTCCAGAACAATGACACACTGACACTTGGGGGTCCAGAACAATGACACACTGACATCTGGGGGTCCCAGAACAATGACACACTGACACTTGGGGGTCCAGAACAATGACACACTGACACTTGGGGGTCCAGAACAATGACACACTGACACTTGGGGGTCCAGAACAATGACACACTGACACTTGGGGGTCCAGAACAATGACACACTGACACTTGGGGGTCCAGAACAATGACACACTGACACTTGGGGGTCCAGAACAATGACACACTGACACTTGGGGGTCCAGAACAATGACACACTGACACTTGGGGGTCCAGAACAATGACACACTGACACTTGGGGGTCCAGAACAATGACACACTGACACTTGGGGGTCCAGAACAATGACACACTGACACTTGGGGGTCCAGAACAATGACACACTGACACTTGGGGGTCCCAGAACAATGACACACTGACACTTGGGGGTCCCAGAACAATGACACACTGACACACTGACACTTGGGGGTCCCAGAACAATGACACACTGACACTTGGGGGTCCCAGAACAATGACACACTGACACTTGGGGGTCCCAGAACAATGACACACTGACACTTGGGGGTCCCAGAACAATGACACACTGACACTTGGGGGTCCCAGAACAATGACACACTGACACTTGGGGGTCCAGAACAATGACACACTGACACGTGGGGGTCCAGAACAATGACACACTGACACTTGGGGGTCCAGAACAATGACACACTGACACTTGGGGGTCCCAGAACAATGACACACTGACACTTGGGGGTCCCAGAACAATGACACACTGACACTTGGGGGTCCAGAACAATGACACACTGACACTTGGGGGTCCAGAACAATGACACACGGACACTTGGGGGTCCAGAACAATGACACACGGACACTTGGGGGTCCAGAACAATGACACACTGACACTTGGGGGTCCCAGAACAATGACACACTGACACTTTGGGGCCCCAGAACAATGACACACTGACACTTGGGGGTCCAGAACAATGACACACTGACACTTGGGGGTCCAGAACAATGACACACTGACACTTGGGGGTCCAGAACAATGACACACTGACACTTGGGGGTCCCAGAACAATGACACACTGACACTTGGGGGTCCCAGAACAATGACACACTGACACTTGGGGGTCCAGAACAATGACACACTGACACTTGGGGGTCCAGAACAATGACACACGGACACTTGGGGGTCCAGAACAATGACACACGGACACTTGGGGGTCCAGAACAATGACACACGGACACTTGGGGGCCCCAGAACAATGACACACTGACACTTGGGGGACCCAGAACATTGACACACTGACACTTGGGGGTCCAGAACAATGACACAGTGACACTTTGGGGCCCCAGAACAATGACACACTGACACTTGGGGGTCCAGAACAATGACACACTGACACTTGGGGGTCCAGAACAATGACACACTGACACTTGGGGGTCCAGAACAATGACACACTGACACTTGGGGGTCCCAGAACAATGACACACTGACACTTGGGGGTCCCAGAACAATGACACACTGACACTTGGGGGTCCAGAACAATGACACACTGACACTTGGGGGTCCAGAACAATGACACACGGACACTTGGGGGTCCAGAACAATGACACACGGACACTTGGGGGTCCAGAACAATGACACACGGACACTTGGGGGCCCCAGAACAATGACACACTGACACTTGGGGGACCCAGAACATTGACACACTGACACTTGGGGGTCCAGAACAATGACACAGTGACACTTGGGGGCCCCAGAACAATGACACAGTGACACTTGGGGGCCCCAGAACAATGACACACTGACACTTGGGGGACCCAGAACATTGACACACTGACACTTGGGGGTCCAGAACAATGACACACTGACACTTGGGGATCCAGAACAATGACACACTGACACTTGGGGTTCCATAGATAATGGGACTTGTAGTTCTTCAGCACCTGACTCAAACACGAGCTTTCCTATTGCAACCAGACCTCACTCATTTCATTCTTACCTTACACAGCCGCCATGACACCGGCGTCATAACGTAACTCTCTCAGCTGTCTCTGCACCAGCCGCCATTTTCTTGTAGCCCCCTTAGGTCCATTTCAGTTTAAAAACTGTTCATCTGAAAGCGGACAGAACACATCTTCTAATTATATCTCCAGTCATGTTCCTTAGTCCCTAAAACAAATCAATTTCGCTGGGACAGGCAGTGCCACAACCAAGATGGCCGCCTGAGTGTGACGCAAGGGACGCCACTTCCCAGAGTGCAGCGCGGTTGGGGCGGAAGTGAGTGTTGGCAGGGTCCTGATCGGTGCTGATGGGGATCTGGACAAAAGGTGGGTAATATGGGGGGATGGATGTATGTATGGTGGGATAAAGGGGGCAGGGTGGCTGTGACCATTCTGTATAGTTTTGTCTCAGCAGAAAGGAAGAGGCCAGCTGTTACCTTTCCTGATTGGACATTTACATACAGGCAACATTACCTGGTTCTCCATAGAGCCCCTCTGTGTGCAGCCAGGGGCCACATCATCTTTATTATTTAGCAGTCTAGGAGTAGCATGCCATCCCCCTAGCACCCCAGGAGGACATTCATTGCCCACCACTTGCAGGGCTTGTGTGCCCACCTGTGTGGAGGTATGACAGCTTGGGGTCTGGGCCCTGCTTTGTTTTAGGGGCCCCAGAGGAGGTTATTTAATGATGGCCATGAAGGCCGCCATTGCTGATCTCTCCTATGAATGACGCTTCCCTGGCTGTCATGATGATGAGTTGATGTAAGGAATCCTGACACTCATTTTGAAGCAAATGTAGCCTGAGACTAATAAGTACAAAAGTCAGACAGCCAAGCAATCAGCATTTTCTTCAGGAGGCCAGCGGTGGCAGTGCCCTTACTTCCCTGGTGACAGTGGCACTCGAATTGCGGATCACGGGTCTCTTCTCCCCTATATTATTGGCGGATCACGGGTCTCTTCTCCTCTATATTATTGGCGGATCACGGGTCTCTTCTCCTCTATATTATTGGCCGATCACGGGTCTCTTCTCCTCTATATTATTGGCCGATCACGGGTCTCTTCTCCTCTATATTATTGGCCAATCACGGGTCTCTTCTCCTCTATATTATTGGCCAATCACGGGTCTCTTCTCCTCTATATTATTGGCCAATCACGGGTCTCTTCTCCTCTATATTATTGGCCAATCACGGGTCTCTTCTCCTCTATATTATTGGCCGATCACGGGTCTCTTCTCCTCTATATTATTGGCCGATCACGGGTCTCTTCTCCTCTATATTATTGGCGGATCACGGGTCTCTTCGCCTCTATATTATTGGCCAATCACGGGTCTCTTCGCCTCTATATTATTGGCCAATCACGGGTCTCTTCTCCTCTATATTATTGGCCAATCACGGGTCTCTTCTCCTCTATATTATTGGCGGATCACGGGTCTCTTCTCCTCTATATTATTGGCGGATCACGGGTCTCTTCTCCTCTATATTATTGGCCGATCACGGGTCTCTTCTCCTCTATATTATTGGCCGATCACGGGTCTCTTCTCCTCTATATTATTGGTCGATCACGGGTCTCTTCTCCTCTATATTATTGGCCGATCACGGGTCTCTTCTCCTCTATATTATTGGCCGATCACGGGTCTCTTCTCCTCTATATTATTGGCCGATCACGGGTCTCTTCTCCTCTATATTATTGGCCGATCACGGGTCTCTTCTCCTCTATATTATTGGCCGATCACGGGTCTCTTCTCCTCTATATTATTGGCCGATCACGGGTCTCTTCTCCTCTATATTATTGGCCGATCACGGGTCTCTTCTCCTCTATATTATTGGCCGATCACGGGTCTCTTCTCCTCTATATTATTGGCCGATCACGGGTCTCTTCTCCTCTATATTATTGGCCGATCACGGGTCTCTTTTCCTATATATTAGTGGTGGATAACGGGTCTCTTCTCCTCTATATTAGTGGTGGATAAAGGGTCTCTTCTCCTCTATATTATTGGCCGATCACGGGTCTCTTTTCCTATATATTAGTGGTGGATAACGGGTCTCTTCTCCTCTATATTAGTGGTGGATAAAGGGTCTCTTTTCCTATATATTATTGGCGGATCATGGGTCTCTTCTCCTATATATTATTGGACGATAACGGGTCTCTTCTCCTATATATTATTGGACGATAACGGGTCTCTTCTATATATTATTGGCGGATCACGGGTCTCTTCTCCTATATATTATTGGTGGATCACGGGTCTCTTCTATATTATTGGCGGATCACGGGTCTCTTCTCCTGTGTCATTCGTCTCCACTCCTTATATAGTATTGGCACTAGGGCCGAAACAACTAATCGATTATGAAATTAATTGATTACTATTTTCATAATCGATTAATCGGCCAGTAACATTTGGCCCCTTTCACACGGAGGGTCCGTTCAGGTCGGCCTGTCAGTTTTTTAGGCGGACCTGGACGGACGCTCCATGTAGCCCTATGGAGCCACGGATGTCAGCGGTGACATGTCCGCTGACATCCGCTCCGCCAAAGTGTGACGGAGGAAAACCCTATTTTTCCTTCCGTCGGCGGATCGGATGACAACGGACTTTACGGTCCGTCATCATCCGATCCCCCATAGGGGAGAGCGGCGCTCTGACAGGGCGGTCCCTGCACAGTGTGCGGGGACCGCCCAGTCATCCGCCGGCTCAGCGGGGATCAACGGAGCGATCCCCGCTGAGCAAGCGGAGGTTCACGGGGCGGATCTTCACGGATCCGCCCCGTGTGAAAGAGCCCTAATGAGTTAAAAAAAAATTAGCCCTTTACAGTACAAAAAGAGCAAATCGCTACTGTAAATATTACTTTCACTGTCCCACAGTAAAAAATGAACCCCTTACAGCGATTATTTGCTCTTTTTGTACTAATTTTTTTTTTTTTTAACCCATTATGTTACTAAACATCTCAGGCCCGGGTCACACCTCTGTGTTTTTTTGGTGCTTTTTTGCAGAAACACACTACAGGTCATTTACATGGTTTCCTATGGGACACGTTCACATCCATGATTTTTTTCAGCTGCTGCGTATTTGGAAAGGGCAAGGACTTTTTTTAACAGAAAACGGTGCTATTTTGGTCCTTTGGTTCAATATACTTCAATAGAGAATCTGCAGAAAAGCATGTAATAATGTGTTTTTGCGGCAATTTGTGTTTTTTAGTCTGCCCAACAACAAATTGGCCAAAAAAAAAATAATGTAAAAATGCAGAAAAATTACCTTTTTTTAAACTGATTAATCGAAACAATAATCGGCCAACTAATCGATTATGAAAATAATCGTTAGTTGCAGCCTTACTTGGCACCATGGCATAGAATATTGGCACCACAGGTCTCTTCTCCAAAAGTGTATTGGTGTCCCAAAAGGTTTCTTTAATAGAGTATTGGAGCCATGGGTCTCTTCTCTAAAATATTATTGGAGCCACGGGACTCTTGATTCTAGGATGGATCCTTACCCTCTTTAAAGGCCATGGCATGAATCTCTGCTCAGTTACAGATCATCCCATTGCTTTTTGCCCTCTTAGATCTACCCTGACCCTAAAGACCACCAGCTGAGACCCCCTGGAAGCAGGGTGCATATAAATCAATGATTTAAAAAAAAAAAATCAGATTTTTTTATTTATTTAAATCTGAGTTTTTTTTTAATTCAAATTAATTTTAATAAAAATGCTTTTGGAGTAAAAATCTATCTAAAGATAGTTTTCTATTTAAGGTACATTAATACATCAGTTTATTCAGTATGAAGTGGAGCTCAGTTATGTAGCATGAGGTTGTCTATTCTGCAATATTTACATTTTTGGTAAACTCATTCAGTAAATCCAAGATAACATGCACTGCATTGATGCATTCACACAATTTCACAGTAACCACGAGATAAAACAAAGTTCAGGAATATTCCTTTTATCCCATTGTTTTGCAAATCTATGTACACTACAAACTGTATGATTGAAGCGGTTCTGCTATCGCTGTTTTACTAACCTGACAGCTTATTATTCTAAATAGGAAACCTTAATTTTGTTTGCAAATATTAAAGATTCTAACTACCAGCAAGAATGAGTCCTTACCTTTTAAAGAGCACCTGTCATTTCAGATCCATCATGGCAGCGCCTGTTAGCGGGCATCCACTCACCTGCTGCCGCCACGTCCCTCACCTTGTTGTGTCACTGCCGCATCACCAGCCGTCCCATTAAAGTGAATGGGACTGTCGGTGAGCCAACAGCGGGTCAGAGGAGGAGCTTCTGCAGGACAGAGATGACAGTTGCTCTTTAAAAATTATGATGTAAATCGAGTTGATTTAAAGCAACCCTTTTTACTAGTGATTTAAATTGGAAGTAAACCCTCCTATAATTTTCAGGCAAGGAAGCTGCCATCTTGGCCTCTGTTTAATCTTCAACTGCCATGATGCTGCACATGTGACCAGTTATGACACCAGCCATTGGATGGTTTGACAGTTTGGTTGAGAGCACAACCAATGGGACAGTTGGCATTCCTGGCATGCCGGGAATGTAACTGCTTTTTGAAACTGTTAAATCGATGGGTTTACTTCCACTTTAAGTCAAATCCACCCTGCCTGGAAATGAGCCTCTGTGCTGCCCCAAGCTGTTTGACATCCTAGCGCCTCTGGCTTTTTGGCCAGGATAACCACAAGTGACACTTTCACCGACCCAAGACTACGTTCTGTGGCTTCTTCTTCATCACATATTAGGGGTCTTGCAAGCAAAACATTGGAGGTTTGCTAACCGTTTGGCCATTTTCCTAATTGCACGTCCTACATTTATTTTGTTTCTTGTATCCCTCTCACCTACAGGTCTCCATCATGTATACCCTGCTGTCTGGCCTGTATAAGTACGTGTTTCAGAAGGAAGAGTATTGTGTCCTCATCCTGGGACTGGACAATGCTGGCAAGACGGTAAGTATTGTGGAAGTAGCTTTTAGGGCAGTAGGCGGGACGGAGCCCAGCTAAGCCACTTTACGGCTGAATACGTGGAGGACCTCACATCCACTTAGTGGAGGGGGCAGGGGGGGGGTGGTCGCCCCGGGCGCAAAATTTAGAGGGGCGCAGCGGCAGGTTACCTGCAGCTCTTCTCCTGTGCTGTGCAGTCTAGGAGACTGTGCGCTCTTCCGCTTCGCTATGAGGAAGACGTACCGGTGCAGTCCCGGCTTAGGCTCCAGCGGTGACAGTGACACAGCAGTGAGTAAATGAACACTGAAGACCATCCATGATGATCCCAGGGATTGTGACCGTGCGGAGACTGGGGGGAAGGAGGGGAAGGAGGAGGGCAGGCGACTCACAAGGCATCCTCTTCATTACAGGTCTCGGGATCGCTGTTGAAAACGGTTAGCCTGAGAAACACCAGCACCGACGTCCCCTCCCGCCGCTTCTGAAAGCGGTCCAGTGGCTTGTGCCAACTGAAAAAAAAAAATATCGGTGTTATGGCCGATTGGCTATATCCATAACCCCGGTAAACCACTTGCAAACCGCAACGTATATATATCTATTGCGGTCAGCAAGGGGATACTAGTACTGTATATAACACCATACAAAAGCGCTTTTTTCTAATCTTCATTTTCTTTTCAGACTTATCTGGAACAAACCAAAATCCGATTCAACAAAAACTACAAAGGAATGAACCTTGCCAAAATCACCACCACGGTTGGTCTGAACAGTGAGTATTTTATGGAAACAGATCACAGACCTTGTCACTATTAAGTAGAGGTCGACCGATATATCGGACGATTTTTGCCACTTTTTAATTAATCGGCATCGGCCGATAGTGCTGAAAAAAAAGCCGATTTAAAAAACTTCAGCGCAACTTGCAAATAAGTTCTTTCATAGAAGTCAATGCAAGTTCCCTGAAGTTTCCTGTGGAGGTGGAGCGACTTATCCCTGGGCAGCCTGCCAAAAAACATCAGTGAGCCACCACCATGCTTCACAGTGGGGATGGTACTCTTGTCATTATAGGCCTTGTTGACCCCTCTCCAAACATAACGCTTATGGTTGTGACTATAAAGCTCTATTTTGGTCTTGTCACTCCAGATTACAGTGTGCCAGAAGCTGTGAGGCGTGTGAAGGTGTTGTCGGGCATATTGTAACTTTTTTTTTTGTGGCATTGGCACAGTAAAGGCTTATTTCAGGCAACTCAAGCATGCAGCTCTGTTTTGGTCACGTATCGTTGTATTGTGCTCCTTGAAACAACCACACAGTCTTTTTCCATCGCAGCCTGTATTTCTCCTGAGGTTACCTGTGGGTTTTTCTTTGTATCCTGAACAATTCTCCTGGCAGTTGTGGCTGCAATCTTTCTTGGTGTACCTGACCGTGGCTTGGTATCAAGAGATCCTTGAATTTTCCACTTATAATAAGTGATTGAACAGTGGTAGTTGTGAGTTGTCCCACATGGGCAATTGGAGTTGTATGTTATTCCATCATCGCAAAATCTGGCAGCTGGCTATGAACCTTACCAAGGCTCCTGTATTTCATACCCATACGACTCTGTGGGACAATCCGCACTTGCCCGAGTTGCTATCTGTCCCAGATTAAAGACTATGGATTGACAAGGGGGTCATATATCTTTTGAATGTCATAGCAAACGGCTCGGTTACATAGTTTCAAGCACTGCAAGATGGGTTTGGTGCGCCCAACCATATGTTTTTTTCATTACCTCCAACTTCGACATGCGCTCAATTCTCAATTTCGTGACTCCATCCCCATGAATAGCTATATCTGATGGATATAATCATGGGTCAGGATCCCAAGAAATGTGGAAGACGGATCTGGGGGACGTGACAGATGAGGACTGGGAGGAGGTACTAGCTACCTGTAAATTTGTATTCCCCAAGTTGTCTGACCGTCTCACTCATCTCTACATTATCCACAGGTCCTATTTAACACCCACTCGTCTCTCCGGTATAGGCCGAAGCACAGTCCAGCATGTCCCAGGTGTGGAGATCCCAGGGGCAGATGTTATCACCTACTATGGTCCTGCCCTTCTATCCAAGGATACTGGTCACAGGAGGTCAAATTCCTTTATGATTGCATGGGTCTCCCCCCCCCCCCCGACTCTATGCCCCCGCCAGTGTGTATTGGGCCTCCTCTCCATCTCTGAGGAGGACGAATACCTAAACATCTTTTACAAGAGTCACTGGTCTTAGCTAGAATGTAAAAATGCCAAGACCTGGATAAGAGAGTTGCCCCCAACTATTCAACAGTGGATCAGGGCCATTAACGTTACCCTCCCCTATAAAAAGTACTGTACTTGCACAGGGACTGCCCGAACAAATATCACAAAAATATCACAAAATTCGTGCTGGCCGAACAAATATCACAGAAGATGCTTCAACTTGCGCTCCTGAGGAATGAATCCCCAACCAAAACTGTAAATCTTCCCCTAAATATGTTGAGTGTAATCCTCATGTCTCTCCTTCTCATGCCCCCCACCCCCGCGGGCATCTCTGGTGTTATTGACATGCACTGGGCTGTTTGGTGCCCCCCTATGTGTGTAATATATTCTGTTACATTCTAATCTGACCTTCAATGTTTTACATCCAGTATGAATATGTCAGTATACCTGTCTTATAAATAGTGCCTTTTGAACTTTGCATTTGTATGTTTCTTTTTTCTCTATTCTCAATAAAACTTTGATCCAAAAAAAAAAAAAAGTGATTGAACATTACTAACTGGCATATTCAAGACTTTGAATATCTTTTTATATGATTTTCTGTCTTTATAAAGTTTCATTACCTTATCACGCAGGTCTTTTGATAGTTCTTTTTCTGCTCTCCATGGCTCAGTATCTAGCCTGCTCAGCTCTCACGTGGATGCACTAACAAACTCATTGACTCTTTATACACAGACACTAATTGCGAATTAAAAAGCCACAGATATGGAAACTTAACCCTTAATTGCCATTTTAACCTGTGTGTTTGCCACCTTCTGTGTCTGTACCAAGGCCAAACATTCCAGGGTATGGAAACTTGTGATCAGTCCATTTGGGTGATTTCTATTATTATTATTTAAAAAAGGAGCCAAACAACCATGTGATAATAAATAACTTCATCTCATCACTAGGCTTAAATAAAAGACAGGTTTTTTTTTTTTTTTTTGGCTGACTTGTCATATTTTCAATATCAATGCCAAAATTTCATAATTTTTGCCAGAAGATGCAAACTTTTGAGCACAACTGCCAGTTTAATTATTCTATTTGTCCCTCTATTCTGTTAGTTTATCTATAAAAAACGTAAAAAAAAACAAAAACAAGGCTGGAGTTTGGCTTGAAATGAAATATTTGCCTACCTTATAAATTGAAGATGCTTTTTCAATGCTGTTTATGGATTCAGGCTGTTCTATTCTCTCTGTTCTAGTCGGGACAATCGATGTGGGAAAAGCCAGGCTTATGTTCTGGGATCTCGGAGGACAGGATGAGCTGCAGTCTCTATGGGATAAGGTGAGTCCTCAGACCACAGACTTGACATCACTTTAGAACTCCATATATATTCCATTACAAGCCAACAGGTATTTATCCATGCTACTACTGGAATACCTTTTTCTTGTTGCTCATATTGACTGATCAGATTGGCAGTAGAGAAGAGTTGAAGTTCAACATTTAGCAAAACTCTCGATTCACAGGAGGTTGTTGTCCCTGTGCAATGTCCTTTCTTTGGAACCAAAGGACACGCCTTGCTACATCAACATCTGTGTTATGCCTTTTATTCGCTTTTTTTCCTGGAAGATCAGATCAGGGGCGTTCACATGCGGACCAATTTTCTATTATTGTTGCAGTGATAAGCTTTAAAGCGGTTGTATACCCCTTTTTTTTAATTTTTACCTACAGGTAAGCCTATAATAAGGCTTACCTGTAGGTAAAATGAAGATCTCCTAAACCTACACGGTTTAGGAGATATTCACCCTGCATGCAGCCACTGATGGCGGCGCATGCGCAGTGAAGGTCCGGCGTATCGTGCCGGAGCGGAGGTCTCCCGTGCGCATGTGCAGGAGTGATGTCATCGCGGCTCTGGCTACTCACAGCGCCTAAGCCGCGAACCCGGAACAAATACAGAGGGGAAAATGTTGGCTCCCTCAGCGTTGACCAGGATTCGATGCGGGGGCTTCGTTCTAAGGTAAGTATTTCATAATGAGCTAGTATGCAGCTCATTATGCCTTTACCTTACAGGGTTTTTTTTTTGCGGGTATTCAACCACTTTAAAGGATATGTAAACGTGTTTGTTTTTTTGTTTTTTGTATTGTTTTTGTTTTATAAAAAAAAAACATGTCATACTTACCTCCTCTGTGCAGTTGGTTTTGCACAGAGTGGCCCTGATCCTCCTCCTCCTCCGGGGTCCCTCAGCAGCGCTCCTGGCTCCTCCTCGTCTCAAGGGTTCCATCGGAGAAGTGCTCCCCTGTCCTGCTGCTGCGCCCATTGACACAGACAGCAGGACTCGCCTCCGCCCCCTGGCACCTGTATCATTGGATTTGACTGACCGCAGGGGGAGCCAATGGCTGCGCTGCTATCCATCTATCCAATCAGGACCCGAGACACCGGCTGGAGCGGGTGTGCTCGTCCCCGGCGCAGGAACGATCGGGCTCAGGTAAGTAATAGGGGGGCTCTGGGGGGCTTGTGCACTACAAGAGGTTTTTCACCTCACTGCATAGAATGCAGTGAGGTGAAAAACCGAGAGGGTTCTCCATTTAAAGGAGAAGTACATCCAAAGCTTGTTTGGCTGTAGTTTTGTGGATCACAGGAGTGCAGTTCGTTCTGCACTTCTGTGACCCGTTTTCAGTGAACAGCAGGCTGAAGCCCGCTGTCTGCTGACGTCACAGAGCCGGTCCAGGCTTGGGCAAGATCGCGACAATGAAGTCGGGATCCACCCACATGCGTGGACCGACACCCGGCTCAGCCTTCCAGCGAGCCGCTAAGAGCCTGTTAGCGTGGGAGGGGGGCAGAGCAGACAGCAGTGACTGAAAGTCACCAGCTCTCTGCTCAGGGAGCTGTGAGAACCGAGTGATCGGCGGTGTTTGATTGCTCAGTTCTCAGTGTTAGAGCCGGCTAGGGGACACATGCAGCATCGGACCGGGAAGTATGATTCTTAAAAAAAACATACCTCTTTTTTAAGCCTAGATTTGCCGACCCATTGTGGGA
The DNA here is from genome assembly GCA_029206835.1 of Rana muscosa. Taxonomy (NCBI): domain Eukaryota; kingdom Metazoa; phylum Chordata; class Amphibia; order Anura; family Ranidae; genus Rana; species Rana muscosa. The sequence goes on from CM055128.1 coordinate 302,298,375, forward strand.
AGGAGAAGTACAAGAAGTTTGTGGACGCCTCTCCATCACACCTACTTATATAGCCCAAAGTCTTTGGCTACCCCTCCAAATTATTGAGTTTAGTTGTATTTAGTAAAAGGTTATGTTAAACCTCACTCTGGGCTGCTTCTAAACTAACCTGTGTTGTGTGGGGATGGCTGATTTCACATTCTGGTCTTCGGTGTGGAATAGGTGTGAGCTGCGTCTGTTTATGTTACTTTCTGTCCTGACCATAGTTTGCTCTCTCAGTATTATGCAGAATCCCACGGAGTGATCTACGTCATTGATTCTACGGATGAGGCACGACTGTCTGAGTCAAAGCGAGCTTTTGGTAAGCTAAAAGAATATGTGACATCCAAATTTTTGATTTATGGAATACTTGTACTCTTTTCACCCACTTACCTTTGGTGCTTTGTTATGCTGGATTAATATACTTACAAGCTCAGCGGATCCAGCGCTGTCCTATCCTCTTGCACCACTCGCCTCCACAGGTCCTGTCCCACGCGGCCATCTTCCTTTTTACAGCACCAAGAGCCAGCTGTCTTTTCCTGCTTTATGCAGCCAGCCCTCCCCCCCCCCCTAATTACAAGGCGCCAGATCTCACACAAACTCTTTGTCCATTTAAATATTGTTGAGTGAAACATTCTTATCTAGATTAGAATAGAGGTTAGATTTGGAACCAAAAACAAAAAACGTTTTATTTTATTTTGGATAGAGTAAGACAGAGTTATTACCCCTTTTGGTTTTCCATCTGTGTCCCTCTGGGTAAATGTCCCTTCATTTCCTTTCCCATAGCCAAAACAGGAAGTGAGAGGTAATCCAAAGTGACCCAGGTCGCCAGAACTAGTTTCCCTATTGGAGGATCTCCCCTCTATTCCTGTTCTGATGACAACCCAAAATTTGGGATTTTCTTTCACTTCCACACTCTGATAATAGTAAACAGGACAAGTAGAAAGGATGAATCTCCCTAACTGGGGCAAGATAGTGATAAAAACCTGACAGGTGTTCCAATCCCTCTTCTCACTATCCCCAAAAAATTATCAATTTGCCTTTTAATTAAACTTTAACCACTTGCCGACCAGCTACATACCTTACTAGACTTCAAGTGGTTATACCGGGATGATGCATTCAGCTGCAGCCATCATCCTGGAAAAGTTTTTTTTTATAGCCGGCGGTAAAAGCAATCCTAGCGGCTAACTAGCTGCTAGATTGCTTTCACAAGCAGCAGGAGGTAATGTCCCTTACCCCCCCCCCCCCCCCACCACCACGACTTTCTCTGGCAATCCCTTCCCACCAGGAGACTCCGGCGACCAGCCGGCGCTTCAGTCAGCTGATCGGAGGGCCGAACAAAGACCGGATCGGCTTAGTTCGGCTCTTGGCTATGGTAATCCAGGAGGAATGACCTGACATCACTTCCAGTTTTCCCGGATGTCAATGCCGCCATTATCAAAAACATCCAAAAACACAGATCTTGGTGTGATCACCTTTTAAAAAGTGTAATATCGTCTTTTATATTTTACAAAAAAAATAAAAAAAATGGGTTATGTATTTTATTTTTTAATTTTTTTTTGCATTAAAACTCCAAAAAGTGTATTTTGTAAAAAAAAAAAAAAAAACACGCAAATACCGTGTGACATAAAAAATTGGAAAACCCAACATTTTTTTTCTCGAGGGCCTCTGCTTTGGTGGTTCTAATTTTCTAGCAAAAAACATAGATTTTTACATGTAAACAAAAGTGTCAGAAAAAGACCTGGGGGGGGGGGGGGGGGTCAAGTGGTTAAGCAACACAATATGGCCAGCCTGTGATTGGTTATCGAAGGAGCAGCAGAATACGAAGTCATCTCTTTGCCTACTGTCAGCATGCTCCCTGTTAACAAGCACCCCTGATTTACTCCTAGTGCTGCCTCATTCTCCCTCAGTCTAAATGCTCCTGTATTGAGGGTTACAAGCAGCTAATACCAAGTCAAATTGTGCTTGTACTAGCTGCATTTAAATATACATTTCAAGATATTTTCATGGATACACAACTACATCAACCAATATATTGTCATTTTTGCCTGACCACTTCAGCCCCGGAAGGATTTACCCCCTTAATGACCAGGCTATTTTTTGCAATACGGCACTGCGTCGCTTTAACTGACAATTGCGCAGTCGTGCGACGTTGTACTCAAACAAAATTGGCGTCCTTTTTTTTACTCGCAAATAGAGCTATCTGGTGGTATTTGATCACCTCTGCGGTTTTTATTTTTTGCGCTATAAATAAACAAATAGCGACAATTGTAAAAAAAAAATTATATATATTCAAAAAGTCAGTTTAGGCCGATATATATATTTTTCTACATATTATTGGTAAAAAAAAATCGCAATAAGCATATATTGAAAATTATAGCGTCTACAAAATAGGGGGATAGATTTATGGCATTTGTTTTTTTTGTTTTATTATTATTTTTTTGTACTAGTAATGGCGGCGATCTGCGATTTTTAGCGGGATTGCGGCAGACAGATCGGACACTTTTGACACTTTTTTGGGACCAGTGACATTTATACAGCGATCAGTGCTAAAAATAGCCACTGATTACTGTGTAAATATCACTGGCAGGGAAGGGGTTAACACTAGAGGGCGATCAAGGGGTTAAATGTGTTCCCTTAGCGTGTTCTTCTTTTTTTTTTTTCACAAGAAATCCCTTAGCGTGTTCTAACTCTAGGGGTGATGGGCTGCCTGGGACATGACATGAACAGAGATCACTGGGAACAGTAGATCCCTGACTTGTCACCTGTCAGAACGGCTTTACAAAGGCAAGTTCCCACGTTCTGCCTCTGTAATAGGCGATCGCAGGTCGCCGGTGGACGTCGAGGCCGCCCGACCTGCAGGCACGCTCCCGTAGCAGGAGGGAGAGCGTACCGCCGGCTATCGCATCTGAGCGAGTCGCCATTCAGTTACGGCGATTTACGCAGGAGAGCCGACCTGCCGCCGTATAACGGTGTAGAAAAAACTAAAGCAATAAACCGCGCTAGCCTATAAACATAAACAAAAATACAGCAGCACCTGTGATATGTGATAACATATAAAGTAAACGAAAATAAAAGGAACAAGTGCGCTAATGTGAATATACCAATGTATGAATGTTAGTACCAACACATAGAAATATATACATATGAAGTCCAATAGTGATGACAGTAGGTAAGTCTGGAATATATCCAAATAAAAGTCCATTCAAAAAAATGAAGAATGAAGGGAAGCCGTGAAGAGGTGACCCGCATCAAATTGGAATTCGGTGCATGCACACCCGTGTCCACCACCAACAATACAAACTGCTTACCAGAGGTAAGAAACAAATAAGCCCATCTGCAATCCCAGGGGAAAATCCAGAGAGATCCAAACGTCACTTGATGTGCAGTGGTTACGTCAAGGATTTCCCAAAAAGAGAGAGGAGGCTCGATAGTGCATTACCCAATGTTAAATTTATTTATAAAAAGGGGTATAAAAACACTTACACAATACAACATTAAAAGAGCATAACAACCGGCCGGTCCGCCGTACCTGTCCCGTGATGATGGCGTCAGCACGCTCACCTTCCCGACGTAGGTTTCGTGTTCCTACACGTTGTCATGGGGATCAGGTGACGTGCTGACGAATCACGAGATATAGAAGAAGAAAAGCCAAGCCTCACTCTGAGCGGCCAATGGAGTCGCGGCAATTAAACCAAGCCTCCATACCACCAGAAAGGCCCGGCCATGAACCAACACATAGTCAAGCCTCATTTTGATCACAGGCAGCACTATGGAAGAAAAAAGAGTCAAGCCTCCATACCACCAGAAAGGCCCGGCCCTGAACCAACACATAACCAAGCCTCACTCATATTCCAGACTTACCTACTGTCATCACTATTGGACTTCATATGTATATATTTCTATGTGTTGGTACTAACATTCATACATTGGTATATTAACATTAGCGCACTTGTTCCTTTTATTGCCGTATAACGGTGGCGGCTGGTCGGCAAGCGGTTAAACTGAAGCAGTCATGAATAGGTTACTGTAGTGACCCAAGTGTTCAACCCTCATTTATTTTTTATGTTTACACATGCTTACTTATAAAAAGAGTTATTATACTTGCACAGGAATATATTTATATCTACTTTTTTTAAAAGCTGGTTTTATACAAGCTGAAGTCCCTGTGAACAAGACTTTATTGTAGGGCTGTTACTGATTAAAATTTTCGTGTTCGATGAATCAATTTTTTTTAATCGATTAATCGACTATTTTCGATTAATTATAACGCACATACAGATCCGACTACTTTCAGCTTATCTCCTTGCGGGCCGATTCCCAGGGCAGCTACCAACCACTGGAAAAATGGATAGCAGGATACAAAAAACACACAAAGGCAGCGCTCAATGGGAATAGCATTAAAACTTTTATAGTCTGTAAGTAGATAACCAAATAAATATTGCACTGGAGATGAAATCGATGTAGCTACATAAACTGTAAAAATGGTGCGAGTAATACCAAACGGTAGCAAAAGCAGTCATAAAAACATGTAGCCAAGTATGATACTGGTATAAAAATGTGTACAATGATATCACTGCTGAATCCAGATGAGGAGGGGTTAACATCAGTCCGTCGGCATGTAGATGTCCCGTGAAGGGAATTATCACAACTCCCAGTGGATGGCTGTAGAATCCCAGGTTGATAGAGGGAAGTGTAACAGCCCTTGCGTGTGGCAGATAGTAAGGTCCCGCCGGCATGCAGATATGAAGGCACAGCAAAGGAGCGCTTCAGATGGACACGGCAAGCCCCGCTGGTGTCTGTGGCGTCACCGGATCTCCGACATAACTCCCTGAAGACCCGGAAGCCGGCGGAGAGGTGAGTACCGATCAAAATAATTTTGATCGATCCAAAAAATTAATCGAGGAATTAATAGTTAATTTCCACAGCCCTACTTTGTTGTTTATCTGAAATTATGAAGAGATCATTTTATGTGGCCCATTTAGAGACAGAGAGCATAAAGATGTTGTTTTGGAATTTTGTATTTTTCCTCTAACATTCCTACTTTATCACACAGAGAAAATAATCAGCAGTGATGCTTTGGAAGGAGTCCCCATCTTGGTGCTGGCGAACAAGCAGGATGTGGAGGTAAATAGAGAAAAGGGGTCTTAAACTAAAGTCCGGCTGTCAAAAACTGCAAGCAGGCAGGCGCTTTATTGCAGAAGAGACCTGCAATAAAAGAAACCTACCTCACCGCTTGCACTCTTCTTAGGCATATCCACCGAGCGGCACAAGCGCTTCTCAGTTTGCATTCCAGCACAATGCCTGTGAGTGCACCGGCCAATGAAGACGGCTGAAGACCAACACCCAGCAGCAAATGCTGGTGTGCAAAAATGTACCATAGAAGGAAAGATATGTTTCACTTTAAGAATTTTAGGTGAAACTTCCAGCAAAAAAAGGAAGCAAATTTGCAACCGGCATGACAAGAAAAGATAACCTTTTGCAATTGAATTCTACATCATAGGTGTGCGCAGCCTATGGTATTAGGGTGTGCACCCCAAATCTCAAACACACACATGCGTACATACTGTACACACACTCTAAATAAATGTAAAAAATGTTGTAGGGCAGTGGGCAGTGTCAGTAGAGCAGTGGTAGTTTTTAGACGTGCTGTTTGTTTCGTTCCGAATAAAAATTTGGACGAATTTTCGTTATTTGGATGTATCCGAATTAGAATGGTACCAAATTTAGGGTTGAAAATATATTTATTGGTATTTTAACTGAGTATACATAAAGCAATATGTAAGGTTACAAACTGAAAACAGTCACGGGTAAACCGGCGGTAGTACCGAATTTAAATGAATTCAAAATAACGAAATTCGAATTCAAATAGTTTTCAAATTCAAAAACTTTTCAAATTCGAATAGGTTTCCAATTTCCAAACAGAATAAAATAGAATAGAAAAATAGAGGAATAGAATAGAAAAATATATATATATATATTTTTTTTCTATTCTATTTTATTCTTTTTGGAAATTGGAAAAACTATTCGAATTCGAAAAAACTATTTGAAATTGATTCAAAAACAAATTAAACAAAACTAATCCCGAAAACAAATTAAAGGAATGAAACAAATTTAATGAAACAAAACACATTTTTTCGTTCTGCACATGTCTAGTAGTTTTATTTTTATTTATGTTTTTTCACATTTTTATTTGCGTGAAATATCAGCAAGGTGAATCTGTAGTTTCAAAACAGCTGGAGGGCCGGGGTTGCCTACCCCTGCCCTAGATAAAAAAAAAAAAAAATGAGCAGTTAACCCGTGAATTGTGGGCACAGCCCCACTGCATAGGAAAACTTTTTTTTTTTTTTTTTTGCCTGGAGTTGGGCTTTAAAGCGTCCTAAAAAATAGTTTATTTTGGTGTCCATAGTAGTCAGATTTTCCAGAATGGACTCGCACCTTGGGAAGGATACTCCTCTTGAAAACTCGGGGTCCGTTGGGTGATCCATGTACATTGCAATGTTTTCAACAAACCTTGTAGCAGATTCCTACCTTTTTGTTGCTCTGAAGAAAAAGCTGTTTGTTTCGCCATGTCCTTTTGCAGACTGAATCTGAATGCGGAGGGTCTGCTTCATTATAATCATATTTTGCTTTTTAATGAGAAAAGCTTCAGAGTCTGCATCCCTTTACAACTATACAGTAGAACCTTGGATTACGAGCATAATCTGTTCCAGAATTGAGTTTCCCCATAGAAGTCAATGAATGGGAAGTCAATGGAAACGAAGATTGCCTCTCCGGTGCCCCCCCCCCCCAACCTCTGGACACATGCGGTATTGCATGCCATAGAAGTCAATGAATGGAAAGTCAAGAAGTCAATGGAAACAAAGATAATTCGTTCCGCATTGACTTCTATGGCATGCAATACCACATGTGTCCAGAGGTGGGGGGGCACCGGAGAGCCTTGGAAATACTCGGGCCAGCTCGGCTGATCTCGGGAACTGAGTATTTCCGAACGTCTCCGAACCGTTCCGAGTGTCACCGGCGCCCCCCCCCCCCCCCCCACACCTCTAGCCAAATGCGGTACTGCGCACGCCATTAGCTTGAATTCTGCTCGTGTTGCAAGACAACACTCGCAAACCGAGTCAGGATTTAAAAAAAAAAAAGTTGCTCGTCTTTCAAAACGATTGTTAACCGCGTTACTCGTAAACCAAGGTTCCACTGTATAACCCTTGTAGAGTATCTCATTGAGACTGAAATTCCTGTTGCTGAGGATGCCTAAAACTTGACAAGTGTCAAGGGCAGACCTCTGGGGAAAAATCAGTGAGCCAATCACACAAGCAGGAAATGGCATTTCTGGGGGTGTTCTGTACACCAACCCGTGAACAGAACACCTTCAGGTTGCCATATTGCATTGAATTTTACAGAAAATTACAGCAGCTACAAATTGAAAAATACATTTATTTTTTATTAATATTACATTTCAACATGGCTTGTGTAGGAATGGTATTGCTATATATCAATATTTTTTTTTTGCTATACCGTATATACTCGAGTATAAGCCGAGGCACCTAATTTTACCACAAAAAACTGGGAAACCGTATTGACTCGAGTATAAGCCTAGGGTGTCCATCTGCATGCCTCACTGTGCCCATGCCTCACTGTGCCCATGCCTCACTGTGTCCATGACTAGACTGACGTTTAACATGGGAGTCCATAGATGGAAGGGGTGCCCGGCTTTGAAAAATCGGTGCTCCCCGGCCGTAGGTCCCCTGGACAACAAACTTTGCACACTTGTAGAGGAAAAGTGGGGCTACATGTGTGCCAAGTTTGGGGTCCAGGAGACCTACGGCCGGCCGGTACCGGGTCCCCAAAGTCTGGGAGATCAGGCACAAAAAGGTGACTCGAGTATAAGCCGAGGGGGGCATTTTCAGCACAAAAAAAGTGCTGAAAAACTCGGCTTATACTCGAGTATATACGGTATTTTCCTTTGTATAGGAAGGCTCGTTGTAGTTGCATGCTTCAGCCTCCAGAGGGAGACTAAGCCCGTGTTACATGTAGTCATAACACTGTGCTTACTTTATCCCAAAGCACAATCTACTTGTAGGAAAACAAAATCTACATTTGATGCTCTGCCAATACTGAACTGCTAAGTTGTCTTTTATATATATATATATATATATATATATATATATAATTTTTTTTTTTTTTTTTTTTTTTATTGTCCCAAAAAAAAAAAAAAAAGACCTATTTGATGCAGTCTGTCAGTAGCATTAGTCTGGCTTTCTGAGTCCCCTATGTATTTTAGTTGCATTACCCGTTGATCCTGTAAGTTTTTCCACTTCCTGTAATAAGGGGACAGCGTTATTCGTCGTGTAGTGAGATCGCGCAGCAGCAATTGTTGCACTGTGGACAAGATAGTCAGTCATATATGGACTTTTTAAATGCAAAACATTAACCACCTCCTGCCCGGAATATTGTAATAATAATACAGCTGGGTGAGAGCAGTGCTATCACATATGACGTCCTCCTATTCGCATGGCTTGTGGGGACGCACAGCAGCGCGATCTGTGACCCGCTACGTCCACCGGACACAGCAGAACACAGGTAGTTGTATTGGGCTGCTGTGAGTTGCCCTGGTACCATGTGATCACTGTGACGATCACATGTCAGTTGTAAGCAATGGCTTTCATTCATAGCCACTGGGGGTTATTTACGAAGACTGGAGAGAGTGCAAAATCTGGTGCAACTCTGCATAGAAACCAATCCGCTTCCAGGTTTATTGCCAACATTTAATTGAACAAGCTGGAGTTAGAAGATGATTGACTATCATGCAGAGCTGCACCAGATTCTGACAGCACCAGTTTTAGTAAATCTCCCCCCCAGTGTGTATTATTGTGATGATCTCTGTTAATGGTCCCAGTAATTATATGGTACAGGGCCAATCACAGCTGATCTGTACCATGTGGTAGCTGTGACCAATCACAGCTATTACAGTTGTACACAATGGCACATGAGTGGTTGCCATTCATAAAAATGATTGGTTATGCAGTGATGATCATTGTATAAGCAATCATAATTTAAAAAAGAAATCCTGATCACCTCCCTAGAGCAGTACTGTGACACTATGGTGACATTGTAGTGCTCTTGTGACAGTATGTGTAAAAAAAAAAAAAAAAAAAAAAAAAAAGAAGGGGGGGATTGCTGTACTCCTCTGGTGACCGTATGTAAAAAAAAAAAAAAAAATTCTTAATTTTTCAAAAAATTCAGACAAAAAAAAAATTACAACTTCAAAAACTCACCATGCCTCGTACTAATTACCCTGGGGTGTCTACTTTCCAAAAAGGGGTCCTTTGTGGGATATTTGTACTGTCCTGGTGTTTCAGGGCCTCAAGAAATGAGACAAGCAGTCCATCATGAATGATCAATGTTCAGATATATACCATAGTTTGTGGACTCTATAACTTTCACACAGACTAAATAATATACACTGATTTGGGTTATTGCTATCAAATAAATGTAACAGAATACATTTTGGCCTAAGTATTTATAAAGAAAAATTATTCATTTGCGAAATTTTTAACCTAAACTAAGAAAAATTTGGGTTTTTTTGTTTTTTTATTTTTTAGATGGTATTTTTTACTTTATGTAGCACAAAAAAACAGCGGTGAATAAATACCACCAAAATAAAGCTCTATCTGTTTAAAAAAAAAAAAAAAAGTGTGACAGCACTGGAATCTGAAAATTGGCCTAGGCAGGAAGGGGGGTGAGTTATATGTAATAAAATGGAATGTCCATGGTAATCCCTATGCATGTGTACATATGGGGGGGGGGCTGCCATTAATGTCCGTGGCAATCCCTATGCATGTGTACATATGGGGGGGGGAGCCTGCCAATAATGTCCGTAGCAATCCCTATGTATGTGTACATATGGGGGGGGGGAGCCTGCCATTAATGTCCATGGCAATCCTTATGCATGTGTACATATGGGGGGGAGCCTGCCATTAATGTCCATGGCAATCCCTATGCATGTGTACATACTGTATGGGTGGGGGGGGGGTGACCTATTGACGTGATATTTTCACCACAAATCGTTAACAACCCATGCAAACAAAAAAAATTAAATAAATAAGTTCAGTAATTAAGTTACTGTATGTGTAATAAATTGGAATGACGCAGGGAAAAAGTATTGAACACTTGAAAAAAGAAAGGTGCAAAAGGCATGTCAAACCAAGACACCCGCTGAAATCTATCGGTAATTAGAAAGCAATCCTGCCCCTTGTCAGTGCAAATTAATATTAGCTGGTTCAGTCTCAACTGATGGCCTATAAATAGGTGTCTCTTTACCAGGCTGTCACACAAAGAAACATCTCATGAATGGGTAAAAGCAAAGAGCTCTCTCAAGGCCTTTGCAACCTTTTTGTTGCAAAACCTACTGATGGCATTGGTTGCAGAAAGAATTTCTAAACTTCTGAATGTTCCAGTGAGCACTGTTGGGGCCATAGTTTGGAAGTGAAAGTGTCCGGTAATGAAGTGGTTAAAGCCCAACTCCCGCTTACACTTTTATATGCAGTTACAGGGGCATTATTTCTTTCTCGTACATCACGGGACACAGAGCGACATAGTCATTACTATGTGGGTTATATAGATACCTTCAGGTGCTGGCACTGGCAACTTCCAAAACCGGAAGTACCCTCCCCTATATAAGCCCCTCCCATCCGGGAGCACCTCAGTTTTTTGCCAGTGTCTAAGGTGTTGGCCAAAGAGTAACATGTGTTTTCACTGGGCTTGCGTACAGGTTCTTTTATGGGCCTCAGTAAGCTGTTCCAGGTCCGACCAAAAAAGCTTCATAGCTAAACGGTCGGTACCCGGGCCTTGCAGAGAAGAGCAAGGTTTTGCCTGTAATGCCTCTCTTAGGAGGGCTGGACCCTGGGATCCAGAGCTCTGGTCATACCCACGACCAAGATGTTTTCTGTGCAGGGTGCTATATAGGTCCAGGGGAGTGGAATCCTTGGGAACCCGGTCCCTGAAGGTTTAATTACAATGCCTGCCGTGAGAGGTAAAGTTTGGGCTTCTGTGGACCAAACAGAGTCCTGCGGCGAGGAAAAGGTAAGTGGGGGCCCCTCAGGAACTTGGTTCTATTGGGGGACCCCCAAGCCTAATTTGTCTTTCTGCCTGTTACCTAAGGATTTCCCGCTAATATTCTGTGCATGCCTGTTACTACTAAGAAAATGTAAAAAATGTTAATAGTGGTCAAGAAAAAAAAAAATGGTAAGACCGCGGTACCTGTGTTAATCACTAGAGGCCGCTGTGGTTTTTTTCTTGTAATGTGGATTTTTTCTTCCAAAGTCAAATCCAGGCAGTTGGTAAGTTCTCTGCTGGGAAACTGTTTCCTCTGCCCTGTTGCTGCGGTCATCCATCCCCGGGCCCTGCGGCAAACAGGACCCTGGCTCCCATCTAGTTCCTTATTTTTTAAAAAGAGCGCCGAAGGCGCACGTGCACGCGCCTCTATATATAGAGGCGACCGGGAAAAAGGGGCGGAGCTGGTGGATGACGCTCGGTGCGCGCCGCGGCGCTTCTGCGCATATGCGGGCGTCCAGCGTGTTTAAAGGCACAGTTACAAGTGTCAGCTGGCTATTGAAGTGCACAGACAGAGCTAGCAACAGTAAAATAAGGCACACAGAGGCGGTTGATGCAGGCATCCCCTGGAAAGGCACTTTAGTAGACACCAACTGTTATATAGCAGCAATTGTGCTAGACTATTCTCAGTAAAAGTGGTGTATTACGGCTGGAATACCTCAGCTTTGGGCTTAGGAATATGCCGTCCAGAAGCTCCGGAACTAAATCTTCCAGGAAGCGAAGGGGGTCTCCATCGGGCTCTGAGGATCTTGGGCATGCTTCTGCTGCACCAGTCTCCCCTGAAAATTCAGAGGTTAGTGACCGTAGAGACCCCGCAGGAGTACCTGGTACTGTGGCTGTCCTCAGTTCACCTGCTCCTGTGTATGTAACAGAGGAGGTTTTTTCCTCAGCTCTGGGAGGATTAGAAGAGAGATTGTCAACAGTGATCGCTGCCTCCCTGTCACAGGGAAAGCACGCCCGATCTCCGTCTCCTCCTTCAGAGTACCTGTTAGCGGAGCAACAGTCCCATACAGGGATCGACCTGCCTGAAGGGGATCAGGATGAGGTTGATTCTGTTATAGAGGAATCAACAGTGGAGGAACCTTTCTCAGCATCTCAAGCTGAAAGATTATGGGTTCAGTCCCTGACTAACATGGTCCGATCAGCATTTAAAATGCCCCTTGCGGAGCCATCAACCACTACTGTCTCCTCGCTGGGGTCGCTAAAAGCTCCCCAGACTGTTTGTTCCTTTCCACTTCACCCTTTTCTGGAAGGGCTCATTTACCAGGATTGGGGAACATCCTGATAAAATATTTACTCCCCCCAAGAGATTTCCGGTGGTCTATCCCATGGAGGATAAGTTCATCAAAAAATGGAGGGTCCCTACAGTGGACGCAGCCATCTCTTGTGTGAATAAATCACTGACATGTCCAGTAGATAATGTCCAAATGTTCAAGGACCCAATAGATAAAAAAATTGGAGTCCTTATTAAAGGCTGCTTTCTCTACAGCAGGCTTGGTGACACAACCAGCAGTGGCAGCTATTGGGGTCTGCCAAGCAGTGAAGGATCAGTTAAAACAGGTCTTAAGGGACTTGCCGGATCAGCAGGCCTTTGCCCTAGCTGATCTACCTAGAGCCTTCTGCTTTGCGGTTGACGCCATAAAGGATTCAATCCATCAGGCCTCCCGCCTTACGCTGTCTGTAGTACATATGCGTAGGCTTCTATGGCTCAAAAACTGGTCTGCTGAAGCTCCCTGTAAAAAATTGCTGGTGCTCCTATCAGTGGGGTCCTTAAAGGCAGGAGTCCCGGGGCGTGGCCTGGTCATGGCTGAGTGAAGCTGCTTTCCTTTAGAGCTCCCGGCCCCGAACCCCACATACCCGGCTAAACAGCAACTAAATGTCGGTATGAACTCGGCTAAAAAGTACAAGACGAGAGCAGCAACGAGGGGGACACCCGCAGGCAAGAACCCGGACAAAATACACAGATATTTTCAGCATTTACAAGAGAAATCCCCTGGAGGCAGAGCAGCAGCGCCGCGAGGCCCTGCACGTGGAGCAACGCAGAAGGCCCAACAGCCAGACACTGGCTCTCCTCTACCCGACGCCCCCGTCTCACCCACCCAGCACCAGCCGGTACTACAGGACAGACTGCCCAGCACGATGTCCTCTCACCAGCCAGCGGAGGTTAACCTTATGGACCAAGACATAAGGGCAATACTGCAGGCCCTACCCACCCGGTCGGACATTGCTGCCCTCCCCACCCGATCTGACATAGAGACCCTCATCCTCCGTTTGGAGGAAACACACAGAAGAGATATACAGGAGGTGAGAGGGGAGATCTCCAACATTGCAGACCGGATGACTAATGGTGAGGCTTCAGTGACATCACTGGAGGGCCGAGTACTGGCACTGGAGCATTCCCGGGACCAGCACCGTGACACTGCCGTAGCGCTTCAGCTACATCTGGAAGAAATTGAGGACCGGAGCCGCCGCAACAATCTGCGGCTCCGAGGTATTCCAGAAGACACGGAGGTGGAGAATCTCGGGGAGGCTGTGAAGGACATCTTCAGAACAGTGCTGGAGGACCCGGAAGCCGAGATCGTCCTAGACAGAGCACACAGGGCCCTAGGTCCCAAATCAATGGACCTGAGCAGACCCCGTGATGTGGTCTGCAGACTTCACCGTTACTCGCAGAAGGAGGACATCCTACGCCGGGCATGGGACTATGGCGATGTAGAAGTGGAGGGTGCACGCATCAGGATCCTCCCCGACCTCTACAGGGCGACGCTGAAACGCAGAACTATCCTTAGACCCCTGCTGGACCTTGCCAAGCAGAAAGGTCTCACATATCGTTGGGGGTTACCCTTCGCGGTGACGTTCCGCAAAGACGCAAGTAACTTCACTCTGCAAACCACGGCGGACCTACCGGCACTCTTTCGTTACATGGATGCAGACCCGATGCCAGTCCCTGATTGGCTGCAGATTTTACCGCGGCTGGCAGGGAGATCGGGCATATCCGCCTACCGCGGCTCAGGACCTTCACACCAGCAGAGGGGCAGACGGAGACCCCGGAACGCCTCAGGAGACGGAGACGCGCCGCGTGAGTAGGCTGTGAGCCACCTTTCCCCAACCCTCAGCCCCAGCCACGCCTGCAGTGGGTACCCCCTGGTCCCTACACCATGACTGTTTTTTGGTCGAACCCCCCCCCCCTCACAGGCTCCCGGGGTGACATGGTAACCCTGCTGTGCACCTCACGTTCTAGTTCACACTATTTGAGGCAGGAGTTTTTTGGGGGCGGTGGGACCCCCCCCCCTCCTTCCCCCCGTGCGGGTTTTAAAAACTGGACCCCACAGCCACCTGGAGGACACGGAGGTATGGAAATGGGGATCGCACGCTGGCTGAGGGGGGAGGCTATGTTAGGGAGGGGGAGGCATTCGCACGGTTCTGTCCCCTGTGTTTCCCATAAGAACCTGAAGTGAAGCCCCATTATGGGGAAGGACGCAACTGCATGGTCTGGATGATACTCCAGTACTTGGTGACACACAGGTTCTCACGCACTTATGAGAGATCTTGCCGGAGTTACAGGGGGGAGACTGGTATACTGGCGTGCTGGTTATACTCTTGTTGGGGGATGGGGGAGTGTGCTCACACACTTTAAAAATTGGGACAGCTTTGTCTTACCTTCGAATAACTAAGAGTACTGTTTGCACAAAATTTCTTTATTTACTTTCGTTATTGCCTTATTGTTCTGCACTTGTCTTATTGTATGTTATGCATATGACTGGTCAACATATAGTTACAAAATATGATGTACCGATACAAGACACAAGATTTCATATTGGCCGGGGGTGGGCGGAGGGTGCCGGGGGCTCGCTCACTGGCCCTGTCTGTCCACCACCCCAATTAGGACTGCGCTTAATATCCAGGATTTACCTGGCGAGCGCCATAGCCGGTTAGGCTACCCTTAGTTTTCTTCTCTACAAGCTATCCGCCCTAGTGATAGCTTCCTAACTTTCCATATACTTCACAAGCGGGACAATTTTACTCCCGCCCACTATATTCTCTGGTATCTTCCTAGCTCTGCTTCTACACACTCTTACACCCCTATCTTTCTGTTCCTGCTAAAACTACCCCCCCCCCCCACCTCACTGACATGGACGTACTGCACATTGTATCCTTGAATGCCAAGGGCCTAAACACGCCTGAAAAACGTCGGATGCTACTTCATGACATGCGGCGCATGAAGGCGGACGTCGTACTACTGCAAGAAACACATTTTAGAGACGATACTCTACCGGTACTTAAAAACCGATATTACCCCCATGCCTATCATTCCATGTACACGGAAGCTAAATCTAGAGGAGTATCCATCCTCATTTCAGCCCGGGTTCCTTGGACGCACACAGACACACAGTCAGACACGCAAGGACGGTCCTACGTAGTGGTTATTAACTGGGAGGGGAAGGCGTTTCACACCTCCCACGCCATCGTGGAGTTTTAAATGCATGTATACCTCACCTGTGTTGATGTTCTGCGTTTTGTTTCTCCTATGGTACTTTGACTTTGTTTTTGTTATTGTGGTCCATGTGGACCAGCTTCTCCTGATATAAAATAAAAAAAAAAAAAAAATTGCTGGTTAGCTTCCCATTTCATGGTGAACGCTTATTCGGGGAAGACCTGGACAAATATATCCAGAAAATTTCCAGCGGTAAAAGCACACTCTTGCCGGTTAAAAACAGAGTTAGAGGTCCCTCTTTTAAGAGGCCTGCTTCCCCAGTCCCTGGGGCATCGGCTGTGAAACAGTTCCGACGGCCTCCTCGGTCAAATCCCGGGGGTAAAAATCAGGGACAATCGCAGGGTAACAAGAAACCCTGGGTCAGGAGAGGTACAAAACCTCCCCCAAAGTCAAATTCATGAAGGGTTGCCCCCCACTCAATCGGGTGGGGGGAAGACTCCAGTTGTTCGCAGAGACCTGGCGGGACACGATCAGAGACAGATGGGTGCTCTCCGCAGTAAGTCTGGGATACAGATTGGAGTTAAAAGACTCTCCTCCTTCCCATTTTATGAGGTCAAACGTGCCAAGGGATCCCCGGAAGAGAGGATCCCTCCTGTTGGCACTAGAACAACTATTGCTCCAAGGAGTAATTATGGAGGTTCCCCTGGAAGAATGGGGGTTCGGGTTTTACTCAAACCTCTTTACAGTCCCGAAGCCAAACGGGGACGTGAGGCCCATATTAAATCTAAAAGGGCTAAACAAATTCCTACATATCAGGACTTTCCGGATGGAGTCGATCCGATCGGTGGCCACTGCCCTACAAGGGGAGGAATGGTTAGCCTCGATCGACATCAAAGATGCTTATTTGCACATTCCCATCTTTCCAGTCCACCAAAAATTTCTACGCTTTGCAGTAGAAGGGCGCCATTTTCAGTTCAGAGCCTTACCCTTCGGTCTGGCCACAGCACCACGAGTGTTTACAAAAATTCTGGCCCCATTATTGGCCAATCTAAGAACACAAGGTGTGGGGGCGTGACCGGATGTGAAGGCGGCAGGACGTGTATCGGTGAGCTCCGCGTCTATCCTGCTCCTACATCCTGATTTGGGAGCCAAATAGTCCGGTTTTTCGGTACTTTCACTACCAGGAAGTGCTGAGTGTCAGTGGGCATGAAAAAGGGAGCCTCGAGGGCGGGAAATCAGCAGCAGAAGTCCCAGCGCAGGACCCGCTCTACACGAGGCCCTGACACGAGTCCCGCCGCCGCCATCTTGCCTTCCCCCAGCTATACTAAGGCAGAGAGGGAGAAGGCCAGGAGAATGGCGTCTGCGGCAGCGCTTGCCGCTGCGAGGTCGGGGTCGGGCTCTGAAAGCTCAAATAAGGAATCTCCATCGGTTCCCCCGGTTGTGGACTCGGCGCAAGAGGCGATCACCAGGCCCATCCTGGAGGCTATAAATGAAAGTAAATCGGCTGTAATGGTGAGCATAGACCACCTAACTATGGAATGCAATTTAATAAGACATGATCTGGACAAAATGAGGGGCAGGCTGACTGAGGCAGAGGACAGGATTTCTGGGGTGGAGGATGTGACACACTCTCAGGGCAACATGTTATCAGAACTGAGGGATATGGTGAAGTCACTGCAAAGCAGAGCTGAAGAGGCAGAGGACAGGCAGAGGAGAAATAATGTGAGAGTGGTTGGCCTGCCAGAAGGAGTGGAAGGGTCCCAGTCTGCCTCTTTTGCGGAATCGCTCTTTAAGAATTTGCTGGACTTAGGGGAACTTCCACCAACTTATGTGGTGGAAAGGGCCCATCGTGTGCCCACAGGCCGGCATCCTCCTGGAAAATACCCCCGTCCCTTCCTGGTACGGTTCCTTAATTACAGGGACCGCGATATGATTTTGGCTGCCTCTCGGAAGCGTCCTGAATTGAAGTTTGAAAATGCCAAAGTAATGCTGTTCCCGGACTTCTCTGCGGAGACCCAGAGGAAAAGACGCTCCTTTAACGATGTGAGGAAGAGGTTGAGAGACAGGCATATCCCTTACAGTATGCTGTACCCAAGTAAGCTGCGGGTGCAATATAATGATGCAGTCAAGTTCTTTGATTATCCGAATGAAGCTTCGGAATGGCTGGATAGACACCCATGACAACGGCGAGAATCATGAGAAAACATGCAAGTATTGTTTTATTCATCTGCTGTGCCTCATTACTTTGGCACCCTGTAGGGGAACTATTTTGCACACTTTTTGGGTTTGTTTGAAGGCCCGGATCCTACGAACTGTTATGGGTTATCTCACTGTGTGCTAATGTTGTGAAGCTCCTCTATAAAGGGAACTATGATAGTATTTTTCTTTTTTCTAGTATACCTTATTTTTATACTTCGACTGTTTCTTTTCATAAAAAGGAAAAAGAGAAGAGAGGAAAAGTACCAAAGAGAAAATTTGTATTTCTTTTTCATATTTTTATATTTTGCTCCTGGACTAGATATTGTGGTGTCATAGCCATTTCTTTGCAACTATTGCTTGTTCTAAAATGTGGTTTTGTTGATCTGCCCATAGGTGGCGGTAGTGCTTTGTAAATGCTAAATTGAACAACAGAGTGCTGATATTTGATTATGCTCCCTGGATATATAATTTTTTTCTTATTTTTGGGTTGACGTGGAGCTCACGGATCTCAAAGGACCAACTTTTTGTTTTCTTTTTTGGTTGGTGCTGCTGGACTATAGACGGACGGTTATGACCTTCCAATTTTGTTCGCAGGTTTTTTGTTTTTGTTTGGGACTCAAAGCTGCATACCGGAAATTGTTGTTCTGTTTTGTGTTGGTTTTGTCTGGTATAATGGCAGGGGGGGTGGGGGGGGGTTTCGTCTACATAAGTAAAAGGGATGTTTTTTGCTCGGTTCTCTGCTCTCTAGGTCGGGGGATCCCCACTGTTAAGAAGTGGGGGTACACCATTGCCTCACAGCCTCTGAAGACGGGAGGTCTAATCCTATGTTCATTAGTCGGGGAATATGACAATGGCTAATTTGGTCAAGGTTGTGTCCTGGAATGTACGTGGCCTGAATAGTAAGTTTAAAAGAGCCTCGGTATTTCAATATTTAAAGCTGGTCAGGCCACATGTCGTTTTTTTACAGGAGACACACCTGGACGGCAGCAAAATTCTGGCCTTGCGGAGGCCATGGATTCAGCGGGCATTTCATGCCACTTACTCTAATTATGCAAGGGGGGTAGCAATTCTAGTCAGTAAAGCTGTCTCTTGCAATATTCATCAGGTATTTGTGGATCCGGGGGGAAGGTATGTGGCCCTGGTGGTGGATATAAATTACTGTAAAATGTTACTGGTGAATGTCTATATACCCCCTCCTTTTAATGTGCAATGTTTGTATGACATGTTGGTTAAATTGGCCCCTCATACACATCTCCCAATGTTGTTTATGGGGGATTTCAATGCTACATTGGAAGCATTGGACTCCTCAAATGTGGGAAGACAGGGCTCCCCGGATTTGATGACCTGGACAGCGGTGGCTGGTCTGTCTGAAATATGGCGAGCTAAAAATCCATATGTTAAATGTTTCTCTCACCTGTCCCAGGCGCATCGCTCATCGGCTAGAATAGACCTAGCGTTTGGTAGTCCGGTGATGATGTCGTTTGTTAAAGAGGTTACTTATTTGGCGGGGGGTTTATCTGATCACAACCCACTTTCCATTTCCCTGGCCCTCTCTTCTGGGAGGGGGGGCAGGGGGTGGAAACTCTCCCCGGGGTGGCTTCAGAATGAGAATGTCAATACGCATATACAGGCTTCGGTCACTGAGTATTGGGAACAGAACCAGGATTCGGCTGACCCTCGCATGGTATGGGACGCGTTCAAAGCGGTGGTTAGAGGGGAAAGTATATCTGCTATAAAAAAGGAGAGGGTGGAACAACAGGCGGAAATTCAGTTAATGCAAGACAGGGAGAGGGAATGTGCAGACGCCAATGCCACGGCTCCCTCGGGAGCCTCTTACACGGCTTTGTTGGAGGCCCAAAGGAACCTAACGTTACACTTCAACAATTTAGCGCATACAGAAGCTAGACATAGAGCTGAATCTCAGTTTGCGGAGGGAGACAAAAATGGTAAGCTCCTCGCCAGATTGGTGGCTGATACTCGCCAGCTGTCAGTAGTTCCTGTTATTAGAGGTAAAAATGGAGGGCTGGCCAGGGACCCCGCGGACATACTCACGGAATTTCAGGATTTTTTCTCTTCTTTATATGCGCCTATCCCTCCCTATGACAGTTTAGAGATGGGGGACCTGTTAAAAGGTCTTCCTCTTCCGAGACTTTCGGAGGATGAGTGTGGGTTGTTGGAGGCTGAGATCACAAATAAGGAAGTTGTAGCTGCAATTTTTTCATTTCCCCCTCATAAAGCCCCGGGTCCGGATGGTTTTCCAGCAGACTTTTACAAAGCGTACGTAAATCAATTGGCGCCTAGGCTTACATCCCTCTTGGCACATTGTTTAGAGACACGGCAGCTGCCGCAGTCTATGATGGAGGCATATATGATCTTGCTTCCCAAACCGGGTAAAGACCCTATGGAATGTGCTTCTTATCGGCCGATTGCCCTACTAAATATGGATCTGAAAATCCTTACAAAAGTTCTGGCTAGGCGGCTGGCGGGAGTAGTAGCTTCCCTAGTGGATATTGATCAGACGGGGTTCATGCCTGGTAAATCTACAGACACCAACCTCAGACGTTTATTTACCCACCTTCAAATTCCAAATCTGTCCGCCACCACTAGGGTGGTGGTTTCAATAGATATTGAAAAGGCGTTCGACTCCATTGACTGGCAATTCATGTTGGCAGTCCTGGAGAGGATGGGCTTTGGCCCGACTTTTCGAACGTGGATTTCGTTATTGTATAGGGCTCCTAGAACGGCGATTCGTATGGGTACTCATACCTCCCCTTTCTTTCAGCTTGGTAGGGGCACTAGACAGGGCTGTCCACTGTCGCCTTTCCTGTTTGCCCTGATGATGGAACCTGTGGCGATAGCTCTGAGAACAAATGGAGAGGTTAAAGCGATACGGGTGGGAAATATTGACGAAAAGCTGGCATTATATGCGGATGACATGCTGCTATTTCTGCAGGACCCTAGAGAGTCGCTAGAGGCAGCGTTGGGCGTATTGAACACCTTCTCAAAATTTTCTGGCTTGAGAGTCAATTGGTCTAAATCTTCTATCTTGGCACTGGATGCTGGGGCCAGGGCTGTAGCAGACCCGGCTCTTCCGTTGCAGTGGGTCAGTCAAATTACATATCTGGGTGTAAAAATTACAGCGAATGTAAGTGATTACATGCCTCTGAATCTGACTCCGCTTCTTGTCTTTTTTAAGCAGCGGGTTGTGGCTTGGCAGAAGCTACCGTTGTCTCTTATAGGGCGTATTAATCTTCTGAAAATGAAAATACTCCCAGTAATCCTGTATTTTTTGCGGAATGCTCCCGTCTGGATCCCTGGGTCTTTCTTCAAAAAATTGGATAGCCTTACCAGTACTTTCTTGTGGGCACCTAAACAACCGAGGATAGGGCTGAAAGTTTTGCAGGAACCGTGGGGGGAGGGGGGTTTAGCCCTGCCTGATTGGCGCAGATATTATCTGGCGGGGCAAATGGTTTTTGTGCATAGGTGGCTTACTGAAGACAATGGAGACTCCGCAACGGTTCTAGAGGCAGCTCAATTGGGCTCGTATGAGTCCCTGCGGGTTGCCATTCATAGGGGGGTCAGGATGGACCTTCCGCTGACAGCATCTATGAAGGCCACGGTTAAAGCGTGGGGGGAGGCGGTGGGTTTGGCGTGTCCCCATTACAAGGGTTTTTCCCCGTCCACCCCAATTTGGATGAATCCTAAATTGTTGCATTTCTACTCCTTTGATGACCCAATGGGGTGGGTGTCTATGGGGATAAAAACTCTTAGAGACATCACGGTGTTTGGAGAGTTGATGACTTTTGACCAGTTAAAAGCCCGACATGACCTATCGAATTTTCATTTCTTTCGGTATATTCAATTGAAACACGCATTTCTCACGCAATTTAAACATATGACGATTGAATCTGTCCCGTCAGACCTGGAAAAATTACTAACAACTGAGGACCTTCCAAAGACGCTCTCGGTTTCTTATAAAAAACTATTTGTGACGAGCCCTGTGAGGATGCGTAAGTGCAGGGAATGGTGGGAGGCCGAGGTTCCAGATATTCAGGGGGAGGATTGGGAGGACATGTGGTCTCACCCTTTTCAACACCTGGTAGCAGCGAGAGATAGACTGATCCACTTCAAGTTTTTACACAAGATATATTATACGCCGGCTAGACTGGCCTCCATTTACCCGATGGTGTCGGCAGAGTGTTGGAGATGTACCTATGCTCCGGCGGATGCTGAGCATGTGTTCTGGAGCTGCCCTCTGGTCAAACATTTTTGGCAGGAGGTCACCTCATGCATTTCAGAGGTATTGATGGTCCCGATCCCAATAACAGTTAGAGTATGTCTCCTGGGACTGGTGGAGGAGGTCGTTCCGTCCAGGGCACATAGAACTTTACTGAGCATTCTCCTATTCTATGGGAGGAAATCCATATTGATACGCTGGCGCAAGCCAGGGGCACCGGATGTGTGCTTCTGGAAAAGCCAGATAAATGCTATAATGCCATATTACAAAGCCACTTACTTATCTAGGGGATGTGGAAAGAAATTTGACAGGGTGTGGCAGGCCTGGTATAACTCGGACAAGACTGTGGGTTAAAGAAAGATGGGTAGCAAGGGGGAGCTTGTTTTAACTATCCTGTTTAGAGGAAAGGGGCTTTCTCAGAACTATGTGGGGCATGTCTTAATGTCTTAATGTATGAAGGTGTAAATGTATAACTATATAATGTCGGGGGGTTGGGAGGGGGTGGTGGGGCGATATTAAGTGTTTTTCCTTCCTGGTTGATCACAATCTCCTGGACTGGGGGGGGGAACTGAGCAAAAAAAAAAAAAAAAAAAGGGGGGGGGGAGGGGTATATATGTAAGTGTTGTATTAGGTCGGTAGATGCAATGCTAGATACTCAGGTTTTTTTCGTTTGATGCCTGTATTTAAGTGGTCCTGGGCCCTGTTTGGTCCAGTACTGACCTGGCGGTTTTAGCCAGGTCAGCTGTGTGTGTATGGCAAATAAGCAATAAAAAGAAATTGTTAAAAAATAAGAACACAAGGTGTAACGATAATGGCATATCTAGACGACTTGTTGCTGATAGACCACTCAGTGGAAAAACTAGAAGTGGTCGTTCAACAAAAAAGTTCAGGCCCTAGACTTACCAATGTCCTTGTCCCCTTCCGTTCGCAAGAGCCTCCGTTGGTGGTTGGTTCCCCAGAATCTGGAAAATCCTTCAGTCCGATTTCTTGGAAGGTGGTCACTACAGATGCCAGCCTTATAGGCTGGGGAGCAGTACTGGAGCAATGGTCTCTCCAGGGCAGATGGTCGGATGCAGAAAAGGCCCTGCCCATCAATCTCTTAGAGATACGAGCAGCCCGGTATGCCCTAGTAGCATGGACATCCAAACTCCAAGGGTCCCCTGTCAGAATTCAATCAGACAATGCCACAGCAGTGGCATATATCAATCATCAGGGTGGCACCAGGAGTCGTGCAGCCCAGAGGGAAGTAAATTACATCCTGAAATGGGCAGAAAGATATGTCCCAGCCATATCCGCGGTATTCATTCCAGGAGTGGAGAATTGGAAGGCGGACTTTCTAAGTCGCCAACAATTATGCCCAGGGGAATGGTCCCTTCACCCCGAGGTTTTCCGGACAATATGTCAGCGGTGGGGAACACCGGATGTAGATCTGCTAGCATCCAGATTCAATGCAAAGGTGGACAGGTTTGTCTCTCGGACAAGGGATCCCCTAGCTTGCGGCTCGGATGCCCTAGTGTTCCCTTGGGATCAGTTCAAGCTGATATATGCATTCCCACCGCCACAATTGTTACCTCAATTACTCCGCAGAATCAGGGTAGAAAAGAAACCAGTGATTCTGGTGGCTCCAGCGTGGCCCCGAAGAGCATGGTACGCGGAGATTGTAAAAATGTCTGTGGGGAGTCCTTGGACCCTCCCACATCGTCCGGACCTGCTTTCGCAAGGACCGATATACCACCCTTCCTTACCAGCCCTAGGTTTGACGGCCTGGCTATTGAAGCCCACATTCTAAAAAAGAGAGGTCTCTCTAATCCTGTGGTATCTACCATGATCAATGCCAGGAAGCCGGTATCCAGGCAGATCTACTATAGAATCTGGAAGGCGTACATCGCTTGGTGTGAGGCCAAGAAATGGCATCCACGTAAGTACGTAATAGGTAGGATTCTGGACTTCCTACAGTGGGCTGTAGATAGGAAGTTTGCCTTGAGTACTATCAAGGGTCAGATTTCGGCCTTGTCAATATTTTTTCAAAGGCCCTTGGCTTCGCATTCACTAGTCAAAGCCTTTATACAAGGAGTGATGCGTATTAGCCCTCCGGTTAATATTCCCATATGTCCATGGGACTTAAACCTGGTTCTGTCGGTTCTACAGAAACAACCATTTGAACCATTACAGCACATTTCCTTGGTTCTTCTCACCAGGAAATTGATTTTCTTAGTAGCCATTTGTTCGGCTAAAAGAGTGTCGGAATTAGCCGCTATGTCCTGTAGGGAGCCATATCTGGTTATCCATAAGGACAGAGTAGTATTACGTCCTCATCCAGCCTTTCTTCCTAAGGTGGTATCGAGGTTTCATTTGAACCAAGATGTGGTTCTTCCTTCCTTTTTCCCCAAACCTAGTTCGGTAGAGGAAAAGTTATTACATGCTTTGGATGTAGTAAGAGCAGTTAAAGCTTATCTAAAAGCCACTGCTCAGATTCGCAGAACGGATACTTTGTTTATTCTGCCGGAAGGCCCCAGAAAGGGTCAGGCAGCGTCAAAATCTACTTTAGCCAAGTGGATTCGACAGGTCATAATGCAAGCCTATGGCTTGAGAAGGAGACCGCCTCCGTTCAAAGTTAGGGCGCACTCCACAAGAGCAGTTGGAACTTCATGGGCAGTGCATCACCAGGCCTCCCTGGCTCAAATCTGTAAGGCCGCAACATGGTCTTCAGTACACACGTTTACTAGGTTCTACCAGGTGGACGTTAGAAGTCAGGAGGATGTCGCCTTTGGGCGCAGTGTGTTGCAGGCCGCAAAAGATCCTCATGTCTGATAGCACCCAGCTTATGTATGGTGTATCCCCCCCCTCATTGGGCATTGCTTTGGGACGTCCCACATAGTAATGACTATGCCGCTCTGTGTCCCGTGATGTACGAGAAAGAAAATAGGATTTTTATAACAGCTTAGCTGTAAAATCCTTTTCTTGGAGTACATCACGGGACACAGAGCTCCCACCCCTCTTTTGGGGACACTTATTGCTTTGCTACAAAACTGAGGTGCTCCCGGATGGGAGGGGCTTATATAGGGGAGGGTACTTCCGGTTTTGGAAGTTGCCAGTGCCAGCACCTGAAGGTATCTATATAACCCACATAGTAATGACTATGTCGCTCTGTGTCCCGTGATGTACTCCAAGAAAAGGATTTTACAGCTAAGCTGTTATTATTTTTTTTAATTTTTTTTCTTGTGAAAAAAAAAAACAGTTTAAATCATATAATAATTGAAAGCTGACTGTAAAGTGGCAGCCAAGAGGCTGCAGGTCATTTGCATCACTTTAATTTAAGAAAAGAATGAAACAAGATGGAAACAAAAACATTGCAATAGTTAATGATACAAAGTTCCATCTCAAACTAAAGGTCATCCAGTTCTGGTTTACGTCTACTTTAACTGCTTACCAACTGCCTCACGTGTGTATATATACATCGGCAGAATGGCTCGGCAAAGCAACGTACGTTGCTTTGAAAATCCCGCCGTGCGCGTGCGCAAGCTCCATGCCCACGGGACCCGCAGACTCGATGTCCGCCGATGTCCCATGATCGTGTCACGGAGCTGCAGAACGGGGAGATGCAAGTGTAAACAAGGCATTTCCCTGTTCTGCCTAGTGACAGGACACTGATCTACTGCTCCCTGTCATCGGGAGCAGTGATCACTGTCGTGTCAGTGGTAACTCATCCCCCACCGTTAGAAGCACTCCTTAGGACACACTTAACCCCTTGATCGCCCCCTAGTGTTCCCTGCCAGTGTCATTTTACACAGTTATCAGTGCATTTTTATAGCACTGATCGCTGTATAAATGACAATGGTCCCAAAATAGTTTCAAAAGTGTCCGATGTGTCCGCCATAATGTCGCAGTCACGATAAAAATCGCTGATCGCCAACATTATTAATTAAAAAAAAAAAATGCCATAAAACTATCCCCTATTTGGTAGACGCTATAACTTTTGCGTAAACCAATCAATATACGCTTATTGCGATTATTTTTTTTTTATTATTTTTTTTTAGAATACGTATCGGCCTAAACTGAGAAATAAATTTAGTTTTTTTATATATTTTTTGGGGATATTTATTATAGCAAAAAGTAAAAAAATATTGCTTTTTTTTTTCAAAATCGTCTGCCTTTTTTTGTTTATAGCGCAAAAAATAAAAACGTCAGAGGTGATCAAATACCACCAAAAGAAAGCTCTATTTGTGGGAAAAAAAGGACGTCAATTTTGTTTGGGAGCCACTTTTGCACGACCGCGCAATTGTCAGTTAAAGTGACGCAGTGCCGAATCGCAAAAAAAAAATGGCCCGGTCATTGGGCAGCCAAATCCTCTGGGGGCTGAAGTGGTTAAATAGACTCGGACTCATTCATCCCACAAATAGCAATAAAAAAAAAACCACAGGTAACCAAAAACATCTGAGAAAATAGAATGTATAATTGTATCCAGTGTTTGTTTTTCATCTGACGAGTCTACAACTATTGATGGGGATTTCCAAGGAGTGCCGCACTCCCCTCATTTGACATTTTTAATGAAAGAGTTTCCTTTCTTGACGCACATTTGGTGTGTTTAGTGACTCGGCCAGACGCCCCGTGACACACATTATGGCCTTTTTGTGTCACTTTCTTGTGAAGATCATCAATGATTTAGTAAAAGTGTCATCTAGTTTTCCTTTGGGTGCTTTCCATGTGGTCTAGACGTTGTATAAATGTGCTTGTGTTGGCCATAGAAATGGGATCCACCCTTCACTCGTTTAAAGATGACCTACAGCGGGTAAAATAAGTATTGAACACGTCACCATTTTTCTAGGTAAATTATTTTTCTAAAGGTGCTACTGACATGACATTTTCCCCACATGTCAGTAACAACCCAGTCATGCCCAATCCATACATGCAAAGACACCAAAACAAATACGTTCAGAGATTAACTACTTCCTGTCCTTTTTTGTATAGACAAATGACGGCGGGCGTGATGCTCTGTTATTCTGGGACCACGTCATATGACATCGCCCCAGTCTCAGCGTGGGGATCGTGGGCATGTTGTGTCACTGGGACATAATGCGACCCCCAATCTTGGTAAAGATCCAATCACGTGGCTCTTTACCCATGTGATCAGCTGTGTCCAATCACAGACGATCACATGTAAACAAGGACATGCCATTTATTAGCTCTCCTCGCCTCACACTGACAGAGTGTGAGGAGAGGAAAGGAGAGCCGATCAGCAGGATTTCCTCACAGGGGAGACCTGCACAGGTAATCAGTGTCCCGATTAACAGTACCCTATATACTGTAAGTGAAGAAAACTGCAGGAAAAAGTAAAACTACAATAAGGTACAGTGGAACCTTGATTTACGAGCAACGCGGTTAACGAGTGTTTTCAATAACAAGCAACTTTTTTTAAAAAAATTGGTTTGCGAGTGTTGTCTTGCAAAACGAGCAGAATTCAAGCTAATAGGGTGTGCAGTACCGCATTTGGCCAGAGGTGCAGGGGCGCCGGTGACACTCGGAACGGTTCCAAGCCACTCGGAATCGCTCGGAAATACTCCGTTCCCGAGTGTTTCTGAACCTTTTCGAGGGTTTCCGAGATCAGCCGAGCTGTCCGAGTATTTCTGAAGCTCTCCGGGGCACCCCCCCCACCACCTCTGGCCACATGCGGTATTGCATGCCGTAGAAGTCAATGTGGAACAAATTATCTTCGTTTCCATTGACTTCTATGGGGAAATTTGATTTGATATGCGAGTGCTTTGGATTACAAGCATTCTCTTGGAACGGATTACGTTTGTAATCCAAGGTTCCACAGTATAAACAATTACAAATATCATAGGTGCTTAGATGCTTCTGGGTATGCCTTTTGCTTTTAATGTCATTTTTGTTTGGTTTCTTTCCAGGGCTGCCTGTCCATTCCAGATATCAAAACCGCCTTCAGTGATTGTATCAACAAGATTGGAAAAAGGGACTGTCTCACCCAGGCATGCTCTGCCCTTTCCGGGTAAGGACAGACGTCGTATACTATAGTCCGATTTTGTGTTAGGCCACATTCACATTTGCGAATGAGCCCGACGATGATGACATGCTAGAGCCCCAGCAGGGGGTTCCTTGCAATTAGCTGCAGGAGGCCACCCAATTGACAGCAATGGGAAACTGCCGGCTTCCGCAGCTAATCTCAGTCGCTTGCTTGTAATCGCTCAGGAAGCGATCACCTGCGAGTGACCTGCCCTGGACACTGTGGGGTTGATTTACTAAAACTGGGAAGTCCAAAATCTGGTGCAGCTGTGCATGATACCGTGTTTCCCCCAAAAATAAGCCCGGGTCTTTTATATTAATTTTGTCAACAAAAGACACAGTAGGGCTTATTTTCGGGGTAGGTCTTACCTTGTAATGTGCTGTCTTCTCTCCCTGCCTGACAGGAATCTCCAGTGTGAACGGAGTTGAAATGCTTTTAAAACCCTATAATCCACTCTATTACAGTATTATATAATGTACAATGTGTGTGTTTCTGTAATATAATTGTGCCAAATACCCTCGTTACAGCGCCGCTCTGCGGTTTTGTGACCCGCTGGAGCTCTCTTCCCACATTTATATTACAGAAACACACACATTGTACATTATATACTACTGTAATAGAGTGGATTATAGGATTTTACAAGCATTTTAAACTAGGGTTTATTTTCGGGGTAGGGCTTATATTGCAGCCCTCCTGGAAAATAACGCTAGGTCTTACTTTTGGGGAAACACGGTAGCCAATCAGCTTCTAACTTCAGCTTGTTAGATTAAGCTTGATGCTGATTGGTTCCTCTGCAGAGCTGCACCAGATTTTGCACTCTCCGTGTTTAGTAAATCAACCCCAGACTGTCCGTATCCATAGGCCGATCACTCACAGGTGATCACTCCATGCACAATTACATGCGAGCAGCCGCAAAAAGCTGCAGGAGCTGGCAGTCTCCCATTGCTTTTGATGGGGCTCCTTCCTGCAGCTAATTGCCGAGAACTCCTGCTGGGGTTCCTGCATGCAATCGGTGTCTGGCCTATTCACAGGTGTGAAGGTGGCCTTAGAGTTGAAATTTAGTACTGGTATAGTGGTGGGTAAGGGGGTGTTCAAAGAGAAGCTCCAGTCGTTTTTGTGTTTATTAAAAGTCAGCAG
Source organism: Rana muscosa (assembly GCA_029206835.1). NCBI lineage: Eukaryota > Metazoa > Chordata > Amphibia > Anura > Ranidae > Rana > Rana muscosa. The sequence continues at coordinate 302,327,535 of CM055128.1, forward strand.
CTACAAAAACTGTGGCTGCTGACTCTTATTAAACAGCCACTCGCCTGTCCCACGATCCAGCGATGTGCTCACCTGAGCTGTCCATTCTCCCGTCTACTCTCCCCGGCATCTCAACTGCGGGCGCCCGGCTGTGACAGCTTGCAGGCTTCAGAGCCGGGTGCCCACAGCACATTCACGAGTTGCGCTGTTGCTCCTGATTGGTCTGGGATTCTATTAGGACCTGTGATGTGTCCCAGAAGACTGCAGGGAGGGGAGGGGGAGAGGACAACTTCTGCTCAGATCGTGGGAGCGGGTACCTGTCAAAACTTGGTATCCGCCCCCCCCCCAAAAAAAAATTACCTGTCAAATGTAGCAGGGGAGGAGTACTTAAAGCGGAACTTCCCCTTTTAATGGTGTGTATCTCATGTCCTGCTGGCTGCTGCTGGATATTGCCCAGAGCAGCAAATTTCCAGTGCTGCAAGGGTTAACAGCAGAGGCTGCGGGTATGAAGGACTTTCTGGCCCCTCCACTATTCACATAACTCGTACTGTTATTGTCCCACAATGCATTGTGTTGTGTGAATGGGCAAGGGAGATCCTGTCATTCATCTGCTCCCCTCAAAGGAGTGTCTCCAATAAAATTATCAAAAAAAAGATCTGTGTACTTACCTATTTTCAAACCACTCTGGTCCGATCACATGTTCCTGCAGCTCAGTGTAAGAAAGCACTCGACAACTGCTGTGAGTTTCAGGAGCCAGGGAGTCACCCATGCTCTCCCATGGCCTAGCCAGTGTTGGCACTACCTCCTCTCCCCTGCAGCAGTTGATCACTGACACAGGGGAGACAGAGCTGTGGGGTCATGTGACCAGATCGGATTAAAAACAGGTAAGTACCCATTATTATTATTTTTACAGGATACGTAGGAGGAGGGAGGGAACATTTTTCTTCTACTTTAAGGCCTGGGTCCAGAAGAAGTGGGTTGAGTGGTGCTGGGTGTCATTGAACCTGGAAGGGGGTCGATCACTGGACTTCAGAGCAATGAGCTTGCAGGACGGGAGGGAATTTTTTGTTATTTAATTTTTTTTTGTAATTTTGGGCTTTTTTTTTTATTTTGGGCCGCTAGGCAATGGATGTTTAAAAATATTAAAAATTCTGGAGCTTTATTATAAATTAAATTTTCAGTAGGCTTTGGTGGGTATTGATCTCTATTGTTTCTCTTTCCAGGAGGGGCGTGAATGAAGGCGTGGAGTGGATGGTAAAGTGTGTCGTGAGAAATATTCATCGGCCCCCAAGACAGAAGGACATCACATAGGGGGTTGCGGTGACGATGAGCTGCACACTGAGAATTTTCTATGGAGCTGTTACTACAGCAGACTGGAATGTATATATCTCGTACCGGCCAACCGACTCCTCTGTATAGATAACCCTTATAGAATTCTATTTATCTTAAATTCCTCTGTGAACTTCTCTGCCCTGTGGGCAACTTTAAACATGTGGCAATGTCAACCCCCCCCCCCCCCCCCTCACCTATGTGTTGCAACTACCTTGCAGTACTGCTGGCCACCCCTAGTGGGCAATGCTCCCTAAGGAACCAATGCATCAATTTGTGAAGTTGGAGCTGTCACGCATCGGATACATAGGAATGTCACCGCTTTGATAGTATCCAGAGAGTAGAGGATGTCAGTCTGAGTTTGAGCTTCTAATTAAGAAAGTTAAGGTCGTTTGCTATGAATTATTCAGAAATACAAGAGATGCTGATGAAAATGTTTTTTTTTTTTTTTTTTCAATGACCGGAAAAAGAATTTGCACAGTTACTGACTTTTTTTTCCAGCTCAGAGTGACACTGAAAGTATTAAATCCAAAGGATTAGCAAAAACGGCCGAGCAACTTGCATTGTCAGCAGTGGGGGATCGCACGTTTCTCTTACGCTTTCCTGTAACAGATTTAAGTAACAGTGGAAGAAAATACCTCCCAGTGACACACTGAGCTGCCCTGAGGTCTCTCTGCTTTCTGATAGCTGTTAGACACACTCCTCTCCTCTCCCTCCCCCATCAGCAGACCTGGGCATTGCCATTTAGGTTTAGGGCATGGTTATGCTAACAGCAGCTATCTGCATACCTTGTTTGGAGGGGGCTTTGAGTGCCATTGAGGGAACTGACTTTTTCTTTAAGTGCTTCTACTGTTATGGGAACTATTTTGACACGCATGAGAATGCTTTGCGTCTCGATGCAGTGGTGATTTAGCAGCGTGTATATAGGTTTAACCCACAAAATGGCACCTCTCTGTTTGTTTTTTTAGATTGGGGACTATTATATTTAAGTAAGGGAAGCACTCTTTCCCACGGTCAGGGTTGCCCAGAGCAGCCTCTTCTGTTTTCCCACAATGCAATTGGAGAAGGAAATGGAAGACATCGGTCAGCTTGGGCAGCAGTGCAAACTTTCACTGAGATTTTATTTGGTCTGTTAAGGCCTCATTCACATGGGCGTACTACAGTGTGCAACCGTGCGAGGGCGGGGATGGGTGTTCCATGCATCCCTGTACAGCTCAAAAGAAAGAATATGTGTAATGGGACTTTGAATACCCCTCCAATTGCCAGATTGTGTGTGTATACTGTATGTGTATATATACGGGGTCTCTCTCTCTCTCTCTCTCTCTCTCTTATACACAATGGATTGAAAAAGTTTACGAATCTTTATTCCATCAATTTAAAAACACTCCACATAAAAACTTATATACAGGAACGGCAGGCACATTCGACGGAACATCGGAAAACTACGTATCTGCCGTTCTGCACATGCTGTTCCGACTTACGAACATATTCGACTTGAGAACAAACCTACAGTCCCTAGCCCGTTCGTAACTTAGGGACTGCCTGTAATTTGCAATAGGTGCCAACTCTACCCAATAAGCAGTCAGAGAATTTGTTAAATGGAAGTCCTCAGGGATCATTAAATGTGGGTCGACGTGTTTCGCGCGGGATGACCCGCTTTATCAGGACCTAGGATCTCACATATAAATACAGTTGGTCACTGAAACAATATTGAAAAAAAAAATTACACATAAATTAGGTATAAAGTACATAATATGTCACAAAAGACAATAACCTCACATTTATTAACAATAATGAAAATAAACCTCTATCGCTGAGAAAAAAGTGAACAAATAAAAGAGAAAACACGTTTTTCTCTAGGGATAGTGGCTTATTTTCATTGTTGGTAAATGTGAGGTTATTGTCTTTTATGACATTATGTACATTATACCTAATTTTATGTGTAAATTTGTTTTCAATATTGTTTTAGTGACCAACTGTATTTATATGTGAGATCTGAGGTCCTGATGAAGCGGGTCATCCCGCAAAACACGTTGACCCACATTTAATGATCTCGGAGGACTTCCATGTTACAACTTCTCTGCCTCCTTACTGGGAAGACAAGCGGCAGAGTTGTCACCTATTACAAATTGTATATGTTTTTATGTAGAGTGTTTACAAATTTTTATTCCATCAATTTAAAAAAACTTTTTTTTTAATCCATTTTCTTGTGTGCATATATTTGACTATTGGAGGGGGTATTCGTAGTCCCATTACATATATTCTTTCTTTTTGAGCTGTACAGGGATGCATGGAACTCCTGTAAGCGGAGATAGAAAAACCCACCTCCGCCCTCGCACAGGGAAGGGTATTCATAGTCCCATTACACATATTCTTTCTTTTGAGTTGTTTTGTTCCAGGATGATACCCTCCAATGGCATAATTAATAATTGACACCATTCCCATGCACATATTGTTTTGGGATCCCTATACAGCATCATTCCTCTGTGTATGCGGCCTGTACACACTGACGATGGTGAATGTTCGTTTGTTTCATTAAAAGATTAATTTTGCGGGTGTTCAGGGGATCTCCTAACCAGAGATGATATTTTTATGGTGACTTTCCTACCAAAATAAAATAAAAATCTGAATCCTCTATTGCAGGGGTCTCCAAACTTTTTAGCCCGAGGGCCACATTGTAGATTTTATAAATATTTGCGGGCCGAAATTTTTTATTTAGAAATAAATGAATAAAAATGTAAATAATCTTGTTAGAGCCTTTCCACACGTCTGTGTCCCTGTCAGAGCCTTACCGGACTTCTGTGTCCCCGTCAGAGCCTTTCCACTCGTCTGTGTCTCCGTCAGAGCCTTTCCTCACTTCTGTGTCCTCCGTCAGAGCCTTTCCGCACGTCTGTGTCCCCCGTCAGAGCCTTTCCGCACTTCTGTGTCCCCATCAGATCCTTTCCTCACTTCTGTGTCCCCGTCAGAGCCTTTCCTCACTTCTGTGTCCCCGTCAGAGCCTTTCCGCACGTCTGTGTCCCCCACCCTGATAACACACCCAGATACCCCCTAATATGATAACACCACTCCTCCCCCCCGATACCCCCCCAGCCTGATCACCACCACCCCAGATACTCCCCAGTCTGATCACACACCCCTATATCTCTCCACTCTGATCACACCCCCCTCCTCATACCTCGCCTCTAACACACCCCTCCACCAACACACACACCTTTGGGTTTTGCATTCCTGCAGACAGTTCCTCCCAGTCCTGCGGCTCCTCCTCCAGATGATGTCAGTGGAGGAATCTGCAGCACACCAGGGTGGGTTAACTGTCACTGGAACAGGCACAATACCTTCCTAAAAATCTGGCGGTGGCAGCTGCACAGAGCGGGAGCCTCCTCCACTTCAACCTCGTCCTCTGCCGCTACTCCCTCAGCCCAACCTCGTCCTCTGCCGCCACTCCCCCAGGGGCAGATCCAGAGTCTAGTCTCGGGAGGGGCACTGCCAGAAAATATGTTTTTTTGCGGGCAATATATCGGGGCAATGGCTGGTGTTGGTGTTTTCATCATCACGGCACCATGGTTGTTATGGTGTCAGGATGATTGAAGCGCATTATTTCTATTATTACATTGTAATATAAAATGAAATGGTTCAACTCACCATAATGCCGAATCAGTGGGAGCCCCGAGTGTGTCACTTTCCACGTCGACCTGCCTTCAGATGCTGATTGTCACATGCCATGTCACCTGCCACATGTTGCTGATTGTCACTTGCCACATCACCTGCCACACATTGCAGATTACACTTGCCACGTCACCTGCCACACATTGCGGATTGTCACTTGCCACATCACCTGCCACACATTGCGAATTACACTTGCCAGGTCACCTGCCACACATTGTGCATTACACTTGCCACATCACCTGCCACATGTTGCTGATTGTCACATCACCTGCCACACATTGCGGATTACACTTGCCACGTCACCTGCCACATGTTGACGATTGTCATCTGCCACACATTGCGGATTACACTTGCCACACGTTGCTGATTGTCATTAGCCTGCTAAGGTGCAGATTGTCAGAGTGAAGGCAGGCAGCAGGGAGGGATCTGGCCACTGGATGTAGACTTTAGCTATGCAGTCTGCCCATCGGTTGCTACATTACGTTTTCAGTCCTGCTTCTGGAACAGTAATCAAGCAGTTGGTCACCACAGCTAAAGTTTGCATCCAGTGTCAAGCAGGGAGAAATATGCTCATCTAAATGCATACTGTGGGGATGTGTTCTTGCACTCACACTTATCACTTGTCACCACTTTCTGCTCTCGGTGCATCTGAATAGATGGCTACAAAGGGAGTTTATATAGAGCAGAATGAATTGTACACACAAACTAAATAAAGGTGGGGTCTTTGGAATGTTTCTAAGTAATTATTGGAGGCTAAGGGTGCACTCACACTGCCCGCGGCTGTACAGTGCGGGCGAAACTGCAGTGATGCAGGGCGGGCAGCGAGAGATGATGTCATCTCTCTGCTCCCCGCCCGCTGGCTCACTGACTGGCCAGTCTCTCCGCTCACCTGCGGACCAGCCCGCCCCCTCACTCGATGTGTGCCCTGCACGCCCGCACACTCACCTGGCGACCCCCCCCCCCCCTCACTCATCCACTGACCTGCCCGCTCAGGTTCTCTCTCACTTGCCGGCTGCCGCGCACTCGCAGTACCGCCCGTTCACTTATCCTCTCCCCCAGCCTGACTCCAGCACGCACAGCCAGCCAACATCCATGCTGCCCGACAGCGGGGCCACGCCTCCTCCCTGTGTGCATGGTAATCCACCCACCGCTTCACCTTCCTCTGCTTCAGTGGATCCGCTATGTCAGCGGTACACATACACGGGGAAATTGAAGCAGGCAGTCTCTGAATGAGCTGCGGGCCGGATAAAACATCCAAGCGGGCCGGATGTGGCCCGCGGGCCGGGGTTTGGAGACCCCTGCTCTATTGTCTTGTGGTAAATTCAGTTATGTGAAAAACACAAAATGGCCACCTATGCAGCTCACGTCCAATTTTAAAGCCCTAAAAAATTTTTTTAAAAAAATGATAAAGCTGGCTTTACATTAGTAGATTTTCAAATGAAAATTTTTCCGAAAATTCTCAGTGTATTCAATGACTTGAAGAATGTTGTTCAAAAATGTTGTTTGTTTTACCAATTCTATGCCGGGGCCAACTCTGGCATTCCTCTTCTACATGCAAAAATTATAATTTTTTTGCTAGAAAATTACTCAGAAGCCCCATGTATATTATGTATGTATGTATGTATGTATGTATGTGTATGTGTGTGTGTGTGTGTGTGTATGTGTATATATATATATATATATAATTAGTAGAGATCCTAGCGAATAAAATGGCGATCATTGCAATTTGTTATATCCCACGGTATTTGCGCAGCAATTTTTCAAACGCAGTTTTTTGGGAAAATATACACTTTGATGAATTAACCACATAAGGACCGCCTAACGCCGATCTACGTCGGCAGAATGGCACGGCCGGCGGCGCGCTCGCGACCCAGTCCTGAGCTCCGTGACCCGATCGCGGCCGGTGTCCCGCGATCGGGTCACAGAGCTGAAGAACGAGGCGAAGGTAAGTGTAAACAAACCTTTCCCCGTTCTTCCTAGTGAGAGTGTCACTGATCGTCTGTTCCCTGTCATAGGGAACGACGATCAGTGATGTCACATGCCAAGCCACGCCCCCCACAGTAAGAATCACTCATTAGGTCACACTTAACCCCTTCAGCGCCCCCTACAGGTTAACCCCTTCACTGCCAGTGTCATTTTCACAGTAATCGGTGCATTTTTATAGCACTGATCGCTGTAAAAATGACAATGGTCCCAAAAATGTGTCAAAAGTGTCCAATGTGTCTGCCATTAAGTCGCATAAAAATCGATGATTGCTAGTGAAAAAAAAAACATAAAAATGTCATAAAACAGTCCCTTATTTTGTAGAGGCTATAACTGTTGCGCAAACCAAACGCTTATTGCGATTTTTTTTTTTTTACCAAAAATATGTAGAAGAATATGTATCGGTCTAAACTGAGGGAAAAAAAAATAATTTTTATATATTTTTTGGGGATATTTATTATAGTAAAATATATATTACATTTTTTTCAAAATTGTCGCTCTATTTTTGTTTACAGCGCAAAAAATAAAAACTGCAGAGGTGATCAAATACCACCAAAAGAAAGCTCTATTTGTGGGGAAAAAAAGGACGTCAATTTTGTTTTGGAGCCACGTCGCACGACTGCGCAATTGTCAGTTAAAGCAACGCAGTGCCGAATCGCAAAAAGTGGCCTGGTCTTTAACCAGCCAAAATGGTCCGGGGCTGAAGTGGTTAAAAAAATCACAACACAATATTTACCCCAATTTTTTTTTTTATAATGTGAAAGATGATGTTACACGAGTAAATAGATACCTAACATGTCACGCTTTTAAAATTGTGCATGCTCGTCGAATGGCACCAAACTTCGGTACGCTTTAGAAAGTTTTACAGGTTACCAGTTTAGAGTTGCAAAGGAGGTCTAGTGCTAGAATTATTGCTCTCGCTCTAACGTTCTAGGCGATACCTCCTGTGTGGTTCAAATGCTGTTTACAAATGCAGACGTAACCTATATATGCTTTTGCTTCTGTGTGCGAGCACAAGGGGACGGGGCTCTTTTAAAAAAAAAAAATTTATTACTATTATTTTTTTTATTTTGACATTGTCCCTTTTGATTTTTATTTTTTTTTATCACTTTTATTCCTATTACAAGAAATGTATTCCTTGTAATAGGAATAAGGCTTGACAGGTCCTCTTTATGGAGACATCTGGGGTCAATGAGACCCCAGATATCTCCTCTACCCATGAAAGCATTAGATAAAAAAATAAATAAATAAACTGTCAGTGCTTGAAGTGACATCATGACGCCACTTCCGGCCTCCCAGGGTCATAGAGATGGCTGGGGATCATGCAGTCCACGGCCAGCTCTATGGTATTCCGGTGCTGCCACCAGATAGTCAATCAGGCTTCCTGATTGCATGGAAGAGCCCGAGAAGGCAGGGTGGAGGGAAAAAAAAGCAATCTGAATAGCCACTAGAGTGGCTTTTATATTACAGGGAATCTCTGGCTGAAAGCAAAGATATCTGAATGATGGCTGTAGCTGCAAGCATCATTCAGATATAACCACTTCAACCTAAGGACGTTATATGACATCGTTATATGACATCCTATGGGCGGCAAATGGTGAACATTCGATTTTAGACTGAATGGACTTTACCAAATGAAAACTGCACTGCCAGGACCCAGTTGAGATGTTTGGAGATTTCTTCACGGTAAGAGCTGTAAAAATATGGAATAGACCTCCTCAGGACCTGGTTCTAATCCGCTCCGAAAAAAAATCAAAAACCTGGATGTATCCTAAATGCACAGGATATAACTAATAATATTTACACTGATCAGCTATAACATTATGACTACTGACAGGTAAAATGAATAAAATTAAATATTTTGTTACAATGGCATCTGAAAGTCATTGGGATATATTAGGCAGCAAGTGACCATGCTGTCCCTGAAGTAGATGTGTTGAAAGCAGAAAAATGGGCAAGCGAAAGGATTTGTGTGACTTTGATAAGGACCAAATTGGATTGTCCAGACCAGTGGTCTCCAAACTGCGGCCCGGGGGCCAGATGCGACCCTTTGCCTGCCTATATCTGGCCCTTGGGGCACTATTCCTCCCACTGATATGACACCCTATTCTGCCATCTGACATCCAACCTCGACCCCAAAGACCAAAACTACCGCAGACCGGTAACAAACCTTAACACCATCTCAAAGATCATGGAGAAAGCAGTAGTACAACAGCTACAACTCCATTTGGACACCCACAAACTCTTGGATCCACTACAATCAGGCTTCCGCCCGGGCCATGGCACAGAAACAGCACTTCTTAAAATATGGGATGACGCCCTCGAAGCTGCAGATGACGGAGAATCTTGTCTTCTGGTGCTGCTGGACCTCAGTGCAGCATTCGACACAGTAGACCACAAAACTCTACTCATCCGCCTTAAAGAAGTAGCAGGAGTCGCAGACTCTGACCTACCTTGGTTCGCATCCTTCCTAGAATATTGTTCCCAGACAGTAAAACTAGGAGCCTTCACTTCTGAAACTCGTGCAATTTCTTGCGGAGTCCCTCAAGGATCACCCCTGTCACCCGTGCTCTTAAACATCTACCTCCGCCCGCTCTTCAAAATCATCAGCAAACGGGACCTGCGCTACCATTCATACGCTGACGACACCCAACTCTACTTTCGCATCACCGGAAAAAAAGACCAATATCACGGACTGGAAAACTGCCTCACATTGATCGATGAGTGGATGACAGAGTTCCCTCAAACTCAATGGATCCAAAACAGAACTTCTTTTCCTCCACGCAAACCGAAAGACAAAAGCTAAGACTTCTTGGACACTCCCCACCATCCTTGGACAGACCATTACCCCGAGCACCAAAGTCAAAAGTCTCGGAGTCATCTTTGACTCGGAGATGACAATGGATGCACAAATGGTGCGATCCGCAGACTACTGATCCTATCTCCTCCGCCTGCTGCGAAGACTCATCCCCTTCATCCCGGAAGAGGACATAGCAGTAGTAGTTGGAACAATTATCAATTCCCGACTCGACTACGTGAACTCCCTCTACATAGGACTACCAAAATACCAGATTTTGCGCCTACAAGTCGTCCAGAACACGGCAGCCAGACTGGTAATGGGGAAAAAAATCTGGGAATCCATCACCCCTTCACTGAGGACCCTGCGTTGGCTAACCGTGAAGGATCGGGTCACATTCAAGACCCTCTGTCTCACCCACAAGTGCACACAAGGAAACGCTCCTCAATATTTATGTGAGAAGATAAAACACTACACCCCCAATCGTATTCTCCGATCAATCAACCAAAACCTCCTCCGTATCCCCAAGTCCCACTACAAATTGAATGGAGAACGAAGATTTGCAGTCCAAGGACCACGGCTACCCACAAACATCCGCATGGAGGAAAACCATTGGGCCTTCAGGAAAAAACGTAAGACCCACCTCTTCTGAAGGATTATGACGTTACTGGATGCAAAGCGCCTTGAGGCGATTTAGTTCACGTTTGTAGCGCTATACAAGTTATTCACTCACTCACTCCAACAATGGGGCATCATTTCTCCCACTGCCACGAATAATGGGGCACTATTCCTCCCCATGATACCAGAGATGGGGTACTAGTCTGACCCCCTAATACCAAATGTGGCAATGTTTTTTCCCCCACTGATACCAGGAAAATTTCCACTCCTGCTGGCCACAATCCCACCCCCTCCAAAAATCTGAAGGACAATAAACTCGTCCTATGTTTAGAAAGTTTGGAGACCCCCTGGTCTAGACAACAGGACCAGAGCATCTGCAAAATTGCAAATCTTGTAGGATGTCCCTGGTCTGCAGAGGTCAGGGCCTTCCACAAGTGGTCCAGGAAATGAAAACTGGAGAAATAGCAACAGTCATGGCCAAGGTGCATTGATGTACGTGGGGAGCAAAGGCTGGCCCATGTAGTCCCATCCAATAGAAAAGCTACTGGAGCTTAAATTGCTGTGGGAGTAAATGCTGGTTCCTATAGAAAGGTGTCGGGACACACAGAGCATCGTAGTTTGTTGTGTATGGGGCTGTGTAGCCGCAGACGGGTCACGCTGTCCATGCTGACACGTGATCACAGCCAAAGGTGCCTACAATGGGCATGTGAGCATCAGAAATGGACTACAGAGCAATGGAAGAAGGTGGCCTGGTCTGGTGAATTCAAGAAAAGCTTGAGGAACACGGCGAGTTTGAGGTATTGACTTGGCCTCCAAATTCTCCAGATCTCAATCTAATCGAGCATCTATGGGATGTGCTGGATAAACAAGTCCGATCCATGGAGGCCCCACCTCACAACTTACAGGACTTCAAGGGATCTTCTACTGACGGCTTATTAATTCTGGGACCAGGAAGGAACAAATGAAACCATGCTTTATAAGGGTTTATTTATTTTGCCTTCCTCTGGTATAACATTGGGCAGAAGGCTCTTTATCTGCAGGTTTTTTTTCATTTGAACTCGTGGCTTTTTTTCAGCCTAACTGCATAACTTCTGCTATCTGTACCTTTAATTGCTTTGGCGTTGATGGAAGGCGACTTCTCCATTATTGTCATGCTTCATTTGCATTTCCCCGATTTATGACCCGTTTATGTTAAAAACAAATGAGTATTTCCTGCTGGCTGACGGCGCACGTGCCGAGAACACAATCTGCTCATGTGCTGGTCAGTAATGTGCAAAAATTTCCCCCAGAGAACTGCAGGAAGAAATTCTTATTTATATACTCACTGTAAATTCTTCCATCCACCCGAAGGACGTCCAAGAACAATATTGTGACTCCACACTGATTGTTACGTCTTGTTGTTTTAAAGCAACAATTTTGAAATCGCCAAATATAACCTAAGAACACAATTGTTACCTATCTCCTAACAGGGAAGCAGCTGGCATGAAAATCCAATACCCTAAAACAGCCCTTTGCTTGCTTTTATCTGACCCTTTGGGCACTATTCCTCCTATTGATACTAATGATGGGACACTATTCCTTCTATTGATACCAATGATGGGGCAATATTCCTTCTATTGATACCAATGATGGGACACTATTCCTCCTATTGATACCAATGATGGGACACTATTCCTCCTATTGATACCAATGATGGGACACTTTTACTCCTATTGATACCAATGATGGGACACTGTTCCTCCTATTGATACTAACGATGGGACACTATTCCTCCTATTGATACTAATGATGGGACACTATTCCTCCTATTGATACTAATGATGGGACACAATTCCTTCTATTGAGACTAATGATAGGACACTATTCCTCCTATTGATGGGACACTATTCCTCCTATTGATACCAATGATGGGGCAATATTCCTCCTATTGATACTAATGATGGGGCAATATTCCTCCTATTGATACTAATGATGGGACACTATTCCTCCTATTGATACTAATGATGGGACACTATTCCTCCTATTGATACTAATGATGGGACACTATTCCTCCTATTGATACTAATGATGGGACACTATTCCTCCTATTGATACTAATGATAGGACACTATTCCTCCTATTGAGACTAATGATGGGACACTATTCCTCCTATTGATACCAATGATGGGGCAATATTCCTCCTATTGATGGGACACTATTCCTCCTATTGATACTAATGATGGGACACTATTCCTCCTATTGATACTAATGATGGGACACTATTCCTCCTATTGATACTAATGATGGGACACTATTTCTCCCACTCACAGCAATAATGAGGCACTATTCCTCCTAGAGCTGCACGATTAATCGCCATCAGGATTTTTTCCCCCATTGCGATCTTGACAAAGTATTTCCCGATCTTTCTATGCAGAGAATTCTCTCTGCTTCTCCTGAAGCCGTCAGCCATCAACAGAAAGGTAAAAAAAAATCCGGGAAGTCTGCCAAGTATCACAACATTCTTTATCAGTGGAACTTAAGTCTAAACATTGTAACAATTTGTCCTTTACATCAAAAGAATAGACTTCTGTGTGTAAAAGAGGAAAGTTTAACCACTTAAACACCAAACCTTTTTCTGACATTTGTTGGTTTCATGTTAAAATCATTATTTTTTGCTAGAAAATTACTTGGAACCCCCAAACATTATATACAGTGGGTACGGAAAGTATTCAGACTCCCTTAAAATTTTCACTCTTTGTTATATTGCAGCCATTTGCTGAAATCATTTAAAGTGGTTGTAAACCCTTCCAGGGAAGTTACACCTGCAGGTAAGCCAAGATTAAGGCTTACCTGTAGATGTTTGCAATATCTCCTAAACCTACAAGGTTTAGGAGATATTTGCCAAAAGGAATACACCGTTGTCTACGGCGCATGCGTGCCGTAGACAGCGGCGCAGGCGCGCTGAGAATCCCATTCATAAAACCAGCAGAGCCAGGTTTTACAGCTCCCGCGCATGCGCGGAGTGACGTTTTCGCCGCTCCGGCCAATCACAGCGCCGGAGCGATGTCTGCGGCTGGAGGAGGAGACGAGGACGGCTTTGGGGGCTTCAATCTAAGGTAAGTAATGCATAATGAGCTAGTATGCTAGTCATACTAGCTCATTATGGCTTTGTCTTGCAGGTTTAAAAAAAAAAAGAGCACAGTGGCCTCCATAGTCCTTAAATGGAAGACGTTTGGGACTACCAGAACCCTTCCTAGAGCTGGCCGTCCAGCCAAACTGAGCTATCGGGGGAGAAGAGCCTTGGTGAGAGAGGTAAAGAAGAACCCAAAGATCACTGTGGCTGAGCTCCAGAGATGCAGTCGGGAGATGGGAGAAAGTTGTAGAAAGTCAACCATCACTGAAGCCCTCCACCAGTCTGGGCTTTATGGCAGAGTGGCCCGACGGAAGCCTCTCCTCAGTGCAAGACACATGAAAGCCCACATCGAGTTTGCTAAAAAAAAGACCTGAAGGACTCCAAGATGGTGAGAAATAAGATTCTCTGGTCTGATGAGACCAAGATAGAACTTTTTGGCCTTAATTCTAAGCGGTATGTGTGGAGAAAACCAGGCACTGCTCATCACCTGTCCAATACAGTCCCAACAGTGAAGCATGGTGGTGGCAGCATCATGCTGTGGGGGGTGTTTTTCAGCTGCAGGGACAGGACGACTGGTGGCAATCGAGGGAAAGATAAATGCGGCCAAGTACAGGGATATCCTGGACAAAAACCTTCTCCAGAGTGCTCAGGACCTCAGACTGGGCAGAAGGTTTACCTTCCAACAAGACAATGACCCTAAGCACACAGATAAAATAACAAAGGAGTGGCTTCACAACAACTCCGTGACTGTTCTTGAATGGCCCAGCCAGAGCCCTGACTTACACCCAATTGAGCATCTCTGGAGAGACCTAAAAATGGCCGTCCACCAATGTTTACCATCCAACCTGACAGAACTGGAGAGGATCTGCAAGGAGGAATGGCAGAGGATCCCCAAATCCAGGTGTAAAAACTGAAAATTTATTACCAAATACTTACCGTAATTTTCCTTTCCTGATAGACTCCATGGCAGACTACGTGTGGGTTAACCCCGCCTCCTCTCCACAGCTATAGGACCCCTTACCCATAAATTTGAGCTCACCTCCACAGACAGGTGTTCCGTAACTAGCCGACTCACATTTCAACTCTCATATTTTTAATTCATGGGTGGGAACTCCGTCTGCCATGGAGTCTATCAGGAAAGGAAAATTACGGTAAGTATTTGGTAATAAATTTTCCGTTTTCCTGACAGACTCCATGGCAGACTACGTGTGGGAAATAACTAGCCAATCCACACGGGAGGGTATGCTGAACAAAAATATATTTTAATCTTTCCCATCAACTGACCGGATTTTTCGACCAAAATTAACAGAGGAAAGGGAAGCAGGCTCAATACAATAATGAGACATAAATGTATGAATAGAAGACCACGAGGCTGCCTTGCATATCACTTCAGGAGCCACGTGTCGAGCTGCTGCCCATGAGGCTGCCATGCCTCTGGTGGAATGAGCCGTAACCGCCTCTGGAGGAGCCAAGCCCTTTGCCCTGTAGGCCTGTTGGATAAATTGAACAATCCAGGCTGCTATTGTTCTGGAGGAAGCCCTCTTTCCTTTGTTGCCGCCAGTATGTAACAAGAACAGGTAGTTCAAGCTTCTAAAAGATGAAGTGACTCGCAAATATTCTTTCAGAGTCTCACCTACATCCAAGGGATGAACATCTGCTGATTCTGGAGAATTGAAAGTAGGAAGGACTATTTCCTGACTCTCGTGAAAAACTGACGTGACTTTTGGTTTAGACCCAAGCATGGGAATAAGGACCACACGGTCCGGCAAGAAAGTCAGAAAGGATTCTTGACAACCCAGGAAGCTTATTTCTGAAACCCTTTTGGCTGAAGTAATGGCCACTAGAAAGGCCAGTTTGATTGATAAGTCCTTAATAGAAGGGTCCTTGTTGTTGAGTGTTGAAAGAGCATCAAGGACGAGCAGAAGATCCCATTTGGGAAATCTAGGTTTCCTCTGAGGCCTGATTCTCGAAGCCCCCCGAAAGGATTGTTGAACCAAGGGATGAGTTGCCCATGATGTTCCTGAAAATGCCGAAAAGGCTGAAACTTGTCAATCAGTTCCCTCAGAGTACAAAGGAAGATCCAAGCCTGATTGTAGAAAACCCAAAACGTCTTGAACTCCAGGATTTCTGAAAGATTTTCCCGCAGAAGTCATGAAGCTGGTCCAGATTCTGTTGTAGGTTCTGTTCATGTTAGGCTTTCTGGAGCTCATAAGGGTAGAGAATACCCCTAAAGCACACCCAAGAGACTCTTGCGGGTCCCTGAAGCTCATCAGATTCAGGAGAGGAAACCATGGCCTGTTCGGCCAGTATGGTGCTATTGTTATCACTTCGCCTTTCTCCAATTGGAGCCGCTGCAGGAAATTTTTGCATGATCGGAGGTGGAGGGAAGGCATATGCCTTGTTGAATTTCCGTTGGCTTGTTAATGCATCTACTCCGAAGGCTTGACTGCACCGACCTCGAGTGTAGTATCTGTCTACTTTGTGATTGCAGGGGGATGCAAACAGATCCACTTCTGGATCGATTCCCAACGATAGGATCCACTTGAATGTCTGTGTATGCAGTGACCATTCGTTGTTGTCTAGGTTGCTGCGTGACAGAAAGTCCGCTTGAATGTTCTGTTCCCCTGGAATGAAGACTGCTGTTAAGTTGAGCAGATTCCTCTGAGCCCAGGTCATAATGGGCTCGACCTCTTGGAGAAGGGCAGAGCTCCGAGTGCCCCCTTGTCTCTTCACATATGCCACAGCGGTGGTATTGTCCATTTTCAGTAGGACCGACTTCCCTTTCAGAAGGTGGGAGAAGGCGTGAAGGGCGCACCATGCCGCACGCAATTCCAGAACGTTTGACCCTGGAATGTGGAGATGGGCATCCCATTTGCCCTGAGCCAGTTCTGCCCCACAATGTGCTCCCCAGCCCGCATTGCTGGCATCGGATGAAACAGTCATCCATTGGATGGGAGCAAGGGAGTGGCATGTTAACAAGTTTTTGTGTTGAAGCCACCAGAGAAGACTGTTCCTCATTGACTGAGTAATCCTGATCAGCTGATTGCGATCGTCTGTCTTCCATTACTGAAGGAATCCTGATTGAAAAGGCCGAAGCCTCCACATTGCCCATTTGACCATGGGGAACGTGGCCACCATCGTGCCAATTATCTTCAGGCACTGTGACGCCCTTAGGTGAGAGTAGTCTAGGGCTAAAGATATTCTTACCCGAATGACCAGGATTTTTCTTCCGGAAGAGAGATGGTATTCTCTACTGTGTCGAATTGAGCTCCTAGGTAGATTAGGCGTAGGGTCGGGTCTGGCTGACTTTTCTCTCGGTTTAGGAGCCATCTGAACTCTATCAATGTAGAGATCACTTGATCTTTGTGGATCAGCAGCTGCTGCTTGTCTTGGGACAGTAGTAGCAGCTCGTCCAGGTAATGATACAGACGCACACCCTGTATTCTGATAAGAGACACAATTACCAACAGTACCTTGGAAAAGACCCTTGGAGAGGTCGTTAGTCCAAATGGAAGACAAATAAATTGTAAGTGCTCTCGTTCGACCTGAAATTGAAGGTATTTGTGGAATTCTTCTGCCACGGGAACATGAAAATACGCGTCCTTAACATCTATTGAGATCAACCAGTCGCCTGGTTGAACGACTTTTTGGATGGTTGAGAGTGCTTCCATCTTGAATTTCTCGTGCTTTATGTACCTGTTCAGGAAAGTGAGATCTATAACTGGACGCCAAGAGCCGTTCTTCTTTTGTACTAGGAAGTGGGGGAAGTATACCCCCTGGAATTCCTCATCCTTTGGGACGGGCACCACTGCTCCTTGATCTTTCAGGGCATTCACATATGAAAGAAGAACTTGTTGTTTTTCTTCTGATTGAGGCAGTGAAGATTACACTGGTCTGCATGGAGGGACCTTGGTGAAGGACCATGCGTGATCTGTTGAGACTGTTTTGA
This sequence comes from Rana muscosa, assembly GCA_029206835.1. Taxonomy (NCBI): domain Eukaryota; kingdom Metazoa; phylum Chordata; class Amphibia; order Anura; family Ranidae; genus Rana; species Rana muscosa. The sequence goes on from CM055128.1 coordinate 302,344,968, forward strand.
TGGTCCAATAATCTGAGATCAAGGTCACCCAGACGTGCCGGCAGAAACGTAGGCGAGCCCCCTACCCGACCCGCTTGGGCGGGCCCAATCTCAAAAGGACTTGGTTGGCTCGCGCCCACCGGGCGTCTGTTTCTTGCCAGATTTTTTGGAAAGATATCTGCCTATTCCAGTTCCAGCTTCTCCTAAAATCCCATCCGGGCCTATAGGAGCGTGCCTCTCTTGAACGCTCTGTGCTGCGTTTCCGCTGAGGCCTTCTTTGGTTAAACGGACGTTTGTCCTGAGGGAGGAATCCCGACTTTCCGCCTGTAGCCTTTGAAATAGCGTTATCTAGCTTGTTTCCAAACAAGGAAGTTCCTTCAAAAGGAATTTTGCACCATGCCTGCTTTGAGGCAGGATCAACAAGCCAGGGGCGCAACCATAGTGTTCGTTTGGCTGTGACCGAAGATAGCATGGATCTAGCCATCAAGCGGATGAGATCAATTGAAGCTTCTCCCAAGAAGGCAATAGCCAGTTTAAGTTCTTGCACTGCTGAACTTTGTGCCAATTCCTCCGAGACACCTTTCAGATCGGAGTCAACATTTTCCACCCAGGCCTCCATTGCTTTGGAGGTTACTGCAAGGGCAAAAGCTGGTTTGCATGCCGTTCCGGCCAGGCTATATATTCTTTTGAGGTCCTGGTCGATCTTCCGATCCAGACCATCTTTAAATGATACGGTGTCATCTAGCGGGAGGGTGACATGCTTCGCTAGGCGCATTACTGCTGCATCTACAAGGGGAGCATTCTCCAGATGCTTGACATCCTCCGATTTAAAGGAATACAGTCTAGAGGTTTTGCTTAGCATGGAAACCTTCTTATCTCCCTTGCTCCATTCTTCCTCAAACACTCCTTTCAGCTCAGAGGGAAGTGGGAAATTGGAGCGTTCTTTCCCCAGTTGTTTAAACAGTTTTCTTTGTTTTTCTGGGGGGGCAGTGGTATCCTCCAACTTCAAAGTTTCCTTCACTGCCTTGATCAGCGGAGAGACTAAAGCGTAGTCGAATCCCACCGTAGAATCATCTCCCTCCATCTCGTCTTGCGAGGAATCATGGGAGGAATCACAGAATCATCTCCCTCCATCTCGTCTTGCGAGGAATAATGGGAGGAATCATGGGGCTGGAATTGGCCGGGATCCTCCTGGGCCTCGTCAGCCAAGGAGCCAGACAAGGTGGTGGACTGGCTCCTTGTGTGGGGGGGGGGGCAACTATTTCTTTCATAGATTGCTGTACCACACGTTTCACAAGAGACTCAAGGTTTTGATTTTCGGTCTCTTTCTCACCAACCGCTCGGGCATGACATGGGTCGCATAGCGATTTGCCCTCCGGGATTCTGGTCTTGCATCCCCAACAGGCTCTGTGGTCAGAGCGATCATCGCGGTGGTGGTGGTGGCGGTGACTAGAGGAGGAATGGGAACATCTCCTATGTCTAGAGGGGGTATGTGAACATCCCCTATGACGATGGGTCCTAGACGTAGTGTCGCGTCTAGACCTGGATGATGAGTGATGATGCGGCCTGGCAAGGTCCCTTTCTTGTGACCGATGAACTGAAGTTGCCAGGCTGTAAGAGATAATACAGACAGAGGGAGGGGGAGGGGAGGTGGGCAGGATGTAACCGTTAGCAACCACCAGCAGCATAAAAGACACCAACCCCCTACCCACTCCACACATACCTTGTGCGGGAGGGCTGGCCACACAGCGGTGAAGATGAGTCCATTACGAGGGAAACACAGGAGTACTACACTACCTAGACTAAGGATAAGCAAATCAATGCAAGGAAGCATAAGAAAAAGAAAAAGTTTTTTTTTTTTTTTTTTTTAAACTGTCCCTTTAAGAGACACTTAAACAAAACAGACATTACATTGCAATAGAAGTGCTTACCCCGTCCTAGCAGTCTTGAGGCTCCGGGAGGCTGCCGCTCTATGCCCACAGGTTATCCCACCTGTATAGGGCTCTTCAGCGGTTTAAATAAACCGCCGGAATGACGTCACGGCCGGTCCCGCTGCGCGCATGCGCCGATGAGACCAGACCCACTGCGCCTGCGCGGCCCCTGACCCCTCCGCCGCAATGCGCATGCGCGAAAACCAAGCCTCGGTTTCACCGCGGCTTGGCGCATGCGCAGATGCGCGGCGGACCGGGAACCAGGAAGAGATATGGCGTCCTGGAACGCAGAAGCGTTCCACAAGCCGCAACACACACGAAATAACACAAGGGAAAACAAAACAACATACACAAACTTGTCTGCCATGAAAGAAGAGGTGAATAAAATCTTCAGACCTTGCCAGCCGAGGATTCCTGCGACATCCGATCCGGTACTCTGGGGCCACATCCCTTCCACCATAGGGGTATATTCCGGCCCTGAAACCACTCGCCCGCTCATAGCTGGGCCCTGGGTGCACCGCAGTAACTGTACCGATCGATCCAAGTAATCCACATCCTGGACATCGCACCGAATTGCATGATGAAGGTCCATGTGAGGAGGATAAAAAAGGAACACCTGTCTGTGGAGGTGAGCTCAAATTTATGGGTAAGGGGTCCTATAGCTGTGGAGAGGAGGCGGGGTTAACCCACACGTAGTCTGCCATGGAGTCTGTCAGGAAAAACTTGTTGCATCTTTCCCAAAAAGACTCATGGCTGTATTAGATCAAAAGGGTGCAAATACTAAATCCTGAGCAAAGGGTCTGAATACTTAGGACCATGTGATATTTCAGTTTTTCTTTTTTAATAAATCTGCAAAAATGTCAACAATTCTGTGTTTTTCTGTCAATATGGGGTGCTGTGTGCACATTAATGAGGAAAAAAATGAACTTAAATGATTTTAGCAAATGGCTGCAATATAACAAAGAGTGAAAAATTTATAGGGGGGCTGAATACTTTCCGTAACCACTGTGTATATATATATATTTTAGTAGAGACCCTAGAGAATAAAACGGTGGTTGATGCAATATTTTATGTCACACTGTATTTGTGCAGCAGTCTTTTAAATGCAATTTTTTTGGAAAAAATTACTTTAATGAATAAAAAAAACTAACCAGTAAAGTTAGACAAATTTTTTGATATAATGTGAAAGATTTTACGCCGCGAGAATCGTGATCTTTATTCTAAGCAAAAAAATTGTGATTCTCATTTTGGCCAGAATCGTGCAGCTCTAATTCCTCCCATTGACACCAATGATGGGGCACTATTCCTCCCATTGACACCAATGATGGAGCACTGTTCCTCCCACTGACACTAATGATGGGGAACTATTCCTCCCGCTGACACCAATGATGGGACACTATTCCTCCTACTGACACCAATGATGGGGCACTATTCCTCCCACTGACACCAATGATGGGACACTATTCCTCCCACTGACACCAATGATGGGACACTATTCCTCCCACTGACACCAATGATGGGGCACTATTTCTCCCACTGATACCAGGAAAATTTCCACTCCTGCTGGCCACAAAAAAAAGTCTGAAGGACAATAAACTGATCCTTTAGAAAGTTTGGAGTCCCCCTGGTCTAGACAACAGGACCAGAGCATCTCCAAAATTGCAAATCTTGTAGGATGTCCCTGGTCTGCAGAGGTCAGGGCCTTCCACAAGTGGTCCAAGAAATGAAAACTGGAGAAATGGCGACAGTCATGGGAGGCCAAGGTGCATTGATGTACGTGGGGAGCAAAGGCTGGCCCATGTAGTCCCATCCAATAGAAAAGCTACTGGAGCTTAAATTGCTGTGGGAGTAAATGCTGGTTCCTATAGAAAGGTGTTGGGAGACACAGAGCATCGCAGTTTGTTGTGTATGGGGGTGTGTAGCCGCAGACCGGTCACGCTGTCCATACTGACCTGTGTTCACAGCCAAAGGTGCCTACAATGGGCATGTGAGCATCAGAAATGGACTACAGAGCAATGGAAGAAGGTGGCCTGGTCTGGTGAATTCAAGAAAAGCTTGAGGAACACGGCGAGTTTGAGGTATTGACTTGGCCTCCAAATTCTCCAGATCTCAATCTAATCGAGCATCTATGGGATGTGCTGGATAAACAAGTCCGATCCATGGAGGCCCCACCTCACAACTTACAGGACTTCAAGGGATCTGCTACTGACGGCTTATTAATTCTGGGACCAGGAAGGAACAAATGAAACCATGCTTTATAAGGGTTTATTTATTTTGCCTTCCTCTGGTATAACATTGGGCAGAAGGCTCTTTATCTGCAGGTTTTTTTTCATTTGAACTCGTGGCTTTTTTTCAGCCTAACTGCATAACTTCTGCTATCTGTACCTTTAATTGCTTTGGCGTTGATGGAAGGCGACTTCTCCATTATTGTCATGCTTCATTTGCATTTCCCCGATTTATGACCCGTTTATGTTAAAAACAAATGAGTATTTCCTGCTGGCTGACGGCGCACGTGCCGAGAACACAATCTGCTCATGTGCCGGTCAGTCATGTGCAAAAATTTCCCCCAGAGAACTGCAGGAAGAAATTCTTATTTATATACTCACTGTAAATTCTTTCATCCACCCGAAGGACGTCCAAGAACAATATTGTGACTCCACACTGATTGTTACGTCTTGTTGTTTTAAAATCGCCAAATATAACCTAAGAACACAATTGTTACTTATCTTCTAACAGGGAAGCAGCTGGCATGAAAATCCAATACCCTAAAACAGCCCTTTGCTTGCTTTTATCTGACCCTTTGGGCAATATTCCTCCTATTGATACTAATGATGGGACACTATTCCTCCTGTTAATACTAATGATGGGACACTATTCCTCCTGTTAATACTAATGATGGGACACTATTCCTCCTGTTAATACTAATGATGGGACATTATTCCTCCTATTGATACTAATGATGGGACACTATTCCTCCTATTGATACCAATGATGGGACATTATTCCTCCTATTGATACCAATGATGGGACATTATTCCTCCTATTGATACTAATGATGGGACACTATTCCTCCTATTGATACTAATGATGGGACACTATTCCTCCTATTGATACCAATGATGGGACATTATTCCTCCTATTGATACTAATGATGGGACACTATTCCTCCTATTGATACTAATGATGGGGCACTATTCCTCCCATTGACATAAATTATGGGAAACTATTATGCCCATTGATACCAATGATGGTGGTGGTAGCATCGGGAGGGATAGTGCCCCATCATTGGTGTCAGTAGGAGGAATAGTGCCCCATTATTGGTGTCGATGGGAGGAATAGTGCCCCATCATTGATGTCAGTAGAAGGAATAGTGCCCCATCATTGGTATCATTGGGAGGAATATTGCCCCATCGTTGGTGTCAGTGGGAGGAATAGTGCATCATCATTGGTGTCAGTGGGAGGAATAGTGCATCATCATTGGTGTCAGTGGGAGGAATAGTGCCCCATCATTGGTGTCAGTGGGAGGAACAGTGCCCCATCATTGGTGTCAGTGGGAGGAATAGTGCCCCACCATTGATGTCAGTGGGAGGAATATTGTCCCGTCATTGGTGTCAGTGGGAGGAATAGTGCCCCACTATTGGTGTCAGTGGGAGGAATAGTGCCCCACTATTGGTGTCAGTGGGAGGAATAGTGCCCCACTATTGATGTCAGTGGGAGGAATAGTGCCCCATCATTGGTGTCAGTGGGAGGAACAGTGCCCCATCATTGGTGTCAGTGGGAGGAATAGTGCCCCACCATTGATGTCAGTGGGAGGAATATTGTCCCGTCATTGGTGTCAGTGGGAGGAATAGTGCCCCACTATTGGTGTCAGTGGGAGGAATAGTGCCCCACTATTGGTGTCAGTGGGAGGAATAGTGCCCCACTATTGATGTCAGTGGGAGGAATAGTGCCCCATCATTGGTGTCAGTGGGAGGAATAGTGCCCCACTATTGGTGTCAGTGGGAGGAATAGTGCCCCACTATTGATGTCAGTGGGAGGAATAGTGCCCCATCATTGGTGTCAGGGGAAGGAATAGTGCCCCATCATTGGTGTCAGGGGAGGGAATAGTGCCCCATCATTGGTGTCAGTGGGAGGAATAGTGCTTCAAGGGCCGGATAAAGGCAAGCAAGGGGCCACAGTTTGGAGACCACTGATCTAGGATTTCTGCTAAAAAATAATTATATAAAGTTTGGGGATTCTAAGTAATTTTCTAGCATACAGATATTTACCTGTAAACAACAAATGTCAGGAAAAGGCTTGGTCTTAACCACTTCATGCGGACGTAACACAAATATGCGGCCTCGGCTTGAAGGGGTTGTATCGGGGTGATGCCTGAAGCTGCATACATCACCCTGGTACCGTTTTTTAGAGCCGACGGTCGGCTTTCTTGGGATAACAACCGATGTGGCTAAGAAGCCGCTCGTCTGTTACCCCAAGCAGCGGGAGGGGATCTCCCTCCCGCTGCCTTCAGCGGCTCGCCTGGGCTCTCCCATCCCACTGGGAAGCCCGAGGAACCAGCCAGCACATCCGTCGGCTGGCCGGAAACCTGAACGAAGCCAGAATCGCCTTTGATCGGGTCTCGGATCTAGTAACCCAGAAGCAATGTCATGACATCACTTCCGGTTTACAGAAGACTTAAAGGCGCCAAGTAAAAAAAAAATGACAGCATTCAAAACAGCCAAACTTGGCGTTTTGAATGCTTTTAAGTGCAGAGGAGGGATTTGGGGTCTCCATAAAGAGTACCTGTCACTATTACTGTCACAAGGGATGTTTACATTCCTTCTGACAGCAATAAAAGTGATCAGAACATTTTTTTTTAAAGGCAGTGTAAAAAAATAATAATATAAGAAAACATTTTTTTTTTTAAAGCGCCCCATCCCTCCGTGCCCTCGCGCAGAAGTGAACGCATACGCAAGTCGCGAACGCAAATGTAAACAGTGTTCAAACCACACATGTGAGGTACCGCTGCGATCATTAGAGCGAGGGCAGTAGTTCTAGCACCTCCTCTTTATCTCTAAACAGGTAACCTGTAAAAAAAAATTAAAGCGCTGCCTATGGAGATTTTTAAGTACTGTCGTTTTTCGCCATTCCACGAGTGTGCGCAATTTTAAAGCGTGACATGTTAGGTATCTATTTACTCGGCGTAACATCACCTTTCACATTATAGAAAAAAATTGGGCTAACTTTAGTGTTTTTTTTTTTTTTTTTAATTCATTAAACAGTTTTTTATTTAAAAAAAGTGTTTGAGAAATTGCTGCGCAAATACCGCGTGACATAAAAAGTTACATAGTTACATAGGAGGTGACGTTGAAAAGTCCATCAAGTCCAACCTACGAGTTGCAACGACCGCCATTTTATTCCATAGAGTCTCTGTTAAAAAAACAAACATATGTTTGGGGGGTTCCCGTAGCGTAACATCACCTTTCACATTATACAACAAAATTGGACTAACTTTACTGTCTTTTTTTTTTTTCTTCTTCTTCTTCTTCTTTTTTAATTCATGAAAGTGTATTTCTTAAAAAAAAAATGCATTTGAAAGACCTCTGCGCAAATACAATGTGACATAAAATATTACAACGATCGCCATTTTATTCTCTAGGGTCGCTGCTAAAAATATATATATAATGTTTGGGGGTTCTAAGTAATTTTCTAGCAAAAAAAAAAAAGGGGGGGTTTTAACTTGTAAGTAACAAATGTCAGAAAAGGGCTTAGGCATGAAGGGGTTAAGGTAGGTAGAACATGAAGTCTCTGCGTCAGCGTTGCTCCCTGTGGTGAGCCTCCTCCTCCCGCTCCTCCTCTGTGTACACAGGAAAACATCACAGCAGGAGAAGGAGGGGGCGGGTTTAGTTCTCTTTACGGCTCTCTGCAATGTGTATGTCAGGCAGCCGGGGACTGCGGGAAGAGATGTCGGCTCTCTCTGCAATAAAAAGTGAAGTTCGCAGGCGGCGTGCGGGAACGAAAATAGCCCACACAAGCTACGGCTGCGGGCATTCCATGATTTACCGGGAAAGGGTGAGGTACGGGCAAATTAGGCGGCCGTGGGGCCCCTGGGATTACGAGGCCTAAGGCGGCCGTCTAATTAGAAAGTTGCCTCTGTCCCTGCCAACCACCATATTACAGGAAGGAGAAGAATGGGACTGCACCGCTATATTATTTTCCTATTTTCTGAACGTGTAGATCTTCTTCCAGAAGTGCAAAAACAAAGAGGTAGTGGAGTTGGGACTTTAGATGAGGTATAAAGGTGTATAAATAAGTGAAAAAAACTTGGATGTCATGGTTCCCTGTAAATTGGCATGATACGGTATTAATAAACCAGTAACCACAGTATGTTTATGATACAGAAATGTAATTGTCACAGATCAGCTGCGGAGCTGATCTGTGTCTTACCTTTACTGCTGAAGGTCGGCTGGCACCTGTTGTTCCACAAGCTTGTGTTCAGCTCTGGCTGCACTCAGCAGCTATGGGTGTCGCCGGCTTCATCTGTTGCTTAATATATCCTTCCTTCCTGCTACTTCCTGTCCAGCCCCCCATGTGCCTCACCATTTAAATTCCACTCAGACCAGTTTCTGGTTGCTTGAGAAATACTTGTTTCTAAGCACCCCTCCTGTAACCTGCTTACCTGACTTCTCGTGAACTGATCTCTTGTGTACCGAATCGGCTAGTTCTCCTGTTTACGCTGTCTGCTGCCCGCCCCGACCTTGGCTCGCTATCCAGCTTTCCTTTTGCTTCATCCATCCATCCATTTGTGTCTTCTGGTACTCTCCTCGTGAGCAGTGTGAACCTGGGGGTCGTCACCTGGGGTCAGCATGCAGCTAAGCCCAAACCCTCGTGAGGGGGACCCTGGCAGAATACCGGCTGGCCCTTAGATTCCACGCCCTGGGGGATCCCGTGTCACCTGCTCGCCTGTGGGCTCACAACAGTACCAGTGTGACAGTTTGCTCAAGCCATGAGCTCCTCAGAGAGTCGGCCACTGACTGAGGACCAAATGCAACACCTAGTTCAGAGACTTAACTCCCAGCAAGCAAATCAAGAGCAAATAATGCTGTTTTCTGGTGATGCCCTTGCTTGGGCCTCCCCACTTTTGGAACAACACGATTCTATCACCTCCGACCTCCAGGCCTTTTTGGATTATTTCCGGAAAACTTTTGATGAGCCCGGCAGAGTGTCTTCTGCTGCTGGGGCCCTCCTTCGTCTTCGTCAGCAAGGAATGACAGTCGGTCAATACGTAGTTCAATTCTGTACGCTGGCCGCTGAACTCAAATGGAATAATGAGGCTCTTACCGCTACCTTCTGGCAAGGCTTATCTGAGCGTGTAAAGGATGAACTCGCTGGACGCACCATTCCTACCACATTGGATGATTTAATCGCATTAAGCATTCAAATAGACATTCGTTTCCAGGAGCGGGCCCTGGAGAGATCCATATCCAGCCATCCCCCTGCTGGCCGTCCAGCACAGGCACTCCAAAGACTTGAGGAACTCTCTCCGTCTTCAACCTCTCAAACGTTGGAAGAACCTATGCAGCTTGGGCGAACTCGCCTCACTCCAGAGGAACGTGTCCAGCGCATGGGTTTGGGCTTGTGCCTTTATTGCGGCGATAAAGGACATCTTTTGAACTCCTGTCCAGTTCGTCCGGGAAACTCCAGGGTCTAGGTCACTCAGAGAGAGGTGATCTAGACCGATCCTTTAATTCTGTCAGCTTCTCTCATTTCACCCTACCCGTGTCTATCCACTGGGCTCAAAATGCCTATCAACTGTCTGCATACGTGGACTCTGGAGCAGCCAGGATTTTTTATTTTTTTTCCAATTAACGTTTTTTTTATTATTTATATGAAGCAGTTCACAGGTCATAAGAATACAGAGATACCAAAAGATCAAAAAAAAAGATAATGGACATATGCCAATAGACAGCAGCTTATGTCATACAAGAAGCAAGCATAGTGGGGCAAGGGCCCGTGGGCCGGGAGATGCAAATAGGAAATGGAAGGGCCCACCCCGTCAGTGGCAAAGTCTACAAACATAATACAATGGGCAGTATCAAACAGTGAGGAGCACCAACACGACTGCATCAGTATTCTGCAACATTAGAAAAGTAAAAGATCAGAGGGGAGGAAAAAGAAAAAAAGGGGGGGGGAGAAGAAAGAGAGAGAAAAGGGGGGAGAAATTAAGAGAAGAGACAGTGGAGAGAAGGTCTAAGTTACCACGTCTGCTCCTACGCCCGCTCCCGGGATGTCCTCCTGCCGGCGCCACTCCCTCCAGACCTCATCATGGTCCTCTAGCCTATCACGTATCCTGGCCGTCATCCTCTCCATGAGCTCCACGTCTTTGATCCTGGAGTACAGGGCCTCCTGGGACGGGGGTACGGACCTTTTCCAGTTGAGAGCCACTAGGCATCTGGCTGCCGTCAAAATATGTCTAAGTAGTTTTTTGTAGGGCTTGGCAACTTTAGGCTGCTCAAGGCCCAGCAAAAACAGTTTGGGTGTCAGGGGAATTGGTACCTCCAGGAGACGGGTCAGTAGTTGTTGTGTGGATTGCCAGAACGGGACCAAGTGGGGACAGGACCAGTACACGTGGAAGAGAGAGCCTCTGTCCTGCAGGCAGCGCCAGCAGCGATCGGATGTGGAGGGGTAAGTTTTATGGAGTATATCTGGGGTCTGGTACCAAAAAAAAAGAATCTTGTACGAGTTTTCCTTGTACAGGGTGCACAGGGAGCTTTTAGCAGCTTGCCTCCAGACGGCCTGCCATGCCTTCTCCGACAGCACCTCTCCCAGCTCTCTCTCCCATCGCAGCATGTAGGCATGTTTCCCGTGAGCCGGGATGTTAAACTCATTCAAAATCTAGTACATGTCTGTGATCTGTCCCCTCCTGTGACGTCCCTCCAGAACAATACGTTCAAACGTGGAGGGGGGCGAGAATTGAAGTTGCGGGGCTATGGTCTGGGCGAAATGCCTGATCTGCAGGTAACTATGGAACGCCTGTCGTGGCAGGTCGTGTTTGGTTTGGAGCTCCGAGAATGTCAGCAGCCTATGGAATCTTGGGTCAACTAGATGGCCGAAGTGGAATAAGTTCTGCTAAGCCCAGGGCCAGGACATCTGGTGGGTTAGGCTCTCTGGTATTTTAGGGTTGCAGATGAAAGAGTTCATCAGTGAACATTTTGACATGAGGTCTGTTTCACGGGACAGCTTGCGCCAGAGCCCTCAAAGCAAGGACATGGAGCCTAATAGGCGAACGGGGTCCACCTTCACGTCTGCATCCCATAGGAGGCTGTTAGGGTGTACTGGCGCTAACCAAATCTTCTCCACCTCCGTCCATTTATTGTAGGACCTCTGGGGAAACCAGGAGACAACCGCACGGAGCTGGGCTGCTTGGTAGTAGCGGACAAAGTTAGGGAACGCCAGACCCCCCTCCCTACGTGATGCCATCATGACCGAGCACGGTATCCTGTGCTTTTTATAGTTCCAGACATACCAGAGGATATCGCTCTGGAGCTTGCGTAGCTGGGCGTATGAGATAGGGATGGGTAACGTCTGAAATAGATATAGGAGCTTGGGGAGAATGACCATTTTGATGGACGTTATTCATCCCAAGAGGGAAATACGATGGGCTTTCCATTTTTGAAGGAGCTCTCTGATTGTTTGATACAATGGGGGGAAGTTGGCTTGGTAAAGGGAGCTAAAGGATGGGGTCAGACGGAACCCCAGATATCTAAGAGAGGACTCTTTGGAGCAGCCAGGAATTTCATTGAACAATCTTTGGCTTCCGAGTTGGGCATTTCCTTTGTTGCACTGGCTATAACCCTCTCCGTGACTGCAGTAGATGGCTCCTTCTTGCAAATAAGCCCCATCCGGTTTAAAACCCCTCCTATGGCGTTACGCATTGGGGTTTTGCATGGTGAGGAAATCTCTTTCCTAATTCTGCCTAAATCCTCCAGTCCCATCATTCTGGGTCTTCCATGGTTGCAGAAACACTCCCCACATCTGGATTGGAACTCTGGACAAGTATTGGCTTGGGGTCCTCAGTGTCAGCAACGATGTGTTTCCAAGGTACTACCACCTCCTTCCATTCCTCTGGCTGAAACCTCCACAACTCCCATGCTTCCTTCCCAATATCAGTCCTTCCGAGATGTTTTCTGCAAAAAGTCCCCTGATCGCCTTCCTCCTCACAGAGACTGACTGCTCCATTGATCTCTTACCAGGGACCTCTCCTCCCCCGAGGCCGATTCTACCCTCTGTCTATCCCAGAGACACAAGCCATGTCTGAATACATTCAGGAAAACCTGCAAAAGGGTTTCATCAGGAATTCCAACTCACCTGCCGGAGCCGGGTTTTTCTTTGTAGGGAAAAAAGATGGTTCATTCCGTCCATGCATCGACTACAGGGGTCTTAACGCCATCATCGTGAAGAACCGATACCCTCTTCCTTTAATTTCGGAACTCTTTGACAGACTGCAGGGTTCTCATGTTTTTACCAAATTGGATCTTAGAGGGGCCTACAATTTAATAAGAATCCGGAAAGAAGACGAGTGGAAGACCGCCTTTAACACCAGGGACGGACATTATGAATATCTTGTCATGCCCTTTGGCTTATGCAATGCCCCAGCTGTCTTCCAAAATTTGGTTAATGAGATCTTCCGCGACCTTCTGTATGTCTGTGTTATTGTATATCTGGATGATATTCTTATTTTTTTAACCAGACTTGCTCACCCATCGTCTCCATGTGAAAGCTGTGCTACAGCGTCTACGGGACAATTGTCTATATGCTAAATTGGAGAAGTGCCTATTTGAACAAACACAAGTTCTTTTTCTGGGCTACATAATCTCGTCCCAGAGCCTCCTCATGGACCCAGCCAAACTTCGGGCCATCTCTGAGTGGCCCCAGCCCTCTGGTCTTAAAGCCACCCAACGCTTTTTGGGCTTCACCAATTACTATCGCCAATTCATTCGTAACTACTTCACCTTGGTGGCCCCTATTACTTCTCTCACCCGCAAGGGTGTCAATGCCTGGCTCTGGTCCCCTAAAGCCATTGATGCTTTCCACAAACTCAAGGCAGCCTTTCTCTCCGCCCCAATTCTTCTACGTCCAGACATTACAAAGCCCTTTTCTATGGAAGTTGATGCCTCCTCAGAAGGAGTCGGTGCGTCCTACTCCAAGCTCAGAAGGGCAAGTCTCAGCCTTGTGGATTTTTTTCCAATAAGTTTTCTGATGTGGAAAAGAACTATACCATTGGGGACCGTGAGCTACTGGCTATTAAACTAGCTCTTCAAGAATGGTGACATCTACTAGAGGGTTCTCCCCATTGCATTACCATCTATACTGATTATAAAAACCTATTTACAATCCACAAAACGCTTGAACCCACGCCAAGCTCGCCGGGCCCTCTTTTTCGGCCGCTTCAACTTTAACATTACCTTTCGTCCTGGTACCAAAAACCTTTGTGCCGATGCCTTGTTCAGGCCCTTAGATGTCAATGATTCTGAGAATCACCTAGATCCTGGTCCCATCATCCCTCTGCATCGAATTCTAGCCACTACTCAGCTCCGGTCTACGCAGCCTCCCCCAGGTAAAACTTTTGTAGTTCCTGCACTTCGTCCCAAACTCCTTGCATGGGCTCATGACTCCAAGTTCTCTGGACATCCTGGTATACCTCGTACTTGTGACCTTCTTCAGCGTCATTACTGGTGGCCCTCTCTTCGTAAGGATGTCAAAGAGTACGTTCAAGCTTGTACGGTTTGTGTACTATCCAAGTCTTCCACGTCCGCCCCAGCTGGGTTGCTTCTGCCCTTACCAGTTCCCGATATACCTTGGCGCTGTATTTCCATGGATTTTATCTCGGATCTGCCCCCCTCAACAGGTTCTACAGTCATCTGGGCAGTGGTGGATCGTTTCTCCAAAATGTATCACTTGATCCCTTTCCCAGGCCTACCTTCTGCTCCCAGTCTTGCCACAACCTTCATTAAGGAGATCTTTCATCTTCATGGGATGCCTTCACATATCGTCTCTGACAGAGGAGTTCCATTTACTGCTCGGTTTTGGAGAGCCTTGGCCAAATCCTTTGGGATTAAATTGGATTTTTCTTCTGCCTTTCATCCCCAGTCCAATGGGCAAACGGAACGTGTCAATCAAAATGTAGAACGTTTTCTCCGTGCCTTCATCTCAGCCCACCAAGATGACTGGGTGGACCTTTTACCCTGGGTAGAGTTTGCCTTAAACCAACACTCCAATGCCAATTCTGGAAAATCTCCCTTCTTCACTGTTTATGGGCAGCATCCATCTGTTCCCTTCCCTGTTCCCATTTCTCCCCTTGCACCAGCAGCAGCTGAAACCCAAAGGAACTTCAACTCAATCTGGGCAGAAGTCTCTAAGAATCTTCATCTGGCTGCTTCTAGGCATAAAACGGCAGCAGATCGTCATCGCCGTCTGGCTCCTAAGTTCCTACCTGGCGATAGAGTCTGGCTCTCTACCTAGCACATCCGACTCCGGGTGCCCTCAATGAAATTTGCGCGTCGCTTCATTGGTCCCTTTCCTATTCTCCGTCAGATCAATCCAGTTGCTTTCAAGCTCCGTCTGCCCTCTCATCTCAGGATCCCCAATGCTTTTCATGTCTCTTTGCTCAGGCCACTGGTCCTCAATCGCTTCTCTCGCCCTTCTTCTCGCCCCGCTCCTGTGGCTGATACCACAGATCAGTATGAGATTAAAGATATATTGGACTCCAAATACTCCTGAGGGAAGCTACTCTAACTGATTGATTGGAAGGGTTATGGCCCGGAGGAGAGGTCCTGGGTTCCTGCTGCAGATGTCTCAGCCCCACGCTTGGTGACCAGATTCCATCGGAAATTTCCCTCCAAGCCAGCCCCCAGACGTGTAGGGGGACCTCGTAAGCGAGGGGGTACTGTCACAGATCAGCTGCGGAGCTGATCTGTGTCTTACCTTTACTGCTGTAGGTCGGCTGGCACCTGTTGTTCCACAAGCTTGTGTTCTGCTCTGGCTGCACTCAGCAGCTATGGGTGTCACCGGCTTCACTTGTTGCTTAATATATCCTTCCTTCCTGCTACTTCCTGTCCAGCCCTCCATGTGCCTCACTATTTAAATTCCACCCAGACCAGTTTCTGGTTGCTTGAGCAACACTTGTTTCTGAGCACCCCTCCTGTAACCTGCTTACCTGACTTCTCGTGAACTGATCTCTTGTGTACCGAATCGGCTAGTTCTCCTGATTACGTTGTCTGCTGCCCGCCCTGACCTTGGCTCGCTATCCAGCTTTCCTTTTGCTTCATCCATCCATTCATCCATCCGTGTCTTCTGGTACTCTCCTCGTGAGCAGGGTGAACCTGGGGGTTGTGACCTGGGGTCAGCACGCAGGTAAGCCCAAACCCTTGTGAGGGGGTCTCTGGCAGAATACCGGCTGGCCCTTAGATTCCACGCCCTGGGGCATCCCGTGTCACCTGCAAGCCTGTGGGCTCACAACAGTACCAGTGTGACAGTAATCACAAAAGAGCAATTCATAAATCATCATTAATTTAATAACACATGATTAGTTAGGGAACATAATTAATGACATACAAACATGATAATAAATACATCAAGGAATAATAGAAAATTCATAATAACTACATGATCAAAATGTGTAAAAATAGATATATAATAATTTGGGCTTGTGTAGGGCATCCGAGGATGTATACGCTACACGTTTCATGGTCGTCTGCCACTCGCCAGGAGTTTGGATGCATGAAAGTAGTCTAAAATTAAATGAATATAAAGATTTGTTGTGGTAGTTTCTGGGGATCCACTACTCCCCATAGACAGACCCAATAAGGTAAGAAAAAGGTAAGAAAAAGGCAAGAAGGAAAAAGGGTAAATAGGAATAAAAGTATCAATATACTTTGCCAGACAGCCCATGTGCTAAAGCCATGATTGGGGAGATGTGTGGGGAGGTAGTTCCGCGTATACAGTCCCCCCCTGGGGTTGAGGCGGGAGATCCTCTGAACAGGGTATGCGGGGGGTCATAGGGGGCAGACCCATCAGTCACTGCAAATAGTCAGGCCAAGGGAAGTTGCTTTTGTGATTGTTGGCCAAATCTGTGTAGGAATGAAGAAATGAGTGAAAAATAAAAATATGTAAGTATGGAGATATAATGAAAATTTATTAAATTGAAGGAATGTGAAATAATGAAAAAATATGGGAGATTTTTTTTTTTAAAACTCTTTTTATTTACATTTTTGCACAGTACAGCGTTCAAGGAGGTACATAAACGGTTACATTGCACATATCTCTTACATCAGACATAAAAAAATATATCTCACTCAAGGAATACAAAAGAAAAAACCTGAGGACAATATTAACCCCAAAACCTCAACGGAGGAAAGTAACAACATTTACTGGGTATTGGATGAACCGAGTGGGACACCCAAGGTACAAAAAATAAATAAAAATGCGGGAGATTATTGCTACATAGTGAGTGAGTGATGTGGCTATGTGATGAAGGTTAAGGTGATTTAATACATCTGCATGTCAGATGCACATGAAGGAACATATCTATGCATAGAAGATATGTTCATATATGATAAAGTGTTTGAAAAGTGTGTGTCAAAATGAGGTATGAAAAAGTGTGTGTGTGAATATGTAAATGTGTATGTAAATGTAAGTCTGTGTGTATGGATATATGTGCATGAAGAGGATGTAGGATGTGTATATGTGGATGAAAGTCAATGGAGTCAAATTAATGCATGTATTTAATGAAAATGTGTCATGGGGAACGTATAGATTCCCCACTTACCTGAAATAGCGGGAGTGCAGTGTGCAGGTGGTACCACTACAGAGTGGTGGCCGGCAAAGAGAGGTATTGGTCCGCCATCTGCTGTTAAATGGCCCCCCGGTCCTGAGCGGATCCCCGCCAACGTCATATATTACCTCGCCAACGTAGGGGTTCGTCCAATCCCCCACGAGGTGAGGGATGGAAAAAGCGCGCCATGGTGGGTCGGCGCCAGGCGCACTGAACATGACGTTGATGAGCTGAGGTCCAACCCCGCCCCCGACGCTGGGATTCAAAGATACGCCCCAAGAATGGAGTTGTATGGGCACTAGATGGAATAGAGGATATGGGTAGTTCAACTAGAGAAAGGCTGGAAGTTTCTAGGAAGATGGATAATGATAAAAAGAAGTGAATACAGGACAAGGGAGAAATGGAAAAATTGTAAACCTTGTATGAGGAATAACAATTAGGAGAATAATGACACAAAATGTATATCTATGAAAACTACCAGAAACTACCACAACAAATCTTTATATTCATTTAATTTTAGACTACTTTCATGCATCCAAACTCCTGACGAGTGGCAGGCGACCATGAAACGCGTAGAGTATACATCCTCGGATGCCCTACACAAGCCCATATTATTATGTATCTATTTTTACACATGTTGATCATGTAGTTATTATGAATTTTCTATTATTCCTTGATGTATTTATTATCATGTTTGTATGTCATTAAATATGTTCCCTAACTAATTATGTGTTATTAAATTAATGATGATTATGAATTGCTCTTTTGTGATTACATTTCTGTATCATAAACGTACTGTGGTTACTGGTTTATTAATACCGTATCATGCCAATTTACAGGGAAATCATGACATCCACGTTTTTTTCATTTATTTCATTTATTTATACACCTTTATACCTCATCTAAAGTCCCAACTCCACTACCTCTTTGTTTTTTTGCATAATATTTAGGGATGGAGGTATTCTGGTATATTTTTAGGCTGGGATGGGTCTCATTCTCTCTTTCTCTTCTTCTAGAAGGTGTGAGGGGGTTAACTCGGTAGCGGGTGTGTGTGACCCCCTGGTTGGGCTCCCCACACAAAAACAGGGCCAGCAGACGGAGGTTGTGGTTTTCAAAATCAAAAGGTGCGGTTTATTTCTCTATGTACAGTGACAAAAACACAGCAAAGCCAAAAAGAAACAAACAAAATAAATCCTGGTCAGTTTGACCTCTGACTAAACATGCAGGTTTCCTAAACTAACAACTGGGATCAGCCTGGTGCTGTCCTAGTCCCTAAGTCCCTGGTTTAGTAAAAGTCCAAACAAATAGCCACACAGGCTTTGTCTCACCGCACAGGGGTTCACTCTCCCTAGACAGTCCACACAGGTCTGGTTCCAGGCATGAGCTAACATCTAATGAATCTGGGAGTTTTTATAGAGGCCTTAAACGAACTGACAGGCTTCAGCTGGTCTCATCAACTCCCTGCCTCACGACGCCCAGCACTCTCCCTAGAGGTATGAGTCATTCATGAGCCCACTAGCCTCAGCTGGGCTTCATCAACTCCCTAGTTGTATAAGTCCGCATAAAGCCTGAATCTGGGAGAAATATATCTACCCCCCTGGATGCAACCAGGTGACTTTACCTTCCTGCTGTCACATACCCCCCCCTCTTGTTTTAACCTTGGGGTTGGAACACCAGCAATCAGGCATTCATGTACTCGAGACAAAGCATCCACATTCCCCATTTGAACGCCAGGGCGATGCTTTACTGTGAAGTTGAATTCCTGTAGGGCCAGGAACCACCTATTCACTCTTCTATTTGTCTCCTTGTTTTGAGCCATCCACTTTAACGGAGCGTGATCCGTAACCATGTCAAAGTGCCTACCTAGCAGATAGTACCGAAGGGAATCTAGAGCCCACTTCACCGCTAAACATTCCTTTTCAACCGTGGCGTAATTTACCTCATGGGACTTCAACTTCCTGCTGAGGTAAATGACTGGGTGCTCTTCCCCGTTCCAGACCTGGGACAATACTGCTCCTAACCCCACATCTGACGCATCACTTTGTACGACAAAGTCTTTAGAGAAGTCGGGTGAGTACAACACTGGCTGGCTACATAAGGCTTGTTTCAAGAATTGGAATGCTGCCTCAGCCTCGGGGGTCCATTTAATCATGACCGACCCTTTCCCTTTCGTCAGGTTGGTTAGGGGCACAGCCTTAGAAGCAAAGTGGGGAATGAAGCGCCGATAATAACCCGCGATTCCCAGAAAGGCTCGTACCTGCTTCTTGCTGTTGGGACGTGGCCAACTCTGGATGGCCTCGACTTTGTTGAGTTGGGGTTTTATTACTCCCCTGCCAATGGTGTACCCAAGATATTTGGCCTCCTCCTGCCCAATGGTACACTTCTTGGGGTTAGCCGTAAACCCCGCTTCCCGAACAGAGTCCAGGACTGCTTGCACTTTTGGCAGATGTGAGGCCCAATCTGTGCTATGGACAATTACGTCATCCAGGTAAGCCGCAGCATACTTCCGATGGGGCCTCAGCATCTGGTCCATTTTCCGCTGGAATGTGGCCGGCGCATTCTGTAACCCGAACGGCATTCTCTTATATTGGAACGCCCCGTCTGGGGTTACAAATGCGGTTTTCTCTTTGGCCGACTTGGCCAGGGGAATTTGCCAATACCCTTTTGTGAGGTCAAGAGTCGTCATGTATCGGGCTGTTCCCAGCCGGTCGATCAACTCATCTATACGTGGCATGGGGTAGGTGTCAAATTTTGTAACTTTGTTCAACTGACGAAAATCGTTACAAAATCGCCAGCTCCCATCCGGTTTAGGCACCAACACAATGGGACTAGACCAATCACTTTGGGACTCCTCTATCACCCCTAAGTTCAGCATTTTCTGTACTTCCTCCCGTATTGCCTCCCGTCGGGCCTCTGGGATCCGATAGGGTTTTAACTTCACCCTTTCACCGGGCGGGGTAATAATATCATGCTCTACCCCAGATGTTTGTCCCGGCAGCTCAGAGAACACCTCCTTGTTGCGAAGCACAAACTCCTTAACCTCCTGTTGTTGGGGTTGTGACAAGGTGGCTGCTATTCCAACCTCCGGAATCATGCAACCAGTTTGAGCTGGTGACCAAGTTTCTGCGACTAGGGACTCTCTATCCCTCCAGGCTTTCAACAGATTAACGTGATATATCTGTTCGGGCTTTCGCCTTCCTGGTTGTCTGACCTTGTAATTCACTTCGCTCACTTTTTCCATTATCTCGTAGGGGCCTTGCCATTTGGCAAGGAATTTACTTTCAACCGTAGGGACAAGTACCAATATCCTATCCCCCGGGGAAAAGGTACGGGTCTTTGCTCCACGGTTGTACACTCTCTGCTGTGCCAACTGCGCTTGGGCCAAATGTTCCTTCACGATGGGCATTACCTGTGCAATTCGATCTTGCATCAGGGCGACATGCTCAATCACACTCCTGTGGGGAGAACTCTCACTTTCCCAAGTTTCCTTGGCAATATCCAACAGCCCTCTTGGGTGTCTCCCATACAGTAACTCAAAGGGGGAGAATCCCGTAGAGGATTGGGGCACCTCCCTAATAGCAAACATCAAATAAGGAAGTAGACAGTCCCAATCCTTTCCATCTCTATCCACCACTTTCTTCAACATTTGTTTTAGGGTTTTGTTGAATCTTTCAACCAGCCCATCGGTTTGGGGGTGATACACAGATGTACGCAATTGCGTCACTTTGAACAATTTACACAGCTCTTTCATAACCCGGGACATAAAGGGTGTACCTTGGTCCGTAAGCAGTTCTTTACAAATACCCACCCGGCTAAAAACAAGAGATAGCTCTTTGGCTATGGTTTTGGCCGAGGTATTTCTGAGAGGGATCGCTTCTGGATAACGGGTGGCATAGTCCATTATAACCAATATGTACTGGTGCCCCCTAGCGGACTTGATTATAGGACCTACCAAATCCATTGCGATTCTCTCAAACGGGACCTCAATGATGGGTAGAGGGACCAGCGGGCTACGGAAATGTGGCATCGGGGCCGACCTCTGACACACAGGGCAGGAGGAACAATAATTTTCTATGTCCTTCATCACCCCAGGCCAATAGAATCTCTGTAATACCCTCTCTCGGGTTTTCTCTGTCCCCAGATGACCTCCAAGAATGTGCCCATGGGCCAACTCCAACACCAACTTCCTGTAAGGTTTGGGCACCACCAGCTGCTCAACGGTTTCTTCTGCCCTTTTTGCCACCCGATACAGTAGGTCCTTCTCTACGCTGAAGTATGGGTAAGTGCAGGTATTATCTGGGTTCACTAACTCGCCATCTATTTCCACTACGTTTTCCCGTGCCTTTATTAGGGCGGGGTCTTTTAACTGTTCTGTGGCAAAATTTTCCCTGTGAACCTCCAGATCAGAAAACTCCACAGACGGTAGGTTTTCGTCTGAGGAGGTGGGCTCCTCTCCAGTTTCTTGAGTCTCCCCTGCCAATACTGACAAGGGAAATTCTGGAGAGTCCTCACCACTCTCAGAGGAGTTCTGGCTATCACATTCCTGGTACATAGGGGCACCAGTGGGGGGCTCAGGATCATCCCACAGTTCCCAGAACTTCGGAAAATCCCTTCCCACAATGGCGTCATGCGGTAACTGAGATACTAAGCCCACTGGATGAGAGAGGGTACCTTTGGGGGTCTCGAAACACACTGTAGTCACTGGATACTCTCGGGTGTCCCCATGCACACAAATAACAGCTACCTTGCTATTCCCAGAGACCTCTGTTTTAACTAACTCAGCCTTTATCAGGGTCACAAGGCTACCTGAATCCAACAATACCACAACATTTCTACCATTAACACACATTTTGCATAAATGTTTCTCAGTTCCTCGAATGGCAGTGCATGCGACTGTCGCACACAGCGACTGACGTCTGCCCGTCAGAAAGTCACACTGCATGGGTTCCTCCACAACCGGGCAATTGGCTGCAATATGTCCCGCTTGCCGGCAGCGGTAGCAAACGATCCTTCTTGCGGCCTCTTGAGCCGCTGATTTCCCAGGCTGTTCTCGCCAAACTTGGGGTAGAGCTCCCACCCTCTCACTCTCTCCACCCTCACCCCTTGGAATCCTCTTATCCGCCCCTGGGGATGGTCTGGTCTTAGGGTGGAAAGTCCGAGAGTCTCTGGAAGAGGCCGTCAGGTTCTCTGTAGCCAAGTATCTCTCTACACGATCCACAAGTTTACCGGCCGTTTCTGGGTCTCCGTGGCTTACCCACTTTTGAATGGCGGTAGGAAGAGCTCTCAAGAAACGATCCATCACAACACGTTCCACAATCTCCGGTGCGGACAAAGTCTCTGGCTGTAGCCACTTCCTGCTCAGGTGAATGAGATCATACATTTGAGACCTGGGGGGTTTTCCAAGCTGGAAAGTCCAGTTATGCACACGCTGAGCCCGGACAGCCAGGGTGACACCCAGCCTTGCCAATATTTCAGCTTTTAGCATCACATAGTCTTTTGCTTGGTCAGGCTCTAGGTCATAGTAAGCCTTCTGCGATTCACCAGTTAACAGAGGAGCCACCAGTCCAGCCCACTGCTCCTCAGGCCACTTTTCTCTTTCAGCAGTCCTTTCAAATGTGGTCAAAAATACCTCTGGATCATCCTCTCCAGTCATTTTTGTCAATAAACGACTCACCCCAAAGGACGCGGTATTAGTGGGACGGCTTTCCTCACTGGTCTGCGGACGTTGCTGCATTACTGCTTCCATTTGTTGTAGTCTCTGCTCTTGCTTCTGTAACAGGTCTATGAAGCGGGCCTCAGATTGCTGCTGGGCTTGTTGATGAGCTTGCTGCTGGGCTGCAAGGCTCCTTTGCAAACCTGCATTTGTCTGCTGTTGATTGGCATTTGCTAGAGCCAGCTGTTTCAGTATCTCCTCCATGCTGGCTTAAAAAAAACTGCCACTGGTTCTCCACCAACTGTGAGGGGGTTAACTCGGTAGCGGGTGTGTGTGACCCCCTGGTTGGGCTCCCCACACAAAAACAGGGCCAGCAGACGGAGGTTGTGGTTTTCAAAATCAAAAGGTGCGGTTTATTTCTCTATGTACAGTGACAAAAACACAGCAAAGCCAAAAAGAAACAAACAAAATAAATCCTGGTCAGTTTGACCTCTGACTAAACATGCAGGTTTCCTAAACTAACAACTGGGATCAGCCTGGTGCTGTCCTAGTCCCTAAGTCCCTGGTTTAGTAAAAGTCCAAACAAATAGCCACACAGGCTTTGTCTCACCGCACAGGGGTTCACTCTCCCTAGACAGTCCACACAGGTCTGGTTCCAGGCATGAGCTAACATCTAATGAATCTGGGAGTTTTTATAGAGGCCTTAAACGAACTGACAGGCTTCAGCTGGTCTCATCAACTCCCTGCCTCACGACGCCCAGCACTCTCCCTAGAGGTATGAGTCATTCATGAGCCCACTAGCCTCAGCTGGGCTTCATCAACTCCCTAGTTGTATAAGTCGGCATAAAGCCTGAATCTGGGAGAAATATATCTACCCCCCTGGATGCAACCAGGTGACTTTACCTTCCTGCTGTCACAAAGGTTATAAAAACACTTTTAGATAACGGTTTGTAAACCATAAAAGCCAACGTCAGAAGGTTCAGTGAAGCAGAGCGCCCTTTGCCAATAACCGCCTGTTAGACCGCCGCGAGCAAGCGCATAACCATTCACAAAGTATGTTGGTGATTTCTTTTGCGTACAATCATAACGTTTGTCCTGCTTCTAAGGATTGCGGATAATTATACTACTGCTGACTCAGAAAGAGGAATTTATTTATAACTAACCTATGAAACACGTTGCGTGGGCAAAAACGTGGTGCTTTGGCAGACACATGGAGATTTTTATTGTTTGGTTTAAGCCATTCTATGATTTCCAAGATATTGTACAGCATTCTGCAAACAAAGAAAGGATTATTGCTACAAGGTCACGTGAACTTGTATGAATAACTTAAGGGTCATAGTACAAAAAATAGTTTAAGCATGTGCTCAGATGTACTCAGAGGATTTTCCCAAAGAATAAACAGCTACAAAAAGATACCGTGTGACCTACAAGTCACTGATAACAGATGACATGGAAACATGCTGTCTGTATATAGGGCAGGGCGAGGTCACAGCAGATCACACAATGACAGTCCTTTTTTTTATTTTTTATTATTATTATTATTATTGCAAGAGAAAATATACCTATAAAGAAAATGTTAAAGGGGTTGTAAAGGCAGAAGGTTTTTTATCTTAAAGTGGAGCTCCACCCTAAATACCAACTTTTGCTATTTGGAACCCTCCTCCCCTCCGGTGTCACAATTGACACCTTTCAGGGGGGAGGGGGGTGAAGATACCTGTCTAAGACAGGTATTTTCACCCACATCCGGGAGTCCTCTCTCCGGGAATCTGTGGGAGTGACGTCACTTCCCGCAGACTTCCCTTGGTGTTCTGGGAGACACTCGGCTCCCAGAACACAGGAGCACCTATCAGAACGGCGCAGCGCGACTCGCGCATGCGCCGTAGGGAACCGGGCATGAAGCTGCAGGGCTTCACTTCCTGGTTCCCTCAGCGAGGATGGCGGAGGGAGCAGCAGAGCGACGAGCGATCGCTCGTCCTCTGCTGCGGACGTCGCTGGACTCCAGGACAGGTAAGTGTCCAAATATTAAAAGCCAGCAGCTGCTGTAGCTGTAGCTGCTGGCTTTAAATATTATTTTTTTACGGCGGAGCTCCGCTTTAAGGCATTCTATGCCTTAAGATAAAAAGCGTTCTGTGTGCAGCAGCCCCCCTAATACTTACCTGAGGTCCCTCTCTGTCCAGCGATGTCCATGAGTGTCTCAGCCGTCCGAGATTCTCCTTCCTGATTGGCTGAAACACAGCAGCAGTGCCATTGGCTCCCGCTGCTGTCGATCAAAGTCAGCTAGCCTGTGTCTGAATGGACACACGGAGCTGTAACTCGGCTCAGGTGCCTCCATAGCAAGCTGCTTGCTGTGGGGGCACTGAACAGGAGGGAAGGGCCAGGATCACAGAAGAATGGACCCGAGACTTAGCATTCGTAATAAAACAGTAGGCGTGAGCGGCAAAGCAGAGGGCTGGAGAGGCGGGGCGGTATTAGGAGCATTTGCATTCGTGAGGAACAGTAGGAGGGAGCGGCAATGTACAGGGCTGGGGGGGCGGAGTTCCGATAGAAGCCGAGAGCCAGGGGGAACAAAATCCGGCAGGGGAACAGTGTGTATATGCCGCGCTCATGTGACTGCCCTCTCTCCTATCTGCTTTCACGTCTCTCCTGGCACCAGGAGAGACGTGAGACGCAAAAGCAGAGAGGAGAGAGGCGGGCCGGGCAGTCACATGAGCGCGTCATATAAAAAAACGAACAAATGAGGTAACAGCTCTCCCGGGAGGGGAGGGGCGGGGCTAGACGTCGGGGCTAATAGATTATTAGGTTTGCATGCATCGGGGACGCCCGAATCGCGATGCACCGATGCAGCGATTAAATTCCGCACCCCTATTTAACATATTAATCACTTCAGCTCTGGAAGGTTTACCCCCCCCTTCATGACCAGGCCATTTTTTGAGCTACAGCACTGTGTTACTCTAACCGCTTAAGGACCGCCCTACGTACATATACTGCGGCAGGGCGGCCCTTTAGCGCAAAATCACGTACCTGTACGTGATTTCCCTTCCTGGCTCTGGGGCGAGCACGCACCGTCGGAGCCCCGCTCCTGCTGTGATTGGACACAGCAGGAGCCAATCAGTGGGTCCGATGGCTGCCAGCCATCTGCGATCGTTCACAGGGGAGATCGAAAGGCGATCTGCCTATGTAAACAAGGCAGACCGCCATTCTAGGCAGAAACACAGATCTCTGTTTTCCTCCAGTCAGATCCATTCCCCCCCCCCCCTACAGTTAGAAAGCACTCCCTATGAGCACACTTAACCACTTATCCACTTAAGCCCCGGACCAATATGCAGCTAAAGGACCAGGCCCCTTTTTGCGATTCGGCACTGCGTCGCTTTAACTGACAATTGCGCGGGTGTGAGACGTGGCTCCCAAACAAAATTGGCGTCCTTTGTTTCCCACAAATAGAGCTTTCTTTTGGTGGTATTTGATCACCTCTGCGGTTTTTATTTTTTGCGCTATAAACAAAAATAGAGTGACAATTTTGAAAAAAATTCAATATTTTTTACTTTTTGCTATAATAAATATCCCCAAAAAATATATTAAAAAAATAATTTTTCCTCAGTTTAGGCCGAAACGTATTCTTCTACATATTTTTGGTAAAAAAAAAAATCGCAATTAGCGTTTATGGATCGGTTTGCGCAAAAGTTACAGCGTTTACAAAATAGGGGGTAGTTTTATGGCATTTTTTTTATTTTTTTATTTTTTTTACTAGTAATGGCGGCGATCAGTGATTTTTTTCGTGACTGCGACATTATGGCGGACACATCGGACACTTTTGACACCATTGTCATTTTCACAGCGATCAGTGCTATAAAAATGCACTGGTTACTGTGAAAATGACACTGGCAGTGAAGGGGTTAACCTCTAGGTGGCGCTGTAGGGGTTAAGTGTACCCTAAGAAATGGTTCTTACTGTAGGGGGAGTGGCTACACGTCACTGATCATCTGTTCCGATGACAGGGAACAGACGATCACTGACATGCCACGGAGAAAAACAGGGAAAGGTTTGTTTAAACTCACCTCTCCCTGTTCTTCAGCTCTGTGACCCGATCGCGGGACACCGACGGCGATTGGTTCCGCGGGTCCCATGGGCGTGGTCACGAAGCTCAGGACCGGGTCGCGAGCGCACCACCGGCGGCGCGCGCGACCCACGGCTGGGCTCTTAAAGGGCAACGTACCTGTACGTTGATGTGCCCAGCCGTGCCATTCTGCCGACGTATATCGGCGTGAGGTGGTCCTTAAGTGGTTAACCCTTTGATGTTAACCCCTTCCCAGCCACTCCATGACCTTTTCTTCTTGAGCTACTCCTTTGTTGCCTTGGCGGTATGTTTTGGGTCATTGTCATGCTGGAAGACCCATCCATGACCCATCTTCAGTGTTCTGGCTGAGGGGAGAAGGTTCTCATCCAAGATTTTACAATACATGACCCCGTCCATTGGCCCCTCAATGCGGCAAAGTCGGCCTGTACAGAGAAACAGCCCCAAAGCATCATGTTTCCACCTCCGTGCTTCGCTGTAGGGATGATGTTCTTAGGGTCTTAGTCAGCATTTTCTTCCTCCAAACACAGGAAGTAGAGGTAATGCCAAAGAGATCAATTTTGGTCTCATCTAAATGTTTTAAAGGTGATTATTCCTGCGCTACCAAACGGGGAGAATGAAAGGAGTAATTGAAACTGTCGCAAACACCGAAAGGGTTAATCCTAACCCAATAGGGTGATCAATGTAAAGAGGGGGGTGGTGGTGCGCTGTTTCTGGTAAAAATATGTGTTGGTGAAAAAATAAGGTGCACAGTGGCTAACTTAAACCAATAAATAAATTAAAAGCAATACACAATCTAAAAATGATGGTTATGAATTACGGTAATGAATAAATACTAGAACCATAAAAACAATCGAATAAAAAGATTAGAAGTGATATAAACTACAGTAAATATGAAAGTGAACGCTGCTGTGCAAATATGCTAAAAAGGTGCATAAACGAAATAACCTGCAAATTGCAGTGCAATGAACTGTGCACAAGTGAAACTGCTAATTGCAAAGTGCAAAAAAGTGCTAAAGTGAAAATGCAGAAATAGCAAAAATGACATAAAATGAACTTATCTCCTATACGAGCGGCGAGCTCGTTTGCTTCCGTCTGTCTGATTGCCTCTCCGTCCCTACGCGTGGCGTCACGGTCACGTGACTTCATACCCTGATGAAGTCACGTGACCGTGACGCCACGCGTAGGGACGGAGAGGCAATCAGACAGACGGAAGCAAACGAGCTCGCCGCTCGTATAGGAGATAAGTTCATTTTATGTCATTTTTATGTGAGTTTTATGTGAGTTCATACAAGCAATCCACTGTTATATTATTAAACATACCAATTGGTTTAAAAAACGTACTTCATGATCGAGACCCTATTTCTTCCTTTTTAACCCCGCCATCACTGGGAGGTGAGAGCAATCCCCTGGATATAATATAGGTGTACCCTTTTACCTGAGGAACCACAGCGTTTGGCACAAAGGTTGTTCTATTGACGCCAGGACCATAACAGAAGGATCAGTGACCCTAACTAAACACATGCGGTTACCTCATCACCGCTAGGTAAGAGGCCATCTATTACCTTAGTGTGTGACTAGGGATGAGCTTCGTGTTCGAGTCGAACATACGTTCGACTCGAACATCGGCTGTTCGATCGTTCGACGAAGATCGAACGATTTGGGCCGTTCGCGCCAAATTCGAGTGACGCGAACGGCCCACAATGCACTACGCCATCGCAGTGTCATCCAGGCGCTGTGATTGGCCAAGCATGCACTGTGACCCCGCATGCTTGGCCAATCACAGCGCCGGCAGCGAGGAGAGCAATGATTGGCCACAGGCAGGATGCCTGTGGCCAATTATTGCTGAGGGTGTTTAGTACACGCCCCACACTATAAAAGGCCGCCAGCACGGCGGCCTAGTGTAGTGTGTTCCGGAGCAGGGATAGAGCAGCATAGGCAGGGACAGTGACTGTTATTTCTTTCTTGCTTAACCTGGATTCCTTTAGTTTAGGGAAAGAGAAGGATAGGTAGGGAGAGTGTCAGTGTGTTTTGTGCTTGTGCTATAGTGTGCTTAAAAAAAACATTTATTCTAGGGACAGAAAACTGTAGGTAGGGACAGTGTCAGTTTCTTTCACTCTGCAAGTCCTTGTTTCCAGGGACCTGGAAGGACAGTGAGTGAATTGTCCTTGTGCTATATTGTGCTTAAAAAAACATTTATTCTAGGGACAGAAAACTGTAGGTAGGGAGAGTGTCAGTTTCTTTCACTCTGCAAGTCCTTGTTTCCAGGGACCTGTAAGGACAGTGAGTGAATTGTCCTTGTGCTATATTGTGATTAAAAAAAACATTTTTTCTAGGGACAGAAAACTGTAGGTAGGGAGAGTGTTTTTTTTCTTTCACTCTGCAAGTCCTTGTTTCCAGGGACCTGGAAGGACAGTGAGTGAATTGTCCTTGTGCTATATTGTGCTTAAAAAAAAACATTTTTTCTAGGGACAGAAAACTGTAGGTAGGGAGAGTGTTTATTTTCTTTCACTCTGCAAGTCCTTGTTTCCAGGGACCTCTAAGGACAGTGAGTGAATTGTCCTTGTGCTATATTGTGCTTAAAAAAAACATTTATTCTAGGGACAGAAAACTGTAGGTAGGGAGAGTGTCAGTTTATTTCACTCTGCAAGTCCTTGTTTCCAGGGACCTGGAAGGACAGTGAGTGAATTGTCCTTGTGCTATATTGTGATTAAAAAAAACATTTTTTCTAGGGACAGAAAACTGTAGGTAGGGAGAGTGTTTTTTTTCTTTCACTCTGCAAGTCCTTGTTTCCAGGGACCTGTAAGGACAGTGAGTGAATTGTCCTTGTGCTATATTGTGCTTAAAAAAAACATTTATTCTAGGGACAGAAAACTGTAGGTAGGGAGAGTGTCAGTTTATTTCACTCTGCAAGTCCTTGTTTCCAGGGACCTGTAAGGACAGTGAGTGAATTGTCCTTGTGCTATATTGTGATTAAAAAAAACATTTTTTCTAGGGACAGAAAACTGTAGGTAGGGAGAGTGTTTTTTTTCTTTCACTCTGCAAGTCCTTGTTTCCAGGGACCTGTAAGGACAGTGAGTGAATTGTCCTTGTGCTATATTGTGATTAAAAAAAACATTTTTTCTAGGGACAGAAAACTGTAGGTAGGGAGAGTGTTTTTTTTCTTTCACTCTGCAAGTCCTTGTTTCCAGGGACCTGTAAGGACAGTGAGTGAATTGTCCTTGTGCTATATTGTGCTTAAAAAAAACATTTATTCTAGGGACAGAAAACTGTAGGTAGGGAGAGTGTCAGTTTATTTCACTCTGCAAGTCCTTGTTTCCAGGGACCTGTAAGGACAGTGAGTGAATTGTCCTTGTGCTATATTGTGATTAAAAAAAACATTTTTTCTAGGGACAGAAAACTGTAGGTAGGGAGAGTGTTTTTTTTCTTTCACTCTGCAAGTCCTTGTTTCCAGGGACCTGTAAGGACAGTGAGTGAATTGTCCTTGTGCTATAGTGTGCTTAAAAAAAACATTTATTCTAGGGACAGAAAACTGTAGGTAGGGACAGTGTCAGTTTCTTTCACTCTGCAAGTCCTTGTTTCCAGGGACCTGGAAGGACAGTGAGTGAATTGTCCTTGTGCTATATTGTGATTAAAAAAAACATTTTTTCTAGGGACAGAAAACTGTAGGTAGGGAGAGTGTTTTTTTTCTTTCACTCTGCAAGTCCTTGTTTCCAGGGACCTGGAAGGACAGTGAGCGAATTGTCCTTGTGCTATATTGTGCTTAAAAAAACATTTATTCTAGGGACAGAAAACTGTAGGTAGGGAGAGTGTCAGTTTCTTTCACTCTGCAAGTCCTTGTTTCCAGGGACCTGTAAGGACAGTGAGTGAATTGTCCTTGTGCTATATTGTGATTAAAAAAAACATTTTTTCTAGGGACAGAAAACTGTAGGTAGGGAGAGTGTTTTTTTTCTTTCACTCTGCAAGTCCTTGTTTCCAGGGACCTGGAAGGACAGTGAGTGAATTGTCCTTGTGCTATATTGTGCTTAAAAAAAAACATTTTTTCTAGGGACAGAAAACTGTAGGTAGGGAGAGTGTTTATTTTCTTTCACTCTGCAAGTCCTTGTTTCCAGGGACCTCTAAGGACAGTGAGTGAATTGTCCTTGTGCTATATTGTGCTTAAAAAAAACATTTATTCTAGGGACAGAAAACTGTAGGTAGGGAGAGTGTCAGTTTATTTCACTCTGCAAGTCCTTGTTTCCAGGGACCTGGAAGGACAGTGAGTGAATTGTCCTTGTGCTATATTGTGATTAAAAAAAACATTTTTTCTAGGGACAGAAAACTGTAGGTAGGGAGAGTGTTTTTTTTCTTTCACTCTGCAAGTCCTTGTTTCCAGGGACCTGTAAGGACAGTGAGTGAATTGTCCTTGTGCTATATTGTGCTTAAAAAAAACATTTATTCTAGGGACAGAAAACTGTAGGTAGGGAGAGTGTCAGTTTATTTCACTCTGCAAGTCCTTGTTTCCAGGGACCTGTAAGGACAGTGAGTGAATTGTCCTTGTGCTATATTGTGATTAAAAAAAACATTTTTTCTAGGGACAGAAAACTGTAGGTAGGGAGAGTGTTTTTTTTCTTTCACTCTGCAAGTCCTTGTTTCCAGGGACCTGTAAGGACAGTGAGTGAATTGTCCTTGTGCTATATTGTGATTAAAAAAAACATTTTTTCTAGGGACAGAAAACTGTAGGTAGGGAGAGTGTTTTTTTTCTTTCACTCTGCAAGTCCTTGTTTCCAGGGACCTGTAAGGACAGTGAGTGAATTGTCCTTGTGCTATA
Organism: Rana muscosa; assembly: GCA_029206835.1. Taxonomy (NCBI): domain Eukaryota; kingdom Metazoa; phylum Chordata; class Amphibia; order Anura; family Ranidae; genus Rana; species Rana muscosa. The sequence goes on from CM055128.1 coordinate 302,376,225, forward strand.
TTGTGCTTAAAAAAAACATTTATTCTAGGGACAGAAAACTGTAGGTAGGGAGAGTGTCAGTTTATTTCACTCTGCAAGTCCTTGTTTCCAGGGACCTGTAAGGACAGTGAGTGAATTGTCCTTGTGCTATATTGTGATTAAAAAAAACATTTTTTCTAGGGACAGAAAACTGTAGGTAGGGAGAGTGTTTTTTTTCTTTCACTCTGCAAGTCCTTGTTTCCAGGGACCTGTAAGGACAGTGAGTGAATTGTCCTTGTGCTATAGTGTGCTTAAAAAAAACATTTATTCTAGGGACAGAAAACTGTAGGTAGGGACAGTGTCAGTTTCTTTCACTCTGCAAGTCCTTGTTTCCAGGGACCTGGAAGGACAGTGAGTGAATTGTCCTTGTGCTATATTGTGATTAAAAAAAACATTTTTTCTAGGGACAGAAAACTGTAGGTAGGGAGAGTGTTTTTTTTCTTTCACTCTGCAAGTCCTTGTTTCCAGGGACCTGGAAGGACAGTGAGCGAATTGTCCTTGTGCTATATTGTGCTTAAAAAAACATTTATTCTAGGGACAGAAAACTGTAGGTAGGGAGAGTGTCAGTTTCTTTCACTCTGCAAGTCCTTGTTTCCAGGGACCTGTAAGGACAGTGAGTGAATTGTCCTTGTGCTATATTGTGATTAAAAAAAACATTTTTTCTAGGGACAGAAAACTGTAGGTAGGGAGAGTGTTTTTTTTCTTTCACTCTGCAAGTCCTTGTTTCCAGGGACCTGGAAGGACAGTGAGTGAATTGTCCTTGTGCTATATTGTGCTTAAAAAAAACATTTTTTCTAGGGACAGAAAACTGTAGGTAGGGAGAGTGTTTATTTTCTTTCACTCTGCAAGTCCTTGTTTCCAGGGACCTCTAAGGACAGTGAGTGAATTGTCCTTGTGCTATATTGTGCTTAAAAAAAACATTTATTCTAGGGACAGAAAACTGTAGGTAGGGAGAGTGTCAGTTTATTTCACTCTGCAAGTCCTTGTTTCCAGGGACCTGGAAGGACAGTGAGTGAATTGTCCTTGTGCTATATTGTGATTAAAAAAAACATTTTTACTAGGGACAGAAAACTGTAGGTAGGGAGAGTGTCAGTTTATTTCACTCTGCAAGTCCTTGTTTCCAGGGACCTGTAAGGACAGTGAGTGAATTGTCCTTGTGCTATATTGTGATTAAAAAAAACATTTTTTCTAGGGACAGAAAACTGTAGGTAGGGAGAGTGTCAGTTTATTTCACTCTGCAAGTCCTTGTTTCCAGGGACCTGGAAGGACAGTGAGTGAATTGTCCTTGTGCTATATTGTGATTAAAAAAAACATTTTTTCTAGGGACAGAAAACTGTAGGTAGGGAGAGTGTTTTTTTTCTTTCACTCTGCAAGTCCTTGTTTCCAGGGACCTGGAAGGACAGTGAGTGAATTCTCCTTGTGCTATATTGTGCTTAAAAAAAACATTTATTCTAGGGACAGAAAACTGTAGGTAGGGAGAGTGTCAGTTTATTTCACTCTGCAAGTCCTTGTTTCCAGGGACCTGTAAGGACAGTGAGTGAATTGTCCTTGTGCTATATTGTGATTAAAAAAAACATTTTTTCTAGGGACAGAAAACTGTAGGTAGGGAGAGTGTTTTTTTTCTTTCACTCTGCAAGTCCTTGTTTCCAGGGACCTGTAAGGACAGTGAGTGAATTGTCCTTGTGCTATAGTGTGCTTAAAAAAAACATTTATTCTAGGGACAGAAAACTGTAGGTAGGGACAGTGTCAGTTTCTTTCACTCTGCAAGTCCTTGTTTCCAGGGACCTGGAAGGACAGTGAGTGAATTGTCCTTGTGCTATATTGTGATTAAAAAAAACATTTTTTCTAGGGACAGAAAACTGTAGGTAGGGAGAGTGTTTTTTTTCTTTCACTCTGCAAGTCCTTGTTTCCAGGGACCTGGAAGGACAGTGAGTGAATTGTCCTTGTGCTATATTGTGCTTAAAAAAACATTTATTCTAGGGACAGAAAACTGTAGGTAGGGAGAGTGTCAGTTTCTTTCACTCTGCAAGTCCTTGTTTCCAGGGACCTGTAAGGACAGTGAGTGAATTGTCCTTGTGCTATATTGTGATTAAAAAAAACATTTTTTCTAGGGACAGAAAACTGTAGGTAGGGAGAGTGTTTTTTTTCTTTCACTCTGCAAGTCCTTGTTTCCAGGGACCTGGAAGGACAGTGAGTGAATTGTCCTTGTGCTATATTGTGCTTAAAAAAAAACATTTTTTCTAGGGACAGAAAACTGTAGGTAGGGAGAGTGTTTATTTTCTTTCACTCTGCAAGTCCTTGTTTCCAGGGACCTCTAAGGACAGTGAGTGAATTGTCCTTGTGCTATATTGTGCTTAAAAAAAACATTTATTCTAGGGACAGAAAACTGTAGGTAGGGAGAGTGTCAGTTTATTTCACTCTGCAAGTCCTTGTTTCCAGGGACCTGGAAGGACAGTGAGTGAATTGTCCTTGTGCTATATTGTGATTAAAAAAAACATTTTTTCTAGGGACAGAAAACTGTAGGTAGGGAGAGTGTTTTTTTTCTTTCACTCTGCAAGTCCTTGTTTCCAGGGACCTGTAAGGACAGTGAGTGAATTGTCCTTGTGCTATATTGTGCTTAAAAAAAACATTTATTCTAGGGACAGAAAACTGTAGGTAGGGAGAGTGTCAGTTTATTTCACTCTGCAAGTCCTTGTTTCCAGGGACCTGTAAGGACAGTGAGTGAATTGTCCTTGTGCTATATTGTGATTAAAAAAAACATTTTTTCTAGGGACAGAAAACTGTAGGTAGGGAGAGTGTCAGTTTATTTCACTCTGCAAGTCCTTGTTTCCAGGGACCTGGAAGGACAGTGAGTGAATTGTCCTTGTGCTATATTGTGATTAAAAAAAACATTTTTTCTAGGGACAGAAAACTGTAGGTAGGGAGAGTGTTTTTTTTCTTTCACTCTGCAAGTCCTTGTTTCCAGGGACCTGGAAGGACAGTGAGTGAATTCTCCTTGTGCTATATTGTGCTTAAAAAAAACATTTATTCTAGGGACAGAAAACTGTAGGTAGGGAGAGTGTCAGTTTATTTCACTCTGCAAGTCCTTGTTTCCAGGGACCTGGAAGGACAGTGAGTGAATTGTCCTTGTGCTATATTGTGATTAAAAAAAACATTTTTTCTAGGGACAGAAAACTGTAGGTAGGGAGAGTGTTTTTTTTCTTTCACTCTGCAAGTCCTTGTTTCCAGGGACCTGGAAGGACAGTGAGTGAATTGTCCTTGTGCTATATTGTGCTTAAAAAAAACATTTATTCTAGGGACAGAAAACTGTAGGTAGGGAGAGTGTCAGTTTATTTCACTCTGCAAGTCCTTGTTTCCAGGGACCTGTAAGGACAGTGAGTGAATTGTCCTTGTGCTATATTGTGATTAAAAAAAACATTTTTTCTAGGGACAGAAAACTGTAGGTAGGGAGAGTGTTTTTTTTCTTTCACTCTGCAAGTCCTTGTTTCCAGGGACCTGGAAGGACAGTGAGTGAATTGTCCTTGTGCTATATTGTGCTTAAAAAAAACATTTATTCTAGGGACAGAAAACTGTAGGTAGGGAGAGTGTCAGTTTATTTCACTCTGCAAGTCCTTGTTTCCAGGGACCTGTAAGGACAGTGAGTGAATTGTCCTTGTGCTATATTGTGATTAAAAAAAACATTTTTTCTAGGGACAGAAAACTGTAGGTAGGGAGAGTGTTTTTTTTCTTTCACTCTGCAAGTCCTTGTTTCCAGGGACCTGGAAGGACAGTGAGTGAATTGTCCTTGTGCTATATTGTGCTTAAAAAAAACATTTATTCTAGGGACAGAAAACTGTAGGTAGGGAGAGTGTCAGTTTATTTCACTCTGCAAGTCCTTGTTTCCAGGGACCTGTAAGGACAGTGAGTGAATTGTCCTTGTGCTATATTGTGATTAAAAAAAACATTTTTTCTAGGGACAGAAAACTGTAGGTAGGGAGAGTGTCAGTTTCTTTCACTGTGAAAGTCCTTGTTTCAAGGGACAGAGAAGGACACCTGAAGGTAGCCCTTATTGCTTTTTTCCCCATCTCCCTGCAGGCCATCCATTAGAATGTCTGGAAGGCAAACAAGGAGAGGCAGACAGTCAGGAGGCAATAAAAGAGGGCAAGCAGGCTCTGTGTCTGGGGGCAACAGTGCTGGTCGTGGACGCGGTGCATTGTCATCAGCACATGGCCATGGGACACGCTTGTCCTTCTTTTCAGCAGCTGGACATGTTGAGCCACATCATGCCGAAGACTTGGTAGAGTGGATGACCAAGCCCTCCCCCTCCTCCTCATCCTCTCTCACCCAGGCTCAGGGTACTGGCAAAGCAGCTGCCAAAGCGTCCTCTTCCCTGGTATCAATGTCAGACTCATCATCAGTCACTCCTTCCCTATACCCACCATGTCCTCCTCCTGAGGAGTCCCCCGAACTGTTTGAGCACAGTGTTGGGTACATGCTCCAGGAGGATGCCCAGCGTTTTGAAGGGTCTGATGATGAAACCCAGCTAGAGGAAGGCAGTAGCGTGAGAGCAGACAGAGGGGATGCTCAAGAAGGACACCAATCTGGCAGTCATGTTCCAGCAGCTGCAGCATACTGCCAGATTGGCTCCAGTGATGAGGAGGGAGGGGATGATGAGGTCACTGACTCCACGTGGGTGCCTAATAGGAGGGAGGAGGAGGATGAGGAGGAGGCACATCTCCAACGAGGCAGGATGCCCTTTGGTGGCCAGCGTAAGGGCAGTACACCGACGGAATCACACCGCAGAGCTCCGCCTGTGCAGGGCGCTGCCTCTGCCCGTCATTCAAAAAGTTCCTTGGTGTGGGCCTTTTTTGAGGCTAGTGCATCAGACCGCACAGCTGCTGTTTGCAACATATGTCTCAAGCGTATATCGCGTGGCCAAAACATCAGCCGCTTGGGTACCACATGCCTGACCAGACATATGTTGACCTGCCATGCAGCTCGTTGGCAAGCCTACCTCAAAGACCCACACCAAAGAACAAAGCGGACCTCTCCTTGCACCGCATCAGCTGGGATCTCCAACCCCACTATAACTTCAGTCCTCTCTGAAACATGCACTGAGAGGAATGAAGGTGTAGAATTAGGTGTGTCACAGCCAAGTACTTGCGCCCACTCTGCTAGCAGTACACCGACGTCCGATTCTAGCAGGCAAATTTCCCTGCCCCAGCTGCTGGACCGTCGAAAGAAGTTCACTCCCAGCCATCCACATGCCCAGCGGTTGAATGCTAGCTTGGCTAAATTGCTAGCGCTTCAACTGCTGCCTTTTCAGTTGGTAGACTCGGCCCCCTTCCGTGAGTTTGTGCAATGTGCGGTTCCTCAGTGGCAGGTTCCCAAACGCCACTTTTTCTCACGGAAGGCTATTCCGGCTCTCTACCGGCATGTGGAAGGCAATGTCTTGGCCTCGCTGGACAGGGCGGTCAGCGGTAAGGTGCATATTACCGCTGACTCATGGTCCAGCAGGCATGGACAGGGACGTTACCTTTCTTTCACGGCCCATTGGGTCACTCTTTTGGCAGCTGGGAAGGATTCAGGACAAGGTGCAGTAGTGTTGGAGGTTGTCCCACCGCCACGCCTCCAAAATGCTACTACTGGTTGTGACACACCTCTCTCCTCCACCCCCTCCTCTTCTTCTTCCTCCATGGCCTCTTCCTGTGGTTTGTCCTATGAACCAGCGGTGCTCCGTAGCCGTTCACGGGGCTACGCAAGTACGCAGGCAAAAAGATGCCATGCCGTGCTTGCGCTGGTGTGTTTGGGGGACAGAAGCCACACTGGGGCAGAGGTCCTGTCTGCTCTGCAGGGCCAGGCCGAGAGGTGGTTGACGCCACGCCAGCTTAAGCCAGGAATGGTGGTTTGCGACAATGGCACCAACCTCCTCTCCGCCCTCCGACAGGGACAACTGACCCATGTGCCCTGTGTGGCTCACGTCCTTAACCTGGTGGTGCAGCGCTTCTTGGGCAGGTACCCGGGCTTACAGGATGTCCTGAGGCAGGCCAGGAAAGTCTGTGTGCATTTCCGCAGATCTTATAATGCCAGTGCTCGCCTGGCTGAGCTGCAAAAGGAGTTGAACCTGCCCAAGAACCGCCTTATATGTGACATGCCCACCAGGTGGAACTCAACGTTGGCCATGCTGCAGCGGCTGCACACGCAGCAGAGGGCCATCAATGAGTACCTGTGCGACTACGGCACCAGGACAGGGTCAGGGGAGCTTGGTTTTTTTTCTCCACGCCAGTGGGGCATGATCAGGGATGCATGCACTGTCCTGGCACCATTTGAGGAGGCCACGAGGATGGTGAGCAGTGACAGTGCATGCATCAGTGACACTGTACCTCTTGTCCACCTGTTGGAGCACACGCTGCGTGGAATAATGGACAGGGCACTTGAGGCAGAACAGAGGCAGGAAGAGGAGGACTTCCTTGCCTCTCAAGGCCCCCTTTACCCAGACAGTGTTCCTTCTGTCCCACCCATCGCACAGGAAGAGGAGGAGGAGGAGGAGGAGGAGGAGGAGGATTGTGTCAGCATGGAGGTGGAGGCTGGCACTCAGCATCATCAGCAGCAGTCTTTTAGGGATGATTTACAGTCCCAAGAAACCAGTGGACTTGTACGTGGCTGGGAGGAGGTGGCTGCGGATCATGTCGTCCTTAGTGACCCAGAGGACTCCGGAGCGAATGCCTCAGCAAACCTACGCTGCATGGCCTCCCTGATCCTGCAAAGTCTGCGGAAGGATCCTCGTATTCTTCGGATCAAGGAGAGGGACCATTACTGGCTGGCCACTCTCCTTGATCCACGGTACAAGGGTAAGGTTGCGGACCTTATGTTACCGTCGCAGAGGGAGCAGAGGATGAGACAACTCCGGGAGGCCTTGCAGAAAGGTCTGTGCAACGCGTTCCCAGAGACTGGGAGGTTGCAAACTCCTGGTCCTGGACAACGAGTTGCTGAGGCTTCGGCCAGTCAAAGAAGGAGCGGTGGGGAAGGTGGCCGTCTGACCGATGCGTTCAGACAATTCTTTAGTCCGCAGCCCCAAAGTATGATCGGTTCCAGCAACCATCGCCAGCGTCTGATAAACATGGTGCAGGAATATCTAGGGGCAAGGTCAGACTTGGACACCTTCCCCACCGAAAATCCTCTGGCTTACTGGGTCTTGAGTAGGGATGAGCTTCGTGTTCGAGTCGAACATACGTTCGACTCGAACATTGGCTGTTCGATCGTTCGACGAAGATCGAACGATTTGGGCCGTTCGCGCCAAATTCGAGTGACGCGAACGGCCCACAATGCACTACGCCATCGCAGTGTCATCCAGGCGCTGTGATTGGCCAAGCATGCACTGTGACCCCGCATGCTTGGCCAATCACAGCGCCGGCAGCGAGGAGAGCAATGATTGGCCACAGGCAGGATGCCTGTGGCCAATTATTGCTGAGGGTGTTTAGTACACGCCCCACACTATAAAAGGCCGCCAGCACGGCGGCCTAGTGTAGTGTGTTCCGGAGCAGGGATAGAGTAGCATAGGCAGGGACAGTGACTGTTATTTCTTTCTTGCTTAACCTGGATTCCTTTAGTTTAGGGAAAGAGAAGGATAGGTAGGGAGAGTGTCAGTGTGTTTTGTGCTTCTGCTATAGTGTGCTTAAAAAAAAACATTTATTCTAGGGACAGAAAACTCTAGGTAGGGACAGTGTCAGTTTCTTTCACTCTGCAAGTCCTTGTTTCCAGGGACCTGGAAGGACAGTGAGTGAATTGTCCTTTTGCTATATTGTGATTAAAAAAAACATTTATTCTAGGGACAGAAAACTCTAGGTAGGGACAGTGTCAGTTTCTTTCACTCTGCAAGTCCTTGTTTCCAGGGACCTGGAAGGACAGTGAGTGAATTGTCCTTTTGCTATATTGTGATTAAAAAAAACATTTATTCTAGGGACAGAAAACTCTAGGTAGGGACAGTGTCAGTTTCTTTCACTCTGCAAGTCCTTGTTTCCAGGGACCTGGAAGGACAGTGAGTCAATTGTCCTTTTGCTATATTGTGATTAAAAAAAACATTTATTCTAGGGACAGAAAACTCTAGGTAGGGACAGTGTCAGTTTCTTTCACTCTGCAAGTCCTTGTTTCCAGGGACCTGGAAGGACAGTGAGTGAATTGTCCTTTTGCTATATTGTGATTAAAAAAAACATTTTTTTCTAGGGACAGAAAACTGTAGGTAGGGAGAGTATTTTTTTTCTTTCACTCTGCAAGTCCTTGTTTCCAGGGACCTGTAAGGACAGTGAGTTAATTGTCCTTGTGCTATATTGTGCTGAAAAAAACATTTATTCCAGGGACAGAAAACTCTAGGTAGGGACAGTGTCAGTTTCTTTCACTCTGCAAGTCCTTGTTTCCAGGGACCTGGAAGGACAGTGAGTGAATTGTCCTTTTGCTATATTGTGATTAAAAAAAACATTTTTTTCTAGGGACAGAAAACTGTAGGTAGGGAGAGTGTTTTTTTTCTTTCACTCTGCAAGTCCTTGTTTCCAGGGACCTGTAAGGACAGTGAGTTAATTTTCCTTGTGCTATATTGTGATTAAAAAAAACATTTATTCTAGGGACAGAAAACTCTAGGTAGGGACAGTGTCAGTTTCTTTCACTCTGCAAGTCCTTGTTTCCAGGGACCTGGAAGGACAGTGAGTGAATTGTCCTTTTGCTATATTGTGATTAAAAAAAACATTTATTCTAGGGACAGAAAACTCTAGGTAGGGACAGTGTCAGTTTCTTTCACTCTGCAAGTCCTTGTTTCCAGGGACCTGGAAGGACAGTGAGTGAATTGTCCTTTTGCTATATTGTGATTAAAAAAAACATTTATTCTAGGGACAGAAAACTCTAGGTAGGGACAGTGTCAGTTTCTTTCACTCTGCAAGTCCTTGTTTCCAGGGACCTGGAAGGACAGTGAGTGAATTGTCCTTTTGCTATATTGTGATTAAAAAAAACATTTATTCTAGGGACAGAAAACTCTAGGTAGGGACAGTGTCAGTTTCTTTCACTCTGCAAGTCCTTGTTTCCAGGGACCTGGAAGGACAGTGAGTCAATTGTCCTTTTGCTATATTGTGATTAAAAAAAACATTTATTCTAGGGACAGAAAACTCTAGGTAGGGACAGTGTCAGTTTCTTTCACTCTGCAAGTCCTTGTTTCCAGGGACCTGGAAGGACAGTGAGTGAATTGTCCTTTTGCTATATTGTGATTAAAAAAAACATTTATTCTAGGGACAGAAAACTCTAGGTAGGGACAGTGTCAGTTTCTTTCACTCTGCAAGTCCTTGTTTCCAGGGACCTGGAAGGACAGTGAGTGAATTGTCCTTTTGCTATATTGTGATTAAAAAAAACATTTTTTTCTAGGGACAGAAAACTGTAGGTAGGGAGAGTATTTTTTTTCTTTCACTCTGCAAGTCCTTGTTTCCAGGGACCTGTAAGGACAGTGAGTTAATTGTCCTTGTGCTATATTGTGCTGAAAAAAACATTTATTCCAGGGACAGAAAACTCTAGGTAGGGACAGTGTCAGTTTCTTTCACTCTGCAAGTCCTTGTTTCCAGGGACCTGGAAGGACAGTGAGTGAATTGTCCTTTTGCTATATTGTGATTAAAAAAAACATTTATTCTAGGGACAGAAAACTCTAGGTAGGGACAGTGTCAGTTTCTTTCACTCTGCAAGTCCTTGTTTCCAGGGACCTGGAAGGACAGTGAGTGAATTGTCCTTTTGCTATATTGTGATTAAAAAAAAACATTTATTCTAGGGACAGAAAACTCTAGGTAGGGACAGTGTCAGTTTCTTTCACTCTGCAAGTCCTTGTTTCCAGGGACCTGGAAGGACAGTGAGTGAATTGTCCTTTTGCTATATTGTGATTAAAAAAAACATTTATTCTAGGGACAGAAAACTCTAGGTAGGGACAGTGTCAGTTTCTTTCACTCTGCAAGTCCTTGTTTCCAGGGACCTGGAAGGACAGTGAGTCAATTGTCCTTTTGCTATATTGTGATTAAAAAAAACATTTATTCTAGGGACAGAAAACTCTAGGTAGGGACAGTGTCAGTTTCTTTCACTCTGCAAGTCCTTGTTTCCAGGGACCTGGAAGGACAGTGAGTGAATTGTCCTTTTGCTATATTGTGATTAAAAAAAACATTTATTCTAGGGACAGAAAACTCTAGGTAGGGACAGTGTCAGTTTCTTTCACTCTGCAAGTCCTTGTTTCCAGGGACCTGGAAGGACAGTGAGTGAATTGTCCTTTTGCTATATTGTGATTAAAAAAAACATTTTTTTCTAGGGACAGAAAACTGTAGGTAGGGAGAGTATTTTTTTTCTTTCACTCTGCAAGTCCTTGTTTCCAGGGACCTGTAAGGACAGTGAGTTAATTGTCCTTGTGCTATATTGTGCTGAAAAAAACATTTATTCCAGGGACAGAAAACTCTAGGTAGGGACAGTGTCAGTTTCTTTCACTCTGCAAGTCCTTGTTTCCAGGGACCTGGAAGGACAGTGAGTGAATTGTCCTTTTGCTATATTGTGATTAAAAAAAACATTTTTTTCTAGGGACAGAAAACTGTAGGTAGGGAGAGTGTTTTTTTTCTTTCACTCTGCAAGTCCTTGTTTCCAGGGACCTGTAAGGACAGTGAGTTAATTTTCCTTGTGCTATATTGTGATTAAAAAAAACATTTATTCTAGGGACAGAAAACTCTAGGTAGGGACAGTGTCAGTTTCTTTCACTCTGCAAGTCCTTGTTTCCAGGGACCTGGAAGGACAGTGAGTGAATTGTCCTTTTGCTATATTGTGATTAAAAAAAACATTTATTCTAGGGACAGAAAACTCTAGGTAGGGACAGTGTCAGTTTCTTTCACTCTGCAAGTCCTTGTTTCCAGGGACCTGGAAGGACAGTGAGTGAATTGTCCTTTTGCTATATTGTGATTAAAAAAAACATTTATTCTAGGGACAGAAAACTCTAGGTAGGGACAGTGTCAGTTTCTTTCACTCTGCAAGTCCTTGTTTCCAGGGACCTGGAAGGACAGTGAGTCAATTGTCCTTTTGCTATATTGTGATTAAAAAAAACATTTATTCTAGGGACAGAAAACTCTAGGTAGGGACAGTGTCAGTTTCTTTCACTCTGCAAGTCCTTGTTTCCAGGGACCTGGAAGGACAGTGAGTGAATTGTCCTTTTGCTATATTGTGATTAAAAAAAACATTTATTCTAGGGACAGAAAACTCTAGGTAGGGACAGTGTCAGTTTCTTTCACTCTGCAAGTCCTTGTTTCCAGGGACCTGGAAGGACAGTGAGTGAATTGTCCTTTTGCTATATTGTGATTAAAAAAAACATTTTTTTCTAGGGACAGAAAACTGTAGGTAGGGAGAGTATTTTTTTTCTTTCACTCTGCAAGTCCTTGTTTCCAGGGACCTGTAAGGACAGTGAGTTAATTGTCCTTGTGCTATATTGTGCTGAAAAAAACATTTATTCCAGGGACAGAAAACTCTAGGTAGGGACAGTGTCAGTTTCTTTCACTCTGCAAGTCCTTGTTTCCAGGGACCTGGAAGGACAGTGAGTGAATTGTCCTTTTGCTATATTGTGATTAAAAAAAACATTTATTCTAGGGACAGAAAACTCTAGGTAGGGACAGTGTCAGTTTCTTTCACTCTGCAAGTCCTTGTTTCCAGGGACCTGGAAGGACAGTGAGTGAATTGTCCTTTTGCTATATTGTGATTAAAAAAAACATTTATTCTAGGGACAGAAAACTCTAGGTAGGGACAGTGTCAGTTTCTTTCACTCTGCAAGTCCTTGTTTCCAGGGACCTGGAAGGACAGTGAGTGAATTGTCCTTTTGCTATATTGTGATTAAAAAAAACATTTATTCTAGGGACAGAAAACTCTAGGTAGGGACAGTGTCAGTTTCTTTCACTCTGCAAGTCCTTGTTTCCAGGGACCTGGAAGGACAGTGAGTCAATTGTCCTTTTGCTATATTGTGATTAAAAAAAACATTTATTCTAGGGACAGAAAACTCTAGGTAGGGACAGTGTCAGTTTCTTTCACTCTGCAAGTCCTTGTTTCCAGGGACCTGGAAGGACAGTGAGTGAATTGTCCTTTTGCTATATTGTGATTAAAAAAAACATTTATTCTAGGGACAGAAAACTCTAGGTAGGGACAGTGTCAGTTTCTTTCACTCTGCAAGTCCTTGTTTCCAGGGACCTGTAAGGACAGTGAGTGAATTGTCCTTTTGCTATATTGTGATTAAAAAAAACATTTTTTTCTAGGGACAGAAAACTGTAGGTAGGGAGAGTATTTTTTTTCTTTCACTCTGCAAGTCCTTGTTTCCAGGGACCTGTAAGGACAGTGAGTTAATTGTCCTTGTGCTATATTGTGCTGAAAAAAACATTTATTCCAGGGACAGAAAACTCTAGGTAGGGACAGTGTCAGTTTCTTTCACTCTGCAAGTCCTTGTTTCAAGGGACCTGGAAGGACAGTGAGTGAATTGTCCTTTTGCTATATTGTGATTAAAAAAAACATTTTTTTCTAGGGACAGAAAACTGTAGGTAGGGAGAGTGTTTTTTTTCTTTCACTCTGCAAGTCCTTGTTTCCAGGGACCTGTAAGGACAGTGAGTTAATTTTCCTTGTGCTATATTGTGATTAAAAAAAACATTTATTCTAGGGACAGAAAACTCTAGGTAGGGACAGTGTCAGTTTCTTTCACTCTGCAAGTCCTTGTTTCCAGGGACCTGGAAGGACAGTGAGTGAATTGTCCTTTTGCTATATTGTGATTAAAAAAAACATTTATTCTAGGGACAGAAAACTCTAGGTAGGGACAGTGTCAGTTTCTTTCACTCTGCAAGTCCTTGTTTCCAGGGACCTGGAAGGACAGTGAGTGAATTGTCCTTTTGCTATATTGTGATTAAAAAAAACATTTATTCTAGGGACAGAAAACTCTAGGTAGGGACAGTGTCAGTTTCTTTCACTCTGCAAGTCCTTGTTTCCAGGGACCTGGAAGGACAGTGAGTCAATTGTCCTTTTGCTATATTGTGATTAAAAAAAACATTTATTCTAGGGACAGAAAACTCTAGGTAGGGACAGTGTCAGTTTCTTTCACTCTGCAAGTCCTTGTTTCCAGGGACCTGGAAGGACAGTGAGTGAATTGTCCTTTTGCTATATTGTGATTAAAAAAAACATTTATTCTAGGGACAGAAAACTCTAGGTAGGGACAGTGTCAGTTTCTTTCACTCTGCAAGTCCTTGTTTCCAGGGACCTGGAAGGACAGTGAGTGAATTGTCCTTTTGCTATATTGTGATTAAAAAAAACATTTTTTTCTAGGGACAGAAAACTGTAGGTAGGGAGAGTATTTTTTTTCTTTCACTCTGCAAGTCCTTGTTTCCAGGGACCTGTAAGGACAGTGAGTTAATTGTCCTTGTGCTATATTGTGCTGAAAAAAACATTTATTCCAGGGACAGAAAACTCTAGGTAGGGACAGTGTCAGTTTCTTTCACTCTGCAAGTCCTTGTTTCCAGGGACCTGGAAGGACAGTGAGTGAATTGTCCTTTTGCTATATTGTGATTAAAAAAAACATTTATTCTAGGGACAGAAAACTCTAGGTAGGGACAGTGTCAGTTTCTTTCACTCTGCAAGTCCTTGTTTCCAGGGACCTGGAAGGACAGTGAGTGAATTGTCCTTTTGCTATATTGTGATTAAAAAAAACATTTATTCTAGGGACAGAAAACTCTAGGTAGGGACAGTGTCAGTTTCTTTCACTCTGCAAGTCCTTGTTTCCAGGGACCTGGAAGGACAGTGAGTGAATTGTCCTTTTGCTATATTGTGATTAAAAAAAACATTTATTCTAGGGACAGAAAACTCTAGGTAGGGACAGTGTCAGTTTCTTTCACTCTGCAAGTCCTTGTTTCCAGGGACCTGGAAGGACAGTGAGTCAATTGTCCTTTTGCTATATTGTGATTAAAAAAAACATTTATTCTAGGGACAGAAAACTCTAGGTAGGGACAGTGTCAGTTTCTTTCACTCTGCAAGTCCTTGTTTCCAGGGACCTGGAAGGACAGTGAGTGAATTGTCCTTTTGCTATATTGTGATTAAAAAAAACATTTATTCTAGGGACAGAAAACTCTAGGTAGGGACAGTGTCAGTTTCTTTCACTCTGCAAGTCCTTGTTTCCAGGGACCTGGAAGGACAGTGAGTGAATTGTCCTTTTGCTATATTGTGATTAAAAAAAACATTTTTTTCTAGGGACAGAAAACTGTAGGTAGGGAGAGTATTTTTTTTCTTTCACTCTGCAAGTCCTTGTTTCCAGGGACCTGTAAGGACAGTGAGTTAATTGTCCTTGTGCTATATTGTGCTGAAAAAAACATTTATTCCAGGGACAGAAAACTCTAGGTAGGGACAGTGTCAGTTTCTTTCACTCTGCAAGTCCTTGTTTCCAGGGACCTGGAAGGACAGTGAGTGAATTGTCCTTTTGCTATATTGTGATTAAAAAAAACATTTTTTTCTAGGGACAGAAAACTGTAGGTAGGGAGAGTGTTTTTTTTCTTTCACTCTGCAAGTCCTTGTTTCCAGGGACCTGTAAGGACAGTGAGTTAATTTTCCTTGTGCTATATTGTGATTAAAAAAAACATTTATTCTAGGGACAGAAAACTCTAGGTAGGGACAGTGTCAGTTTCTTTCACTCTGCAAGTCCTTGTTTCCAGGGACCTGGAAGGACAGTGAGTGAATTGTCCTTTTGCTATATTGTGATTAAAAAAAACATTTATTCTAGGGACAGAAAACTCTAGGTAGGGACAGTGTCAGTTTCTTTCACTCTGCAAGTCCTTGTTTCCAGGGACCTGGAAGGACAGTGAGTGAATTGTCCTTTTGCTATATTGTGATTAAAAAAAACATTTATTCTAGGGACAGAAAACTCTAGGTAGGGACAGTGTCAGTTTCTTTCACTCTGCAAGTCCTTGTTTCCAGGGACCTGGAAGGACAGTGAGTCAATTGTCCTTTTGCTATATTGTGATTAAAAAAAACATTTATTCTAGGGACAGAAAACTCTAGGTAGGGACAGTGTCAGTTTCTTTCACTCTGCAAGTCCTTGTTTCCAGGGACCTGGAAGGACAGTGAGTGAATTGTCCTTTTGCTATATTGTGATTAAAAAAAACATTTATTCTAGGGACAGAAAACTCTAGGTAGGGACAGTGTCAGTTTCTTTCACTCTGCAAGTCCTTGTTTCCAGGGACCTGGAAGGACAGTGAGTGAATTGTCCTTTTGCTATATTGTGATTAAAAAAAACATTTTTTTCTAGGGACAGAAAACTGTAGGTAGGGAGAGTATTTTTTTTCTTTCACTCTGCAAGTCCTTGTTTCCAGGGACCTGTAAGGACAGTGAGTTAATTGTCCTTGTGCTATATTGTGCTGAAAAAAACATTTATTCCAGGGACAGAAAACTCTAGGTAGGGACAGTGTCAGTTTCTTTCACTCTGCAAGTCCTTGTTTCCAGGGACCTGGAAGGACAGTGAGTGAATTGTCCTTTTGCTATATTGTGATTAAAAAAAACATTTATTCTAGGGACAGAAAACTCTAGGTAGGGACAGTGTCAGTTTCTTTCACTCTGCAAGTCCTTGTTTCCAGGGACCTGGAAGGACAGTGAGTGAATTGTCCTTTTGCTATATTGTGATTAAAAAAAACATTTTTTTCTAGGGACAGAAAACTGTAGGTAGGGAGAGTATTTTTTTTCTTTCACTCTGCAAGTCCTTGTTTCCAGGGACCTGTAAGGACAGTGAGTTAATTGTCCTTGTGCTATATTGTGCTGAAAAAAACATTTATTCCAGGGACAGAAAACTCTAGGTAGGGACAGTGTCAGTTTCTTTCACTCTGCAAGTCCTTGTTTCCAGGGACCTGGAAGGACAGTGAGTGAATTGTCCTTTTGCTATATTGTGATTAAAAAAAACATTTTTTTCTAGGGACAGAAAACTGTAGGTAGGGAGAGTGTTTTTTTTCTTTCACTCTGCAAGTCCTTGTTTCCAGGGACCTGTAAGGACAGTGAGTTAATTTTCCTTGTGCTATATTGTGATTAAAAAAAACATTTTTTCTAGGGACAGAAAACTGTAGGTAGGGAGAGTGTTTTTTTTCTTTCACTCTGCAAGTCCTTGTTTCCAGGGACAGAGAAGGACACCTGAAGGTAGCCCTTATTGCTTTTTTCCCATCTCCCTGCAGGCCATCTATTAGAATGTCTGGAAGGCAAACAAGGAGAGGCAGACAGTCAGGAGGCAATAAAAGAGGGCAAGCAGGCTCTGTGTCTGGGGGCAACAGTGCTGGTCGTGGACGCGGTGCATTGTCATCAGCACATGGCCATGGGACACGCTTGTCCTTCTTTTCGGCAGCTGGACATGTTGAGCCACATCATGCCGAAGACTTGGTAGAGTGGATGACCAAGCCCTCCTCCTCCTCCTCATCCTCTCTCACCCAGGCTCAGGGTACTGGAAAAGCAGCTGCCAAAGCGTCGTCTTCCCTGGTATCAATGTCAGACAAATCATCAGTCACTCCTTCCCTAGACCCACCATGTCCTCCTCCTGAGGAGTCCCCCGAACTGTTTCAGCACAGTGTTGGGTACATGCTCCAGGAGGATGCCCAGCGTTTCGAAGGGTCTGATGATGAAACCCAGCTAGAGGAAGGCAGTAGCGTGAGAGCAGACAGAGGGGATGCTCAAGAAGGACACCAATCTGGCAGTCATGTTCCAGCAGCTGCAGCATACTGCCAGATTGGCTCCAGTGATGAGGAGGGAGGGGATGATGAGGTCAATGACTCCACGTGGGTGCCTAATAGGAGAGAGGAGGAGGAGGAGGATGAGGAGGAGGCACATCTCCAACGAGGCAGGATGCCCTTTGGTGGCCAGCGTAAGGGCAGTACACCGACGGAATCACACCGCAGAGCTCCGCCTGTGCAGGGCGCTGCCTCTGCCCGTCATTCAAAAAGTTCTTTGGTGTGGGCCTTTTTTGAGGCTAGTGCATCAGATCGCACAGCTGCTGTTTGCAACATATGTCTCAAGCGTATATCGCGTGGCCAAAACATCAGCCGCTTGGGTACCACATGCCTGACCAGACATATGTTGACCTGCCATGCAGCTCGTTGGCAAGCCTACCTCAAAGACCCACACCAAAGAACAAAGCGGACCTCTCCTTGCACCGCATCAGCTGGGATCTCCAACCCCACTATAACTTCAGTCCTCTCTGAAACATGCACTGAGAGGAATGAAGGTGTAGAATTAGGTGTGTCACAGCCAAGTACTTGCGCCCACTCTGCTAGCAGTACACCGACGTCCGATTCTAGCAGGCAAATTTCCCTGCCCCAGCTGCTGGACCGTCGAAAGAAGTTCACTCCCAGCCATCCACATGCCCAGCGGTTGAATGCTAGCTTGGCTAAATTGCTAGCGCTTCAACTGCTGCCTTTTCAGTTGGTAGACTCGGCCCCCTTCCGTGAGTTTGTGCAATGTGCGGTTCCTCAGTGGCAGGTTCCCAAACGCCACTTTTTCTCACGGAAGGCTATTCCGGCTCTCTACCGGCATGTGGAAGGCAATGTCTTGGCCTCGCTGGACAGGGCGGTCAGCGGTAAGGTGCATATTACCGCTGACTCATGGTCCAGCAGGCATGGACAGGGACGTTACCTTTCTTTCACGGCCCATTGGGTCACTCTTTTGGCAGCTGGGAAGGATTCAGGACAAGGTGCAGTAGTGTTGGAGGTTGTCCCACCGCCACGCCTCCAAAATGCTACTACTGGTTGTGACACACCTCTCTCCTCCACCCCCTCCTCTTCTTCTTCCTCCATGGCCTCTTCCTGTGGTTTGTCCTATGAACCAGCGGTGCTCCGTAGCCGTTCACGGGGCTACGCAAGTACGCAGGCAAAAAGATGCCATGCCGTGCTTGCGCTGGTGTGTTTGGGGGACAGAAGCCACACTGGGGCAGAGGTCCTGTCTGCTCTGCAGGGCCAGGCCGAGAGGTGGTTGACGCCACGCCAGCTTAAGCCAGGAATGGTGGTTTGCGACAATGGCACCAACCTCCTCTCCGCCCTCCGACAGGGACAACTGACCCATGTGCCCTGTGTGGCTCACGTCCTTAACCTGGTGGTGCAGCGGTTCTTGGGCAGGTACCCGGGCTTACAGGATGTCCTGAGGCAGGCCAGGAAAGTCTGTGTGCATTTCCGCAGATCTTATAATGCCAGTGCTCGCCTGGCTGAGCTGCAAAAGGAGTTGAACCTGCCCAAGAACCGCCTTATATGTGACATGCCCACCAGGTGGAACTCAACGTTGGCCATGCTGCAGCGGCTGCACACGCAGCAGAGGGCCATCAATGAGTACCTGTGCGACTACGGCACCAGGACAGGGTCAGGGGAGCTTGGTTTTTTTTCTCCACGCCAGTGGGGCATGATCAGGGATGCATGCACTGTCCTGGCACCATTTGAGGAGGCCACGAGGATGGTGAGCAGTGACAGTGCATGCATCAGTGACACTGTACCTCTTGTCCACCTGTTGGAGCACACGCTGCGTGGAATAATGGACAGGGCACTTGAGGCAGAACAGAGGCAGGAAGAGGAGGACTTCCTTGCCTCTCAAGGCCCCCTTTACCCAGACAGTGTTCCTTCTGTCCCACCCATCGCACAGGAAGAGGAGGAGGAGGAGGAGGAGGAGGAGGATTGTGTCAGCATGGAGGTGGAGGCTGGCACTCAGCATCATCAGCAGCAGTCTTTTAGGGATGATTTACAGTCCCAAGAAACCAGTGGACTTGTACGTGGCTGGGAGGAGGTGGCTGCGGATCATGTCGTCCTTAGTGACCCAGAGGACTCCGGAGCGAATGCCTCAGCAAACCTACGCTGCATGGCCTCCCTGATCCTGCAAAGTCTGCGGAAGGATCCTCGTATTCTTCGGATCAAGGAGAGGGACCATTACTGGCTGGCCACTCTCCTTGATCCACGGTACAAGGGTAAGGTTGCGGACCTTATGTTACCGTCGCAGAGGGAGCAGAGGATGAGACAACTCCGGGAGGCCTTGCAGAAAGGTCTGTGCAACGCGTTCCCAGAGACTGGGAGGTTGCAAACTCCTGGTCCTGGACAACGAGTTGCTGAGGCTTCGGCCAGTCAAAGAAGGAGCGGTGGGGAAGGTGGCCGTCTGACCGATGCGTTCAGACAATTCTTTAGTCCGCAGCCCCAAAGTATGATTGGTTCCAGCAACCATCGCCAGCGTCTGATAAACATGGTGCAGGAATATCTAGGGGCAAGGTCAGACTTGGACACCTTCCCCACCGAAAATCCTCTGGCTTACTGGGTCTTGAGGATGGATCACTGGCCAGAGCTTGCACAGTATGCAATTGAGCTACTGGCCTGTCCTGCATCCAGCGTTCTTTCGGAACGCACATTCAGTGCTGCTGGAGGATTTGTCACGGATCACAGGGTGCGCCTGTCCACCGACTCGGTTGATCGACTGACTTTCATCAAGATGAACCAGTCTTGGATCACCACCAGCTACCACACACCTGATGCTGATATAACAGACTAATTGATTTTAAAATGTCACATCCCTTCAAGACTGATGCTGATGCTGAGTGCCTGTGCTGTTATGTTGACTGGCTATCCTCCTCCTCCGAGTCCTCAATGATACGATTGATGATGATAGCTTGGAAGATCATTTTTGTTTATGGGTGCCGCCACCAGTGCCTAACGCCCAATTTTTCAGCCCCTGTTTAACAGGGGCGTGTAATTACAATTTTTGAAGCAATACTTTGCAACAGGGCTCATTGCTGTGCTCCAAGTACAGTATCTGTGAGGAGTTGCAGTGTTGTGCCACCAGTGCCTAAGGCCCAATTTTTCAGCCCCTGTTTAACAGGGGCGTGTCATTACAATTTTTGAAGCAATACTTTGCAACAGGGCTCATTGCTGTGCTCCAAGTACAGTATCTGTGAGGGGTTGCAGTGTTGTGCCACCAGTGCCTAAGGCCCAATTTTTCAGCCCCTGTTCAACAGGGGCATGTAATTACAATTCTTGATCTAATAATTCACAGCAGGGCCCATTGCTGCACCCACCAAGAGTAACTGTCAGGGCTTACAGTGTTGTGGCACCAGCACCACCATCAAAGGCCCAATTTTTACTACCACTGTTCAACAATTATATGTAATTAAAATTCCTGATATAATAGTTGACAGCAGGGCGTTCCAGCACCAACCAAGAGTAACTGTGAGTGCTTACAGTGTTGTGCCAACACCAACAACTAAGGGGCCTATTTCTGCAGAGTATATACGGCAGGTCCCTACTTTCAAACATCCAACTTACAAACGACTCCTACTTGCAAACGCAAGAAGACAACAGGAAGTGAGAGGAAATCTACCACTAGGAAGGAAAATTCTCTCCTGTAAGAATAAATATGGGAGAAAGGTGTCTCCTCTGTACTGATGCTTTATCAGCAATCCTTGTTTCAAGAAAAACACCACATTTCAAAAACAGTTGTCATTGGGACGGAAAGTGAGGTGAAATGTTCTGAACAGGGGCACAGACAGCAAAACAAATGTTACAGGGGTGATAACCCTTACCTATGTTTTCCAAAAAGTTTAAAAATAGATTTTTGGGCTGGAGCTACACTTCAACAATGTACCTGTTCAAAATTACAAACAGATTCTACATAAGAACAAACCTACAGTCCCTGTCTTGTATGCACCGCCTGTATACGGCTGTTCAGAGTATATAGGGCCTTTTTTATTTTATGTGCGGGGTTCCCCTTAATATCCATACAAGACCCAAAGGGGCTGGTAATGGGCTGGGGTAGGGGGGGGGGGTCATGGGGTAGCTATGCCATTTTTCTTAAAGAATTTCATCCATATTACCGGGACCAGACATTACATTAAAGCCGCAAGCAGTTTTAAATGGCTTTTTTTTCCTTTAGAAGTGTCATTTTGTGCAGGGACAGTTCTAAACACGGGAAACACGTGGCACTTCACAGGCATACTTTAGACACCCCCCAGGTACGATATTTAAAGGAATATTTGACTTTTTTTTTTTCACTTTATGCATCATTAAAATGACTGCTCCCGAAAAACGACCGTTTTTAAAACTTCTTTTTGCATTGATACATGTCCCCTGGTGCAGAACCCGGGTTCCCAAACCCTTTTTAGGACAATAACATGCATAATAGTTGTTATAATTAGCACTTTAGAATTCGAACGTTCGCATCCATTGTATTTAATAGGGTTCTAATGTTCGTTCGAACTTCCGGTCCGTTCGCGGGTTCTGGTGCGAACCGAACCCGGGGGTGTTCGGCTCATCACTAGTCTTGAGGATGGATCACTGGCCAGAGCTTGCACAGTATGCAATTGAGCTACTGGCCTGTCCTGCATCCAGCGTTCTTTCGGAACGCACATTCAGTGCTGCTGGAGGATTTGTCACGGATCACAGGGTGCGCCTGTCCACCGACTCGGTTGATCGACTGACTTTCATCAAGATGAACCAGTCTTGGATCACCACCAGCTACCACACACCTGATGCTGATATAACAGACTAATTGATTTTAACATGTCACATCCCTTCAAGACTGATGCTGATGCTGAGTGCCTGTGCTGTTATGTTGACTGGCTATCCTCCTCCTCCGAGTCCTCAATGATACGATTGATGATGATAGCTTGTAAGATCATTTTTGTTTATGGGTGCCGCCATCAGTGCCTAACGCCCAATTTTTCAGCCCCTGTTTAACAGGGGCGTGTAATTACAATTTTTGAAGCAATACTTTGCAACAGGGCTCATTGCTGTGCTCCAAGTACAGTATCTGTGAGGAGTTGCAGTGTTGTGCCACCAGTGCCTAAGGCCCAATTTTTCAGCCCCTGTTTAACAGGGGCGTGTCATTACAATTTTTGAAGCAATACTTTGCAACAGGGCTCATTGCTGTGCTCCAAGTACAGTATCTGTGAGGAGTTGCAGTGTTGTGCCACCAGTGCCTAAGGCCCAATTTTTCAGCCCCTGTTTAACAGGGGCGTGTCATTACAATTTTTGAAGCAATACTTTGCAACAGGGCTCATTGCTGTGCTCCAAGTACAGTATCTGTGAGGGGTTGCAGTGTTGTGCCACCAGTGCCTAAGGCCCAATTTTTCAGCCCCTGTTCAACAGGGGCATGTAATTACAATTCTTGATCTAATAATTCACAGCAGGGCCCATTGCTGCACCCACCAAGAGTAACTGTCAGGGCTTACAGTGTTGTGGCACCAGCACCACCATCAAAGGCCCAATTTTTACTACCACTGTTCAACAATTATATGTAATTAAAATTCCTGATATAATAGTTGACAGCAGGGCGTTCCAGCACCAACCAAGAGTAACTGTGAGTGCTTACAGTGTTGTGCCAACACCAACAACTAAGGGGCCTATTTCTGCAGAGTATATACGGCAGGTCCCTACTTTCAAACATCCAACTTACAAACGACTCCTACTTGCAAACGCAAGAAGACAACAGGAAGTGAGAGGAAATCTACCACTAGGAAGGAAAATTCTCTCCTGTAAGAATAAATATGGGAGAAAGGTGTCTCCTCTGTACTGATGCTTTATCAGCAATCCTTGTTTCAAGAAAAAGACCACATTTCAAAAAGAGTTGTCATTGGGACGGAAAGTGAGGTGAAATGTTCTGAACAGGGGCACAGACAGCAAAACAAATGTTACAGGGGTGATAACCCTTACCTATGTTTTCCAAAAAGTTTAAAAATAGATTTTTGGTCTGGAGCTACACTTCAACAATGTACCTGTTCAAAATTACAAACAGACTCTACATAAGAACAAACCTACAGTCCCTGTCTTGTATGCACCGCCTGTATAGGGCTGTTCAGAGTATATAGGGCCTTTTTTATTTTATGTGCGGGGTTCCCCTTAATATCCATACAAGACCCAAAGGGGCTGGTAATGGGCTGGGGTAGGGGGGGGGTCATGGGGTAGCTATGCCATTTTTCTTAAAGAATTTCATCCATATTACCGGGACCAGACATTACATTAAAGCCGCAAGCAGTTTTAAATGGCTTTTTTTTCCTTTAGAAGTGTCATTTTGTGCAGGGACAGTTCTAAACACGGGAAACACGTGGCACTTCACAGGCATACTTTAGACACCCCCCAGGTACGATATTTAAAGGAATATTTGACTTTTTTTTTTTCACTTTATGCATCATTAAAATGACTGCTCCCGAAAAACGACCGTTTTTAAAACTTCTTTTTGCATTGATACATGTCCCCTGGTGCAGAACCCGGGTTCCCAAACCCTATTTATGACAATAACATGCATAATAGTTGTTATAATTAGCACTTTAGAATTCGAACGTTCGCATCCATTGTATTTAATAGGGTTCTAATGTTCGTTCGAACTTTCGGTCCGTTCGCGGGTTCTGGTGCGAACCGAACCCGGGGGTGTTCGGCTCATCACTATGTGTGACACCGGAAGTCGAGATTCACACATCTCCTCACCTTAGCATCACCTGTAAACGCGAAGTTCCAGGAATGTCACCTTCATGAAATCATAAAATAATTTTTCACTGGCACCATTTGCCATTCTTTCACCTATGAACTGTTGGAGTTCAACATCTTTATTTTCTGCTCCATTGTTTATTGGACATTTTTTGCTATTTCTGCATTTTCACTTTAGCACTTTTTTGCACTTTGCAATTAGCAGTTTCACTTGTGCACAGTTCATTGCACTGCAATTTGCAGGTTATTTCGTTTATGCACCTTTTTAGCATATTTGCACAGCAGCGTTCACTTTCATATTTACTGTAGTTTATATCACTTCTAATCTTTTTATTCGATTGTTTTTATGGTTCTAGTATTTATTCATTACCGAAATTCATAACCATCATTTTTAAATTTTGGTCTCATCTAACCACAGCACTTTCTCCCAATCCCTCTAAAGCCTCGTACACGCGATCGGATTTCCATCGGACAAATCCGTGTTCGAAGGGCGTTGGCCGTGAACTTGTTCTGCATACAGACGGCAGAACCTTTTCAGCCAACATACACGAAACTACGTGGTTTTTCAGCTCTTTAGCGCCACCCTTTGGGCACCTTCTGCTAATGTTGTGTTTGGTGAGCATTGCTTCCGAGCGTGCGTGTTTGTACTTTGGACTTTCCGACAACAGACCGTTGTTCGCGGAAAATTTTAAAGCCTGCTATCCAACATTTTTGTCCGATGGAGCATACAAACGGTCGGATTTCCTGCCAACAGCCTGTCATCACACATTTCCCGTGGGAAAATCCGATCGTGTGTACGAGGCTTTAAAGAGGACGTAAACCCACTTGTAAAAAAAAAAAGCACCACCTGCAAGACAAAAGGCATAATGAGCTAGTATGCATAGCATACTAGCTCATTATGTAATACTCACCAGAGATCGAAGCCCTCGCAGCCATCCTCATTCACCGCTCGGGCGGCTGACATCTCTCCCGGGTGTTACTTCATGTGTGACGTTACTTCATGTGTGATGTGTGACGTCATCGCGGCTCCGGCCAATCACAGCGCCGGAGCCGCCAGTCACGGCACGGCCTCCATTAGGAACGGCACGATCGCCGTTCCTAAAGTGCACCTGCGCCGTAGACATCGGCGGCAGTTATTTTTTGTAAATATTTCCTAAAACATGGAGGTTTAGGAAATATTTCAAGCACCTACAGGTAAGCCTTAATCTAGGCCTACCTGTAGGTTAAAGTGGTTGTAAAGCGTTTACAACCACTTTAAGTAACATCCAAAGTAACTATGTAACTATGTAATTATGAAGTTACGAATGCCGCATCTAAACAAATGGAACGGAACGAATACAATTGCAGCCGACGTTACAAATAATCCGAAGTAACGAATGCCGATCATAACGAATGGCACGGAATGAATACAATTGCAGCCGAAGTTACGAATAATCCGAAGTAACGAATACCGATCATAACGAATGGAACGGAATGAATACAATTGCAGCCGAAGTTACGAATAATCCGAAGTAACGAATGCCGATCATAACGAATGGAACGGAATGAATACAAATGCAGCCGACGTTACGAATAACCTGAAGTAGCGAATGCCGATCATAACGAATGTAACGGAACGAATACAAATGCAGCCGACGTTACGAATAATCCGAAGTAACGAGTGCCGATCATAACGAATGTAACGGAACGAATACAAATGCAGCCGACGTTACGAATAATCCGAAGTAACGAATGCCGATCATAACGAATGGAACGGAACGAATACAAATGCAGCCGACGTTACGAATAATCCGAAGTAACGAATGCCGATCATAACGAATGGAACGGAACGAATACAAATGCAGCCGACGTTACGAATAATCCGAAGTAACGAATGCCGATCATAACGAATGGAACGGAACAAATACAAATGCAGCCGACGTTACGAATAATCCGAAGTAACGAATGCCGATCATAACGAATGGAACGGAACGAATACAAATGCAGCCGACGTTACGAATAATCCGAAGTAACGAATGCCGATCATAACGAATGATTCGATGAACAAAAAAAAAACAAAAAAACGAATGAAACAAAAACTAAACTAGACACATTTTTTAATAGCGCACATGTCTAAGCTCAACCGTGCATTTTTAACGTTTGGCCTGTGTGTACGGGGCTTTAGTCTCACTGATCTGGAAGTTCTGACTTCACTAGATACATGCTTGTTGCTGATCAGTGACCCACAAAATAATAAAGTCAGGTAACTGGAATTTTTAGGGAGGAGGTCAGCAATATCTGAATACATATTTCTCTCATTACAAGTCATAAATGAATAAAGGTACACCCTCACCTGAAGGTTCCCTGTGTATCTTCATTGCTGAGTGTCAAAGTTTCTGGGAAAACCCTACGTGACAGAAACAGTCACAAGATTACTTTCATTGCCTTAGGCGACATACCTGAGAAGTGGAATATTTATCTGCATATCAAAAGAATCCTTCAACTCGGAATTCAGTATCTCACACAGTCACACAGAAATTTCACAAAGTTTCAAATACAAAGTTTATTTTAACTGGGGTAATGCAAGAATCTGCAAAAAGAATCCATGCATTAGACCCGGTTCACACAGGGGCGACTCGTCAGGCGACTCAGCCACCTGACGAGTCACGTCCCGCTCTGTTCAATGGAACCGTTCTAATAGGAGCGACTCAAGACACTGATGCCTCGTACACACGACCGAGTTTCTCGGCAAGAACCAGCAAGAAACTTGCTGGCAGAGATGTCTTGCCGAGAAACTCGTTCGTGTGTATGGTTTCTCGTCAAGAAAACCGACAAGTAATCTCGACGAGAAAATAGAGAACCTGCTCTCTATTTTCTCGTCGAGATTCTCGTCGGCATGTTTCTCGACGAGAAAAGTGAGTGTGTGTACACTTACCTGTCCTCCCGGAAGCCCGCGCATGTTCCAAATCAATTCGACGCATGCGCGGTAGCTTCCTAGGCATACGTAGGGTATACCAAGATGGCGGCGACGGCATCGAATGTGACGAGCGCATGCTCGACGTAGTCGATGACGTCACCGCGTACACTCCTTATAAAGAACCGCGGGTTCTTTGAAACGAGCGTGTGTACACTCGGCCGGGACAAGTTTCTTGTCCAAGAATCTCGTCGAAAAAAACAACATGTTTTTTTCGACGAGAATCTCGGCCGTGTGTACGAGGCTTCAGACTTAGAAAAAGGTTCCTGTACTACTTTGGGGGCGACTTGCATTGACTTCTGTACAGAAGTCATTTTGCAAATCGCCTCTCAAGTCGTCTTGAGATCGCCTTGCCGAGTCGCCCCCAAAGTCGTGCCGCCTCTATGTGAACCGGCTCTTATTGTAAGTGTAGGTCTAGGCCTTGTTTTTCTTAGTTTGGATAGAATGGGAAACGATTAGTCTGTTGGAATGTGGCGATCAGTTACAACGATTTCCCTTTCTTATGCCGCGTACACACGACCGTTATTCATGTCATGGAAAAAAAACAACGTTTTTCTCAACGTGATTTTTCGTGATTCCTCTCAAGCCTGCCTTGCCTACACACGTTCGTGAAAAAAAACGCTCGAGCAAAGCGCGGTGACGTACAACACGTACGACGGCACTATAAAGGGGAAGTTCCATTCGAATGGCGCCACCCTTTGGGACGCTTTTGCTGATCCTCGTGTTAATAAAGTTTGGTGAGAGACGATTCGCGCTTTTCAGTCTTCGTGCTTTTCAGTCCGTTACAGTGTGACGAATGTGCTATCTCCATTATGAACGCTAGTTTTACCAGAACGGGCGCTCCCGTCTCATAACTTGATTCTGAGCATGCGCATTTTTTCCCCCCTCGTAAAAGCATACACACGGCTGTTTTTCACGACGTTAAAAAGAACGACGTGAAAAACAACGAGAAAAAATAGAGCAGGTTCTAAAAAATTTTCCGCCATTTTTCTCGTCGAGAAAAATGCTCTGGAGCCTACACACGACCGTTTTTCACGACCATTTTTAAAAATGGCATTTTTCTCGTCATGAAAAACGGTCGTGTGTACGCGGCATTACCATCACAGTGATGATGGTTTAACCAGACAGGAAAGGAAGGACAATCTGTAATAAGGAGACAGACAGGAAAGGAAGGACAATCCGTAATAAGGAGACAGACAGGAAAGGAAGGACAATCTGTAATAAGGAGACAGACAGGAAAATTAAAGGAAAAAAAAAAAGCCATAAGAATTTCAACTAACTTTCCCTTAAAGGACATAACCCATCCCAAATAAAGATCTAACCATCAACTGTTGAGAATAAATGGGACTTTTAAGGTATAGAAGTGATTTACATCATATATTTTACCGAAAAGGTAATAAACACTGAAAAAAGTGGTATTTACAGTCAGTGTTAATTTTTTTTTTCTCTTTAAATTCTTTATTTAACTACTTCAGCCCCCGGAAGATTTGGCTGCTCAATGACCAGTCCATTTTTTGCGATACAGCACTGCGTCGCTTTAACTGACAATTGTGCGACGTTGCACCCAAATAAAATTTATGTTCCTTTTTTCCCCACAAATAGAGCTTTCTTTTGGTTGTATTTGATCACCTCTGCGTTTTTTATTTTTTGCGCTATAAACAAAAGAAGAGGGACCATTGACCATTATACAGTGATCAGTGCTATAAAAATTGACTGATTACTGTGTAAATGTCACTGGCAGGGAAGGGGTAACACTAGAGGACGATCAAGGGGTTAACTGTGTTCCTGGGGGGGGGTGGGACTGCGGCGGCTGGTCGGGAAGGGGTTAAAGGGGTTGTAAACCCTCCCGGTTTTTCACCTCAATGCATTCTCAAAAACCTCAAACCTCAAAAACCTATTGTAGTGCACCAGCCCCCCGTTTTACTCACCTGAGCCATTTTGTTCCCACACCGGAGATGCGCACACCCTCTCTGGCCCGTGTCTCGGGTCTTGATTGGATAGGTTGATAGCAGCACAACCATTGGCTCCCGCTGCTGTGAATCAATGGAGTTAAAATCAGGGCTCTGACTGGGCCACTCTAGGACACTCACAGTTGTCCCTAAAGCCCCGTACACACGGTCGGACTTCCATCGGACTTTTCCGTGGATTTTTGTACGAACGGAGTTGGCCGGGAACACCCATAGCATACACACCACAGGACTTTTCTGCAAACTTTCCCAAAAGTTTTTGCAACATCTTGTGGTTTTTCAGCTCTTTTCTGCTCTTTACCGCCACCCTTTGGATAACTTTTGCTATTGTTGGTTGATTTAGACATTAGTTGTTTTGTCCATCGGACAAAAGCCCGATGGTTTTCTGTACACACGGTCGGACTTTGCTCCATCGGACTTTTGTTGGCCAAAAGTTTGTCCGTTTTCAGACCCAACTTTTGTCCGATGGAGCGTACACACGGTCAGATTGTTGGTCCAACTTGCTCAAAATGAAGTTTGTTGGCCAAAAGTCTGACCTTAAGCCACTCCTGTACTGTCTTGGCTGTGTGCTTGGCATAAGTATTCAGAATTTTTGCAACAACAATTTAGCTCGGGTGCCTCCCATTTCTCTTGATCATTGCAGAGATGTTTTTACACCTTGTTTGGAGTCTGCCTGTGGTAAATTAAGTTGGTTGAACCCGATTTGGAAAAGCACACACCTCTAGATAAAAGGCCTCATAGCTGACAATGCATACTGTATCAGAGCAAAAACCATTAGGACAAAGGAACTGCCTAAAGAGCTCAGAGACATGATTTTTGCAAGGCACAGATCTGATTGTAGCACCCTGGTCCTAAACAGGGCTGCTAATAAATCTAGTAGTACTAGGTGGTAACTAGCCTAGCTAATTGGTAGTCTTTGATCCACTGATTTCTGTCCTAAGTCTGAGTTTAATTTGTAGTCTCTCTCTTCTGTCATATCCTTCTGTCTCTTCATGTAATCCCAGACAGACCTCTGTGGGGGTCAAACCATCACTTCCAGGACTCCTTGTTCTTCTTTACACTGAAGATAATTCTTAATGACATTGGCTGTATGTTTGTGATGATTGTCCTGCTGCAGAATGTATGTGGGGACAATCACACGCCTCCCTGATGGTATGGCATGATGGATAATTATCTGCTTGTATTTCTCAGCATTAAGGTCACCATTGATTCTGACCAAATCTTCCACTCCATTTGCAGAAATGCAGCCCCAAACTTACAGGGAACCTCCACCATGCTTCACAGTTGGCTCCAGACACATTACTGTACCGCTCTCCAGCCCTTTGCCTAATAAACTGCCTCCTGCTACAGCCAAATATTTCACATTTTGACTTATCAGTCTAGAGCACCTGCTGCCATTTTTCTGCACCCAGTTCCTATGTTTCTGTGTATAGTTGAGTCGCTTAGCCTTGTTTCTATGTCCTGGGCAATAATTGGTGTACTTACAAAGTATTGACAACTAAGCTCCATCGAAAAATTTACAATAAGGTCTCCTTCACACAGGCATACTACAGGTTACACCTGTGCGAGAGCTGTGTTTACCCGATTGGGGGTGTACAGGTATTCTGCGCATCACTGTGCAGGCAGTCCTATTCATGTTATTGGGATGCAGAGGCTGCACGGACGCAGTCACTGCTCCTAATCTGACATCAGTTAGACGGACTGGCTTTGCTCTGAATAAAAGGGCTTGTCCGTGAAATGCGTCAGTGGCAAGTCTGGCTTATGTCATGGTCGTGTGAGTTCCATCTTCTAGAAGACCATCTTGTCACCTGGGTTTATATACAACGCTAGTTTAGCCATTGGCTATTGCGAGTATGCACTCATTGGTTTCAATTGCCTAATTAAGTGTTGGTGGTAATGCATTAGGCCTTTGCACCCTTTTGTTTTATTTATGTTATTTCAAGATTCCCCGATCTTAAGAGAGCAGCATTGGCGGAGCATACTGGTCTCGGATGGCTGCCCATGGTCATCACCTACCACAGTCCTTCATTTCCTAGGAATCCCTCAGCACTATGGTGTCAGGTTTGTGTAATTACTAACTGTATATACACTATATTGTCAAAAGTATTGGGACACCTGCCTTTACACGCACATGAACTTTAATGGCATCTCAGTCTTAGTCCGTAGGGTTCAATATTGAGTTGGCCCACCCTTTGCAGCTATAACAGCTTCAAGTCTTCTGGGAAGGCTGTCCACAAGGTTTAGGAGGGTGTCTATGGGAATGTTTGACCATTCTTCCAGAAGCGCATTTGTGAGGTCAGGCACTGATGTTGGAGGAGAAGGCCTGGCTCATAGTCTCCGCTCTACTTCATGCCAAAGGTGTTCTATCGGGTTGAGGTCAGGCCAGTCAACTTCCTCCACCCCAAACCCATCCATGTCTTTATGGACCTTGCTTTGTGCACTGGTGAGCAGTCATGTTGGAACAGGAAGGGGCCATCCCCAAACTGTTCCCACAAAGTTTGGAGCATGAAACTGTCCAAAATGTCTTGGTATGCTGACGCCTTAAGAGTTCCCTTCACTTGAATTAAGGGGCCAAGCCCAACCCCTGAAATACAACCCCACACCATAATCCCCCCTCCACCAAATAATTTGGCCAGTGCACAAAGCAAGGTCCATAAAGACATGGATGAGTGAGTTTGGGTTGGAGGAACTTGACTGGTCTGCACAGAGTCCTGACCTCAACCTGATAGAACACGTTTGGGATGAATTAAAGCGGAGGCTGTGAGCCAGGCCTTCTCATGCAACATCAGTGCCTGACCTCACAAATGTGCTTCTGGAAGAATGGTCAAACATTCCCATAGACACACTCCTAAACCTTGTGGACAGCCTTCCCAGAAGAGTTGAAGCTGGTATAGCTGCAAAGGGCGGGGCCAACTCAATACTGAACCCTACGGACTAAGACTGGGATGCCATTAAAGTTCATGTGCGTGTAAAGGCAGGTGTCCCAATACTTTTGACAATATAGTGTAAATGTATACTAGTGCTTCAGTATATCCAAAGCCACAAAATTTTTCCAGTTTTGAATAGAGTAAGGAAAGGGTTACAACCCCGGATTATTTTTGCTTTCGCCATCAATACCACAAATAAAAAGGCATAAGAAAATAGAATTAAAAAAAAAGACACTTTTTATTTTTAAAAAATAACTTTTTTGTCAGAATTTACAGAGCAAAATAATTTAAAAAACATCTAAAACTACACGGGGTGAAAGGTATAATAAATAATTGTGAGGTGAATACTTTTTTCTTTTGTTTGTTTTTAATACTTAGCGAAAAAGGGAAATTGTAACTAGTATTTCCTGCAAATTGCAAAACGATTCAGTTCAACAATCCCTTACACAGTGAAACAGTCTTGACCGATCGACAAAATTGGAGTTAAATATGACTGAAAACACACAACAACATCAACAACAACAAAATCATCATCGTCTTCATCATCTTCATCATCATTCATCATCTTCATCAAAAACAGAGAAACAAACAGTCAGTCCATTTTTTTTTCGCCATACATCATTGTTCTCATTCAGAATGTTTGAGGTTGTGTTATATTGCACGACTGTGAGGAACTTGGCAGTTAAAGAAGACAAAAAGTAAAAAGCAGACCTATTGGATAAACAGAATGAAAGGACTCCACTGGAAATAAATCAGTAGAAGTGGAGTGTGGTTGGAGGATTTGGGGTGTAAACCTTAAAGTAAACCTATAGGCAAAACTTTATTTATTTTTTTCATTTTGGATAGAGAAGGAGGGTTGTTTTTTTTTTTTTACATCTGTGCCCCATTGGGGAGATTTACCTTTACTTCCTGTCCCATAGCCAAAACAGGAAGTGAGAGGAAATACCTTTGGCTATCCCCGGCCCGGGTAACCTGAACTAGTGTCCCCATTGGAAGATTTCCCCTCTATTACCTAAACTTTGGCATTTTCTTTTACTTTTATTTTCAATGATAATGGTAAACAGGACAAACAGAGAGGGTGAATATCCCTAATGGGGGGCACATACGGCAATAAAAACTGACAGATGTTCTAATCCCTCTCCACTCTATCCAAAACTGAAAAAAAAAAAAAGTTTTGCCTTTAGTTATACTTTATGTAGAACTATGGACAAAAAATAATAACAAAAAAATATATATATACGATTCAGTCTGTCACTAGTATTAACACAGCGAGTTTCCTGTGTCTATAGTTTTGTTGCCTTTTGATCCTACCAGTAAATCCCATAATATTTCCACTTCCTGTAACAGGCAAAGCTGTCCAGCAAAAGTGGCAGTTATACCCGGCATAGTTTGTGTTTTCAATGACATGCTACTCATTAGGTCTTCTACTGAGCACACAAGATTGTCACATGTGTCAAGATCTGCCAGCGTTTGTAAAACCACGATAGGTCCCCTAGAGTGAATGTGCGTAACCCGGTAAGATTTCCCTGGAGGTCGATGTAGCCTTCTCAGGGGGCAGCTGTGAGGCCCTTGTGATGTCACCAGTGCCCACTGAGGGCCATTAAGTGGGAGAGAAAAAAAAGTAAGTTTCCAAAATCTCTTTGAATGTACAAAAAAACTTAAAGCTGAATTCTAGGACTTCAACAACTTTGCAAAAAGTGCAGACACACTATGAGTTAAGGCCAATAAGGTGCATGTCATCTCCGGGACTTACTGTATCTCTACTACAGGTTTATTACACTCCCAGGGGATGCACTCCGGCTGTGAGAAGAGAGACGCACACACAGAGCAGCTATACCAGCTCCTCCCCTCTGCTGCCCATTCAGAGAAGCCTTTGTATTTTGTCAATGAATTCACACAATACAAAGGCTTCTGTGAATGGGCAGAAAGAGGGGTGGGCAAAGCAGTCCCAGCAACTCTGCTCTTGAATGAGCTGAGACCCCAACGAGCAGTGTCAGAGCTCCTGAATTTATCTTCCTGGAGCACAATAAACCTGTCAGATGTGAATAATAGAGATAAGTCTACAAGGTGGCAGGCACCTCGTTGGACTTTAAGTTATTGTAAAGGCAGAAGTTTTTTTTATCTTAATGCATTCTTTGCATTAAGATAACAAGCCTTCTGTGTGCAGCAGCCCCCTTAATACTTACCTGAGTCCCTCCAGATCCAGCCATGTTGCAGGAGTGTCTCGGCTGTCCAGGACTCCCATCCCCATTGGCTGAGACAGCATTGGCTCCCGCTGCTGTCAATCAAAATCAGTCAGCCAATGAGGAGAGAAAGGGGTGGTGCCGGGCAACGGCTCTGTGTCTGAATTGACACAGGGAGCTGCGTCTTGGCTCGGGGTGCCCCCACAGCATGTTGCTGTGGGGGCACTCAACATGAGGGAAGGGCAAAGAGGACCGAAGATGGACCAGAGAAGAGGAGGATCTGGGCTGCTCTGTGCTAAACAAGACTTTACAATCACTTCAACTCAGTCAACAGTTTTTCCAAAGTACCTGAATTTCTGGAGTTCAGCTTTAAGGATGTTTAGGGATGTGCATGCAGACATACATGCAACATAGACTTTTGTGATTAGGGGGTAAAGCTCCATTTAAAATTATGAGTCCATCCAAAACGACCCTGTCCTTAGGGTAACAATGTTGCAGTGAGATTTTACTACAGAAAAAACAACGTTGTCGCCCTGTTAAAGGAAGTGGAAACATTTCTGGATCAAATACGGGAAGGAGAGGGAATCAGAAATACAAAAATGTCTGTGTCAACGCTAATGACAGACTGCATCCTACTTGTCATTTTTAATTCTGGCCAGAGTTACACTTTAACTTATAAAGGATAAAATTTCTGCCACACATTTTCCAGCAGCAACTGCCATCTTGCTACCTACAGAGTCTTTTTTCCCCCCTAGATAACCGTGTTCCTGGTTACTGGGATTGGTCCAGCCTAGTTGAACCTTTGGCAGGAGCCATCTTGCTGGATAGTCAATAAACGGGACCAATACAGCAGGTATGTTTTCCAGCGCTCTTGGCACTATTGAAGATCTGGCAGCATGTACTTATCTTCTTCGGTATGTATAAACCTCTTTTTCAGCAGCCTCTCCAAGTGGGTCATGTTGGTCGCTTTTGCAAGCTTCATCAGTTGTGGAAGAAGAGCTTGTCCAGGATCTGCATTTTTAATTGTTTTCAGCAGTTGGCGGATCTGTTTAGGGGTGACCTTCTTTCTGCTAGCTTCCTGCTGGATCACAGTATGCCGAAGCCGGAGGAAGTTTTCCAGTGTAAAATTCTGGTGTGCGACAAATTCGATCACTTCATTATCGCACTCTGGATCGTCTGTTAACAAAAATTGGGAGAGGTTAAATAATCGTCATGATTGACATTTTGTTTTTCACAGTTCACATTGGGAAAGTCAATATACTTTCCCCAAACACCACAAACTGGTCAAAACATGAGTTCCTCATCAAATTATGGGTTATGGTTTTTCCACCCGGGTGGGAGGGAATGGTAACAAACGTTTCATAATAGGCAGAGAGTGGACATACACTTCCAATGGGCACCAGAGACTCGCCAATTTACTCCAACTAGATCCCAAGATTTACATGGTCTGGTTGAAAAAAGACACAAGTCCATCCAGTTCAACCAATAAAAGGGGAAAAAAATTATACAATCCTATATACACAATCCAATACCCACAGTTGATCCAGAGGAGGGCAACATCCCCCAGAAAAGCATGATCCAATTTGCTCCAGCAGGGGAAATAATTCCTTCCTGATCCCCCGAGAGGCCATCGGATATTCCCTGGATCAACTTTACCCATAAATGTTAGTATCCAGTTATATTATCTACATTTAGGAAAGAATCAAGGCCGTAACCAATCCATGATCCATAACCAAATAAATACATTTGGACAATGTACTTCTATGAAAAAAAAAAAGTTTGGCCCACCTGACTTCACCACAACCTGTTGGGTTTACCTCCCTGCTGGTCACAAACCCTACTCCATAGCCATAATTTACATGCACTGCATTGACGATGGCCAACAACAGCTATACAGTATGAGTTTTGGCACTATAATATTAGGCTGTACCGCAAAATCGTGTCCCATTAACTTTGATGCATAAACAACCCCTAGTGACTTCAATTCAAAATTGCGTCCCATTGACTTCAACGCAAAAACGCCCCCTAGTGACTTTAATGCAAAATCGTGTCCCATTGCCTTTATTGCAAAAGCGCCAGCCACGTTAATTAAAAGCGAAGTTGAGTTGTTGTTTTTTCCAGAATCATACTTACCTAGGTGGATAGACAATAGAAAGGTATTATATTTCTACTAAATGCAAAAAAATAGGCAGTAAGCTTCACCTGGGCAAGTATTCCTGGGCAAAACTGGGGAATAGTAGATCTACTACTGAAGAATATTAATAGTTCTGGCGGCCAGCACAAACTGTGCAGTATTCTTTCCAGCTAACAAAGATTGGACTAGTGGGTGCAAGAGGAGTCTGTGAAATAAAAGAATTTGAGGTTTCAATAAAATAGACGACTTCTACCCATTCTTAGAAATTCAACTTTAGGCACCTCTGCCAATCGGACCACCAACAGGCCTTTTTTTTTCCGCAGACTTCTCTTGCACTTACCGGTTCCTTATACAGTATCTAGCTGATAATACCACAAAGAATCAAGGATGAAAACATCTAAGGCATAGAGAGCGACCATCTTGATCCTGCATGGTTTTCTTCACCATGGAAGGTTGTGTGTTTCCATTTGGGGGCCCACAGCCTCAGTAGATGTAAGTCATCATTTATCTCCTCTCTTCATACTGTGGAACCACTCTCTTTGGTTTTTACCCTCATGAAGCAATTTACTACACTCTTTTCCTTTCTTTCCCGGTGGCCCAATGAGCTATACCAAAAGACCTGGCCAGCTTTTCAGGACCGAACCCTTCAAGCCATGGTTGACCACCACAATTTAGACCCCGAAGACTGGACCAAACACTTCAACAGGACACAGTTGACTATCCGAGGGAGAGAGCCATAACACTGTGGCTTTCAAAGAGTAAAACTGCCCGGTATGAAATCATAAAATGAGAGGTATAGACCTGCCTATAATGAAGAGTCCAATTAAACTGTCTGCAAGGGATTATAAAAACAAAATTCAGAGAGGCCGAGACATTTTCGGCATAACATCAGCAGCTTACTGATTGATGTTGCTCCAGTAGCCCTGAAACACACAGTATAGTCATAACTTACCAATAACTGTCAATTTTTTGCAATCCTTGACGCAGTAATGAGAGTGCCAGTGGAAGCCCGGCTTGCATTCGCAGACTCTATTATGGGTGGCATTGCACTCATGTTTGACCTGCTCCCTGTCCTCACAAATAACGTTGCAAAAGCGGCATTTTTCCACATAATTCCAGTATGCAGTGTAATGATTCTTCGGGCAAGGTTGGCAGTCCGTCTTACTCGTGGACGTGCAGTGTTTGGCCACAAAGGTCCCTTGGGGGCACTGCTGGCATGTGACGTCCTCCCCAGTCTTCTGGTCTGTCCACGTATAGGTTGGGGTAAATGTGAAGGTCCCTTCCACGATTAGAAAAAGCAGGGCCAAAGACAGCTGAAAAACAAGAACACAAAAACAATCAACAAGGTTATCCCAAATAATTTCAGCAGGAGCATATAGAAAAAAACAAAAAACAAAAAACAGACCACTTTAAAGTAGAACTATAGGTAAAACTTTTTATTTATATTTTAGTAAGGGAGGGTTATAACCCCTGTGATATTTTTTTCCGCCATTTGTGTCCCATTGCAGAGATTTCCCGTCACTTCCTGTCCCATAGCCAAACAGGAAGTGAAAGAAAATCACTGCAGTTTAAAGGAATTTCTTGGGGACCCCCCAGGTCACGAGAACTAGTGTCACCATTGAAAGATGTGCCCCACTATTAGATTTCTGGGGACAAAAATTTGGGATTTTCTTTTACTTTCATTGATAATGGTAAACAGGAAAAATAGAGAGGGGGGGGGGTCTCCTCGTTGGGGTCTATTAATGAAGGTGAGCTTGCACTTCAGCGAGTGGAAGGAGCACAAGTTGGAAATTGCGGAAACACTGTGGTGTCCTCTCTATGAAGTACTATTTGAAATAGAGACTTTCTGTATTGCACAAAATATAAGAAGCCTTTTCATTCATATTTTATTGTATTGGATTTTTTAGTATTACTTTTGTATATGCTCAAGGATATATTTTCGTACCGGCACTTTATATTTATGACAGGGCTCGACAATCCCCGGGCGCCAGGTCGCAAATGCGACGATAATTAGCGACCTGGCACCTGGGGCAGCACAGCTGAGGTTACCTGTATCTCCGTGCGCCCCCCGCGATCGCGTCATCTCGTCGGGCCGCGCCGGCCGGTAATTTAGGCTTTGCGGCCTTCTGCAGGTCTAGGTTTCATTCTGTAATCTGGCGCCATCTTGTGGTACCCGTTGGTAAGACAACCAGCAATGCTTGCCTGTTTCACTGCCAGCCCATCTCCTTCCCTTTACTTAGAAGTTAACCCCCAAACATTATATATATTTTTTATTCTAACAACCTAGAGAATAAAATGGCGGTCGTTGCAATACTTTCTGTCACACCGTATTTGCGCAGCGGTCGTACAAGCGCACTTTTTTGAGGAAAAAAATACACTTTTTTAAATTAAAAAATAAGACAACAGTAAAGTTAGCCGAATTTTTTTTTATATTGTGAAAGATAATGTTACGCTGAGTAAATTTGATACCCAACATGTCACACTTTAACATTGCGCCCGCTCGTGGAATGGCGACAAAGTTTTACCCTTTAAAATCTCCATAGGCGACATTTAAAAAATTCTACAGGTTGCATGTTTTGAGTTACAGAGGATGTCTAGGGCTAGAATTATTGCTCTCGCGCTACCGATCGCGGCGATACCTCATGTGTGGTTTAAACACTGCTTTCATATGCAGGCGCTACTCATGTATGCGTTTGCTTCTGCACGCATTGGTCGTTAAAAAAAAAAACCTGCCTCCTAACTTTTTTAGCTGGCTCCTAGATTCCAAGCAAATTTGTCAAGCCCTGATTTATGATATGTTTAACTATATAGTCACTTTTCAGTTATCGCCTCACCATATTATTGAGGCAGCGAAATCACACATTCCATTATTGTTAATACAGGAGGTGTGTTACTGGCCGGATCAGCAGGTGAAAACCGAGTGAGAAATAGCCTAAAAAAATAAAAAATCGGACGAAAATCAATAGCGTCTCTGCATTCTTAAATGATGTCAAACCAAAAGAAAGCTCCTGGCTGACAAGAACCACAAGAATACAACCTTGTGACAGAAATAAACCTTAAGCCTTGCCAACCACAAAGACTGGCTAGGTTCGAGGTCACATGAAGAAGCTGAGTAAACAAAGGGCACTTTTCCAGGTAAGTTTAGGTAATGTTGACATACGCCCTAAATTGCTTAATGTTTACTTACTTACAAACAAGTGACATTATGACATGGCATAATGTTCCTTAATCTCTCAAAGGTTGAAAGAGCTACTGACGCATGACTTCGTTCCTGTTCTATTTTAATGTGTAAAGCTATTTTCGTAGGTGACAAAGCAGTATGTGGATATTTTGACTTCACTTTAACCTTTTTCCTACTCCAAGCACGTGGATAGCTCTTATTACTCAGCAATTGTTCTTCCAGAAAAGTGTGCATGTGGTAAATAGTACCTAGGGACCCTCTCCTTAGCAGCATGCAGGCGGCTACTCCTATAACTGTACATCCGGTGAGAATGCTGCCCAACAAAAAAAAGAGGTGCCCGGAGTTTTGGGCTCTATGGCATCTCCGTTGCCAAGAAGGGGATGCTAGTAAGGGATGGGTTTATGTCTCACATATTGTTTTTGGTTTGTTTGATCACCATTTTGTCCTTGTTTCATTTCACTCTTTGGGAACATTATGTATTCACCAACCGCTCCAACACTTTCAATTCCCCTTAATTGCTTGATAAATTATATTATACCGGTAATTCACACTAGCACATTATGCACACTTTGACTGTCCGAATAGGCAGTCTCTTACACTCTATAATTTTGTAACTTTTAATTAATTATATTAATAATGGCCTAACATACCCACTCATTTTTATAACCTCTACAAAACCAGATTATTATAATTATGCATTGCCCAATACTGGTCAGTCAACTCCATGGGACGCCTAACGGATGCCCCGATGAACACATTATATACATTGGCAATCTACAATTGCCATTAGCCCACAGACTCCAATATATATAGTCTCACTGGCAGTATGCTCAGAATCAATCTATCTCATTTTCCCTAACTAATTATGGCTATCATGGGTGTTCGTTGCAGGCGCCGGCTCCTCTGTCCCCTGGGGGACGTCCGCAATGTGGCTCCTTGCAAGCCCCTTGGGGTGGGCTCCTTGCTCATGGGAAGGTGGGGGCAGCCGTGAGTCCCTCCGGATCATCCAGCGGCTTCAAACATCTCTGGTCACAGGATCACTAATTCCATGTTTTAGCAGTAAATATATCATTATGGTATACTCAATGTGATGTATGATGACACGTTCCTTCCTTTTTTAATTCTGAACTTATGCAATATTTTTTAGAACCAATTATCCCCCTGAAGAGACCGCAGACAGGTCGAAAAGCGTCGGGGGTCCATACACTGTATAACATATGGAATACAATGATATGTATAACTGTTTTTGTCTACTGCATCATGGAATGTGTTATTTACCATTGGACTTGATTTTTATATATTGTAATCAATCATGACATCTGTTATTTTTACAACAAACATTAAATAATTTTATAGTAATAAGTATCCATTCTACTCTTTTGATATTGCTGCCTAAAAGCCCCATTGGGGAATCTTTCCATAGTATGCTCACCTACTATACCATTGTGACCCCTTCTTTTGTGAAAAGGTAAAGGAAACTGCTTAAAGTGTCTCCAAACCCAAGAACTAAATGTAATATTTTGCAGCATACAAATCCTTAAATGTTGTGGCTGTGTTCCTATTTTTGCTTTTTCATTTTCACCTGTTGATTTTGCCAATTTTCTTGGGGTGGAGACAGTTTCCCACACTGGTCTCCAAGGAAGGGAATGGACTATCTTGGTACCAATTGGACAGAATACACATTAGGTAGCATAAGAATGCTTTATTTGTACAAAAAGATAAAAAAAAGGATATCCAAATATAGATAGCAACATCATTCACAATGTTCATACCACAACAATGCTTAAAGTACAAGAGTGTCTATACATGTATGTTACTAATACTTAATGTACTCCAAAAGGTGGAGACAAAAAGTATAGTAGGCCCTCATGGGACATGTGTTTCTCTACATGTTTCGCAGGGTTCTACCGCTTCATCAGGAGGATCATATCTGGAATGGGATAACAGGATTTGCATAATAGTCAAGGGTACAAAAAACACCCCTTCTACCTACCCCTTTCCCCATTTATTAACTGTGATTATTTCAGTGTGTGTTTTTTGTACACTATTATGCATATCCTGTTATCCCATTCCAGATATGATCCTCCTGATGAAGCGGTAGAACCCAGTGAAACATGTAGAGGAACACATGTCCCCTGAGGACCTACTATACCTCGTCTCCACTTTTTGGAGTACATTAAGTATTAGTAATCCACATGTATAGACACTTTTGTATTTTAAGCATTGTTGTGGTATGAACATTGTGAATGATGTTCCTTTCTATATTTGGATATCCTGTTTTCATCTTTTTGTACAAATAAAACATTCTTATTTTACCTAATGTGTATTCTGTCTAATTGGTACCGAGATAGTTCATTCCCTGGTTTCTTGGAGACCAGTGTGGGGGACTGTCTCCATCCCCAATTCCTAATATAACTTGGATGATGGTACCCACCTTCTGGGTTAATAACGCTCACTTAACGCACTGTATCTATGGAGGATCAGCTTTGTCGCCCAATGCTGTTGACTCAGGATTTGGACCATAGAAACATCCACTTCTCCTTATCTCTATAACAAAAAGGTGTAGGTGTTCTATAGTCTGGGCAGGGTTAATGACACTGCTTGGGATTTTCGTTGCTGCAAAGGCAGAGTACAAAGGAATGACAAAGGACAGAAGGGCACAAACACCTAGTGCATTATCTCAAGCACTATATTAAAAAATAAAAAATCCAACATATACACGTAAACCAAAATGGAATAGTAGCATATCATGATATGGAATCCAACCTCATAGGATTACATGAATGGTGGAAACAACTAATGGGTTTCGGAGGACTGGCCCCCTTCCATAGACCTTTGCTCTGAGAAAGGGGGCCAGTCTCCTGAAATGTGTCAGTTGTTTTCACAATTTGTGTGATCCCATGAGGTTGGAGGGCAGATTTCTGGATTCTGTATTATGATACACTACCATTCCAACCTCATGGGATCACACGAATGGTGTAAACAACCAATACATTTCCGGGGACTGGCCCCCTTCCTCAGAGGAATGGTCTGAGGAAGGGGGCCAGTCCCCTGAAACCCGTTAGTTCTTTCCGCCACCCGTGTGATCCCATGGGGTTGGAGTGCGGACTTTTGGATTCTGTATCATGATAGGCTACTATTCCATTTTGGTTTCTGAGTATATTTTTGATCTTTTATCTATTAATAAAGTGCTTGAGATAATTGCACTAGGCGTTTGTGCCCTTCTGTTCTTTGTCGTTTGTGCAGTACAAGATTCCCCGATCTGAGGAGGGCAGCGCCACTACCATTATACAGCCCGTGTTGCACAGTGGCTATGGAATTTGCATCCTTTATGGCAAGCATCTCTGTGAATTCTGAGAACTGAAGTGTTGAGTTTTTACTGGTTCTGAGGATGCAGGAAGTTAGGAGTCCAATGGATTTTGTTTTTGTACATACCATAATATGTAATAAAGTGATATAATTGTTTGTAAATTAATATCAGAAAAT
Organism: Rana muscosa; assembly: GCA_029206835.1. Taxonomy (NCBI): domain Eukaryota; kingdom Metazoa; phylum Chordata; class Amphibia; order Anura; family Ranidae; genus Rana; species Rana muscosa. Next base: position 302,418,533 of record CM055128.1, read on the forward strand.
CTGCTTGTGTGATCTTACCGTGTTCAAAACAAAACTACTGCTTACATCTGTTGTGTTTATTATATCATTTTTTTTTAGTACCTACAGAGGTGTTATCTGCCTAAGTAAAACATCACTGGGGGAGTTATAAGGTTATACAATGTCAGCCACTTTCACAAAACATTTAGCAGTGGTCTACAGAAGATGGGTAAGAAGCGGCGGTCTACAGAAGATGGGTAAGAAGCGGCGGTCTACAGAAGATGGGTAAGAAGCGGCGGTCTACAGAAGATGGGTAAGAAGCGGCGGTCTACAGAAGATGGGTAAGAAGCGGCGGTCTACAGAAGAAGAGTAAGAAGCGGCGGTCTACAGAAGATGGGTAAGAAGCGGCGGTCTACAGAAGATGGGTAAGAAGCGGCGGTCTACAGAAGATGGGTAAGAAGCGGCGGTCTACAGAAGATGGGTAAGAAGCGGCGGTCTACAGAAGAAGGGTAAGAAGCGGCGGTCTACAGAAGATGGGTAAGAAGCGGCGGTCTACAGAAGAAGGGTAAGAAGCGGCGGTCTACAGAAGATGGGTAAGACGCGGCGGTCTACAGAAGATGGGTAAGAAGCGGTGGTCTACAGAAGATGGGTAAGAAGCGGTGGTCTACAGAAGAAGGGTAAGAAGCGTTGGTCTACAGAAGAAGGGTATGAAGTGGTAGTCTACAGAAGAAGGGTAAGAAACGGTGGTCCACAGAAGAAGGGTAAGAAGCAGCAGTCTACAGAAGAATTGTATGAAGTGTCAGTTTACAGAAGGGTAAGCAGCGGGTTGGTCTACTAAAGAAGGGTAAGAAGCGGGTGGTCTACTGAAGAAACAGCGGCCTACAGAAAAAAGGGTACGAAGCGTCAGTCTACAGAAGAAAGATATGAAGCGTCAGTCTACAGAAAAAGGGTAAGAAGTGGGTGATCTACTGAAGAAGGGTAAGAAGCAGCAGTCTACAGAAGAAGGGTGAGAAGCAGTGGTCTACAGAAGAGGACTGGGGAGCAGAGATCTGTAGTAGGAGAAAGGACCGAAAATCTGCAGTAACAGAAGAGCAGCGATCATTGATCTGCAGCAGAAGGGACGTGGAGATATGCAGAAGAAGAATAGGGAGCAGAGATCTGCAGTAGAAGAGGAGTATGGCGTGGTGATATGAATTAGAAGAAGAGAAGGGAGCAGTGTTCTGCAGTAGAAGAAGAGAAGGGAGCAGTGATCTGCAGTAGAAGAAGAAAAGGGAGCAGTGATCTGCAGTAGAAGAAGAAAAGGGAGCAGTGATCTGCAGTAGAAGCAGAGAAGGGAGCAGTGATCTGCAGTAGAAGTAGGGAGCAGTGATCTGTAGTAGAAGTGGGAGGAGGGTGTAAGGAGCAGTGATCTGTAGTAGAAGTAGGGAGCAGTGATCTGCAGTAGAAGTAGGGAGCAGTGCTCTGCAGTACATGTGAAGGAGGGTGTAGGGAGCAGTGATCTGCAGTAGAAGTAGGGAGCAGTGATCTGCAGTAGAAGTAGGGAGCAGTGCTCTGCAGTAGAAGTAGGGAGCAGTGCTCTGCAGTAGAAGTAGGGAGCAGTGATCTGCAGTAGAAGTAGGGAGCAGTGATCTGCAGTAGAAGTAGGGAGCAGTGATCTGCAGTAGAAGTAGGGAGCAGTGATCTGCAGTAGAAGTAGGGAGCAGTGATCTGCAGTAGAAGTAGGGAGCAGTGATCTGCAGTAGAAGTAGGGAGCAGTGATCTGTAGTACAAGTGGAGTAGGGAGCAGGGAGCAGTGATCTGCAGTAAAATTAGGAAGCAGTAATATAGAGGAGAAGGGACCCCCCCCCCCACACACACACACAAACATTTGAATATAACATTCTGGCAAAGGTAAAAAGCTGGATGTAGCAAAAGTAAAAAAAAATCTTTCCACCACGAGAAAGGAGAAAATTGCAGTAATAAGTATCTAGTGATCAAAATAAATCAGATTTGCTTACCTTTAGCCCAGAGGATTGCATTTTTCTTTTAGCCATTTTTTAAATGTCTCTTCTTTTCAGGGGTCTATAAGGACTTGTCTGGCAAAGAAAAAAAGAAGTGCATGAGTGCCAAATTGCACCGCTAGGTGTCACACACATTCTCACATATGAGCTCTGCAGATGTTGCAGCAATGACATAACTCCAGAGACTGACACAGAATCTCCTTTCAGTTTTATTTCCTATACACAGTCACCCCTCCCCTACTAGACACGCACACACTCAATCGTTACACTCGGAGACTCACCTCTGACAAGTGTAGATTCCTTAGTAGAGCAGCACACTAATATACTACAGTGATGAGTCACATGGGACTGTCCAATGAGGAAACCCACAATGTGGGGGTGCTGTTAACAAAGATAATATTTAGTTATATAACAAAACAGCTCACCCAGTTTTAACTAAACATCAGTTAAATAAATATTCTAGTTTCACCACATGATCCTAAATTATAGCGCGCAAGACATCTTGGCATTGGCGGTCCATCATGCACTAAAGATTCACACAAAAGCACATATCCTATCTATGTACTTGGTAGAGCAACAAGCTAAACTTAAATGATGTTGCCCCCCGTTTCCTAATCATAAAGCTTTCAAGCACCCCCTAAAAACACAACTGTTCAGCAAAGCCTATACCAGTTTTTTTTTAACCTTTTAAAGGACTATAGACACCCCCCCCCCCCTCGACCTCAATAGATTGCCCAATTATCCTCATACCCCCTTCCCTGGATAATTCAAATGATCATCATTACCAGCCCTTATAGCTACCACTTTGGCTTTAAAAGAGGTCATTAGCTTGACTTTGCTTTACCTGTGGAAAGTCCGGCACTGAATAGTTCGATTTGGGTCGGATCGGGTTCTGATCAATTTTGAAAAAAAAAAAAAAAAAAATGGGTCTGGGAACCAAACTAAATAATGAAAAAGAACAGACAATCATCTACGTACCCTGATGATGGGTGGGGTTCAGTGGCTAACCATGCAATGAAAAAGGGAAAGTTACACCAAAGGGAGAAAAGGCGTAGGAAAAACACCACATATAGAGCCACAGAAAAAATGACGAATGAATTATAACAAAACATAAATGTATTGTTTGTATAAATACACAAAGTATAAAATCAATAACCTCCTCCACCATGAAAGTGATACTAAAGGTTTGAGTATTTTAAAAAACAAAAACAAACATGTCATACTTACCTCCACTGTGCAGTTCGTTTTGCACAGAGTGGCCCTGAACATCCTCTTCAGGGGTCACTCGGCGGCTATCGCAGCTCCTCCCCGCATCAGATAACCCCCCTAAGAGAAGTGCTCTCCCCGGGGGGGGGGGGGTTACCTTGCGGGCGCGCTCCCGAGTCCAGCATTTGCATCCATAGACACGGAATTCCGGACTCGGCTCCGCCCCCCCTGGTGGCCACATCATTGGATTTGATTGACAGCAGCGGGAGCCAATGGCTGCGCTGCTATCAATCTATCCAATCAAGAGCCCGAGAACCCTGGGCAGTGGGACGGCGCGTCCCCGGCGTGGGACATTCCAGGGCTCAGGTAAGTAAAACGGGGGGGCTGGGGGGCCGGTCACTGGCAGGTGTTTTTTCACCTTAATGTATAGGTGAAAAAACATGAGCCTTTACAACCCCTTTAACTATCCAATGACAACGTTGTCAATGACCAGACAAACTAACAGACTGACAAACATATAGGGGAACGTCTTCACTGCATGTGCATAAATATATGGGCCATAGAAATGCTATATGAATTTAAGCAATGTGGCAACATCAGACGTGGAACCAGGTAACCCTTTTATGAAAAAATATGGCAGCAAAAAATAATAGAACTTATAGTCATTCAAAATCGTTCGATTGAAGATTGTAGATAAATTGTAGATAAAGTGGGCTGTATGAACCTGTTAAGGGTAAACGGCAAAAAGGGTATTGGAATATTGGATTATAGCAGATGGGATATCCTTTTGGTGAGCACAAAAACATATATGTTGCAGTCCATAGGACACAGGAAAATAGTCTGCACAGCGATCGTTAATAGCAGAGAAAAAACAGTCTAAATAACAGAAGTAGAGCGGGTAGGTAAATAGTATAATCTACCTTACCCGAGATGTAAACAATGATATGCTGCAGGTAGTTTGCCGCGGTCTGCTGTGTTCAGTAGTCCATTCTACTTACGATGGCAAAGCAATGGTGTTCACATAAAAGGTGGATATCAAACAGCTGAGCGAGGAAACACCTCTTGTATCAATCAGTATCTCTATGCCACAGTATTCGCTTATGTCCGGACTTGTGAATTCATATGTCCAAGACGGATAAAGGATGAATGATGAGATGGCCGTTTAGAGTGTCAGCTGGATAGAATTTATCAGGAAAGCCTTGTCCTGCATTATATGCCAATAAACAGCCGTGCCATGGATACTGAGCGCTGATGCAAAATGCTCTAAGTGACACACGTTCACATGGAGGGGGAGTGATGTCAACTAGTTTCGCAGGGAAACTCCTGCTTCTTCAGGACTAGCGCCCCCTGGCTGAGACAGGTATAAATACCAGTAGTGACTCAGTTTCTGTCTTCCCAATCAATTTTGACCCTATAGCAGGGGTCTCCAAACTTTTCAAACAAAGGGCCAGTTTACTGTCCTTCAGACTTTACGGGAAGGACTCTGGCCAGTGCGGGTAGAAAATGCCCTGGGCCGAGCATCAGTGAGAATAAACATAGCCTCAGTGTTGGTAGTCAGTAGGAGGGGGAGTAGTGCCCCATCATTGGTATTAGTGGAAGAAATAGTGCCTCATCATTGGCGTTAGTGGAAGAAATAGTGCCCCATTGTTGGTGTCAGTGGGAGGAATAATGCCCCATGTCATTGGGAGCAATAGTGCCCCAAGGGCCGGATGAAGGCTAGCAAAGGGCAGCATCTGGCCCCTGGGCCGCAGTTTGGAGACCCCCTGCCCTATAGAAATAATCCATCTATAGCGGGCAACCCATTCCATCCATATACTACACACGGGGAAGTGAATTTCAATAGATAGCTAAGAAGATATGATCATAACTTACAATTGTAAATTATAAAATGCATCTCTGTGTCCACCATCTCGTAATCTGAGCGATCAAAATACAAATCGTATTCATGAACAAAGAATCTTTTTTCAATGAAAAACAATTGCTAATTTCCCATCCTGCCCAGAGCTAAATTGAACGGAAGTTATAGCTAATCAGATTCAATCGGTTTTATCGACTCGCTCAATAATCGGGGGGGAAAAAAAATAAAAATTAAACAATGTGTGGTCACCATTAGACTTTTATCATATATAGTACAGTATATATAATTTGAAAACTGAATGTAGTATGTTTATGGTTTATTTGTTTTCACAGTACAAATATGCTTCAACAACAATATCTGCAAGGCTTCAAAAGGTCCTGACGAAGCGGTTTGTTCTGTGAAATGCGTAGACAGAATAAAGTATTGACCTCAACATTTTTGCAACTAAGCCTCCTGCACTATGTTGCTTTTTTTTTTTTTTTTAAATAAGATATTTTCTTATTGACATTTTTTTTATAAGAGCAGTAAACACAAAACATACACACAACCCATGTACATAGCAGTCTCATCGTAATGGGCAATAGGAATAATACCAACAATATGTAATTTGTATTACAACAATGGTGTAAAAACATAATATTATGTAATTTAAGATGTTTTAAGCACACAAGATTAAGACCATCAATCCATATTATAAAAAAATAAAAACATAAAAAATAAAATAAAAGAGAATGAGATATTCTGGACATGTGCCAGCTTCCTCTGATCGATATCTTAAGACAGTGGTCTCTAAACTGTGGACCGGGGGCCAGATGCAGCCCATTGCTTGCTTTTATCTGGCCCTTGGGGTACCAATTTAATCCACTGATACCAGCGATGGAGCAATGGAACATAATTCCACCCCACTGAACCCTAATTAAAGGGCAACATTCCTCCCAATGACACCAACGATAGGGCACAATTCCTTCTAATGACACCAATGGTAGGGCACAATTTTTCCCAATGACACCAACAATGGGGCCCATTGACTCCAATGATGGGACACAATTCCTCCCAATGACACCAATGATGGGGCACAATTTCTCCCAATGACACCAACAATGGGGCCCGATGATACCAATGATGGGATGCAATTCCCCACTGACACCAACCATAGGGCACAATTCCTCCCACTGACACCAATGATGGGGCATTGTTTTTTCCCATTAACATCTGCACCTTTTTCTTCTCCCTATGGCCATAGTTTGACCCCCCCAAAAGTCTAAAGGACAGTAAACTGGCCCTTTGTTTAGTAAGTTTGAAGACCCCAGTCTTAAGAGATCGGTATTTAACAGCTCTACCACACATAAGAAAAACATGGCATTAGAGGATGGTACATCAGAACAGCTTATGCTCTGCTCCTCTAGGCTACTGTAATAATCTATTCAAAATAAGAGATGTGGATGCCAAACCTGGGACAGCTAACCACATGTTCCATACCTATTCGAATTTTGCACAGGCAGGTTTCTAAGTAAAAACACAAGTTTTTCTTAAGATAAAGTGTAATTTATTTGTGTTCTCCACTCAACCAATGTTGGTGGATGTGGAGACATCCATTTTTGGGCTATAAGCTTACGGGCAACGAGGATTCATCTACCATACTTAGAAGGCAGATACCAGGGTCTTCTGTAAAGTTTGCCTGAAAAAAATGTATTTATAGTAATGGTGGATTTTGGGGCATCTCCATAACATATGAATTAAATTAGCTGGGCCTCCATTACATTTGGGACAAAGAGGGGTATCCTTGTGTCCTGTGCAGGGTTGCCAACCGTCAGTAAATTTACTGGCAGTTTGTAAAAATCTGTGTTTTTTTACAACGGTCTGTAAATATCAGGGGCTGATAATTTTGTCATGGTGACTTTTGTTGACTTTTTAAGTTTACACCAGGCAAATTATTTTTTGGGGTATTGTTGGTGTCTCTATATTCTGTTTAAATATCAGTAGTCTTTGTTTTTAATAGGAGTTGTGTCATTTTTTTTGGGTGTCAGTAAAAAAAAAAAGTGATCCGCCAGTAAATTTTACATGTTTTGTCTTTAAAAAATGCTGCCGGAGGTTGGCATTACTGGTCCTGTGTAGGCTGAATAATTGAGTTAGCTTTTGAGTGGGAGATAAGGAGACCATGGGCAGTGCGGACAGTGCTGAAATATGTAAATATGTTGCTTTTTAATAGTGTCTTTGATATGTCTTTCTGGTAAAAAAAAAAAAAAAAAAAAAAGGATTTTATATAAAATATATTGAAGAAAAAAAAAGCAAAAGATTTTTATCTTTTTATATTTATTATATTAAAATATATTAAAATATATTTTTATAAATGTGTATTGTATATATTCACTATTGGAGACACAAACAAAATCCCATTATGATTTTGTATATAGCAGAGGTGTACCGCAAAAGAAACATTTTTCACTCTGCGCTGACATACACTTTAAGAAAAATCTGCATAGTAAAAAAAGAAAAATAATAATAAAAAAAAAAAAACAGTAACATTTTATATAACTTTTTTTTAGTTAATTCCTTACAAATTTGCTTGCATGAATACTCTATGAATACTGTATGCTGTAGGTTCAGTTTTTGGTCCATTGCCATGTGCTGGCAAGTGTATAACAATATGCGTAATGCACATTATTGCAACAGACCACAAACCTACTATTAAGTTTTGTTTTAACCCTTATTATGCATTCACATCCAAAAAACCTTACAACGTAAAAATAGGATTTTTATAACAGCTTACCTGTAAAATCCTTTTCTTGGAGTACATCACGGGACACAGAGCGACATAGTCATTACTAATGGGTTATATAGTTACCGTCAGGTGCTGGCACTGGCAACTTCCAAAACCGGAAGTACCCTCCCCTATATAAGCCCCTCCCATCCGGGAGCACCTCAGTTTTGTAGCAAAGCAATAAGTGTCCCCAAAGAGGGGCGGGAGCTCTGTGTCCCGTGATGTACTCCAAGAAAAGGATTTTACAGGTAAGCTGTTATAAAAATCCTATTTTCTTTCTCGTACATCACGGGACACAGAGCGACATAGTCATTACTAATGGGATGTCCTAAAGCAATGCCAAATGAGGGGGGGGATACACCATATATAAGCTGAGCGCTATCAGACATGAGGATCTTTTGCGGCCTGCAACACACTGCGCCCAAAGGCGACATCCTCCTGACTTCTAACGTCCACCTGGTAGAACCTAGTAAACGTGTGTACTGAAGACCATGTTGCGGCCTTACAGATTTGAGCCAGGGAGGCCTGGTGATGCACTGCCCATGAAGTTCCAACTGCTCTCGTGGAGTGCGCCCTAACTTTGAACGGAGGCGGTCTACTTCTCAAGCTATAGGCTTGTATTATGACCTGTCGAATCCACTTGGCTAAAGTAGATTTTGACGCTGCCTGACCCTTTCTGGGGCCTTCCGGCAGAATAAACAAAGTATCCGTTCTGCGAATCTGAGCAGTGGCTTTTAGATAAGCTTTAACTGCTCTTACTACATCCAAAGAATGCAATAACTTTTCCTCTACCGAAGTAGGCTTGGGGAAAAAAGAAGGAAGAACCACATCTTGGTTCAAATGAAAACTCGATACCACCTTAGGAAGAAAGGCTGGATGAGGACGTAACACTACTCTGTCCTTATGGATAACCAGATATGGCTCCTTACAGGACATAGCTGCTAATTCCGATACTCTTTTAGCCGAACAAATGGCTACTAGAAAAATCAATTTCCTGGTGAGAAGCACTAAGGAAATATGCTGTAATGGTTCAAATGGTTGTTTCTGTAGAACCGACAGAACCAAGTTTAGATCCCATGGACATATGGGAATATTAACCGGAGGACTAATACGCATCACTCCTTGTATAAAGGCTTTGACTAGTGAATGCGAAGCCAAGGGCCTTTGAAAAAATATTGACAAGGCCGAAATCTGACCTTTGATAGTACTCAAGGCAAGCTTCCTATCTACAGCCCATTGTAGGAAGTCCAGAATTCTACCTATTACATATTTACGTGGATGCCATTTCCTGGCCTCACACCAGGCGATGTACGCCTTCCAGATTCTATAGTAGATCTGCCTGGATACCGGTTTCCTGGCATTGATCATGGTAGACACCACAGCATTAGAGAGCCCTCTCCTTTTTAGAATGTGGGCTTCAATAGCCAGGCCGTCAAACCTAGGGCTGGTAAGGAAGGGTGGTATATCGGTCCCTGCGAAAGCAGGTCCGGACGATGTGGGAGGGTCCAAGGACTCCCCACAGACATTTTTACAATCTCCGCGTACCATGCTCTTCGGGGCCACGCTGGAGCCACCAGAATCACTGGTTTCTTTTCTACCCTGATTCTGCGGAGTAATCGAGGTAACAATTGTGGCGGTGGGAATGCATATATCAGCTTGAACTGATCCCAAGGGAACACTAGGGCATCCGAGCCGCACGCTAGGGGATCCCTTGTCCAAGAGACAAACCTGTCCACTTTCGTGTTGAACCTGGATGCTAGCAGATCTACATCCGGTGTTCCCCACCGCTGACATATTGTCCGGAAAACCTCGGGATGAAGGGACCATTCCCCTGGGCATAATTGTTGGCGACTTAGAAAGTCCGCCTTCCAATTCTCCACCCCTGGAATGAATACCGCAGATATGGCTGGGACATATCTTTCTGCCCATCTCAGGATGTAATTTACTTCCCTTTGGGCTGCACGACTCCTGGTGCCCCCCTGACGATTGATATATGCCACTGCTGTGGCATTGTCTGACTGAACTCTGACAGGGGACCCTTGGAGTTTGGATGTCCATGCTACTAGGGCATACCGGGCTGCTCGTATCTCTAAGAGATTGATGGGCAGGGCCTTTTCCGAATCCGACCATCTGCCCTGGAGAGACCATTGCTCCAGTACTGCTCCCCAGCCTAAAAGGCTGGCATCTGTAGTGACCACCTTCCAAGAAATCGGACTGAAGGATTTCCCTCTTTCCAGATTCCGGGGAACCAACCACCAACGGAGGCTTCTGCGAACGGAAGGGGACAAGGACATTGGTACGTCCAGAGCCTGAACTTTTTTGTTCCAGGCTGACAGTATGGCCCTTTGCAACTTCCTTGAATGGAATTGACCGTAGGGTACTGCTTCGAATGATGCCACCATTTTTCCCAGCAGCCTCATGCACAGGCGTATGGATGGCTGTCTTTTTGAACCCACTAAGTGGATCAAATCTCTCAAAGATGACCCCTTTTCTCGAGGCAAGAAAATTTTTCTCTGGTCTGAATCCAGCCTTAGCCCCAAGTATTCCAGACTTTTGACTGGTTTTAGGGCTGACTTGTCTCGGTTGATAATCCAACCGTGATATTCCAGATACTTGATTGTCTCGTGAACAACCACTTCTAGTTTTTCCACTGAGTGGTCTATCAGCAACAAGTCGTCTAGATATGCCATTATCGTTACACCTCGTGTTCTTAGATTGGCCAATAATGGGGCCAGAATTTTTGTGAACACTCTTGGTGCTGTGGCCAGACCGAAGGGTAAGGCTCTGAACTGAAAATGGCGCCCTTCTATCGCAAAGCGTAGAAATTTTTGGTGGGCTGGAAAGATGGGGATGTGCAAATAAGCATCTTTGATGTCGATCGAGGCTAACTATTCCTCCCCTTGTAGGGCAGTGGCCACCGATCGGATCGACTCCATCCGGAAAGTCCTGATATGTAGGAATTTGTTTAGCCCTTTTAGATTTAATATGGGCCTCACGTCCCCGTTTGGCTTCGGAACTGTAAAGAGGTTTGAGTAAAACCCGAACCCCCATTCTTCCAGGGGGACTTCTATAATTACTGCTTGAAGCAATAATTGTTCCAGTGCCAACAGGAGGGATCCTCTCTTCTGGGGATCCCTTGGCACGTTCGACCTTATAAAGCGGGAAGGAGGGGAGTTTTTTAACTCCAATTTGTATCCCAGATTTACTGCGGAGAGCACCCATCTGTCTCGGATCGTGTCCCGCCAGGTTTCTGTGAACAACTGAAGTCTTCCCCCCACCCGATTGGGTGGGGGCAACCCTTCATGCATTTGACTTTGGGGGAGGTTTTGTACCTCTCCTGCTCCAGGGCTTCTTGTTACCCTGCAACTGTCCCTGATTTTTACCTCCGGGATTTGACCGGGGAGGCCATCGGAACTGTTTCACAGCCGATGTCCTAGGGACTGGAGAAGCCGGCCTCTTAAAAGAGGGACCTCTAACTCTATTTTTGACCGGCAAGAGTGTACTTTTACCGCTGGAAATTCTCTGGATATACTTGTCCAGGTCTTCCCCGAATAAGCGCTCCCCATGGAATGGGAAGCTGACCAGCAATTTTTTACAGGGAGCTTCAGCAGACCAGTTTTTGAGCCATAGAAGCCTGCGCATATGTACTACAGACAGCGTAAGGCGGGAGGCCTGATGGATTGAATCCTTTATAGCGTCCACCACAAAGCATAAGGCTCTAGGTAGATCAGCTAGAGCAAGAGCCTGCTGATCTGGCACGTCCCTTAAGACCTGTTTCAACTGATCCTTCACTGCTTGGCAGACCCCTATAGCTGCCACTGCTGGTTGTGTCACCAATCCTGCTGTAGAAAAAGCAGATTTCAATAAGGACTCCAATTTTTTATCTATTGGGTCCTTGAACATTTGGACATTTTCCACCGGACATGTCAGTGATTTATTCACACAAGAGATGGCTGCGTCCACTGTAGGGACCTTCCATTTTCTGACGAACTTATCCTCCATAGGATAGACCACCGGAAATCTCTTGGGGGGAGTAAATATTTTGTCAGGATGCTCCCAATCCTGGTAAATGAGCCCCTCCAGTAAAGGATGGATCGGAAAAGAACAAACAGTCTGGGGAGCTTTTAGCGACCCCAGCGAGGAGACAGAAGAGGAGGATGGCTCCGCAAGTAGCATTTTAAATGCTGATCGGACCATATTAGTCAGGGACTGCACCCATAACCTCTCAGCATGTGATGCTGAGAACGGCTCCTCCACTGTTGATTCCTCTACAACTGAATCAACCTCATCCTGATCCCCCTCAGGTAGGTCGTTCTCTGTATGGGACTGTTGCTCTGTTAACAGGCACTCTGAGGGAGGAGACGGAGATCGAGCGCTTTTCTCCTGTGACAGGGAAGCAGCAATTAGTGCTGACAATCTCTCTTCCAGCCCTCCCAGAGCTGAGGAAAAAACCTCCTCTGTTACATACACAGGAGCAGGTGAACTGGGGACAGCCACAGTACCAGATACTCCTGGGGGTGCCCTACGGTCACTAACCTCTGATTCTTCAGGGGAGACTGGTGCAGCCAAAGCATGCCCAAGATCCTCAGAGCCTGATGGAGACCCCCTATTCCTCCTGGAATTTCTAGTCCCGGAGTTTTTAGACGGCATATTCCTAAGCCACAAAGCTGAGGTATTCCAGCCGAAAATACACCAGTTACTGATAATAGTCTAGCATAAATGCTGCTATAATAAACAGTTGGTGTCTACTAATGTGCCTTTCTAGGGGATGCCTGTATCAACCGCTTGCTGTATGCCTTTAAATGTTGCCAGCTCTGTCTCTGTACTTCATAGCCAGCTTACTGCAATAATGTGGCTTTTTAAAAACCTGCTGGGACGCCCGCACATGCGCAGAAGTGCTGCGGCGCGCACAGAGCGTCATCCCCCAGGCCCCGCCCCTTTTTCCGGCCACCTCTATATATAGAGGCGCGTGCACGCGCACGCGCGCGGCCACGTGCGCCTCGGCGCTAATTTTCAAACATGGAAACCAGGGACAGGAGCCAGGGCCCCCTTTGCCGCAGGCCGGGGGATAGACGAACACTGCAACATGGCAGAGGAAACAGTTTCCTGTAGGAGAACTCACCAGCTGCCTGGACTTTGCTCTCTGAGAAGAAACTAGTCCATATGACAAGAAAAACATTCCACAGCGGCCTCTAGTGGACAAACACAGGTACCGCAGTTTAATATACTAAACATATATAAAAAAAACATTCTTTTTTTTTTTTTTTTTTTCTTGACCACCATTAAAAATTATTACATTTTTTTTAGTAGTTACAGGCATGCACAGATATTAGCGGGAATACCGTTAGGTAACAGACAGAAAGACAAATTAGGCTTGGGGGTCCCCCAATAGAACCAAGTTCCTGGGGGCCCCCACTTACCTGTTCCCCGCCGCAGGACTTTGTTTGGTCCACAAAAGCCCAAACTTCACCTATCACGGCAGGCATTGTAATCAAACCTTCAGGGACCGGGTTCCCAAGGATTCCACTCCCCTGGACCTGTATAGCACCCTGCACAGAAAACATCTTGGTCGTGGGTATGACCAGAGCTCTGGATCCCAGGGTCCAGCTCTCCTAAGAGAAGCATTACAGGCAGAACCTTGCTCTTCTCTGCAAGGCCCGGGTACCGACCGTTTAGCTATGAAGCTTTTTTGGTCGGATCCGGAATAGCTTACTGAGGCCCAAAAGAACCTGTACGCAAGCTCAGTGAAAAACACATGTTTCTTCTTGGCCAACACCTTAGACACTGGCAAAAAACTGAGGTGCTCCCGGATGGGAGGGGCTTATATAGGGGAGGGTACTTCCGGTTTTGGAAGTTGCCAGTGCCAGCACCTGACGGTAACTATATAACCCATTAGTAATGACTATGTCGCTCTGTGTCCCGTGATGTACGAGAAAGAAAAAATGTTTTACATTTAATTGCTATGACACATAACATGGCGGTGGCACTCATATCGAAAGAATGACGCATTATCAGACTTTTCAAGTAGCTTCGAAGAACCGGATGCTACCTACTGCAATGATAAAAAATGTCTAATACTTTAACTGCATTAATAATAATATTAAATAAAAATAATATAGGTCTTCCCAAAAGTCGCCATACATTGGGAAAATGTGAAATTGTAGCTAAATTTAGCTTTATATACAAAATATTTATTTACAAAACTTTACAAAATATTCTCTGTCTTCTTTTGACAGTAGACTTCTTTTAGGGTATCTGAAAGTATATACTGTATTTATTGGCGTATAAGGGCTCTTTCACATGGGGCGGATCAGTCATGATCCGCCCCGTGAAGCTCTGCTTGCTCAGCGGGGATCGCTCAGTTGATCCCCGCTGAGCCGGCGGATGACTGGGCGGTCCCCGCACACTGTGCAGGGACCGCCCTGTCAGAGCGCCGCTCTCCCCTATGGGGAGATCGGATGAACACGGACATTCTGCCTGTGTTCATCCAATCCGCTCCGCCGACGGAAAGAAAAATAGGGTTTTCCTCCGTCACACTTTGGCGGAGCGGATGTCAGCGGACATGTCACCGCTGACATCCGTGGCTCCATAGGGCTACATGGAGCGTCCGTCCAGGTCCGCCTAAAAAAACTGACAGGCGGACCTGAACCCTCCGTGTGAAAGGGGCCTAACACTCACTTTTTTACCTTGAAGATAGAGGGTAAACTGTGCCTGCGTGTTATACGCAGGGGGCTGTGGAAAGTTTTTTTACTGGAACTTCCCTCGTAAAGTTAGGGTGCGTGTTATACGCTGATTTTATATATATATATATATATATATATATATATATATATATATATATATATTAATAAAAACTATGTAAATACCCAAAAAAATAAGTAAAATGTAATAACGAGTTTGTAAATTTTTCCTAACTCTTTTTCGAGACTCTCGGGACACCCCGTATTATATATATCAGTGGAAATGTTGTTTTCAGTTTTATTTATTTTTTCTTTATTTTTTTGTCTTTTTTAACACAGAATTTTATTAATAGAAAAAAATAATTTCAAATACAATCAGAAAAAAAAAAAGAGTATATATCACACAGCAGCACACATTGTAAGGAGACATTCTAATGCGCACATTATTACTCAATGATATGCAGTACAGCAATATCAGTTGTCATGATAGATACAAGATAGAATCATAAATTCCAAACGGAATTATTGGAGTTATTGGGGGTATTCACCACTATAAAATGAGAGGTTGGTAGGGGGAGATAGGGTACGCAAAGGGTAGAAAAGGGGGGGGGAGTGGGCGAAGGATGCACCATGAACCGCAGGTTAATAGAGAGGGATGAGAAAGAGAGAGAAGAGGGGGGGGGGGGGGAGAGAAAGGAAACACTGTCTTTGATTAGGCTCTACCGGGATATTAAACGTCCGCTAAGGAACCCTGACCATCTGAATCATTCCAGCTGGACCATATTTTATCATACTTCTTGGGAGGATTTCTGCTTTCATACGTTATTTTGTACAATGGTAGCACAGAGTTGACTGCTTTGCACCAAGAGGCCTGAGTAGGAGGGTCAGCATACTTCCACCTTAACAGAATTTCCTTTCTCGCAAAAGTAAGACAGAACTATCTCCCACAATATCCTCAATATTGCTTAGTAACAAACCAAGAGGGTCCAAGGGTACAACAGTGTCACATCTCTCGCTCAGAGTGTCAACCACCCGCTCCCAATATGGGTGGAGCTTAGGGCAAGGTCAGACCATATGCCAGAATGAACCGATTTCGGTAGTGCACCTGGTGCACATAGGGTCCCTTTGAGAGTAAATAGTGGTCAGTCTTTGGGGAGTATAGTATGCCCTGTGAAGAAATATTAATTGTAGGAACTAGTGGCGGCCACTCCATACGGGGTGCAGGGGCCCCCCTAATACATGCGCCCGGCCCCTAATCTACACGCAGGACGCATGGATTTCAATGGGGTTTTTTCCTTTTTTTTTGAAGCACGTGATTAGAGTTTGAGGCTCTGATCGACTTAAAAAAAAGGGGGGGGGAGAGCACTGCACCCCGGAGCCCACGCAGTTGTGTGACAATAGCAAATTAATATTCTTTATTGTCTTCCTAAATCTCCTCCCAGCCAATCAGGAAGCGGATCCTGAGACTTGGCCAGGGGGTCTTAGAACTTTTGGCCAATCGGGATTTAGAACCCACTTCCTATTCAGCCAGGAGGAGAAGCAACTGTCCGGTGTCACGGCAAGCTGCACCAGGTAGAGGGGCAGCTTCCAGGGGCCCTACCTCAGGTCCAGCACCACTTCCTAAGGTAAGGACATGGAGCCATTGCTTCTCCTCCCGGCCGAAAAGGAAGTGGGTCCTGAAACCCGATTGGTTGAGAGTCCTAAGCCTCCCTGGCCAATCGGGTCTCTGGACCCGCTTCCTGATTCGCCGGGGTGCAAGTATGAGTGAGAAGGCCAGGGGCAGCTTTTCTAGGAGCACGCACCACCTCCAATTCCCATCCGTCTCTCCCGGGGGGTGGCGGCTGGTGCGAGTGAGGGGGGCAGGTTTGTTTGCCCCCTTCCCCCAAAATATTGAGCACCAGCAACCACTGGTAGGAACCTATCCCTGGCCAAGATCATGGGACGTAGGAGGAAACACAATCATCCCACTTATCTTCACTAAGGTTAGGAATGTCCGCTCTCCATTTGTGTTTCGGGTTAGTCCAGCATCATGGACTATGGACAGTCAGAGGTAGGGAGAAGATAGGGGTTTCCCCATCTCTTGGACGACAGAAGGCACTCTACGGGATTTGATTCTAGGACAATGGGAATTAGAAGAGGGAAGGTCTGGACAGACGCACTCAAATAAAAACGCCTTTATTGTGCAAAATAACAAAAGTACACACCACAGCAGGGTACAGGATAAAATACCTGACGCGTTTCACACTCAACAGTGCTTAGTCATAGCTCAGTGATGGCGAACCTTGGCACCCCAGATGTTTTGGAACTACATTTCCCATGATGCTCTTGCACTCTGCAGTGTAGTGAAGCATCATGGGAAATGTAGTTCCAAAACATCTGGGGTGTCAAGGTTCGCCATCACTGTCATACCTTATCACCTCTAGGACAATGGGGTCGGGGAATTGAGCCCTGAGAGTGTTTTTTTTTTCTTATTCCGAGTTCCTACTATTAATATTTTACTCATATCTATACATCTATAGAAGTTACTTTAAAGTAGATAGGCACAAACCAAGTTTTCCTTGTACAATAAGGGGTAACCAACCACTTGTCTTGAAGCAATTAAGTCTTGAAGAGTATTGATCATAATCATTTTTTTATTTTATTTGCACTAACAGTTCAAGTTTTTGGACTAGAGTTCAAGAGATCCACTCTTCTCCAGGTCAAAGCAACTTGTGCGAGAATATTATAAAAAAAGATAAAGATACGGTATTGTTTATCTTCATATGATTAGCCATAGTTGACAGATTTCTATCCTTTGACAAAAGAGAGCCACTGCCTTGTTTATTATGCTCTGCGTAATAAACACTATGGTGTAAATGGCAATATATGTATATTCAGATTGGACCATTGACTGTTGACAATGACTCATCCCTACTCAAAAAGGAAGAGAGGGGGCAGTATGGGGCCCTATGATTTATAATGGTTCCCCACTGTCCTGAAATTAGGAAATATGATGAAATGGGATATGGGAATAATTTTCTGGTGAGTGGATTTGGTTGGAAGGCTTTAGAATTGCTTTAATCCCTTCTCACCGCATCCTACATAAATATATTGTCTCTAAAATAGGTTCTGAAATTATTAAAAAAGGAAATTTAGTTGCTGGGTTTCCATTTACATCAATTGTTTAAAAAAGAATTATGTAGAAAACCAAGACGCAAGCAGGGTCGTTCATTAGAGAATGATTTTAATTTAACCTTCGTAATAGCAGGAGTTGGATGCCAGGAAGAATTCAACTCCATGCCAAAAAAGCGACTCTTCAATAACAGAATCCATAGCAGCGTCCTCATATTAATTACGCTGACGCAGAAACCGTGGTGCATGGGGTCGTTTAATTACCAGAATATACTTTTTATTTGTAAAATAGTGAAAATGCTAAATAACTGTACTCCGCATCACGGGCTAAGTAAGACTGCTCAGTCATTCTATTGAGCAATCAACATGATTTTCTTCTCAAGAGTGCCAGGCACTTATTTGCTATTTCCGTAAATTAGGAAGCCAAAATTTCCTCCCTGTCTCGTTAGGCTCATCATTTTTTTTTTACCATTTATGTAATAAGTTCCTGGTTGAATCTAAAAATGGACTATGTCATGTCTGTTAAACGGTATTGTCTTAAAGCTCATTCTCACCATATACGTCAAACAAGTTGCACTTTCTTTCAGCTCAGGATGTTGTGACACACTACACTACACTACAAAAAAAAAAAAAAGAAAAGATGAATGAAATGTAATTTTATGACATTGCAATAAAGATGAAAAAAAGTAAACCGTGTGATGTGTCAATAGAACGCATTGGCACTGCTCCTTATACGGTGCACACCAATGGCCGCTGGTGTGAACAGGACCTTATCCCC
This sequence comes from Rana muscosa, assembly GCA_029206835.1. Taxonomy (NCBI): domain Eukaryota; kingdom Metazoa; phylum Chordata; class Amphibia; order Anura; family Ranidae; genus Rana; species Rana muscosa. The sequence goes on from CM055128.1 coordinate 302,436,885, forward strand.
CATCTACCAAGCTACGTTCATAAATGGCGTAGTATTAAAGGGGTTAAAGCATGGGCGCTCAACCAGTGGCCCTCCAGCTCTGACGGAACTACAGCTCCCATCATGCCTCTGCCTTTAAGAGTCATGCTTGTGTAGCACAACCCCCGTAGAAGCTGCTGGTTTAGATTTTGGGCTTTGCACGTTACCTCTAGGTTCGTTGTCAGGGGAAGAAAGTCTGTAGGAACTGCAATGTCCACACAACGTGTAAAACCTTCAACTGTTGGGTTTTATTTTTGCTGCAGTAACTTGTAGAGAAAGTAGAAGGTATGAGAAGATAGGGGAAGGTTCAGGTACACGTTGCGGAACACACAAAAAATGTCTAAAGTCATTCACCACTCTCACTTTTGAATGGGTATTGCTCACCCGGATAGACCCCTCTCACTTGGCCTAGCAGCCGGGATGATGTACGAACCAGTATGAGAACAGTCTCTGCCACAGACCGTTTGACAACAAATGTGGATAACAAGGAATCCTCTGCCACAGGATTTCAGTCCCGAACTTCCAGCCGTGCAGTAAAAGAACCTTTAAGCCGATCCCACGAACTGCTTGGCTTTTAAAGTAGTGGATCCCCTCTTAACAAGGTCACCAGGCCTATCCCGAGACATTAGCACTTTGCTGGTCTCCTCCAGGGCAGGTCCTCCCCCGGTTTCCTTCGTTAAGCAGCTTCCTCCCTCTTGGTGGACAGCTTGGGATCCCCTTTAGGATTGTAGGCCCCAGACATCATAACTGGGCCTTCTCGCTAGAGATGCAGCCTCGGGCCACCGTGGCCCCGGGCTGAGAACACACACACATACCTCACTCCAGGAGGACCACAAGGCGAAGAAGAGCCCCACACAATGGCGTCTGCCCCTTAAGTATCCCTCCCCAGCATGCACAGCGGGGCACCACTCCCACTGAACCGCTGCCGAGAAGGGACACCCAATACACCATGGTCAGCCTGCGTTCCAACATGGACCCGAGGTGGTACCGCCACCTTCAGGTAAAAAAGGGAAAACACTATCAGGCACCACCATAGCCAGGACAGAGGCAATTTAGATATAATTACATAAGTCTGAGCCCAACATGGGAACAGGGAACATGGACATGCGACTAACAAGCCCAGAAGCGGCATACATACTGGGGGTTATTTACTAAAGGCAAATCCACTTTGCACCACAAGTGCACTTGGAAATGCAGTCGCTGTAGATCGGGACACGCATATAGAAAATAAAAAAACAGCATTTTAGCTTGCACATGATTGGATAATAAAATCAGCAGAGCTTCCCCTCATTTCAGATCTTCCCCTCAGATCTACAGCGACTGCACTTCCAAGTGCAATTGTAGTGCATTTGCCTTTAGTAAATAAACCCCTAAGTCACTTTCAGATTCACAGCTGTCATTCTCCGACCACCGTAGCTGGAGAAGCAACTAATCAAGCATGATGTGTTTGATTACTGCAGTGGAGGGCAGAGGAGACATTGGGGGGGGGGGGGGGGTACTAAGTCTAATAGACCCCTGGTGTCTCCATATAGAGGACCTGTCACCTACCCATGCCATCACATAGGGAGCATGATAGCAATATAGTTAAAGCGGAGTTCCACCCAAAAATAGAACTTCCGCTTTTCAGAACCCTCCCCCCCTCCGGTGACACATTTGGCACCTTTCAGGGGGGAGGGGGGTGCAGATACCGGTATAAAATAGGTATTTGGACCACTTCGGGGTATTGACTCCCGTGGGAGTCACGCCCCTTCGCGTCACCTGGGAAACACACTGTTCCCAGGAGAAAGCGGGGACCAGTGATGGCGCGCCGCGCTACTCGCGCAGTAGGGAACTGGGCAGTGAAGCCGCAAGGCTTCACTTCCTGATTCCCTCACCGAGGATGGCGGCGGCAGCATCCGATTGCTCAGCCTCGTCAGCCTCATCTGCCGACATCGCAGTATTTGTAGCTGCTGGCTTTTAAAAAAAAGAAAAATTTGGGTGCACCTCCTCTTTAACCACTTAAAGACCACCCACCGATTTCTTGTAAAAAAAAAAAAAAGACCACCCACCGCATATATACTGTATCAGGGCTGCTCTATTGCATGAAATGATGTTCCTGAACGTTGTCTCAATCAAAAGATAGTGTGGGTGCGCGTGCTCCGCCGGAGGCGCGTGCCTGCTGCACGGAGGAGGAGCCGATGCACGTGCCACCCGCGATCACGGTATAGAGGGGCAGAACGGGGATCTGCCTATGTAAACAAGGCAGATCGCCATTCTGACAGGGGACAACACGGAGATCTGCTGTTCTTAGTGATCAGGAACAGCGATCTCTGTGTTGTCCCTGTCAGCTCATCCCCCACACAGTTAGAAACACACTGAAGGAACAAAGTTAACCCTTTGATCGCTCCTGAAGTTAACCCCTTCCCTGCCAGTGTCATTTATACGGTAATCAGTGCATTTTGTTTAGCACTGATCGTTGTATTGGTGTCACTGGTCCCCAAAAAGTGTCACTTAGGGTCAGATTCGTGCGCCGCAGTCCCGCTAAAAATTGCAGATCGCCGCCATAACCAGTAAAAACTATTAAAAAAATTTAAAGTCCATAAATCTATCCCATATTTTGTAGATGCTATAACTTTTGCGCATACCAATCAATATACGCTTAGTGCGATTTTTTTTTACCAAAAATATGTAGAAGAGTACATATTGGCCTTAACTGATGAATACATTTGTTTTTTTTTATACATTTGTTTTGGGTGTGCATTATGGCAGAATGTAAAAAATATTGTTTGTTTTTTTTCAAAATTGTCGGTCTTTTTTTGTTTATAGCGCAAAAAATAAAAACCACATAGGTGTTCAAATACCACCAAAAGAAAGCTCTATTTGTGGTAAAAAAAAAGGACATCAATTTATTTGGGTACAGCGTCACACGACCACGTAATTGTTAGTTAAAGTAACGCACTGTCGTATCGCAAAAAATGGCCTGGTCATCACATCAAAGGGGGGGGGGGTAAGTCCTTCTGGGGCTAAAGTGGTTAAATAAAACAAGGAAATTAAATGAAAAAAATATATAATAAAATATAAATAAAACAAATAAAAATAATATATTATTTTAAAGTTAAATACATTCTTTTTTGTAAAAAGTGTTTAAAAATAAATAAAAAGATGAATAAAAATAATTGGAAAAAAATGTAAAGCATTTCGTCACGTGCAGCGTACACATGTTAAAGAGGAGCCCTAGGCTCGTTCAGATAAAATAAAAAATCAGTAGCTACAAATAGTGTAGCTGCTGACTTTTAATATTAGGACACTTGCCTGTCTAGGAATCCAGCGGTGTCCTCATCCTAGCCGATTTTTTTAATTGGCTATCGGGTGCTTCCGCCGCCAATTTTCCACTAAGGGAAACCGGCGTTTAAGTCTTGTGGCTTCACAGCCGGTTTCCCACTGCGCATGAGCGAAATGCGCTGTGCTCTGTGAATGGGCCAGATGCGGGGGAAGGAGGGGGTGGGCCGAACCGCCAGCTGAGTTTGCCGCAGCGAACTCAGCCGGAAGTGGGAGCGGGTACCTGTCAAAACCAGGTACCCACTTCCTCCTCCCCTACAAAAAGTGCCAAATGTGGCAGCAGAGGGCGAGAGGAGGCAGACGAGCGGAGCTTCCCCTTTTGGGTGGAGCTCTGCTTTAAGTATTGCTGTAAAGTTCAGAGTGAGAGCAATACATTTTTGGCAATAATTCACAATAAACTCTAAAATGATCATTTGTAAATTTGGGTACCATATATTTTTTGTGATTTCACAGGCACAATTAATTTTAAAGCTTGACATGTTTGTTATCCATTTATTCAACTCAACCTAATTTTCTATATTTTAACTGGGTTTGTTTGAGAAAAACAAGCCCTGCAGGTAAGTATAAGAGGGGGAGGGGGGGAGGGGGGGGAGCTGTGCTCAGGAGGTTTTTACTTTAATGTAGAGAATACATGAATACATTAAGGTTAAAAAAAATAACTTCTACCATTACAACCACTTTAATAGGGATTTATAGGAACACTTTAGATTTAGACTTTGGATTTAGAAAATGGTACTTTTCCTTTAGGACTCTGGGAAGACTGCCAATTAAACTGTCACCTGGTTACCTGTTTTTGGGGATTCCTACCATAATGCCTCGTACACACGACCGGTTTTCCCCCCAGGAAAAAAAACAACGCTTTTCCCTACGAGATTCCTCTCAAGCCTGCCTTGCATACACACAGTCAAACAAAAGAATGCCAAGAACGCGGTGACGTCAAAGACTACGACGAGCCGACAAAATGACGTTCTATGCTTCCGCACATGCGTCAAATTGTTTATGAGCATGCACGTTTTTTTTCCCCTCGGGAAAGCATACAGACGACCGGTTTTCTCGGCAGGATTTTTTCCTGATGGGAAAATAGAGAATAAGTTCTCTTTTTTTTTCCCCGCAGTTTTCCTGCCAGGAAAACCTTGATGGAGCATACACACGGCCGGTTTTCCTGGCGAAAAGCTGTCATGGCAGTTTTCCTGCCGGGAAAAACGGTTCTGTGTATGAGGCATTACAGCATGCTTCCAAGTCACAGGAATGTGCATTAATCAACTTGTAGTGAATCATGCAAGACCACACAAACTTGCCGCCAACATCGGACAAACCTGTGCTGTGATCCGCTTGAAGAGAAAGCATAATAGAGAGGTAAACCGGGACACACCTAGATGTTTGCATTATAACTGTGTGAGTAAGAAGAAAACCATTGGAAGAGTTTACTTTTTTTTTTTTATTCTTTCTTTTGCAGGCAAGGAAATTACACCAATGCACATTGTAGGACATTGCTTAGAAACACCCTGCACATTTCCAAAACAATTTTATATTTTCCAAAACGAAAGATGGAAAAGATTGAAATATCGGTCCCTATTGCCTCGTACACACGATCAGTTTTCCAGACAAAAAAAGTGTGATGTGAGCTTTTTGTCAGGAATTCCGACCGTGTGTATGCGCCATCACACTTTTTCTGTCAGAATTCTTGCCAAGAAAAGATTGAGAGCAGGTTCTCTTTTTTCGTGACAGGAAAAATTCCTATCGGGAATCGCTCTCATCTGTATGCAATTCCGACGCGAAAAATAACATGCATGCTCAAGCAGAAGAGCGGAACTGCCTATTGAACTTAATTTTTCTCGGCTCATCGTACGTGTTGTACGTCACCGTGTTCTTGACGTTCGGAATTTCAGACAAGATTTGTGTGACCGTGTGTATGCAAGACAACAGTGAGCAGTTTTCCTGCTAAAAAAAACCCCATGGTTTTCCTGACGGAAAAACTGATTGTGTGTATGAGGCATATGACCATACCTGGATATTTAAAATACAGAAGAAAGATAAAAAGGCAGCAAGAAAGAGAAATAAAAAGAGAAGGGGGGGGGGAGTGAGACAATCCCACAAAATCTAGTCCTCCTTCGGTGTTCCACTAGGCTGCGAGGCTAATAGTGTCTGATACCTATAGTAAATATAGGGAGTCCAGATCTTCCAGTACTTATCCTCCTGGTCTTTTAAAGTCATGGTAAGGTTTTACATAACCTGAATATCTGCTATTCTGGTACTCCAATGGCCAACTGTAGGAGGGCATGTACTCTTCCACAAAGCTGGAATACATGCTTTGGCTGCTGTCAGTGTCTTAATCTTAGAACCTACATCAGTCCAAAAACTGTTTCATTTCGGGCATTCCCAGAAGATATTCAAGAGGGTTCCCCACAGATTCTCCACAGCGCCAACACGCCTCTTAATCGTATGTAGCTTAGCAGGGGTTCTTTACCACTGTGTGAGAAGCTTATAACCTCCCTCCTGATATCTGCTGGCCAGAGAAGCTTTATGTGGAAAAACTGAAAATTTATTATCAAATACTTACCGTAATTTTCCCTTCCTGATGGACTCCATGGCAGCCTACGTGAGGGTTCATGCAGCCTACGTGTGGGTTAACCCCACCTCCTCTCCAATGCTATAGGACCCCATACCCAAAAAAGTAAGCTCACCTCTCAGTACTGTGTTCCGTAACTAGCCGACTCTTGGACACTTACTTTCCCTCTTTTGATATTATTTTCTTTTAGGGTGGGAACTCCGTCTGCCATGGAGTCCATCAGGAAAGGAAAATTACGGTAAGTATTTGATAATAAATTTTCAGTTTTCCTGACAGACTCCATGGCAGCCTACGTGTGGGAAATAACTAGCCAGACCACACGGGAGGGTATGCTGAACAGAAAATAGTTTTAATTTGTCCCGTCAACCGACAGGATTCTCAAACCAAAATTTACAGAAGACGGTGATGCAGGCTCTATGCAGTAATGGGACATGATCGTATTGCTAGAGGCCCAGGAGGCCGCTTTACAAATGACATCTGGAGCCACATGTCGGGCCACCGCCCAGGACGCTGCCATTCCTCTGGTGGAGTGTGCAGTCACCGCCTGTGGAGGAGCCAAGCCCTTAGCCCTGTATGCTTGCTGGATGGTCTGGACAATCCAGGATGCAATTGTTCTGGTTGAAGCCTTTTTCCCTTTATTGCTGCCTGAATGCAGTATGAACAGATGATCAGAACGTCTGAAGGGAGAAGTAATCTGTAGATATTCTTTCAGAATTTTGCCTATATCCAAGGGATGAGTTTTATTGGACTCCGGAGTCCTGAAGGTTGGTAGAACAATTTCCTGATTCTCGTGGAATACTGAAGTCACCTTCGGGTTTGAACCCGGTATAAGGACTACCAGATCTGGAAAAAACGTCAGAAAGGGTTCTTCATGACCCAGTGACCCAATCTCGGAAACCCTCTTTGACAGAGGTGATGGCAACTAAGAAGGCTACTTTTGCTGAAAAGTCTTTAATGGAAGACGGGGAGGGCCCCGTGGCACTGAGTCCAGTCAGTGAGTCAAGAACGAGGGGAAGATCCCAGTTGGGAAATCTTGGTTTCCTTTGGGGCTCAATTCTTGATGCCCCCTGGAAAAATTGCAGAACTAAGGAATGGACTGCCCATGAGGCCCGGAGAAAGCTGACAGGGCCGAAACTTAAACTCTCAGAGAGCTGACAGATAAGGGTAGGTCTAGTCCAGTTTGAAGGAAACTGAGAACATCTTGAACTCCTGGATTTCTGAAGGACCTGCCCGAAGCAGAGGAGAACTCGACGAATTTGGGGCCCAGATTCTCCCGTAAACTTTATTTGTACTTGACCTTCTTGAGCTCAACAGGGTGTAGATCACTCTTGAAGCGCAACCAAGGGATTCCAGCCTCTCCCTCTCAAAAACCAGACCGTCAGTCTCATCAGTGCCGGACAAGGGTGTAGGAGTGACCTTGAGAAAGAAGGTCTGGCCTGAGAGGAAGAGGTACTGGATCCCGGTAGCTCAGCGGGATCAGGAGGGGAAACCAATCAGACGGGCTCCCACCCGACCCGCCTGGGCAGGCATGATCTCAAAAAGATTTAGCCAGTTCGCGGCCACTGGACGCCTGGCTCTTCGCTGGCTTGCGAAAGGACGCTTGACCTCTACTCCAGTTTCTTCTGAAATCCCAGCCAGGTTTATAGGAGCGTGCTTCTCTCTTCTGTACTGGGGCTTCTTCTGTCCAAGCAGACGCCTGTCCTGGGGAAGGAAGCCCAATTTTCCACCCATGGCCTTAGCTATGGCGTCGTCCAATTTGTTGCCAAACAGTGACGACCCCTCGAAAGGGATTTTGCACTAGGTTTGTTTAGATGACGGGTCGGCAAGCCAAGGGTGCAGCCACAAGGTCCGTTTAGCCGTAACTGAGGACAGCATAATTCTAGCCAGCAGGCGGATCAAATAGACAGATGCCTCTCCCAGGAAGGCTATCGCTAGTTTCAGCTCTGTCGCTGCCGAATTCCTGGCCAGCTCTTCTGAAACACCCTTAAGGAAGGAATCTACATTCTCCGTCCATGCTTCCATAGCCTTAGACATGGCTGCCAAGGCCAGGGCGGGTTTACAAGCCGTACAAGCAAGCCCGTAAATCCTTTTGAGGTCCTGGTCTATCCTTCTATCGAGGCCATCCTTGAAGGAAACCGCATCATCCAACGGGAGCGTAACGTGTTTGGCCAGACGCATTACAGCTGCGTCTACAAGAGGAATATTTTCCAGGTACTTTACTTCATCCGCTTTGAAGGGATACATCCTGGAAGTTTTATTTGTCATGGAGGACTACCTGTCCACTTTAATCCATTCCTCATCAAAAATGCACTTTAGTTCGGCCAAGAGCGGAAAACTTGGACGCTCTTTCCCCAGACGTTTGAAAACCTTTTTCTGCTTAGCTGGGAGAGTAGATGGATCTTCCCACATAAGGGCCTCCTTGACTGCTTTAATAAGCGGAGTTACTAGGGAGAAGTCAAATTCCACACTCTCCCCATCACTTCCCAGCTCTCCCTCCGAGGAAGCGAAGGGATGAGAAGGGCCTGGAACCTCACGGGCCTCATCAGCCGGGGAGCCAGACAGAATGGTACTGGACTGGCTTTGTGCGTGGAAAGTATCCATTTCCTTCAAGGAACGATGCACCACCCGTTTCACTAGAGACTCGATGCGTTGATCCTCTGTCTCTTTTTCCCCAACTGCATGGGCATAACAACGGTCACACAATGATTTGCCCTCTGGGACTCGTGTGTCACATCCTCAGCAGGCTCTGCGATCAGTACGGCTGTCATGGCGGTGGGAGCGGTGTCTGGAGGAGGAATGAGAGCGTCTCCCTTGGTGGTGAGATGCAGATGGAGAATCACGTCTGGACTTTGAAGATGATGAATGCTGCTGTGGCCTGGCAAGGTCTGTGTCGTTCTGGACCATGATTTGAGGATCCGAACCGGAAGGGCTGGAAGAAAAAGATTGGGGGGGGGGGAATAAGCCAACAAGCAACACAAATACTTGCGACTGTACCCCAAGCCCTCCCCTCTCCCGCAATACCTTGTGTGTGAGGGCTGTCCACATGTAGGCAGTGACTTGTCCATAATTTCTGGACGAGAACGTCACGACAAGAGATGGTCTGCCAAGAAACCTAAGGTGTCAAAAAATTAAATGAGCAAAATGCGTCTAATAAGATAGATTACAGCCATACAGCAGAGGCATTAAACCAATACAATTATATATATATGTTTTATATATATATATATATATATATATATATATATATATATATATATATAGGTATATATATATATCTATATATATCAGGGAGCCACAGACCCCTAGAGGACTGACCTGCAGACTTGGTGAATTGATATCTTGTAAGCTGCCTCTGCTTTTAAATCCCCCGCCTGTGACGTCACCGCCTTCCCACACATCGCGCCTGTGTTGTGGGGAAGCCGCCGAGCGGCACCTGCGCGGCCGCCGAGTGACCCGCCCGCGACCCGGAACACCGCGGCGAGCTGGGACGCAGAAGCGTTCCAGCCGCCATTAGGGAGCAGCAGGGGGCACAAGGGGATAACAGGAGAAACAACAACAATATACACATATACACAGAGGCGACTGCCATGGAAAAAGACGAAGATGGTCGCAGATCATGCCAGCCAAGGACGTCCTGATCTTTGGGCACACTGCAGCAACTCCCCATCCAAGGTACATGGTTGCTACAAGCTCCACACCCACCCGTGACTGAGCTCCGAGCTGCACCGCATAGAAGTGTGCCATCCATCCTGGAATATCTGAACGGACGTGAACATCGTAGGTCCATTGGAGGAGGACAAAAAAGGAACACAGTACTGAGAGGTGAGCTTACTTTTATGGGTATGGGGTCCTATAGCATTGGAGAGGAGGCGGGGTTAACCCACACGTAGGCTGCCATGGAGTCTGTCAGGAAAGGTATAATTTTGTATTTCTGAGGTTGAGAGAAGGTTACTTGCAGGTCACTTTCCCATTGTTGTAAAAAAGTCAAGTCGGCCATGTCAACCTGGTTTGTCAGCAGAGCATAAAAATAAGAGAGGGAGTTAAGACCCATCTAAGCAAATCTGTTTGAGAGGATTAAGTTGCTGTAGGTTTTGATGTTCCTCGGGTAATGAACGTAGGTACGTACTCAATTGTGCCCTATGTAAGAAGTCTAAATCAGTGTGGAAGCGGGCCTCTATTTCTCAGTTGGACATTAGTATATTAGCTGCCGTGAAATGTAGTTGTCTAAAAACGCTCTGCCGACGCAACGTCGCAAATTTCGAGTCTATCGCTCAGAAACATCCAATCAACCCTATCAAATGCCTTCTCCGCATCCATGGAGAAGAGCACTAGAGGCAAATGAGAAGACTGTGCAAAATGAATCTTGTTCATTTGTGTGTTATCTCGCCCTTCCAGACAGGGGACAAACCCCCGACTGATCCATGTGAACTAGAGAAGGAATATGGGGGAACAACCTATTCGCTATAATTTTGGTGAAAGTTTTTAGGTCTACATTTAGGAGAGAAATGGGCCTATAACTTGCACAATGCGCCGGATCGTTGCACTCTTTAGGAATTGAGTTTGCATTTTTATTACATGCTAGAAAAACATGTTGTGTGATAACTGCAAAGTCCAGCTGAACCCTTATTTTTTTATTACTCTAGTGCAGTATGGCTGCATAAACAGTAATAGATGTTGGTGTTTTTCTGTTACTTTTTTTTTATACATCTGCTAAAAAAAAAAAAAAAAAAAAAAAAAAAAGGTCTATCCCATTCTATTCACAGTTTTTATATAGCCAAAACTTTTCTATTTGAATTTTGTATAAAGTAGGGAATGGTAAAACCCCCATCAGGTAATGTTTTTGCCATCTGTGTCCCATTGGGGGGGGGGGGATTCCCATTACTGCTTGACCTGTAGGCACAAAAGGAAGTAAGAGGAAATCTCTTCAAAGTCAGGAAAATATACACACTGAATTTTTCATTCAACCTGCAGTCTAAACAAAAAAAAAAAAAATTTTTTTAACTGATTCCCCCATCCATGCTATACAGCGCAGGTAGATGAATCTTCAACTGTGCCTATTGTGGTTTTATTGGATGCAGCTGCTGTTTGGATGTCAGTTTTCTGCCTGGCTTGTTTGATTTTTCAGTTGAAGGATGTTGGGGGGGATGTGGCCGACAGGAGACAAGAGAATTTCAGCTGGTTCAACGGGATCCGGAAAAAAATTGCCTATTGCAAAGCCAGCATAAAGCTCACCTGTTATTGGTTTGTTATTATAAATGGTCATGAAATATCAATGGATTATAAAATATGTTAATATATATACTGTATATACATATAAATTTATATAAGGAATCTCTCTCTCTCTCTCTATATATATATATATAAATATATATACACACAGTTAGGGGAAAAGGTATTTAATCCCCTGCTGATTTTGTACGTTTGCCCACGGACAAAGAAATGATCAGTTTATAATTTTAATGGTAGGTTTATTTTAACAGTGAGAGACAGAATAACAACAAAAATATCCAGATTTTTTTTATTACATTGATTTGCATTTTAATGAGTGAAATAAGTATTTGATACCCTATCAATCAGCAAGATTTCTGGCTTCCAGGTGTCTTCTACTCTCTTTAAGCCCTGGTTCACACTGGTGCGATTTGACATGCGATTTGACATGTCAAATCGCATGTCAAATCTGCGATATTTGCCGCAAATTTCGGGCAATGGCACCGTCCTAATCGGTGCGACGCCGCATCTGCGGCGCTGCACCGATTTCAAAAAGTAGTTTCTCTACTACTTTTTGCGATTTTGGGCCGCGATTTACATGGACATCTGTGCAGAAACCTGCACAGATGTCCCTGTAATCGCGGCCGAAATCGGGACTGACAGGCAGGAGTGAAATCGTGCGAGTTCAGCTGAACTCGCAGGCTTCACTCCCGCAGCCCCAGTGTGAACCTGGGCAAAGAGTCTCTTAAGAGTGCTCCTAATCCCAGCTTGTTACCTGTATAAAAGACACCTGTCCACAGAAGCAATCAATTCCAATCTCTCCACCATGGCCAAGACCAAAGAGCTGTCCAAGGATGTCAGGGACAAGATTGTAGACCTACACAAGGCTGGAATGGGCTACAAGACTATCGCCAATCAGCTTGGTGAGAGGGTGGCAACAGTTGGTGCAATTAATGGAAGAAACACAAAATAACTTTCACTCTCCCTCGGTCTGGTGCTCCATGCAAGATCTCACCTCGTGGAGTTTCAATGATCATTAGGATGGTGAGGAATCAGCCCAGAACTACACGGGAGAATCTTGTCAATGATGTTAAGGCAGCTGGGACCACAGTCACCAAGAAAACAATTGGTAACACACTACGGTGTGAAGGACTGAAATCCTGCAGCGCACACAAGGTACCCCTGCTCAAGAAAGCACAAGTACAGGCCCTTCTGAAGTGTGCTAATGAACATCTGAGTAATTCAGAAGAGAACTGGGTGAAAGTGTTGTGGTCAGATGAGACCAAAATCAGGAATGCTGCCTATGACCCCAAGAACACCATCCTCACCGTCAAACATGGAGGTGGAAACATTATGCTTTAGGGGAGTTTTTCTGCTAAGGGGACAGGATGAATTCACTGCATCAAAGGGACGATGGACGGGGCCGTGTACCATCAAATCTTGGGCGAGAACCTCCTTTCCTCAGCCAGGGCTTTGAAAATGGGCCGTGGATGAGTATTCCAGCATGACAATGACCCAAAACACATGGCCAGGGCAACAAAGGCGTGGCTCAAAAAGAAGCACATTGAGGTCCTGGAGTGTTCTAACCAGTCTCCGGACATTAATCCCATAGAACATACGTGGAGGGGGCTGAAGGTTCGAGTTACCAAACATCAGCCTCAAAACCTTAATGACTTGGAGAGGATCTGAGATGTGTGCAAACCTGGTGACCAACTACAAGAAACATCTTACCTCTGTGATTGCCAACAAGATACAGGAAATCGCCCCGGGACATTAAAGTGGTTGTAAATCTTCGTGTTTTTTCACCTTAATGCACCTTGCAGTCATCGCCCCCCCCCCCCTCCCAAGCCCTCGTTTTACTTACCTGAGCCCCGAATTTCCGAGGGCGCAATCCCGCGTAGTTCTCTCCATGCCTGATTGGCTCTTCATTGGATAGATTGATAGCAGCGCAGCCAGTGGCTTCCGTTGCTGTCAATCAAATCCAATGACGCGGCCGCCGGGGCCGAGTCATACAATAAGCGGCTATGGACGCCGATTGATTGGCACGGGAGCGCGCCTGCAAGGTAACCCCCTCGGGAGAGAGCTTCCCAGAGGTGGTTAGCTTTTGCAGGGAGGAGCCGCGAGAGCCGCCATGGGACCCCAGAAGAGGACGATCGGGGCCACGCTGTGAAAAACAAACTGCACAGTGGAGGTAAGTATGATAGGTTTGTTATTTAAAAACAAAAAACAAAAACAAAGCTTAAGGGCTCTTTCACACGGGGCGGATCCGTGCAGATCCGCCCCGTGAAGCTCCGCTTGCTCAGCGGGGATCGCTCCGTTGATCCCCGCTGAGCCGACGGATGACTGGGCGGTCCCCGCACACTGTGCAGGGACCGCCCTGTCAGAGCGCCGCTCTCCCCTATGGGGAATCGGATGACGACGGACCGTAGAGTCCGTTGTCATCCGATCCGCTCCGCCGACAGAAGGAAAAATAGGGTTTTCCTCCGTCACACTTTGGCGGAGCGGATGTCAGCGGACATGTCTCCGCTGACATCCGTGCCTCCATAGGGGTGCATGGAGGATCCGTTTCAGGTCCGCCTAAAAAACTGACAGGCGGACCTGAACGGACCTCCGTGTGAAAGGGGCCTTAGTGTCACTTTAAATGAGGTGAATGCAGTTAGCCAACAATTGTTGAGTAAATGCAGTCTCAAAATTTATTAAAATTGTCATGCAAACATAGACAACATGAATCATAGCCAAGCCAATGAAATGATACATACAGTAAAAAAATGTCATTACACGTATCATGGTATAAAATGCAAATTGCACAGTACACAGACATGACAAGTATCCCAACGCGTTTCTCAAGACCATGCTCGCTTCATCAGGGGTAGATGCATGTGTAGTACATCTGTGGGGGGTATAATGAACCAAATAAGTATTAACACAGAGGTGGCATAGTGACAATTAGTCAAGAGGGTCCAAAACGCATTGGCCCTATATACTCACCAAAGGCTGGATCAGACTACCAAACGCTGAATGCCCAGAGGCAATTGCCAACAAGAGTCATGTTTTGCAAAGGGGTCAAATACTTATTTCACTCATTAAAATGCAAATCAATTTATAACTTTTTTTTAAATGAGTTTTTCTGGATTTTTTTAATTGTTATCCTGTCTCTTACTGTTTAAATAAACCTACCATTAAAATAATAGACTGATCATTTATTTTCCAGTGGGCAAACGTACAAAATCAGCAGGGGATCATATATTTTTCCCTCACTGCATATATATATATATATTTTATTCATTTGTGCCATCTTCTGTTTGCAAAATTCATTTAATTTTATAAGCTGCAGGAATCATCACCATTTACTCAAAAAAATACCACTTACCTTCCTTACACACTTTTAAAAACCAGGCACATGACTATTGCAAATCCAATTCCTTTAAATAGTTCATGATTTCAGGGTTTTATTGTTTTATTGTTGTGGAGATTGGAAGTCCAACATGACCGCTGACTCAGCTCACTGCTGACAACCAGTCAGTAAAACGATACTTCCAAATCGAAGTCCCCACCCTGTAGGTGGATAAAGTCAAATCTAGAATACGGTTATGATTATGGAAAAATTATGACAATGTCAGAAATGACAGTAGATAGACAGATCTGAGTACATTTGGCAACTCCAGGTTTTCTGCTATGACACCCAGGGCTTTTCCCGGGCCAATTTATCTTTCGGAGTCTTGTTTTATGATAATAATTACCCTTACAGCAGATCACTGTGTGATTGTGCTTGTGTTATTATCTCCATTCCCTTTTGTTTTTTATATGCATTTTTGGGGATTTTATGTGATAGACCAACACAAAGTGGCACATACCGGTAATTGTGAAGTGGAAGGAAAATGATAAAATTTTTTCACAATTTTTTACAAATAAATATGTGAAATGTGTGGGGTACATTTGTATGGTGCCCCCGGAGTCAATACTTTGTACAACCACCTTTCACTGCAATTACAGCTGCAAGTCTTTTTGGGGATGTCTCTACCAGCTTTGCACATTTAGAGAGGGACATTTTTGCCCATTCTTCGTTGCAAAATATCTCAAGCTCTGTCAGATTGGATGGAGAGCATCTGTGAACAGCAATTTTCAAGTCTTGTCACAGATTCTCAATTGGATTTAGGTCTGGACTTTGACTGGGCCATTCTAACACATGAATATACTTTGATCTAAACCAGGGATCCTCAAACTACAGCCCTCCAGCTGTTGCGGAACTACACATCCCATGAGGCATTGTAAAACTCTGACATTCACAGACATGACTAGGCATGATGGGAATTGTAGTTCCTGAACAACTGGAGGGCCATAGTTTGAAGACCCCTGATCTAAACCATTCCATTGTAGCGCTGGCTGTATGTTTAGGGTCGTTGTCCTGCGGGAAGGTGAACCTCCACCCCCAGTCTCAAGTCTATTACAGACTCTAACAGGTTTTCTTCTAAGATTGTCCTGTATTTTTTTCCATCCATCCTCCCTTCAACTCTGACCAGCTTCCCTGTCCCTGCTGAAGAAAAGCATCCCCACAACATGATGCTGCCACCACGTTTTCCACCACATAACGTTTTGCTTTTAGGCCAAATAGTTTAATTTTGGTCTCTTCTGACAGAGCACCTTCTTCCACATGTTTGCTGTGTCCCCCTCGTGGCTTCTCGCAAACTGCAAATGGGACTTCTTATGGCTTTCTTTCAACAATGGCTTTCTTCTTGCCACACATCCATAAAGGCCAGATTTGTGGAGTGCACGACTATTCTCCAACCTGGGCTGTGGATCT
The DNA here is from genome assembly GCA_029206835.1 of Rana muscosa. Taxonomy (NCBI): domain Eukaryota; kingdom Metazoa; phylum Chordata; class Amphibia; order Anura; family Ranidae; genus Rana; species Rana muscosa. The sequence continues at coordinate 302,452,799 of CM055128.1, forward strand.
CTGGATCTCTGCAGCTCCTCCAGCTAATATAGACCTCTTGGCTTCTTCGCCAATTAATGCTCTCCTTGCCCGGCCTGTTAGTTAGGTGGACGGCCATGTCTTGGTAGGTTTGCAGTTGTGCCATACTCTTTCCATTTTCGGATGATGGATTGAACAGTGCTCCATAAATTGTTCAAAGTTTGGGATATTTTTTTTATAACCTAACCCTGGTTGAAACTTCTCCACAACTTTATCCCTGACCTGTCTGATGTTTTCCTTGGCCTTCATGATGCTTTTTATTCACTAAGGTTCTCTAACAAACCTCTGAGGGTTTTACAGAACAGCTGTATTTATACTGAGATTAAATTACACACAAGTGGACTCTATTTACTAATCAGGTGACTTCTGAAGGCAATTGGTTCCACTAGATTTTAGTTCGGGGGAATGAGAGTAAAGGGGGCTGAATACAAATGCACGCCCCACACTTTTCACATATTTATTCGTAAAAAAATGTTGAAAACCATTTATCATTTTCCTTCCACTTCACAATTATGTGCCACTTTGTGTTGGTCTATCACATAAAATCCCAATAAAATACATTTACGTTTTTGGTTGTAACATGACAAAATGTGGAAAATTTTCAAGAGGTATGAATACTTTTTCAAGGCACTGTGTGTATATATGTATATATATATATATATATATATATAAATATATACATACACAGTATACGCACATTTAATCTGTGTATCTGATTGCCAGGAGCTACACTTTCAATTGCAGAACATAAATATTATCTATAGAAGCACACTGTAAAATATGTATGATAATCAATTATATATACTGAATATATATATATATATATATATATATATATATATATATATATATATATTGTGAGGGGGTTAGCTCGGCAGCGGGTGTGTGTGATCCCCTGGATGGGCTCCCCACACAAAAACAGGCCCAGCAGACGGAGGTTGTGGTTTTCAAGATCAAAACGGTGCGGTTTATTTCTCTATTTGCAGTGACAAAAAACACAGCAAAGCAAAAAGAAACATAAACAAAATAAACCCTGGTCAGCTTGACCTCTGACTAAACATGCAGGTTTCCTAACTAACAACTGGGATCAGCCTGGTGCTGTCCTAGTCCCTAAGTCCCTGGTTTAGTAAATGTCCAAACAAATAGCCACACAGGCTTTGTCTCACCGCACAGGGGTTCACTCTCCCTAGACAGTCCACACAGGTCTGGTTCCAGGCATGAGCAAACACCTAATGAAGCTGGGAGTTTTTATAGAGGCCTTAAACGAGCTGACAAGCTTCAGCTGGTCTCATCAACTCCCTGCCTGCACGACGCCCAGCACTCTCCCTAGAGGTATGAATCATCCATGAGCCCACTAGCCTCAGCTGGGCTTCATCAACTCTCTCCCTAGTTGTATAAGTCGGCATAAAGCCTGAATCTGGGAGAAATATACCTACCCCCCTGGATGCAACCAGGTGACTTTACCTTCCTGCTGTCACATACCCCCCCCCCTCTTGTTTTAACCTTGGGGTTGGAACACCAGCAATCAGGCATTCATGTACTCGAGACAAAGCATCCACATTCCCCATTTGAACGCCAGGGCGATGCTTTACTGTGAAGTTGAATTCCTGTAGGGCCAGGAACCACCTATTTACTCTTCTATTTGTCTCCTTGTTTTGAGCCATCCACTTTAACGGAGCGTGATCCGTAACCATGTCAAAGTGCCTACCTAGCAGATAGTACCGAAGGGAATCTAGAGCCCACTTCACCGCTAAACACTCCTTTTCAACCGTGGCGTAATTTACCTCATGGGACTTCAACTTCCTGCTGAGGTAAATGACTGGGTGCTCTTCCCCGTTCCAGACCTGGGACAATACTGCTCCTAACCCTACATCTGACGCATCACTTTGTACGACAAAGTCTTTAGAGAAGTCGGGTGAGTACAACACTGGCTGGCTACATAAGGCTTGTTTCAAGAATTGGAACGCTGCCTCAGCCTCGGGGGTCCATTTAATCATGACCGACCCTTTCCCTTTCGTCAGGTTGGTTAGGGGCACAGCCTTAGAAGCAAAGTGGGGAATGAAGCGCCGATAATAACCCGCGATTCCCAGAAAGGCTCGTACCTGCTTCTTGCTGTTGGGACGTGGCCAACTCTGGATGGCCTCGACTTTGTTGAGTTGGGGTTTTATTACTCCCCTGCCAATGGTGTACCCAAGATATTTGGCCTCCTCCTGCCCAATGGTACACTTCTTGGGGTTAGCCGTAAACCCCGCTTCCCGGATAGAGTCTAGGACTGCTTGCACTTTTGGCAGATGTGAGGCCCAATCTGTGCTATGGACAATTACGTCATCCAGGTAAGCCGCAGCATACTTCCGATGGGGCCTCAGTATCTGGTCCATTTTCCGCTGGAATGTGGCCGGCGCATTCTGTAACCCGAACGGCATTCTCTTATATTGGAACGCCCCGTCTGGGGTTACAAATGCGGTTTTCTCTTTGGCCGACTTGGCCAGGGGAATTTGCCAATACCCTTTTGTGAGGTCAAGAGTCGTCATGTATCGGGCTGTTCCCAGCCGGTCGATCAACTCATCTATACGTGGCATGGGGTAGGTGTCAAATTTTGTAACTTTGTTCAACTGACGAAAATCGTTACAAAATCGCCAGCTCCCATCCGGTTTAGGCACCAACACAATGGGACTAGACCAATCACTTTGGGACTCCTCTATCACCCCTAAGTTCAGCATTTTCTGTACTTCCTCCCGTATTGCCTCCCGTCGGGCCTCTGGGATCCGATAGGGTTTTAACTTCACCCTTTCACCGGGCGGGGTAATAATATCATGCTCTACCCCAGATGTTTGTCCCGGCAGCTCAGAGAACACCTCCTTGTTGCGAAGCACAAACTCCTTAACCTCCTGTTGTTGGGGTTGTGACAAGGTGGCTGCTATTCCAACCTCCGGAATCACGCAACCAGTTTGAGCTGGTGAGCAAGTTTCTGCGACTAGGGACTCTCTATCCCTCCAGGCTTTCAACATATTAACGTGATAGATCTGTTCGGGCTTTCGCCTTCCTGGTTGTCTGACCTTGTAATTCACTTCGCTCACTTTTTCCATTATCTCGTAGGGGCCTTGCCATTTGGCAAGGAATTTACTTTCAACCGTAGGGACAAGTACCAATATCCTATCCCCCTAGGAAAAGGTACGGGTCTTGGCTCCACGGTTGTACACTCTCTGCTGTGCCAACTGCGCTTGGGCCAAATGTTCCTTCACGATGGGCATTACCTGTGCAATTCGATCTTGCATCAGGGCGACATGCTCAATCACACTCCTGTGGGGAGAACTCTCACTTTCCCAAGTTTCCTTGGCAATATCCAACAGCCCTCTTGGGTGTCTCCCATACAGTAACTCAAAGGGGGAGAATCCCGTAGAGGATTGGGGCACCTCCCTAATAGCAAACATCAAATAAGGAAGTAGACAGTCCCAATCCTTTCCATCTCTATCCACCACTTTCTTCAACATTTGTTTTAGGGTTTTGTTGAATCTTTCAACCAGCCCATCGGTTTGGAGGTGATACACAGACGTACGCAATTGCGTCACTTTGAACAATTTACACAGCTCTTTCATAACCCGGGACATAAAGGGTGTACCTTGGTCCGTAAGCAGTTCTTTACAAATACCCACCCGGCTAAAAACAAGAGATAGCTCTTTGGCTATGGTTTTGGCCGAGGTATTTCTGAGAGGGATCGCTTCTGGATAACGGGTGGCATAGTCCATTATAACTAATATGTACTGGTGCCCCCTAGCGGACTTGATTATAGGACCTACCAAATCCATTGCGATCCTCTCAAACGGGACCTCAATGATGGGTAGAGGGACCAGCGGGCTACGGAAATGTGGCATTGGGGCCGACCTCTGACACACAGGGCAGGAGGAACAATAATTTTCTATGTCCTTCATCACCCCAGGCCAATAGAATCTCTGATATACCCTCTCTCTGGTTTTCTCTGTCCCCAGATGACCTCCAAGAATGTGCCCATGGGCCAACTCCAACACCAACTTCCTGTAAGGTTTGGGCACCACAAGCTGCTCAACGGTTTCTTCTGCCCTTTTTGCCACCCGATACAGTAGGTCCTTCTCTACGCTGAAGTATGGGTAAGTGCAGGTATTATCTGGGTTCACTAACTCGCCATCTATTTCCACTACGTTTTCCCGTGCCTTTATTAGGGCGGGGTCTTTTAACTGTTCTGTGGCAAAATTTTCCCTGTGAACCTCAAGATCAGAAAACTCCACAGACGGTAGGTTTTCGTCTGAGGAGGTGGGCTCCTCTCCAGTTTCTTGAGTCTCGCCTGCCAATACTGACAAGGGAAATTCTGGAGAGTCCTCACCACTCTCAGAGGAGTTCTGGCTATCACCTTCCTGGTACATAGGGGCACCAGTGGGGGGCTCAGGATCATCCCACAGTTCCCAGAACTTCGGAAAATCCCTTCCCACAATGGCATCATGCGGTAATTGAGATACTAACCCCACTGGATGAGAGAGGGTACCTTTGGGGGTCTTGAAACACACTGTAGTCACTGGATACTCTCGGGTGTCCCCATGCACACAAATAACAGCTACCTTGCTATTCCCCGAGACCTCTGTTTTAACTAATTCAGCCTTTATCAGGGTCACAAGGCTACCTGAATCCAGTAATACCACAACATTTCTACCATTAATACACATTTTGCATAAATGTTTCTCAGTTCCCCGAATGGCAGTGCATGCGACTGTCGCACACAGCGACTGACGTCTGTCCGTCAGAAAGTCACATTGCATGGGTTCCTCCACAACCAGGCAATTTGCTGCAATATGTCCCGCTTGCCGGCAGCGGTAGCAAACAATCCATTTGGCTGCCTCTTGAGCCCCTGACTTCCCAGGCTGTTCTCGCCAAACTTTGGGTAGAGCTCCCACCCTCTCACTCTCTCCACCCTCACCCCTTGGAATCCTCTTATCCGCCCCTGGGGATGGTCTGGTCTTAGGGTGGAAAGTCCGAGAGTCTCTGGAAGAGGCCGTCAGGTTCTCTGTAGCCAAGTATTTCTCTACACGATCCACAAGACCACCGGCCGTCTCTGGGTCTCCATGGCTTACCCACTTTTGGATGGCAGTAGGAAGAGCTCTCAAAAACCGATCCATTACAACACGTTCCACAATCTCTGGTGCGGACAAAGTCTCTGGCTGTAGCCACTTCCTGCTCAGGTGAATGAGATCATACATTTGAGACCTGGGGGGTTTTCCAAGCTGGAAAGTCCAGTTATGCACACGCTGAGCCCGGACAGCCAGGGTGACACCCAGCCTTGCCAATATTTCAGCTTTTAGCATCACATAGTCTTTTGCTTGGTCAGGCTCTAGGTCATAGTAAGCCTTCTGCGATTCACCAGTTAACAGAGGAGCCACCAGTCCAGCCCACTGCTCCTCAAGCCACTTTTCTCTTTCAGCAGTCCTTTCAAATGTGGTCAAAAATACCTCTGGATCATCCTCTCCAGTCATTTTTGTCAATAAACGACTCACCCCAAAGGACGCGGTATTAGTGGGACGGCTTTCCTCACTGGTCTGCGGACGTTGCTGCATTACTGCTTCCATTTGTTGTAGTCTCTGCTCTTGCTTCTGTAACAGGTCTATGAAGCGGGCCTCAGATTGCTGCTGGGCTGCAAGGCTCTGTTGATGAGCTTGCTGCTGGGCTGCGAAGCTCTGTTGTTGAGCTGCAAGGCTCTTTTGCAAACCTGCATTTGTCTGCTGTTGATTGGCATTTGCTAGAGCCAGCTGTTTCAGTATCTCCTCCATGCTGGCTTAAAAAAAACTGCCCGCATTCTCCACCAACTGTGAGGGGGTTAGCTCGGCAGCGGGTGTGTGTGATCCCCTGGATGGGCTCCCCACACAAAAACAGGCCCAGCAGACGGAGGTTGTGGTTTTCAAGATCAAAACGGTGCGGTTTATTTCTCTATTTACAGTGACAAAAAACACAGCAAAGCAAAAAGAAACAAACAAAATAAACCCTGGTCAGCTTGACCTCTGACTAAACATGCAGGTTTCCTAACTAACAACTGGGATCAGCCTGGTGCTGTCCTAGTCCCTAAGTCCCTGGTTTAGTAAATGTCCAAACAAATAGCCACACAGGCTTTGTCTCACCGCACAGGGGTTCACTCTCCCTAGACAGTCCACACAGGTCTGGTTCCAGGCATGAGCAAACACCTAATGAAGCTGGGAGTTTTTATAGAGGCCTTAAACGAGCTGACAAGCTTCAGCTGGTCTCATCAACTCCCTGCCTGCACGACGCCCAGCACTCTCCCTAGAGGTATGAATCATCCATGAGCCCACTAGCCTCAGCTGGGCTTCATCAACTCTCTCCCTAGTTGTATAAGTCGGCATAAAGCCTGAATCTGGGAGAAATATACCTACCCCCCTGGATGCAACCAGGTGACTTTACCTTCCTGCTGTCACAATATATATATATATATATATATATATACATATACACACACACACACACACATACAGTATATCAATGTATAACTGAAAAAACAAGAATTTTCCCCAAAGTGGCACTTTTAGAAATAACATATATCGGTGTAGATTTTAAAAGATAAAAAAAAAATTGTTTAATTATACAGTAAAAAAAAATTAATAAAAAATGTACATAAAAAATGTGGCATGCGTCTTCATGGTTCAGCTGGCTGCTCTGCGCTGACGTGATTTTTTTTTTTAAATAAATGGACCCCCTAATGTTTCACATAAAGTTATTTTATCCAGTAATTGCACACTTTTGTAGTAAATAATTTCTTACAATTTCATTAAAGCATACACAAATATCAACAACATATAAATATATAGTTAAAAAAAGTTACTGTACCACAATCGCATCTGTTGCCCATTAGGCTTCTAGGCCACCTTCAAGTTTTTATTTTTCTGTCCAAGCTCCAGTTTCGGAGGGTTCAACACAAATCTTTATGTAATGCCGCGTACACACGACCGTTTTTAATGAAGAGAAAAATGCAATTTTTTTAAATGAACATTAAAAACTATCGTGTGTGGGCTTCAGAGCATTTTTCACGACGTGAAAAATGGCCATGAAAAATTTGGAACATGCTCTAATTTTTCTCGTCGTTTTTCACATCGTCGTTTTTCTCGTCATGAAAAACGTCCGTGTGTAGGCTTTAACGACGTGAAAAATAGCGCATGCTCAGAATCAAGTGATGAGACGGGAGCGCTCGTTCTGGTAAAACTAGCGTTAAGAATGGAGATAGCACATTCGTCACGCTGTAACGGACTGAAAAGCAGGAGGCTGAAAAGCGCAAATCGTCTCTCAACAAACTTTACTAACAAGAAGGGTGGCGCTATCCGAATGGAACTTCCCCTTTATAGTGCCGTCGTACGCGTTGTACGTCACTGCGCTTTACTCGAGCATTTTTTTCCATGATAGTGTGTATGCAAGGCAGGCTTGAGAAGAATCACGTCGAGAAAAATGCTGTTTTTTTCAATGACATTAAAAACGGTCGTGTGTACGCGGCATTAGTGTTGTCACTTTTAAGCAAGCTGCTGGCAGGCCTCACCGCTACTTGAAGCTTGCCTGCTAGCTGCTTGTTTAAACCCTTCCTGACAGCCATACACATATATGTGGCAGCAACGCTGTGGGCTTAATCGTTGTGCTGTGACATATATGCATAAAACTGTAGTTATCTTAAGCTGGGAAAGCGCTCACTCAACGCCCACAGTACTGTGATTTCTCTGTCAATGACAGCTCTGTCACTGTTTTATAATCTGAAGTTGGCAGGACGAGCTCCTGATCACAAGATTGGGAGCCCGTCTAAGGTGTGAAATCCCCATAAAGGGACGGCTCCTGCTTGCAGATAGGGTTTGAAGTGGCAGCAAGACATTCTATATGATCTGTTTTAAAAGAAATTAACCACTTCCATACAGGGCATTTTCACCCCCCTTCCTGCCCAGGCCAATTTTCAGCTTTCAGCGCTGTCACGCTTTGAATGACAATTGCGCGGTCGTGCAACGTGGCTCCCAAACAAAATTTACGTCCTTTTCTTCCCACAAATAGAGCTTTGTTTTGGTGGTATTTGATCACCTCTGCGGTTTTTATTTTTTGTGCTATAAACAAAAAAAGAGCGACAGTTTTGAAAAAAAAAACAATATTTTTTACTTTTTGCTATAATAAATATCCCATTTATCTATTATCTATTATCTATTTTTTTTTCTCAGTTTAGGCCGATACGTATTCTTCTACATATTTTTGGTAAAAAAAAAAATCGCAATAAGCATTTATTGATTGGTTTGCGCAAAAGTTATAGCGTCTACAAAATAGGGGATAGATTTATGACATTTATTTTTATTATTTTTTTACTAGTAATGGCGGCGATCTGCGATTTTTGTCAGGACGGCGATATTGTGGCGGACACATCGGACACTTTTGACATCATTTTGGGACCATTCACATTTATACAGCAAACATTGCTATAAATATGCACTGATTACTGTATAAATGTGACTGGCAGGGAAGGGGTTAACACCAGGGGGCGATCAAGGGGTTAATGTGTTCCCTAGGGAGTGATTCTTACTGTGGGGGGAAGGGACTGACTGGGGGAGGTGACCGATGGTTGTCCCTATGTACAAGGGACACACCATCGGTCTCTTCTCCCTGACAGGACGTGGATCTGTGTGTGTTTACACACACAGATCGACGTCCTTGGCTCTGCGACGAGCAATCGTGGGTGCCCGGCGGACATCGCGGCTGTCGGGCACGTTCATCGAGTCCCTCAGTGATGCGGTGCGCGCGCTCCGCACTGCGGGAATCCCAGGACGTCATATGATGGCCGCCCGGAGGGACGAAAGGTTCCTGCGGCCGTCATTTGACTATGTGACGGGCGGGAAGCGGTTAAATAAAAACTTAAAGCGGAGTTCCACTTATTTTTGAGAGGTGGTCTTAAACGGAAGACCACCTCATTTTTGGATATTAAAATGTTTTCTTTTTTTACTTTATTACATTTTTGGAAGTACCAAGTGTACTTCCAATCCAGCCGGGCCACGGCCTACGATGTGACGTCCTCTTCTGCGGCAAGCTCCCCCGTTGTCTTCGGGGACCTGTGTGTGTCACAGAAGACAAGCTGGCCATTCACAAAGCCCTGCGTGACTCGGGCATGCGCAGTAGGAAACTGGCAGTGAAGCCGCAAGGTTGGAATGGTGGCACCTTCTACCGATCCGATAGACGAATCGGCTTCGGGGGGCCGACATCACGGGCTCCCTGGACAGGTGTCCTTATTAAAAGTCAGCAGCTACAGTGTTTGTAGCTGCAGACTTTAAAAAAAAAAAATATTTGTCTGGAACACCACTTTAACCACTAGAGGCCCGCGCTATAGTCAAATGACAGCTACAGCGCAGACCCGAAAATCCAGGAGACCGTCAATAGACGTCCTCCCCTTTGCACGCGCAGTGCGCGCCCCCGCTGTGATCACCGAGTGACTGAGACTCGGGCGATCATAGATCCGTGTAAGGGGCCAGTCCCGGCCCCTTACCACGTGATCAGCTGTCAGCAAATGACAGCTGATCACATGATGTAAACAAAGGATCGGTAATCGTTTTTTTTTCTCCTCACGCTGATAGCGTGAGGAGAAAAAAAAGCCGATCACCAACTTGTTTACAAGGGACATCGGTCCCGAAGAGGAAGGAGGCACATCTGCCTCATCAGTGCCCACAATCACCGCCTGCCAGTGCCACCTGCCATTGCCACCTGCCAGTGCCCACAGTGCCACCTATTAATGCCCACAGTGCCACCTATCAATGGCCACCTGTGATGCCAATCAGTGCCACCTAGTAATGCTGCCTATCTGTGTAACCGATCAGTGCCCATTATTGCCACTCATCAGTGCCCATCACTGCCACTCATCAGTGCCCATCACTGTCACCTATCAGTGCCCATCACTGCCATCCATCAGTGCCACCTATCAATGCCCTTCAGTGTCACCCATCAGTGCCACCTCTCAGTGCCGCCTCTCAGTGCCCACCAGTGCCCATCAGTGCCGCCTATCAGTGCCCACCAGTGCCGCTTATCGGTGCCCACCAGTGCCGCCTTATCGGTGCCCATCAGTGCCCATCAGTGCAGCCTCATCAGCGTACATCAATGAAGGAGAAAAATTGCCTGTTTGCTAAATTTTATAACAAAATATAAAAAAATATAAATTTTTATATCCGACTTTTTAATTTTTTTTAACAAAAAAGAAAAACCGCAGAGGTGATCAAATACCACCAAAAGAAAGCTCTATTTGTGGGAAAAAAAATGATAAAAATTTCATTTGGGGAGGCGCATGCGCGGCAGCCTCATGGACGGTCGCAAGTCCTGAGAGCTCCGCTCCACTCCGGCCTGATCTGCCCACCATACCGCCTTACAGAGGGGGATTTCACAGCTCGGCCACACTACCTGCAGCTGTAATCTCGGGCCACCCGCCCGCTGGATCGGGATCACGGCGAGACGAAATCTGAGCCGACTACTCAACCCGGATCCCGAGGCCTCCGCCATGATGGCGGCTGCTCAATCACTGCAAGGCCTACATCAGGAACCAGCTGAATCCATCGCGGATCTGTCTCCTTCTCATCCTCACAGCGCTGTGCAGATTCCTCCCGCAGTGAGTAATCCCCAGATGCCCTTTTTATCCCCCACATCCACGGAGTCGCTGCTGGGGAGAATGCATGGGGGTTCTCCCCTCACTCCTATGGAGGATTTCATTAATTCTCCTGTCCATCATGGTCCCCTCCACTCCCATAGACTTTGCCTCCCTTATGGACACTTTCTCCACAATGCTATCTAGAGGCCTAGCCCAGAATGCCTCTCACATCACTTCCACTATACAAGCTGACTTGCAGCACCTGGGGGCCAGGATAGAGGCTATTGAGGCTAAAACTGACCAGACTGTAGCTATGGCTATACAGAATACTGACAGAATTACTGAGCTCCATGAACAACTGGATATAGCTTACTATAAGCTGGATGACCTCGAAAACAGGAATAGGAGATATAACTTTAGACTCAGAGGCCTCCCTGAATCCTTTAAGGACACAGATAAAGTTGTGCGTGCTTTTATCTCCTCCTTAATCCCTGATCTCCCGGATCACCGTCTGGAGTTAGACCGCGCCCACAGAGCTCTCCAACCTCCACGTCAGGATGGTCTTCCCAGGGATATCGTGGTCAAACCCCATTTTTTCAAAGTAAAAGAGGAGGTCATGCGCAGGGCCCGGGAGGCGGAAAACCTCTCCTTCCAGGGCCATCCAATTCAAGTTTTTTCTGACCTCTCCCCGTACACGATTCAAATGAGAAGAACCTTAAAGCCTCTCTTGCAAGTCCTTACTCAGAATTCAATCACCTATCGCTGGGCCTTCCCGTTTCGCCTGACCTTCACATTTTCCAACAAGCCATACAGCTTCGCAAATTTCGCTGACGGAGAACGCCTCCTGCTACAACTGGGGTTAATCTCCCATTCCCCAGGACCCTCCCTGGACCCCAAGACACCTGTCTCCACGAAGAGGCCTCCCCCCGCAAGCCCCACCAAACCACTATGGCAAAGGAAACAAGCGAAGAGACCCAAGGATGGTCATCCACCATAGGAGGAACTCCACTTCCCTTTTGTTTGCTTTTCCTCCCCCTACTTATAGTGGGGCCTTTGCACTGACTAGATCCTGATCTCGGGATCTCCGTGCTTCTCATCGGCATCCATCTTGCTACAGATGTACTTTTTTCTCCCCCCTTTTTTTTTTTTTTTCTCTCACAGATTACCTCAGTTTTCCTTCGCTCCAGAGGGACATGTGTTGTGGGTAACCCTTTTTCCTCCCTCCCGCAATTTATTGTTTGGGGTAGGTCAGAGGGTCCTTCTAAAACTGTTGCTCACAGTCTACTACTATCACGTAATAGTTTCTTGCATTGTAAGGCCCATCATTTTCTTTTCATTTTCTTTTGTGTTTTTTTTTTTTTTCAGGTAATGTGCATCTGAACTTAGTTAAATTTGCCTCCATCCTCTGTTTGGCTAATTTTGTTTGTTTATTTGTTTTATCCTTATACATGGTGTGCGGTCAGGTTGGAGTGGTGTGCATTGCACCTCCACCTGTCTCGGAGTGGCGCTTTTCCTCCACACGGAGACTCCTAAATACCCCCTCTGGTTGGGGACTTTTTTTTGTTGTTTTCTATTTTTATCAGGGAAAACCTGCTGGGGAACGATGGCGGCTTCCTTCCCCTGTAGGGATTCTTTATTCCTATAATGGCTGCCTTTGTTTTTTTCTCTTTATTTTTGGTCTGTTGCTCCAAGATATGTGTTTAAGTTTAACTTTTGTACCTATCTCTTCCAGGATCAGTATTCTCCTCCTCCTCTTCTATTCCCCCTCTTTCCTTTTTTCTGGGTCACCCAGGGGATCGTTTTGTCACCTCAGATATCGTTTCAAACTCTACAGTCGACTATGACAGGAAACCTGAGGTACTCCCGGGAGGTTCAGGTAAGATATTTACTTTTGATGCGTTTTTCCCCTCATCTGGTCCGTGATGTCTGACACCAATGCGCCCCCTGACCTCTGTGTGGCTACGCACAATGTTCAGGGACTAAACTCCCCGGTTAAAAGGAGGAAGCTTTTCAAATATTACCAGTCACAGAAAATAGATGTCTTATTATTACAGGAAACTCACACAATCCTCTTACAATCCTTCCTTTCTCCATGGGCACTTCCCCCAGTTTTTCCTCTCCAACGCCCCCAATAAAACGAAAGGGGTAGCTATTTGTCTCTCCAAGTCCCTGAAATTCTCACCGTCTGACATTGTTAGAGATGAGGAGGGTAGATTCCTTTTAGTAAAGGGTTCTATAGAAGGGACACAGTACTCCTTTCTTTCTTACTACGCCCCTAACAAAGGCCAAGCTTCGTTCTTTGCCTCCATGATGTCCACACTGGGTCCTTTATTTGAAGGTAAGGTTATACTGGGAGGAGATACTAATCTCCCTTTTGATCATTCCCTGGACAAGTCGGGGAAGGGCATCCCTCGCTCAAGGAAGCCCCCGAAGCATAGTACTAAAATAGCAATGACGCTCCACTCGCTGGGCCTGGTGGACATCTGGAGGGAAATGAACCCTAAATCTAAAGATTACACTCATTTCTCGGCCCCCCACCAAGTCTATACTAGAATTGACCACATCTTCATCCAATCCAACTCTATACCCTTAGTTTCAAAGGCAGTTATTAGGGATACTGCGATTTCGGACCATTCTATGGTCCTCTTATATATGCGACGATCCCACAATCCCTGCACGCAATTTACGTGGCGTCTTAACGAAGGTCTCCTAAGTGACCCGGTCCAATGTAAAATTCTCACAAGGGACATTCAAGAATATTTTGTACTGAACAAAACTGACACAATTTCCCCAGAATCTCTATGGGCTGCTTACAAGGTGGTTATCAGGGGGAGGATTATTCAGATCTCCTCCCAGCTTAAGAAAGAACGTAAGGCAGACATAGATAAGCTCTCCACGGAATTCCAATTTTTGAGCAAAGAACACAAGCGCAATCCAACCTTGGATTCTTTGAACTCCCTTGAATTAGCTAGAACGTCCCTGAACCTGGCTCTTACCACTGAGGCCGAGAAGCATTTACGATGGTTAGGAGCGTGCTTTTACTCTCAAAGGGACAAAATCGGAGCCAAGCTCGCGGCTAAACTCTCTCCTAAGCCCCGGTCCTTCGCATTTCCCAAGATCAGAGACTCTGCGGGTGATCTGACACAAAATCCCCTGCGCATTATGAAAACGTTCCACAAATTCTACGCTTCCCTTTATAAACATGATCAGGCAGCCCCTCAGACTTTCTTAGACGATTTCCTCAATGCTACCCCACTCCCGAAATTGTCTGCAGACCATGCTGACCTCCTGGACGAGCCGATCTCGGTATCGGAGGTTCTGGAGGTTATCAATTGGCTTAAGCCTAATTCTGCCCCGGGTCCGGATGGCTTTTTGGTGGGTTATTATAAGAAATTTGCGACTACCCTCGCCCCACACATGGTCTCCTTCTTTAATTCTATCCGCTCTGGCTCCCCCCTCGACAAAGCCCTAAACTTAGCTTTTATTTCGGTCATTTCTAAACCTGGGAAGGATGGGTCCCTAGTTTCTAACTATCGTCCGATATCGCTCATTAATAATGACCTCAAAATTCTAACAAAAGTTTTAGCCAATAGACTCTCCTCATTTATTGCTATTTATGTCCACAAGGAACAAGTGGGATTTATCCCGGGGAGACAGGGACCCGATCAGATAAGGAGGGCGGTTGATGTCATCTCCCTCCTTAAGTCCCGTTGGGATGGTGGACCTTCCCAGGAAGGTTATCTTTTGTCAATTGATCTCCAAAAGGCCTTTGACACGATTTCATGGCCCTATCTATTTAATGTCCTAGAGAGATGGGGCTTTGGCCCTCTCTTTCTAGGGACGCTACGTGCTTTATACTCTAATCCCAGCACGCAGGTCCGATTACAGGGCTGTTACTCTGACATCTTCACAATAGAAAGAGGCACTAGGCAGGGTTGCCCACTCTCTCCCCTCCTCTTCGCTATCGCGATTGAGACCCTGGCCATAGCCATCAGAGCCCATCCCGATATCAAAGGAGTCCTCTGTGGACAGCAGGAACATAGATGCGCCTTGTTCGCTGACGATTTGCTTCTATTTGTCACTTCCCCATTGATTTCCACGCCCAACATATTCTCCCTACTTGACAAATTTGGCACAGTTTCTGGCCTAAAGGTGAATACTTCAAAATCCTTAGCCTTAAATATCACAGTTCCCCCCAACATCTTAGGCTCCTTACAAAGTCACTTCCCATTTACTTGGTGTCCCTCAACAATACCATACCTGGGGATTAACCTTTCTTCTAGTATAGAATCGCTCTACCCTACTAACTATCCGACCACGTTTAATAAAATGGCGGCGGACCTAGTGATCTGGTCTAAACTTGGTTTATCCTGGTTAGGTCGCATATACGCGATCAAGATGACCTTTCTCCCTCGCCTCCTCTACCTCTTCAGATCTCTCCCTATCCCGGTTAGGAAAATACAGGTCCAAACCCTTCAGTCTAAAATTCTGAAATTTATCTGGGGCCCGAAAGGGTGTAGAGGCTCAAAACACCTCCTGTATAGACTGAAAAATCAGGGGGGCTTAGCCCTCCCGAATATATGGTGGTACTATCAGGCAGCACAATTAGCTCAGATTTCCATAGTATATTCCCGGGGACCCAAACCTGATTGGGTCTCCATGGAGAGACAGGCAATTCCTCTTCACACCATCGACTTCCTGATATGGTCTCCCCCTAAATCTAGACCCCCAATTATGGCTCCCACCCTTTCTCACTCGCTGGCCCTTTGTGATCAATTACACAAAAACCCCTCACTGGTCTCGGCTCTCCGCCCCTTAACACATGTTTTTCATAATCCAAATTTCCCTCCAGGTATGAATATCCTAGCGTTTAGCTGGTGGCTCAATAAAGGACTATTCAGAATTGGAAATTTTTTCAACTCCTCAGGCCCCATCTCAATTGCTTATTGCACTAGCAAATTGGAGATGCCCCAATCGGAAAAGTTCAGATATTCCCAACTATTACATTTCCTCCATTCCATTTGGCCCAATAAACCCGACCCCCCGGTAGTCTCACTATATGAGTCTTGGTGTGCTGACGTCACGGATCAGAGGGGCGGGATATCTGTCACATATTCCTCCCTGGCCACGACACTATTTAAACCTCCCTATGCCCTCTCCTGGGAAAACGACCTGGGCATATCATGGGACCAGGATAAATGGTTCTCCTGCTTTCAACGCTCCTTTAAAGGCATTCTTAATGTTTCCCTGATTGAAGCGAGCCTTAAAATAATTGTCCGCTGGTACAGGGTTCCAGCTGTCTTGGCCAAGATTTATCCTGACGCGTCTCCGCTGTGTTTTCGTGGCTATGGTCACGTAGGCTCTCTACTCCACATATGGTGGTCTTGCCCACGCATAAGGGGCCTCTGGAACAAGGTTTTTGCTCTTATTCGCAAGTTACTATCTGTTCAGGTACCCCAATCTCCAGAGGTAGCTCTACTTAATCTTAAAGTGGACAAGGTGGATAAATTTTCCCAGGCCCTAATTTTCTTTATCTTACTGGGCACCAAAATCACCATAGCGGCTCATTGGAAAAAAGCCTCGGTCCCATTTGCTGCGGTAAGACGCAAAATCTCTTGGATAATGGCACAAGAGAAAATTGTTGGTATCATTCAGGATAAATCTCGCACATTTGAAAATATCTGGGAACCCTGGGCCACATTCCATAACATACCCCTTATCCCGGGACTATAAGCTCACTATACAGGACCCCCGCCGGATGACCTCACTCTTCTCCCCATTCCTCTTCCCTGTACCTCTCCCTTCTCTTCCCTTCTCTCCTCCTCGCTCCTATCTTATTTCTCACCTCTATTTCCTCCTGCACGCTGCAATCTTATGCAAAAATCGACTGATCCTGGATCTCTCTTCGTTTCGTTTCTTCCGTATGTTGGTTTTTCGGTCTACATTTTTGGAGCAAGCTCCTGCACAGTAGGAGCGATTTCATTGACACCGCTTTTATGCGCTGATGGAGCCAGGGATCCCCGTACTTTCCAGGCCCCAGAGGTCTGTGACTCTTTCACCGTTAAATCTACACTGAAGGTTATACGTCATTTTTGCTTTATGGTTATGTAAGTTTTTCGACCGCTAAATCTGGGGTCCTCAAATGGTACCTTTCATATTAAAATACAGGGCTGATGTCAGGGAGGGGGGGTATCCCCTGCCGCAGCCAGAACCCTTACGGGGCGGTGGGGGGTGCCCCTGTTCACCCTCTCCTCCACATATAATAGGGAGTAGGTGAGTGATACTCCTGGTAATACCTCTGGCCCACTCGTTAAAAAGTTTTGGTTACCCTAGGCCATCGTCCAAGAGACTGTTGTCTGAAACCTGGACTATTTTTATTATCCCTCTTGGGGGATTTTTTTATTTTTTTTGCCTCCCTTTGGTTCCATTGTTTTAAGCTTTAGTTTTCTGTTGGTGCACCAGGATGTTCTGATTCTTGAGAATGATCCGTTTAGTGCCTAATGACCTGTTGTGATTTACACAACCAGGCTTCAATTATCCTGCTGTCATATGTACTTCTTGTCTGTATACTTATGCGTTTCTCAACAGTGTTTTGTATACTGTAACATGTTTACCTTTTTCAAAACTAATAAAAAGTATTGAAAGTAAAATTTCATTTGGGTACAGTGTTGTATCACCGCGCAATTGTCATTCAAATTGCGACAGCGCTGGAAGCTGAAAATTGGTCTGGGCAGGAGGGGGGTTTAAGTGCCCATTAAGCAAGTGGTTAATGGTGAAAGGTGGAGGTATATATTTATATTCTATTTTACTATATTATTTTTGATAATTTTGTTTAATTTTCTAACTAATAAAGAATTTACTTTTTTCCTTTATGGGTCTCTTCCCCTGGGATGTTTATTGGCAGCAAGTCCAACGAGGAGCTTGCCACCTCATGAACTTATCTCTTTAATTTACATCTGGCAGTTCTACTGAGCACCAGGAGCACGGCTATAGCAATACTCCAGGTGCTCTTACAGGAGAGATGCTGCTTTCTCATACAGCAGCAGCTCTGCCCCAGCTTCCCCCCACTACCAATTCACAGAAGGCTTTGTATTTTGTGAATGGGTTCACACAATAAGAAGCACTCTGCAATTGTGCAGGAAGAGGGAGGGGTGGGCAGAGTAGCTGCATACAACTCTGTGGCTGCAGGTGCTGAGACCTGAAGATTCAGCATCTGTGTTGGATAGTGATAGCTATGCTCTTGGCGCTCAGGAAAAAAAAAGGTAAATTAAAGAGATAAGTCCATGAGGTGGCATGCACCTTGTGGACGTATCTCTTTAGTTTACATCTGACAGCATTACTAAGCACCAGAGTACAGCTATGGCTATAGGCCCAGTGCTCGAACACTATGAGAGGGGAGGTACTGCTTTCTCATACAGCAGCAGCTCTGCCCACCCCCTCCCTTCTGTTGCCCATTCACAGAAGGCTTTGTTTTTTGTGAATAGGTCCACATAATACAAAACACTCTGTGATTGGGCAGGAGGATGGGAAAGGCAGGCAGAGCGGCTGCATACAACTCTGCAGCTGCAGGAGATGAGGTCTAAAGGTCGTCGTTAGTATAGAGCAGGGATATGCAATTAACAGACCTCCAGCTGTTGCAAAACTACAAGTCCCATCATGCCTCTCCCTCTGGGTGTCATTCTTGTGGCTGTCAGAGTCTTGCTAAGCCTCATGGGACTTGTAGTTCTGCAACAGCTGGAGGTCCGCTAATTGCATATCCCTGCTATAGAGCAGTGTTTCTCAACTCCAGTCCTCAAGGCGCCCAAACAGTTCATGTTTTCATGAGTTCCCTCAAATGCAACAGCTGTGGTAATTACTAGGGTTGTCCCGATACCACTTTTTTAGGACCGAGTACAAGTACCGATACTTTTTTTCATGTACTCGCCGATACCGATTACCGATACTTTTTTTTTAATGTCATGTGACAGTTTTCAAACCACAATACAGACTAATGATATCTTCTTTATAATTATGAAGAACTCTAACTCAAGACATTATAAAAGAATAAAAAACTGTTTTATTTGCTTGTCACGCAGTAATAAAAAAACTCAAAGAATTTTCACAGAACATGTTGATAAATACAAAAAATATATATTTTACAACATCAAAATATATTAATAACAACAATAAATAACAAATGTAAAACCAACCAACCAAAAGTGCAAAACAGTAAACAACCATAACAGTGCATTGTTAATCATGGGGAACAGTATGGGTTGGATTAAAGGCAATATAGCTAATAGAATTATTATTTCTCAAAAGTTAGTGGCAAGTTCTTTTTAAGGAATAAAAGCATCTCTGCATGTTCAGCCATAAGCCTGTTTCTGCTATCAGTAAGGACGTTAGACGCTAAGCTGAACAGTCTTTCACTTTCCACACTACTGCATGGGGCAGAAAGAAATTTTTGGGCCATTTTAGCCAGAGTTGGAAATCTGACTTTATGAACTGCCCAGTACTTCAGGGGTTTCTCTGAACGAGGTACAGTGATCTCTCCCAGGTAAGCTTCCAGCTGTATAGTAGCAGCTTTTGGAGCACTGCTCTCAGACGTAGCTGAACCTTCACCAGCAATTTCAGCAAATACACTGTCCAGACTGGTACCTGGCTGGTCACGGTGAGGTCTTTTGGAAGCTGGTTCTTCATGTTCCTCAGACACAATTGTCTCTTCAGAAATGTTTTGCTGCAGTTCCAGTATTAACATTTCTTTTGCCTCCCTGGAAGTGTCTGAATTACAAAAAAATCTATCTTTATACCTAGAATTAAGAAAAAAATAAACCATGAATCAAATCAATGCAGCATATTCGTTATGTGAAGAAAAAATGTACATTTTATAGCAGAAAAATTAACATTACCTTGGATCGAGTAAAGTTGCGATACAGTAAAGTGGGTTTCGCTCAGTATCAGAGAAGCGCTTCTGTAAAGCAGCAAGCAAAGTGCTCTTCATTGTTTTGATACCATGGTCGTCATCCACTTTTGATAACACTTTCTGCAACACTGTGACTGCAGGAATGACATCAGAGGCAAACGCATCTGAACAACTCACTTGGCGAGTCATCTCTTCAAAGGGAGCCAAGATATTGATCAACTTTTCTATCAGATTCCACTGGTTTGCAGTAATGGTGGCAGGGAGCTTATGTTCAGACACATACACTCCAAGGGCCCGTTTCTGCTCAAATAGAGACTTCAGCATGTAAAATGTGCTGTTCCAACGAGTCTGCATGTCTTGCTGGAGTCTTCTTACTGGCTGACCAAGCTGTATTTGGATGTCCTGCAGCCGAGAGTATGCCAGGTTAGAGTGCTTGAAGTGGCCAATTATTCTGCGCCCGACTCCCACAGCATCTGCAATGCTGCGCTGTGATAAAAGTCCCTCTGAGACAGCAAGCTGCAGTGTATGTGCAACACATGAGATACTAGGAAGTCCAGCATCTTCCATACCTTTTACCATGTTTTTAGCATTGTCCCGGACCACAACATGAACAGAACTTTTGGGAATCGCCCAAGTCTCAAGCATTTCCTCAAGAATGTTCGCTATTGCTTGACCGGTGTGGGAGCCTTCAAATTTCGTAGCATGGAGCATGACCTGATGCAACGAGAATTTGCCATCTATCCACTGCGCCGTTAAACTGATGAGAGAGAGAGGACTCACACTACTGCTCCAGATGTCTGTGGTGAAGCTAATTGCCTTTATGTCCTTCTGCAACATGATAGTAATGTGCGTTTTAACCGTGCTGTGGATCTTTGGTAAGAGGACGTCTGTAATGTAATGGCGACTGGGAATGTCATACTTCGGCTCCAACACATTAAGAAATCTCTTAAAACCCATGTTCTCAACAATTGAAAGCGGTTGATCATCCAGAATAATAAATTGGGTGAGCGCCTCTGTTATCTTTACAGCTCTGGGGTTGTCTCTTGACAGCTTTTCTCTTCTGGCAAAAGTTTGCTGCAAAGTTGGCTGCTGACTCATTACTGAGTGCTGAGTATTACTGCTCGTGCTGGCGGTAAATTCTCCATGTTCAATTTTATGTTTTAGCTTCAAATGTTTTATCAGATTACTGGTATTGTAAGAGCTGATTTTTGTACCTCCTCTGGATAATTTTGCAGAACAAAGTTTGCAGTCTGCCATCCGTGGGTTGTCCTCATTAATTTTAAAATACTTCCACACAGCTGACATTCTGCTGGTGTCTGTGCAGTGTGCACTGAAAAACTCTGATAATTTGCGCGACCTTGGGTGAAAAAAGCAAAATAAAAAATTAAGCATCTATTGTTTAATTACTTCTATATCGGGCACTCTCACCCCCTCTTCCTGCCCAGGCCAATTTTCAGCTTTCAGCTTTGTCACACTTTGAGTGACAATTGCGCAATGCGCAGTCATGCTACACCGTACTTTTATTTGGTATAATTATTTTTCACACAAATAGAGCTTCTTTGGTGGTATTCATTTTATTTAATCACTGCTGTGTTTTATTTATTTTTTTGTTAACAAAAAAAAAAAAAGCCTTTCTTAGGTTCCAGGAAAAGGGGAAAGCTGCGCCAAGTAAATGAAAGATTAAGTATATGATGAAGGTTTGAGGCTGAGCAAATAAATAGTCCATATGAAGAACCAGTCCTCCTTAAATGGCACCACAGTGACTCCATGTCCCTTACATTGGAGATCAGTGGGAAGAATGTTCCTTACATTGGTGGTCAGTGGGAAGAATGTTCCTTACATTGGTGATCAGTGTGAAAAATGCTCCTTACATTGGTGGTCAGAAGGAAGAATGCCCCTTACATTGGTGGTCAGAAGGAAGAATGCTCCAGTCCTTACATTGATGATCAGTGGGAAGAATGCTCCTTACATTGGTGGTCAGTGTGAAAAATGCTCCTTACATTGGTGGTCAGAAGGAAGAATGCCCCTTACATTGGTGGTCAGTGGGTAGAATGCCCCTTACATTGGTGGTCAGAAGGAAGAATGCTCCAGTCCTTACATTGATGATCAGTGGGAAGAATGCTCCTTACATTGGTGGTCAGTGTGAAAAATGCTCCTTACATTGGTGGTCAGAAGGAAGAATGCCCCTTACATTGGTGGTCAGTGGGTAGAATGCCCCTTACATTGGTGGTCAGAAGGAAGAATGCTCCAGTCCTTACATTGATGATCAGTGGGAAGAATGCTCCTTACATTGGTGGTCAGTGTGAAAAATGCTCCTTACATTGGTGGTCAGAAGGAAGAATGCTCCTTACATTGGTGGTCAGTGTGAAAAATGCTCCTTACATTGGTGGTCAGAAGGAAGATTGCTCCAGTTCTTACATTGATGATCAGTGGGAAGAATGCTCCTTACATTGGTGGTCAGTGTGAAAAATGCTCCTTACATTGGTGGTCAGAAGGAAGAATGCCCCTTACATTGGTGGTCAGTGGGTAGAATGCCCCTTACATTGGTGGTCAGAAGGAAGATTGCTCCAGTCCTTACATTGATGATCAGTGGGAAGAATGCTCCTTACATTGGTGGTCAGTGAGAAGAATGTCCCTTACATTGGTGGTCAGCGGGAAGAATGCTCCTATTTTATTATCTGCGAGTTGGAATTTAATCACTGCTGAAGAAACACCCGGCAACCTTGAGGAACCTCTATTTTTTCACATTAAATGACTGGATTTTACAGTTCTATTAAAGCGGAGTTCCACCCAAATTTGGAACTTCCGCTTTATCCACTCCTCGCCCCCTTACATGCCACATTTGGCATGTGTTTTTTTTTTGGGGGGGAGTGGTGTCTTCAGTCGGAGTGGGACTTCCTGTCCCACTTCCTCCTTCCGCCCTGTGGTCGCCTAGGCGATACGTCATATCGCCCTGTGGCGGCCCCTCCCTGTAGGTGATCACCTGGGACGTGACAGGTCCCAGGCGATCGCCTTTCCACTCAGAGAGCGCTGCGCCGTTCGCCAATGCGCAGTGAGTGCCCGGCCATGAAGCCGAAAGCTGTCACAGCCGGGTGCCCACACTATGAATGGAGGCGCCGGCGGAGAAGGGGGGAGAGGAGCGGCGAATCGCTGGACAGTGGAACAGGTAAGTGTATATTTATTAAAAGCCAGCAGCTACACTTTTTGTAGCTGCTGACTTTTATTAAACATAAAGGCTGGAACTCCCCTTTAAGCACTATAGGTGCAATACAGAATAGCTGTCAGTGGGTGGCACTGCAGTTCAGGTGATTCCAGGGAAGAAGACCCCCCCCCCCCGCCCAAGATGAGCTCACATCCTGCCCACCTGAATAGTTAGTTCTTATTCATTAGAGAGCCCCCCCACCCCACCCCCCGCCGCCATTCTTAGTGGTTAATTAATGGCTTATCTAAACTCCCCCCCTCCAACATCGAAAAAACAGGCAGGAGAGTCAGGGCACAGGACACAGAGCACAGAGTCAGGGCACATCCAGTAAAATAGGAGGGTGACCACTGACCAGCACAAAGGCAGGCAAGGAGACCTTTGGATCGTAACAGGGGAGGGAGGAAGGAAAAGAAGTGTGTGTATGTCACCCCGCTCTCCGCCCCCTGCCCCGCTCTCCGCCCGCTCTCCACCCCCTCTCTCATCAGTCGGACTCATTCGGGAGCATTTGTGTGCAAGTTGCAACTGTCACCAATTAAATTTAAAAATGTACTTGCCCGCCTGTAGAATCCTCTGCTCTCCGCTCTGCTCTGGTCTCCGCCTCGCTATGCTCCCGGCTCTGGTCTCCGCCTCGCTATGCTCCCGGCTCTGGTCTCCGCCTCGCTATGCTCCCGGCTCTGGTCTCCGCCCCGCTCCCCGCCCCGCTCTCCACCCACTCCCACTCTCTCAAAGTATCGGATCAGGCATCGGGAGCATTTGCGCGAGTACAAGTACTTGCGCAAATGCTTGGTATCGGTCCCGATACCGATACTAGTATCGGTATCGGGACAACCCTAGTAATTACTAAGGAAGTGAAACTGATCAAATCACCTGTGCAAAATAATGGAAAGCCTGAAAACATGACCTGTTGGGGCGCCTTGAGGACTGGAGTTGAGAAACACTGGTATAGAGATAACTTTGCTCCCAGCACTCAGGAAAAATAAATATTGTAAATTAAAGGAATAAGTCCACAAGGTGGCATGCACCATGTTGGACTTAAACCCCTAGAAATCCATAACACTAGAAAGTGGATGAATATCTGGAGTTCTGCTTTAACAAATTCCGATATAGTTTACTCCTCCCAATAAAAAAAATTGTAGCCACAGGGTAGTAAGACTTTCACCAATAAAATATGGTATAAATATGCATACTTAGATTGGCTGAGCATGTAGGTTTATGGCTGTATAGGAGGCAGGGGAAGAGCAGACTATCCAATCAAATCAGAGGAGAAAACAAAAGTGGTTTGCTAAAACTACCCAATGCAGCAATCACTAGTTCCCCCGAGAATATACAAAGCCTTTGCAGACACAGTCTGGCCTCTGTATGTTGCCCCATATCAAACAATCAGATTCAAAAGGTCCATTGTTTCTCATTTCCTAATGCAGGTCCAAATGTTATTTGGTTGAAGTCAGGAGGCAGTTTGCAGATTCAAAGGTCATGCAGGGTACAGCTGGTTGATGTCAGGAGACATCAAAAAAAGTAGGACCTGAAGGTGGCCATGCCCACCTCAACATCTGAAAACAAGACACCGAAGCAACCTGCCCAAAAAAAAATAATCTGTGACCGGAGGTCAATCATTTCTAGAGCAAAAAGGCAAACAAAGCTTTCGTAGAACGAGTGTTGCCTCTGCAGATTACCACAAGTTCCCACCCTTGCATTCTCCCTGGATTCTTGGCGGGTCAACTTCTATGATCAGCATAAGTTATTCATTTTCTGAAGAATAGAGGATCGAATAAACATAATTTATCTCCACGAAGAATCATTTCTGATTGCTCCACAACAAAAAAACAATCCTATTTCAGCCTTTAGTGAAAAATGAGTGTAATGGAATGCATTCTAGGTTCTCCAAAGTGTTAGCAAAAAGTAAACTTGTCAAAAAAGTAAAATATGAAACTCAGCAAATTAAACGCAAGCATGCCTTTTCGCTTACGTCTTGCCTGGAGTATCTCAGCAACCCTTGAGTTCAGACACCCTCAAGTAAACAAATATCCATTCCCTGCGGCAAAGTCAAGGCTCTTGTTCACTCTCACATACCACAATGTAATGCCAATGGAATTAAGGCCACTAAGGATGAGTGCAGGAAGAATGTGTGTATATGGCTATGAGAGATGTTATGACTCAAGTAACTTTAGGCTTATAGAGCATACTCATACCCGTACAAGTTCGGGCCCCATAACAAAGTAAAACCAAATCAGAAAGGGAAACAAAAATACATTTTACGTAAGATGCAGCTTGCAGGCATCTTGGGGCATTTGCTTTTATCTTACCTACATAACTTTCTCTATATGACCGGTTTACTTAAAGATGGACACTGTCTGAACAAAAGTATGGGAGCTGCAGCTACCAACTTCGTTATTCACAGCGCAGGCACCAGGCCTGGAGAGAAGAGCATCCTTCTCCTTATTTACACAACTTAGGCCTGTTTTGCACAGGCTTCAGATTGTATAAAAGCAGGGTGAACAGCAAGAAAGCAGAGCTCTCTGCAAGCTTTGTTGAAACTTTTAAAGTGCCATTTAGCTCCAGTTTGTAAATGTTGAACACAGATCCTAAGAGGAATGCTAATTGCCACTTTAAACAAGCTGCTAATGGGCTTCAGCCCGTCGTAAAACTTGTCGAAAGCCGGACGAAGCCTGCTAGCAGCTTGCCTAAAGTGGCAATCAGCACTCCCATTAGAAACTGTTTTCAGCATTTACAAACTAGAGTTAATTGTGCTTTAAGGGTATATTTAGATGTGCATTTAAATCTCCCTTGCCTCTGAAGCCTAATCCGCTTCTAGAACATGCTCCAGAGGCTAGAGACAGGCAGTGAGGAAGCAATGTGACTCCTCCTCGCCATTGGGTGGGGGGGGGGTCAACTTAGCTGCGGCTACAAAGCGAAGCATTGCGGCTGCACTATGTGTGTTTGAAACAGGTCCTAGGCTGGGATCACACATATGCGGCCGCAGTTTCAGTGCGGCAGTCCGATGCGGTTCAGGTGCGATTCAGGTGCAAATTTTTACCTGAAATCGCACCTGAACTGGACCCTTTTAAAACAAGCTCCATTGAAATGGGAATTGAATGTGGTTAAAAACGCATCCAATTAGCAAATATGTGAACCCAGCCTAAGGGACTCACTGACCAGTAACAGGTATAAAGCCAGTGAAGTTTGGGTCTCCTGAGCTACATGCTCAATCCATAGAGGCTCACAAATCAAGACTGAGCATTACTGTCCCAGAACTTGCAGTGACAGTCCCTACGCTCGTATCCAGACTGAGGCACCTTCAAGGAAACTTGTATAAAGTGCAATAAAGCAGCTAAATGATTGCTTAAAAATACATTGTACAAACCTGTCCATCACATATACAATGACACAATAATCCTCTGGCACTGATAAAAAAAAAAAAAAAAAAATCATCATTAATTTCATTGCAGGACATTGGTGTAAAAAGCATGGAACCTTACACTGAATCTCTGTGAACACTGTACAGTCCATAGAAGTGGAAGTGAGGACACTTGAATAAATGGCACTGTTTGTATCGTAGAAATGTTTAAAAAAAAAATATAGGAAGCTCATTATAGTCCATTAGCAGCATGTCAACCAACTAAAGAGAACCGGTCCTTATTTGGATATTTGTAGTCATCTGAATCTCCACACTCTTGTAAGGTTACATTGTGCAGCTGTACTTCTTAAACCTTGTGCGTACAAACATCAAACTATAGAATAGTATAAATCATCATGTATAAAAGCGCAGTTCCGCAAGCTTTAAGCAGCTTTCTTGAAGACTTGTTTAGAGTTCCTTTCAGTTTTTTCAATGTTAAGCACAGATCATAATGGAAATGCGGGCCATCATGGTATGCAAGATCCTGTAAATCGCTGAAAAAAAACAAGCAAACCCTGCAAGACAATAGCATAATGTGCTAGTATGCATCGCATACTAGCACATTATGAAATACTTACCTTAGGACAAGGTCCCTGCAGCGCCGCTGAGGGAGCTGACATGTTCCCTCTGCGTTTCTTCCGGGTTCGCTGGCTCCGGCGCTGTGAGTGGCCGGAGCCACAATGACGCCCTCCGTTCCGGCAAGGAGCTCTAAGTTTCAGGCACAATCCGCCAGACCTGCAGAGCGCATGCGCTGCTGATGTCACTGGCTGCATGGAGGTAAAAATGACCAAGCGGAGGAGTTCAAAACGGAGTTCGAGGCAAAAAGAACTGCCCCCTTGTTTTTGGATTTTTCTTTTTTTTTGTACCTTTTTGGCATGTTTTCTTCGGACTTCCGTCCCATGTCGCCGCAGCGGCGTACGCCACTTTCGCGGTTTTATCCGGCCCCCCTCCTTCCCCCCGTTGCCTTCTGGGACCTGTGTGTGTCCCAGAAGACAAGGGACCATTCAGAAAGCGCCTTGCAGTAGGTTTCCCTTACTTGCAATGCCGACTCCTGCACCCGAAGCCGATGGATGAATCGGCTTGGGGTGCCGACATTGCGGGCTCCCTGGACAGGTAAGCAGGTCCGCCATCAGGGGGGTACAGGCAGTACACCTGTAAGGGGCCCGGAGGTCCCCAGGGGCCCGGGTGGCAACCCCCCTTTTTTTTTTATACTTTTTTATTTTTGCAAGGGCCCCAGATGGCAACCCCCCCTTTTTTTATTTTTTTTATAAAAAAAAAAATGAAAAAATTTTTACATTTTTTTTTTATTCTTTTTTTATTTTAAATTTTTATAAAAAATAAATATTTGTTTTTTTATTATTTACTTATTTTTTGTAAGGGGCCCAGAGGTCCCCAGAGGCCCGGAGGTCCCCAAGGGCCCAGACGGCAGCACCCCCCGCTTCTCAATTCGTGGCGCACCCCCCTGCTTCTCAATTTGCAGCGGCAGCACCCCCCCCCGGTTCTCTGCTCCAGGGGGCCCATGCCTGAAGCTGTGTAAAATTCCTGATGGCGGCCCTGCAGGTAAGTGTCCTTATATTAAAAGTCAGCAGCTACAGTATTTGTAGCTTCTGACTTTTAATATTTTTTTTACCCCGTCCGCAACTCCGCTTTAATGGAAATGTGGGTTATCACGGTAGGCAAGCTCCTAGCAGCTCCCAGTAAGTTTGAGCACTACCTAAAACTTGATTAAAGCCTGCTAGCAGCTTGTTTAAAGTGTCAGTCAGCTATTTAAATTAGACCTTGATAAATGAAGGTTCTACTGCCAACCAGCACCCACGATAGAGTGCTGGTGACCAGTCCTGAGCTCAGGCAGCAGACATGTTGGTCCTTACAGCCTAATACAGTACATCTGCTCTGATAGGTAGAGAATTCAACTGAACAACAGCAAACATATCCATAAGATTGCACAATTGTAAGAAGTGGAGATTCAGATTTCTAAAAAAAAAAAGGCAGTTCCTGGTGTTTTCTCTTGAATTCTAAAAACAAGGCTTTCCTGAGAACATGATGGTTTTAGTCACAGAAATCAATTAGATTGTATTAATTAGTCAGTATTCAGTCTTCTACCATCTGTGGTATCATTCCTGACCTTGATCTAAAGGTAAGAAATACTTCTGCCTTAATTCTCTCTTCTGAATATTGCTTTGGCATTTGGGGCATTTTCCAGTTTCCTGAAACAAAATAAAGATAAGAATATCTTAATTACAAGAAGATCATAGCTGTGGGGCAGAGGGGTGGGATGAATCGAGAAGACCGTGTTAGGATCTGGCTGGCAAAAAACAACTTTCATGCCACGTACACACGAGCGGTTTTCCCGTCGGAAAAAAAAAACGATGGTTTTCCCGACAGGATTCCTCTCAAGCCTGCCTTGCATACACACAAACGTCCGGTGAACTTTTGACTGCCAAGGACGCGGTGACGTAAAAGACTACGACGAGCCGACAAAATTAAGTTCTATGCTTCCGAGCATGCTTCGAATTGTTTCTGAGCATGTTTTTTTCCCGTCGGAAAAGCATACAGACTAATGGTTTTCCCGCTAGGATTTTTTCCTGACGGGAAAAAAGAGATCCTACTCTCATTTTTTCCCCGGCAGTTTTCCTGTGGGAAAAAGACCGATGGAGCATACACACAGTCGGGATTCCCGACGAAAAGCTCTCATCTGACTTTTTCCGACAGGAAAACCGGTCGCGTGTACGGGGCATGAGGATAAGAAGATATTTGAATGTGTATATATCCATACCTAAAAAGTTCTGGTTCTTACCCTCTCTTTGGAAAACCTAAAACATTTTAAAAGTAGCGGCCTTGACCCACAGAGGTATGGGCGACTCCTTCATCAAATGGATTGACAAATTGTACAAAGATCCCTCAGCCACTGTGAAGTATATGGGACATGAATCATCTTCTGTCCCTATAGCTCGTGGCATCCGCCAAGGATGCCCTATATGGAATTCTATCTTTGCCCTGGAACCTTTGTTTGTTTGAAACCCGACATCAGAGGAATTTAATTGGCCGGTGTACAACACAAGCTAGCAATTTTTTGCTGTACATTACTTCTCCACATATTATACTTCCCCATTTAATTTCTCTGTTGAATAGTTTGGCTTCCCTCTTGGGTCTTCATGTTAATCTGGCTAAAACCTGTGCACAAAACCTCTCCTTGGGCAACACCACTTTCTCCACCACTTTCTGGATGGTGCAATATCAATTCTCCTTTTAATGGTCTGCCTCCATCTCTTAAGCCTCGTACACACGACCGATTTTCTGGGCAAGAACCAGCAAGAAACTTGCTGGTAGAGCTTTCTTGCCGAGTAAACCGGTCGTGTGTACGCGGCTTTCAGGTTTCTCGTCAAGAAAACAGGCAAGAGTCTCGACGGGAAAAATAGAGAACCTGCTCTCTATTTTCTCGTCGGGATTCTCGTCGGCCTGTTTCCCGACGAGAAACCCGAGTGTGTGTACACTTGCATATCGCCGTGGAAACCCGCGCATGTTCGAAATGACATTGACGCATGCGCGGTAGCTTCCTAGGCATAGGTAGGGTGTAGCAAGATGGCAGCGACGGCATCGAATGTGACGAGCGCGCGCTCGTCGTAGTCGATGACGTCACCGCGTTCATGCCATTTAAAAGAACGTTCTTTTGAAAGGTACCTGTGTACACTCGGCCGGGACAAGATTCTTGTCCAAGAATCTCGTCAGGAAAAACAACAAGTTTTTTCCTGACGAGATTCTCGGTCGTGTGTAAGAGGCTTAACTCTTCCACTTTCTCATTTCTCTTCTCTCTCTGCCTTGGGATTGCCTTTTGATCTACGATTACTCTTATCAAATCCCTGACACGGCTACTTGAGATGTGGAAAAAGACCCACATTTCCTGGTTGGGGTGGAAAAATGCAATAAAGATGGCCCTTCTTCCGAAACTGCTCTACCCATTATGAGTTTTGCTTGTTTTGGACCCCCCCCCCCCCCCGCATATTCCGCACTCACTGCAGCATCTCCTCTTTAAATTTATTTGGGGTCTGGTCAAACCAAGACTGAGCAGACACCTACTTTATAGGTCAAAGACCCAGGCAGGGCTGGGAGTGCCAAATGTCACTTATTACTGTAAAGCAGCTCAGATAGCACTCCTAGCCCAACTGTTTGTGGGTAAGGTCGCAACTCTCTGGACCCTCATTGATATAGTGGACACAGACCCTTTCCCACTCTCATCCTTACCTTGGCTTCTGCCTCAACTATGCCCTGTTTCTGGCCCACACTCTAACGGTCTGGGACTCTATGAAGTATTTGGCCCATTAGATATCACATTTCCCTCTTCTTGAAAATTTAAATGCCCCTTATTCCCTCCAGACTTAGCCCCCAGACCTACCATTGGTGGCGCAGTAATGGTCTACCGACAGTCTGGTCCTTATTGTCCTCCCGGGGTATTTTCACCTTACAACAACTTAGGGACACATATAACACTCCAAATTCAGAGAAATTTACATAAACCAATAGAAGGTACTACGAAACAAGAGTGCACTATACTGACCCTCAGCTATGAAACAGATGATCGCAAAAGTGCAGATTCTCAGCTTCGACTAAGTGAAAAGCCACCTACATAGTACTCCGGTGAATGAAAAGCTTATGACAATACTAAACGATACGCATGATAAATTCTTGCGCACTTGGCAACCTTGGCTGGTTCACTTCCCATCTACAAAACCGTCCGCGTGTTATCTGGAATTGTAACCTAGTACGGTATATCAATATACCCACATTGAGCCTCAGGGGTAGAGATGGACTCCTTCCCGCTCACCCTCTTATCTTACTCTTCCACTTTCTCATTTCTCTTCTCTCTCCGCCTTGGGATTGCCTTCTTGTCTATGTATACATGTAGCACCCATACTTGGTCTTATGGATGACTGCACCAGTTCATGGTTCATTGGATCGCCAGATAGGGTTTTTTCTTTTTAAAAAGATGAGTACATGTTGCAATTTCTAGTATCGCTCTACTATTTGAATACCTAATGTCCCAATGTTGTCCAGATCGACAGTTCTCCATTTATGAACACTATTTAACGTTCAATACCTTTGTTGTTTTGCCAGCAGAGAGAATCTTCCTTCAAATTTCGTTTTTTAAGTTGTCTTTTCTTCGTGAAACAAGACCTGGGCTTTAAAAAAAGCAATTAAAGAGGAAGTAAACCCTGATGGGTTTTACTTCCTCTTTGTTTCCCTGCAAAGGTAAAGCATAATGGGCTACTATGCATCGCATAGTAGCCCATTATGTGACACTTACCTGCAGGAGAAGTCCGCGATGTCACCGTCTTCCACACTGGCAGCGAGCGTCCATCTTCACCCCCTTCTTCCGGGGGCCAGGAACTCCGGCTCTGTGACTGACCGGAGTCGCGTGACGTCACTCCCGTGCACGTGAGCCGCCTTTAACGGCATGACCCCAGCTTGAAACGGCATAGTGTGCCCTTTCAAGCCGGCGCATGCGCCGTTGAAGGAATCGCTCTGGGAAATTGCAAATATCTCCTAGACCGTGTAGGTCTAGAAGATATTGCAAGCACCTACAGGTAAGCCCTAATCTAGGCTTACCTGTAGTTGTAATTTGTCTCTGAGGGTTTACAACCACTTTAAGAACACTACGATATTCCAGGGGGTTTCACTCAAGTGTAGTGCTTCCCAGTGAGTTCAGTCCAGTCAAAAAATACTGTCTTAGGGCTTGTTGGCCCACTTATATTTAAAAAGAAAGTAAAAAGTTCCAAGAAAATGGTTGTCTTTTTGGGGATTTCCACCATCATTCCAAACACAAACAAAAATAATACCAAAACTCATGACTTCATCTCACAGCACCGCTGCTCAGGCCTCAATCCTATGCCTTTGGTCTGGTCCCTCCGACCATCTATCAGCACCACTGTGCTCACGTGCAAGTCTGAACCTCTTTCTCAGCTCTCTCTCCATGCTGCTCTGGCCCATGTTCTAGCCTTTGGGCATGGGACCTTATGTTTCCCAGGTGGAGCCCCGAACTGCAGACAGCCCCTTTGGTTATACTGTGATTGTGTGCACCTGCACACAAAACCTGCTGGGTCTCCAGTAAAGCTTGGCCACAGGGTTAGAGGCTTTGACCCTCCCAAGACTCTTTGAAGTCTCTGGACTCAAGAAACCAATCCTGGAATTACAAAACCTAGAGAAATCTGAAAAAAATATTTTCTCCACTCATAACAGCTATTCTGGAGCCCCTCAATCTTCATCTTTGAGAATCCTGCATGCTATTTACCGTTTTTTACACTGTGGCAGGGCACAACACCTACAGATTTAAAACTGTAACTTCGTGTTTTTCACCACAAGAAAAAGTGGCTTGAAAATGGCTCAAGAAATAAAGAAAAAGACAGTCCGACAAGCAGACATCATGACAATCATGGCCATCGCTAGAACTGTCTGTTCTGGTTATTATTATTATAAAAACTCAACGTTCCTATATAAAGACTAACCTTAAGGTGTTTTACCCAGCATATCTTACAACAGTAGAAGGGACATGACGTGCATTTATAAGGAACAGAGCCTCTCAAAGTACACTGCGGACACTGCGGACCTTCTGCAAAAAAAAAAAAAAAAAAAGAACAAGTCACGTTATACTGCATTAGTTGCTAGTGTAGCTAAAACGTATATCAACAAAAAAAATCCAGAAAGCTCATAATTTCTTGTTGTTGGCTGACAACGCTGCCTCTGTTGCTATGAGTTCTCAAGCAGTGTTGTCAGCCTTGCCTAAGTTTCGCCTGCTGGACTACAGAAATCTACCTAACCCTGCCCCACGCCACATTCAGTTCATACATTAAAGAGAAACGAACCCAATTTCTATATAAATTAAAAGTCAGCAGCTAACATATATTATAGCTAATGACTTTTAAAAATTCAGAAAGTCACCAGTCTATACCAGTGCTGTTTCCCCACAGCTGATTTTTCTCAGGGCTGCGGGTGCCCAATGCCACCATCTTGGTTTTGGGAGCTGGCTGTGACTTCCTGAGGAATCACAGCTGGCTTCCCACTGCGTGGCACGGTGAGACTGGTCCTGTAGCATCACATGTCCCAAGAGACAGACTCATAGATTGGGGGTGAAAATTGAGGAAGTGGGAGCAGGTATCAGTCACAAAGGGTGTTAGGAGCAGGGAGGAAGATGAACGGCCCTTTCGCTTTTGAGAGAAGGCCAACAGCCGAGACCAGGATCTGAACCTGCAACCTTTGCCGTGTCTGCCAGTACCTCTTCCTACTGAGCCACCTGAGATGCTGGACAGCTTCCTGGACAATTTTATGGTCAATCCTGCCTTGGACCTTGTTTCTGGTAAACCTTGAACTCTTTGCTGCTCCCATGAACTATCTATTTAAGCCATGCCTTTGCAATTCCATGCTTGCCAGATTATTGTGCTCTTTTCAGCCAAGCTCTCGCTCTTGGTGCTGTCGTCCTGGTGCTGTCCCTAGCTTTGCTCCTGCTCATTACTAACTTTTGGCTTGTTCCTCGTCTAGGCTTCCGCTTGATCCCAACCTGCAACCACTTGTTACCAACCTTTGACTTGTTCCTCGACTACGCTTCTGCTTGATCCCAACCTGCAACCACTTGTTACTGACCTTTGGCTTGTTTATTAACTACGATTCAGCTTGAGCCATACCTGCTATATCTGCTACTGGACCCTGGCGGCTTGTTCACCTTCTGGTAGGGTGATTCTGAGGACTGTGACCTGCTTGCATACTTATCATGCTGGCTGGTGGGAGCCTCTCTACTACTTTAGTTACTGGTCTCCGAGCCTGACCCCGGACCATAACACCCACTTTCATTTCTTTCCCAGCAAAAGAATGCCTCTACCTTAATTTCCAAGAGCCTGCCCAAACACAGTGTGTAGAAAATGGGCTTTTAGGAGATGTAGTTCTAGTGGCCATGCAGGACCCCCATACCACCCCCCCCCCTGCCTCTAGCAAGCCTGATGATGATGATGTCACATGGAGGTAACAAAAGCTGTTTGTTACAACAGGAACATGGAAAAAAAAAGAAGAAAACTAATGCTGGGACATGCTGTAAAGAACAACGGGAAGTTTAGCGGTACCTTCAAGCACTGTGTAAATGGAATCTATGGTGTATTTTCAGCAAGTGTTCAACGGTTATTTTTCAGGTAAAAACAATTTTGTGATGATATTTTGGGCCAATTTTACAACCTAGCTGTTACATGGTTTCAACAGGCCTTTCTTCATTTGCATATATATTTTTTCAGGTAGAGAGTGCACTTTTTTCGGGAAGAAAGTTTTTGTTCACCTTGTCAGGCCTGGCCACAGTAGGCTGGGAAGAGGGGTGTTCTGTTACAATGGTAGCCCAGTGCGCATCTGTGTCATTATTAAAGTGGTTGTAAAAGCTAAAGGTTTTTTTTTTTACCTTAATGCATTCTCTGCATTAAGGTGAAAAACCTTTCAGTTGCAGCTCCCCCCTAGCCCCATTCAAAATACTTGCCTAAGCCCGATCTCGATCAAGCGCTGCGCCCAAGATCACTTGGCACAATGAGAGCCATTGGCTCCTGCTGCTGTCAATTAAATCCATTCAGGTGGGGCCAACCTACACTGTATGTTTCAATAGATGCACACAGTGCGGCTTGGGATT
This sequence comes from Rana muscosa, assembly GCA_029206835.1. Classification (NCBI taxonomy): domain Eukaryota; kingdom Metazoa; phylum Chordata; class Amphibia; order Anura; family Ranidae; genus Rana; species Rana muscosa. The sequence continues at coordinate 302,487,577 of CM055128.1, forward strand.
TAGCCTGCATGAGTGTCCCCTTAGCAAACAGCTTGTTATGGGGCACTTAGCAGGGGGGGAGGATCCAGGAGCACCAGCAGGGGACTCCAGAAGAGGAGGATCCGGAATGCGCCTTGCAAAACCATTATACAGAGCAGGTAAGTATAACATGTTTTTAAAAGAGACTTTACAATCATTTTACATACAACTATTATGGGATGCAGAGTACAGGAACGTGAGGGACTGTGAATACTAATCACTAGCTCCATCCTTAAAGGAGAAGTACAGCCAAATCTCATCCTGTGGATCATAGGAGTGCGATTCGCTCTGCACTCCTGTGACCCGGTTTCAGCAGACAGTCGGCTGACATCACAGAGCCGGTCCAGGCTTGGAAAAGATCAAAACCATATGGTCAGGATCCGCTCAGATTGCCTGAACCAGAACGCGGCTCAGCCTTCCAGCCGCTGAGAGCCTGATCTGCCTCTCCCACTCCCTCCACAGCCCAGTGCTCCAGTGAGCGCTGGAGGGGCAGAGCAGACAGCAGTGACTGACAGCCACCAGCTCTCTGCTCAAGGAGCTCTGAGAACTGAGCGATCGGCGGTGATTGATTGCTTGGTTCTCATCCTTAGAGTCAGCAGGAGACCGATGCTGTATCCACCTGGGTAACTATGATTTTAAAATAAATAAAATTCCATACTTCTCTTTTAAGAAAATAGTGCATGTGATTTAGTCATCACGTTAGTATATGTAATCTCAAATCAAATTGTATTAGCTTTAACATATTATATTTAATTTTAAAAGCCATTTTCAATCTGCCAAGGAGGTTCCGCTACACCACTTCCTGTTATAGGGTGACAACGTTTTTGTCCCTTCTCTCAACTGTTCTCCTGTGATGTCATCCTATTACTCACTTCTCCTAATAAAGACAACAAGCAGCTGTGCCAGCAAACATTGCCCTAGAATGCTCCACTGCTGTAACCATCAGAAAAAAAACACTCTGAGAAATGGCATGCTGCCATCGCTGGAATGTATAGAGACAGGAAGTGGCTGCAAAGAAATGTAATAAAAGATGAAAAAAAAAAAAAAAAATGGAGAAAAATATAAAAAAACAAAAACAAAACAAGTAGTTGATTTATGATATAGAATTCTTTAGAAACGGAATATCATTCAGTTAGGTCTATGCAAGGTCATTTGCATTAAGCTGATCAAATACTGTATATTTTCCTTTCCCATGTGAGGCAGTTATGTCATTCTGCATGATGATTGGACACTCCCTGAAAAGTTTACTTCTGCTTTCTTTAATTGAATTGACTTCCTTCACCTTTTACCATAAAAAATTTGTTGCTCACTCCCGGGACTCACTTACAGGAAAAGCCCAGTGACCATTTACTGGCCTTACAAGAAATGTGGGGTCTACTTTTCTTCAAAACCGCACATTTCTGTAGCAAGACATCTCACTGGAAACTGGTTGCAACACAGGGAAGAGCAGAGAGACACAGCATACCCATTCACCAGTGCCATTTATTGTACAAGTACAGGATGCTTGTATTTATTTTATCCATTTTTAAGATGCAACAGAATGTTTCAGCATACACAGACCATATACAGTTCTTGACCCTGAAGGGATTTACCCTGTATTGACAAAAGTATTGAGACACCTACCTTTACACACACATGAACTTTAATGGCATTCCAGTCTTAGTCCGTAGGGTTCAATATTGAGGTGTCCCACCCTTTGCAGCTATAACAGCTTCAACTCTTCTGGGAAGGCTGTCCACAAGGTTTAGGAGGGTGTCTATGGGAATGTTTTACCATTCTTCCAGAAGAGCATTTGTGAGGTTAGGCGCTGATGTTGGCTCCTCGCTCATCCATGTCTTTATGGACCTTGCTTTGTGCACTGGTGCGCAGCCATGTTGGAACAGGAAGGGGACCATCCCAAAACTGTTCCCACAAAATTGGGAGCATGAAATTGTCCAAAATGTCTTGGTATGCTGACGCCTTAAGAGTTCCCTTCACTGGAACTAAGGGGCCAAGCCCAACCCCTGAAAAACAACCCCACACCATAATCCCCCCTCCACCAAATGATTTTGACTAGTGCACAAAGCAAGGTTCAATGTGTTGTGCGTTCAGAGATGGTATTCTGCATACCTTGGTTGTAACGAGCGGTTATTTGAGTTACCTTTCTATCATCTCCAACCAGTCTGCCCATTCTCCTCTGACATCAACAAGGCGTTTTCCTCCACATAACTGCCTCTCACTGGATATTTTCTCTTTTTCGGACCATTCTCTGTAAATCCTAGAGATGGTTGTGTGTGAAAATCCCACTAAATCAGCAGTTTTTGAAATACTCAGACCATCCCGTCTGGCATCAACAACCATGCCACGTTCAAAGTCACTTAAATCCCATTTCTTCCCCATTCTAATGCTCGGTTTAAACTTCAGCAGGTCTTCTTTACCACGTCTAGATGCCTTAATGCATTGAGTTGCTGCCTTGTGATTGGCTCACTAACAATTTGTATATTAACACAAAATAAAAAAGCTTAATGAGCTACAACCCCGTAATTAGGTATAGCAGGAATAATTACTTCCAGTCAAACCTAGACCTAATGGCACCCCTCTCTGCTCGATAAGAGACAGATAACTCCTCTAGACTTGAACAACAAATAATTAAAGAGGACTAGAGATCCTCAAGAGATTCATCAATGAGGAGTAATGCGGGTAGTAAGAAAAAATGGAAATTGCTTTATTGAAATATAAACATAGGTAAAACCACAAAAACCTTCACCATTTTATAATAAAATATGACAAAGTTGTCAACACCCTCGCCCTGAAGAAACTCACCTGACGAGTGAAATGCGTCAGTGTGACATCATTACGACAGTGACTGTGATGTTTTGACTCAGACAGGAGCTAACAGACCTGTCTTGCCGCCCCTGCTAATAAGCTAGGGTTCTAGCCAGAATGACAGGAGAAATGTGGATGCGGTGATCGATGTGCTGTGGAGGCTGATCCCGGAGTTGACCGGTGGATTCCTTGGTGTTGTCGAGGACTGGTGAGATCAACTGAACCGGTAATATCCTATTTACCTGTATTTGTTTCCTTCGGACACCACTTTAACCTCCTTACTGCACACCATCTGTACCTGTGGAAGTTCACTGCCTGTCGGCTTTGCTCTGTACCAGCTTGGCTGTTGCTTACCGTACACAGAGCCTATTGCTTCTAGTATTGAACTTTACTGATATCCGGCCGAGGATCTAACCCAGCATCATTAATCAGCCTTGGAACAGAGCAGGATCCCCTTCATTTCACACACCTCATATAGCTGCTCCTTTGTCTGACTTTGGATCCTTGGGTCTGGTTTCATTACGCTGACATTTTCGGTTATATCGCTATTGTGGACTGGGGACCGCTTGTCATATTCCTACAGACCAGCCATATTCCCCCAATCAGGATTTAGATTTGAGTGTTTGTGTATGTGGGGATGGAGGCATGTCCGTTGCAGCTGCCAGTCTGTGTTGTCATATTTTATTACGAAATGGTGACGGTTTTTGTGGTTATACCTATGTTTATACAGTGGATATAAAAAGTATTTTAACATTTTAACAGGGGTGTGTAACCCCTGTTAAAATGTCAGGTTTCTTCAATGTAAAAAAATGAGACAAAGATAAATACATTTCAGAACTTTTTCCACCTTTAATGTGACCTATAAACTGTACAACTCAATTGAACAACAATCTGAAATCTTTAAGGTGGAGGGAAGTAAAAAAAAAAAATAATAATAATATGGTTGCATAAGTGTGCACACCCTTCAACTAATACTTTGTTAAAGCACCTTTTGACTATTACAGCACTCAGTCTTTTTGGGTATTAGTCCATCAGCATGGGCCATCTTGACTTGGCAATATTTGCCCACTCTTCCTTGCAAAAACACTCCAAATCTGTCAGACTGGGAGGGCAGCTCCTGTGCACAGCCCTCTTCAGATCACCCCACAGATTTTCACTGGGATTCGGGTCTGGGCTCTGGCTGGGCCATTCCAAAACATTAACCTTCTTCTGGTGAAGCTATTCCTTTGTTGATTTGGATGTATGCTTTGGGTTGTTGTCATGCTGAAAGATGAAGTTCCTCTTCATGTTCAGCTTTCTAGCAGAAGCCAGGAAGTTTTGTGCCAATATTGACTGGTATTTGGAACTGTTCATAATTCCCTCTTCCTTGACTAAGGTCCCTCCCTGTTCCAGCTGAAGAAAAACAGCCCCAAATCATGATGCTGCCACCACCATGCTTTACAGTGGGTATGGTGTTCTTTTGGTGATGTGCAGTGTTGTTTTTGCGCCAAACATATCTTTTGGAATTATGGCCAAAAAGTTCAACCTTGGTTTCCTCAGACCAGAACACATTTTCCCTCATGCTTTTTGAGAGACTTCAGATGTGTTTTTGCAAAATTTAGCTGGGCTTGGATGTTTTTCTTCGTAAGAAAAGTCTTCCGTCTTGCCAATCTACCCCATAGCCCATAAATATGAAGAATATGGGAAATTGTTGTCACTTGTACCTGTCAGGGTCACCTGTGGCCAGGTGACAGATGCACACCGTAGGGGGACAGGAGTGCACCGCGAGGTAGTGAACCCTATGGCTGGCTTCTGTGGATAGGAAACTGGGTGGTTGTGGAAAGCGGGACCAGAGGAGCACAACCGGGATCCCAACGGAAGCGAGAGCCAAGATTCCCCAGGGCGCGGAGTCTAAGACCCAGCTGGTCTTCTCCAGGGCCTCTAGTGGTGAGGATGTTACGCTGCAGGCTGGGACCAGGTCGCGGCCCCTGGAGTTTCCTAGCTCACGCCCCGTAGGATAAGGGGAAGCAGCAGCACACGATAGAGAGAACCGAATAACAAGCCGAAGGTCAGGGGCCACAAGCAGACAAGGATAACGAAGAACGAGCCGAAGGTCAAGGGTCACGAGCAGACAGGGATGGTCGGGGACAAGCCAATAACGTAACAGAGAGACAGACGTAGCACACGGCAGGCAGGAACCCAAACACACAATGCCTAACAAACACGTTGATCAGCAAAGCAGGCTTGCAGTGCACAGGTTAATATAGTGTTCAGTGATAGGGCCTGGGGTGGAGTCAGGCTGGGAGGAGATTATAAAGGAAGCAGGTGAAGGAGGTCTGGTCTCTAGATGAACACATGAGGAGGAAGGTAAGATGGCAGACAGACATTAATGCATATCCATGACAGTACCCTCCCTCTTACGAGGCCTCCCCCTTCCCCGCCTGGGCCCAGGTTTAGAGGGAAACTTCAGATGAAACTCCTTTAACAGACGAGGTGCAAAGACCTCAGATGCAGTGATCCAAGACCTCTCCTCAGGACCAAACCCTTTCCAATGAACGAGGTACTGAAGAACGCCTTTACAGAGTCGGGAGTCCAGAATTTGACTGATCTCGTACTCCTGATTATCCTCAGAGACAGGCGCCACGGTAGGAAGAGGACGAGAGAATTTATTGAGGACTAAAGGCTTTAGAAGAGCAACATGAAAGGAGTTAGTGATTTTAAGGCTCTTAGGAATCTGGAGTTTGAAACAAACCGGATTCAGTTTAGCAGTTACCGTGTATGGACCGATGAATCGTGGAGCAAACTTCAGAGAAGGAACTCGGAGCTTGATGTTCCTGGTAGAGAGCCAGACTTTGTCCCCTGGCTGAAGAGAAGGCGGTTTACGCCTGCGGCGGTCGGCAAAGCCTTTGAATTTTTCAGCAGCTGCCCGGAGGGAATCATGAACGTGACCCCAAACGGAATTGAGAGACTCCTGAACCGAAGCCAAAGCTGGAATGTCTGGAGAACAGATCATAGGAAGAGGAAGTTGAGGGTGTTTTCCATAAACTGTGAAAAAGGGTGTCTTCTGCGAACTGGTATTCACATGATTGTTATGGGAGAATTCTGCCCACGGGAGTAGAGAGGACCAATCGTCATGGTGAGAAGACACAAAGGTGCGAAGAAAGACCTCTAACTCCTGATTAACCCTCTCAGTCTGTCCATTGGATTGGGGATGGTAAGAAGAAGAAAAATCCAAGACAATATTGAGGGATTTGCAAAAGGCTCTCCAAAAACGAGACGTGAATTGGACTCCCCTGTCGGAAACAATATGAGAAGGGACCCCATGTAGGCGGAGAATTTCTCGAATGAAAATGGGAACCAAGGCAGGGGCAGAAGGAAGACCAGGAAGAGGAACAAAATGAGCCATCTTGGAGAATCGATCGATTACCACCCAAATGACTGTATTATTCTCAGACAGTGGGAGATCGGTGATAAAATCCATGGCAATATGGGCCCAGGGTTCCTTAGGAATAGGCAAGGGCATGAGGAGACCAGCAGGAGCTTGTGTGGAGGATTTGGACTGAGCACAGACATGACAAGCTTTAACGTAGTCTTTGACGTCTGAGCGGAGATTAGGCCACCAGTAGTGACGACTGATGAGTAGGAAGGATCGGAGGAATCCAGAATGCCCTGCCACCTTGGAATCATGTCCCCAACGAAGGATCTTAGCTCTTAGCTCAGTGGGGACAAAGGTCTTACCAGGCGGAATTTTAGACTTCAGGGTGGTAGAGTGGGCAACAATGCATGAGGTGGGAATGATCGGCTCAGGTTCAGGGGCGGACTCCTCGTCCAAAGTGTCAAATGACCTAGAGAGCGCATCAGCCCGACCGTTGCAGGAACCAGGTTTGTAGGTAATCGTGAAATTAAAACGGGCAAAGAAGAGACTCCACCTGGCCTGTCTAGGATTCAGACGTTTAGCATTCTGTAGATACTGTAAATTCTTGTGATCGGTAAAGATCGTTATGGAGTGAGGGGAACCCTCCAAGAGATGACGCCACTCCTCTAACGCCAATTTAATTGCGAGAAGTTCCCGATCACCGATGGCATAATTCCTCTCTGCCTGAGAAAATTTTTTGGAGAAGAACGCACATGGTTGGCGTCTCTTCTCAAAGATTTGAAGAAGCACAGCTCCCACCCCCATTGAGGAAGCGTCCACTTCAATAAAAAATGCATTCCCAGGATTTGGTCTCCTCAAGAGGGGGCCAGAAACAAAGGCCTGTTTCAGGTTGTGAAATGCAGAGACAGCTTCGGGAGGCCAGTCTCTGGCATTCACACCCTTCTTGGTCAAAGCGATAATAGGCGCGGCAATGGAAGAGTAATTCCTTATGAACTGCCTATAATAATTAGTGAAGCCAAGAAAGCACTGTGTGGCCTTGAGGCTAGCAGGAAGAGGCCAGTTGGTGATAGCCAAGACCTTCCCAGGGTCCATACGAAGCCCCGAACATGAGACAAAGCACCCCAAAAACAGGACCTCAGAACATTCAAAGGAACATTTCTCCAGCTTGGCATAGAGATTGTTCTCTCTAAGACGTTGAAGTACAGTGCGGACATGGTTTCTGTGGACGAGCAGATTTTCAGAAAAGATCAGAATGTCATCCAGATAGATGACAACAAACTGGTACAGCAGATCTCTGAAGATTTCATTGACAAAGTTTTGAAACACGGCTGGAGCATTACACAGACCAAAAGGCATCACCAGATATTCGTAATGCCCGTCTCTAGTGTTAAATGCAGTCTTCCATTCGTCACCCTCCCGTATTCGAATGAGATTGTACGCGCCTCTGAGATCCAACTTGGTGAAAATGGAGGCACCCTTCAACCTATCGAATAGCTCAGATATTAAGGGTAAGGGGTATCGATTTTTAATAGTAACCGCATTTAAACCCCGATAATCGATGCAGGGTCTTAAGGTACCATCCTTTTTGGCAACAAAAAAGAACCCTGCCCCTGCAGGCGATGAGGATTTCCGGATGAACCCTCTCTCCAGATTCTCTGCTACATACTCCGACATGGCCTGGGTCTCTGGGATGGACAGAGGGTAGGTACGACCCCTGGGTAGAGTTGCTCCGGGGACAAGATCAATAGCACAGTCAAAAGACCTGTGGGGAGGAAGCACCTCAGCTGATTTTTTACAGAACACATCCCGGTAATCGCTGTATGCGGCGGGAAGATCAGAAGAAACAGAAGTGGCAGCAACCGGAAGACTCTCCTTGGGGGTCACCTTGAGAAGACACGACGAGAAACATGAGGAACCCCAGGCCAGGATCTGCCCAGAGACCCAGTCCACATGTGGAGAGTGGAGCTGTAGCCAAGGGAGGCCCAATACAACTGGGGTAGAGGCCTTGGGTAGAATAAGAAAGGATATCCACTCCTGGTGGAGAATCCCTACCGACATCCTAATGGGTAGCGTCTGGAAGCGAATAGGGCCCCCTGGGAGAACAGTGCCATCAATTGCCGAGACTACCAATGGGGTAGTGAGAGGTGAAAGGGTAAGCTTCATAGAAGAAGCAGTTATCCAATCCATGAAATTGCCGGCAGCCCCGGAATCCAGGTATGCAAGGGTTGACTGAGGAGAAGTGCCTACATGAAGGGACACCGGCAAGAGCAGGCGAGAAGGTGATGTTTCTGGGTCCAATACTCCACCTTCCAAATGTATTAGACCCGAGCGTTTCCCGGACGAAGCGAGCAGGAGTCACGAAAATGACCCTTGCCCCCACAATAGAGGCACAAGCCCAGAGTTCTGCGCCTAGCACGTTCTTCGGGGGTTAGTCTGGTCCGGCCCAGCTGCATAGGTTCTTCAGCAGGTAGAGGATGCTCCACGGAATGAAGGGAGGGGAGCTCAGACTGGCTAGGACCCAGAGAGTGCTGGCGTCTTTTTTCTAAGGACCTCTCTTGAAAACGAATGTCGATCTGGTTGCATAATGAAATTACATCGTCCAGACCGACGGGAATGGCTCTTCCCGCTAATTCGTCTTTCACTCGGTCAGAGAGGCCATGTAAAAAGGTAGCGACCAGGGCCTCATTATTCCAGCTCAATTCAGCTGTGTGGATACGGAACTGAAGAGCATATTGCCCCACTGAACTAGATTCTTGGCGAAGACGTAAGACAGCACTAGCCGCTGAAGAAGCCCGAGCCGGCTCTTCGAAGATATTACGAAAGAGCTTCAAGAATTCGGACAGACTGGAAACCACCGGATCGTTCCTCTCCCACAGGGGGGCAGCCCAGGCCAAAGCTTCACCGGAGAGGAGGGAAATGATATAGGCTACCTTAGCCCGGTCAGATAGGAAGCTTTGAGGCTGAAGCTCAAAATGAATAGTGCATTGGCTGAGAAACCCCCTGCAGGCCTTGGAGTCCCCAGAGAAACGGAACGGAGCTGGCAATCTTAGTGAGTGTGAGGCTGCGACTGGTGCGATAGGTACAGCCGCTGGTTGTACTTGGGGTTGCGGATTCGGGGTTCCCAAGGAGACCTGAAGCTGCTCGAATCGAGAAGCCAGATCCTGGAGGAATCGCATCACCTGGGTCTGATTTGATTCCTGGGTCTCAAGTCTGCGAACTATGCCCTGCAATGGATCATCCGCGGGAAGCGGGATGTCAGCCGGGTTCATGGCTGATCAAACTGTCAGGGTCACCTGTGGCCAGGTGACAGATGCACACCGTAGGGGGACAGGAGTGCACCGCGAGGTAGTGAACCCTATGGCTGGCTTCTGTGGATAGGAAACTGGGTGGTTGTGGAAAGCGGGACCAGAGGAGCACAACCGGGATCCCAACGGAAGCGAGAGCCAAGATTCCCCAGGGCGCGGAGTCTAAGACCCAGCTGGTCTTCTCCAGGGCCTCTAGTGGTGAGGATGTTACGCTGCAGGCTGGGACCAGGTCGCGGCCCCTGGAGTTTCCTAGCTCACGCCCCGTAGGATAAGGGGAAGCAGCAGCACACGATAGAGAGAACCGAATAACAAGCCGAAGGTCAGGGGCCACAAGCAGACAAGGATAACGAAGAACGAGCCGAAGGTCAAGGGTCACGAGCAGACAGGGATGGTCGGGGACAAGCCAATAACGTAACAGAGAGACAGACGTAGCACACGGCAGGCAGGAACCCAAACACACAATGCCTAACAAACACGTTGATCAGCAAAGCAGGCTTGCAGTGCACAGGTTAATATAGTGTTCAGTGATAGGGCCTGGGGTGGAGTCAGGCTGGGAGGAGATTATAAAGGAAGCAGGTGAAGGAGGTCTGGTCTCTAGATGAACACATGAGGAGGAAGGTAAGATGGCAGACAGACATTAATGCATATCCATGACAGTACCACACAGCCAGTACTTGCCAGATATTCCTGCAGCTCCTTTAATATTGCTGTAGGCCTCTTGGCAGCCTCCTTGACCAGTTTTCTTCTCGTCTTTTCATCAATTTTGGAGGGACGTCCAGTTTTTGGTAATGTCACTGTTGTGCCATATTTTCTCCACTTGATGATGACTGTCTTCACTGTGTTCCATGGTATATCTAATGCCTTGGAAATTCTTTTTGTACCCTTCTCCTGACTGATACCTTTTACCAATGAGATCCCTCTGATGCTCTGGAAGCTCTCTGCAGACCATGGCTTCTGCTGTAGGATGCGACTAAAAAAATGTCAGGAAAGACCTACTAGAACAGCTGAACTTTATTTGGGGTTAATCAGAGGCACTTTAAACGATGGCAGGTGTGTACTGACTCCTGTTTAACATAAGTTTGAATGTGATTAATTCTGAACACAGCTACATCTCCAGTTAGAAGAGGGTGTGCACACTTATGCAACCACATTATTTTATTTTATTTTTTTATTTTTACTTCCCTCCCCTAAAAGATTTCAGTTTATTTTTCAATTGAGTTGTACAGTTTATAGGTCATGTTAAAGGTGGAAAAAATTCTGAAATGATTTATCTTTGTCAAATTTTTTTACATTACAGAAACCTGACATTTTAACAGGGGTGTGTAGACTTTTTATATCCACTGTATTTTAATAAAGCAATTTCCATTTTTTCTTACTACCCGCATTACTCTTCATTGATGAATCCCTTGTGGATCTCTAGTCTTCTTTAATTATATGATTAGCAATTTGTGTTACCAAGCAATTGTACAAGTATACCTAATAAAGTGGCCACTGAGTGTATGTGCCCTCCTGACAACAACCTCTAAAACAGTAGGGGGGGGGAGCTCCCAGGGCCCACAAGGCCAGTCTAGCTAGGACCGTAGGAACACCAGCTTCTATTAATGAAGTGTTGATTATTGTTAGCGGTATGCTGTGCCAACCTGGTACCAATGTTTTTATAAAAATACTGCTTTTTTATTAAAGGCTGAAAAATGAACAAAACATGGAGGTGGTTCCATTATCCTGACTGGATGTCACATGACGGCTTTCAGGATAACAGCTGGCGCGCAGCGCGGCGGTCAGTGGTGCGAGATGTCAGTCTGACACACCGCAACACCGATCTCGGTAAAGAACCTTTTTGACGGAGGCTCTTTACCACGTGAACAACCAAGTCCAATCACGGCTGATCACAGTGTCAAGAGGACAAACCTGTGTATTGGCATTTCCTCACTCGCAATGCCCACAGGGATGCCCACAATGGATGGCCACTAGGTATGCCACCCTGGAACACCAGGGATAACAGTCAGTGCCAAGACAGATTCCTGGACCCGGTGGGCTACTACGAAGCATCACATTTAACACGGGTAGTGGATTGGTGCACACTTCGAAAGGAAAAGCCATGGATACACATGGAACAAGCAACAAAATCCTAGGTAACCTGATTTTTGAGCCAGGTCTTATAGACCAGGGATTTAAAGAACTAAGGCGGCGGGGAATACCACTCTTGGGGGGGTTCCTTTCTTCTTTTTTTTTCCCTCTTCTTTTCTCTTCCCCTTTTTTTTTTTTTTTTGTTTGGGAGGATAACCAGGGCTATCCCAGGTTAAGGAAAATGTAATTGCAATAAGAGTAGGAAATATCAAAGGGTTGTGTTAGAATTATGAGGAAGCACGATCAAATGATGAGGTTAGGCTTAAAGATAATACAACTGTTTGAGAAATGTGGTAGTAACTGGAAATGTTGAAGAAAATATTAAGTTGTAATGGAACTCAGAAATGTTGATGTACATATGTATATTGTAATTGAAAAAATAAAGAATTTATAAAAAAAAAAAAAAAAAAAAAAAAAAAAAAGAGGACAAACCTGTGTATCGGCTTTTCCTCACTCGCGTCTAACAGTCGCGAGTAGAGGAGAGCTGATCAGCGGCTCTCCTGACACGGGGGGTCTGCGCTGATTGATTATCAGCGCAGCCCCCCCCCCTGTGGATGTCCACACTGGACCACCAGGGATGCCCACAATGGATGGCCACCAGGTATGCCACCCTGGAACACCAGGGATGACAGTCAGTGCCCAGACAGATGCCAATCAGTGCCCATTAGCAATGCTTGCCAGTGAAATAAGTGATGCCTATTAGTGCCATCTATCAGTGTCCATCAGTGCATGCCATCAGTGCCACCTATCAGTGCCCATCATTGCCACCCATCGGTGCAGCCTTTCAGTGCCATCTATGAGTGCCACCTAACAGTGCCGCCTATCAATGCCCATCAGTGCTGCATATCAGTGCCCATCATTAGTGCCACCTCATCAGTGCCGCCTTATCAGTGCCCGTCAGTGAAGGAGAAATCGTACTTATTTACAAAATTTTATAACAGAACCAAAGAAAATCTTATTTTTTTTTTTTATTTTGTTCTTTTTTCTATTTGTTTAGCAAAAAAATACAAAAAACGCAGAGGTGAATACCACCAAAAAAAATCTGTTTGTAGGAACAAAATGATAAAATTTTTGTTTGGGTACAGTGTAGCATGACCGCGCAGTTATCATTTAAAAAGTGACACTGCTGAAAGCTGAAAATTGGCTTGGGCAGGAAGGGGGGAAAGTGCCCGGTATTGAAGTGGTTAAACAAATTTTCAAATTTTTTTTTTTTGGAAACTGTACCCCCCTCCGTGAAAGAGGCGCAGTGTCATCGGCAGGCTGGAGAGGTTTGTTAGGCGGGGGCTGCACTGTGACGTCATTGTCTCCTGGGGGGTAGTTGCTGATGCAGCGCCTCCTACATGACTGAGAACATTTCCTCAGTGCTTGGAAAAGCATATTTTATTTTCTGTAATTTTGCTGATGTCTTAATACATGTATTTAGATCCGGGGGCTTTCCTCCTCTGAGATCAGCATCGGGTAGGAAGGAGTCAAGCAGAGAGGGCATATTTCATAAACACAATAGACCTGCTTTATGAAAAAGGAGGTAATTTCCGTCCGGTGAGTTTGTTTAGCCACATGGAAGTTTAGGAATGAAGCACGGACTGGAAGCTGTATGATTTAATACTTGGACTACACTCAAGAATTTCTTTTAGGGAAACAGTCACATAGTGGACGGTCTGTGACTTCATCGCACTTTATATTATGAATTATATTTATTGATGAACTGAACTTTACAATATAAACTGAATATTTATATGACAGTTTTTCTACAGCACAATAACCACTCCAGCCCCGGAACGTTTTACCCCCTTAATGACCAGGCCACTTTTTGCGATACGGCACTGCGTCGCTTTAACTGACAATTGCGCAGTCGTGCGACCCTGTACCCAAACAAAATTGACGTCCTTCTTTTCCCCCACAAATAGAGCTTTCTTTTGGCGGTATTTGATCACCTCTGCGGTTTTTATTTTTTGCGCTATAAACAAAATAAGAGGGACAATTTTGTCTAAAAAAAGAAAAAATGGCTATGGAGGTGCCTCATCCTATATAATATTTAGAAAAAAAAAACGAACAAACATGATGGACTTTTACGGTACCAATGAGGAAATTGTAAATAGAATATTTTACTAAATATTTTTATTAACAATGGTTAAAAAATTGATTAAAAATAACCAAATTAGATGCAGCGCTAATACAAAATATTTGACAAAATATCACGTGAAAAAATATTTTTAACAAGTGAAAACTAGGGCAGAGTCCCGTTAGTATTTCAGTCCATAGACGCTAAAAAGAAAACAAAACATTTGACCAAAATATCCCGTGAAAAAATATTTGTCACAAGTGAAAAGTGAAAAACTAAGGCCCATTAGTATTTCAGTCCATAAAATGGCAAGGAAAAAACACCCATCCGTGTAAATGCAGAAAAATAAAAAATGGAGGGGATGTTTTGACGTGCAATTCCACAACCAGGTGAGTTAAAAATAGCCTGCTTACCAGATGGCGGTGACTACTGAACAGTAGTCTCGCCCAGCGTAGGGAAATCGGTCTCCCCAAAACCTAGGCAGTCTCTGGAACGGCCGTTAAAAAGCTGGTAATGCTCGGAAACATAAAAAAGAAAGCCTTCCATAGTGCAGTATGTTGATTGAAATAGAATTTAATAAAACAAAGGAATCACACTTACAGAGTGGAAGTCAATCAAGAGCGATAAGTATAACAAACAGCAAGGCCGCGGTGTCTTCAACGGCTACACTTCACTTCCTATGTTAGTTATTTTGTCCATCCACCTCCTTAGAGGAAAAACGTAATGACGTCACCGTCGTAGGCTCCACCCTACGCCTTTCGTCGCGATAATACGTCGTCTGGGGATTGGCCAGGAATAAAAAATTGATTACATTCATAAAATCATTGTATTGTAAGTGGTGTGACAGCAGGCAGGTAAAATCACCAGGTTGCATCCAGGATGGAAGGTATATATGTCCCAGATTCAGGCTTTATGCCAATTTATACCACTAGGGGGAGTGCTGGGAGTCTTTCAGGGGAAGGGTTAATGAGCCCAGCTGAAGTAAGTGGGCTCATTAGGGCCTCTACAAGAACTCCCAGCATGCTAAGGGAGATGCTCCATCCTGGAACCAGTTCTATGTGGTGTAGACTGTGGAGTGTGCGTTTTGTCCTGTGCGGTGAGACAAAGCCTGTGTGGCTTAAACTTCTAAAACAGGGAGATAGGGGCTGGGGCAGCACAAGGCTGCACCTAGTTGTTAGACAGGGAAACTGCGTGTGTAGTAAGCGGTCAAGCTGACCAGGATTTCTTTTCATGTTTCTTTTGTTTTGCTGTTATATTTTTCACTGTATATACTCGAGTATAAGCCGAGGTACCTAATGTTGCCTCAAAAAACTGGGAAAACTTACTGACTCGAGTATAAGCCGAGGGTCATCCTTACTGTTCCTATCCTCACTGTTCTCCTATCCTCACTGTTCTCCTATCCTCACTGTTCTCCTATCCTCACTGTTCTCCTATCCTCACTGTTCCCTAGCTCGCTATTTTACATTGTAAATCGTACCTGTAAAGAAGTTGCGGCTGCGGCGTCCATCGTTCGAATTCCGCGGTCTCTTCCTGTTCCTTCCGTGATAGGCGGAGAGTGTCTGATGAGAATCGCCTATCACGATCATTCTCTCATCCACAGTTTCCCAGCAGACACTGTGTTGGGTGTTCCGCCAATCACAGACGTCTGCTGGGAAACTGAGGATGAGAGAATGATCGTGATAGGCGATTCTCATCAGACACTCTCCGCCTATCACGGAAGGAACAGGAAGAGACTCCGGAATTTGAACGATGGACGCCGCAGCCGCAACGTCTTTACAGGTACTATTTTCAATGTAAATTTTTTTGCTGACTCGAGTATAAGCCGAGGGGGGGGACGGGGGGGACGGGGACTTTCAGCCCAAAAAAAAGGGCTGAAAATCTCGGCTTATACTCGAGTATATACGGTAGTTGAAATAAACCACACTTTTTTTTTTTTCACCTACAACTCTGTCTGCTGTGCCTGTTTTTGTGTGGTGAACCCATCCAGGGGGTCACACACACCCGCTGCTGAGTTAACCCCCTCACAGTGGATATCATATAGTTTAAAGATCTCTGTTACTGTGATTGTCAAGTGGTTGACGCGTTTCACATTCTTGCTTCTTCAGAACCAAAAACTCTTAACTTTGAACAGAGACCTTAATCACAACACAGAGAAATACATGGATATTAATGCTGATTGGATTCTCCATGGATACATCATAGCCATTGACACTGTCTATCATATCATTAAACGTATAGAACAGTAGACAAGAAAAAATAAATACAAAATTAATTATTTGACTCACATATTATGAAATCCTTACACAATTAGTTGGTAGGCGTGCCAGGTGCATGGGAGACTGATTCAGATGGACTTGTCCTTCAACAATAAATGAAAATACAGTATTTTCATTCATTGTTGAAGGACACGTCCGGCATGCTGCCAAGTGGAATTGTGTAAGGATTTCATAATACAGTAAACCCCCTTCCATCGCGGGGGTTACGTTCCAGACCCCCTCGTAATAAGTGGAAATCCGCGAAATAGAAATACCCTATTTAAATACACACTAGGCATGTTTTTATAACTTTCACTGTACTTTTAAAAGCATTTTAAGGTCTTTAAACACACTTTTAAAACAATAGAAACACATGTAAACACATAAAAGATACTGAAAGACATAGCAATAGCAATGGAAAACACAAAAATATTTAATTAACAATGATTTAACCACTTAAAGACCCCTCACTGTATATATACGTCGGCAGAATGGCTCGTACAGGCAAAATCACGTACCTGTACGTGGCCCTTTAACTGCCGACGTCGGGGTCGCGCTTGCGACCCCCCTGCCTTCCCCGTGAGTCGGACCACGGGTCCCGCGGATTCGACCGCAATTCCACATGCCAGAGCCTGCCAGGAAGCCCACACTGCACAGCGCTAATCACAGGCAATGAGACATTTCCCGGTCCGCAGCTCCACAGATCAGGAAATGTCTCACTGGTTGTG
Source organism: Rana muscosa (assembly GCA_029206835.1). Classification (NCBI taxonomy): domain Eukaryota; kingdom Metazoa; phylum Chordata; class Amphibia; order Anura; family Ranidae; genus Rana; species Rana muscosa. Next base: position 302,504,232 of record CM055128.1, read on the forward strand.
ATTAGCACTGTGGAGTGTCGGCTTCCTGGCGGGATCGGGCATGTGGGATTTAAAACACACCCGAGCCCATCTCTATTGGTTATAGACAGTTGAGCTCCCTGCAGGTTGCTTAGCAGCAGTGGAGCCTTCTCTGACATGCTGATTGTGATGCAATCCAGGTGATACTCCTAGACAAATCCTAGTGTTAAATATCAGTGATTTTATTGATCAAAGCCCACACTTTACAGGCATAGAGCCCACATGGCTGCTGAACATACGGTTGATTATATATATGTGGTTGTACTCTTGATCCTAATAAATACTGTGTTTATTAGATCTGACTGGGAGCATCACTAGGATCACATCCCGATCAGCATGTCAACAGAGAAAGTTATACAGCATTACTGCTGCTAGGTGACCAGCTGGGGGCTCGGCTCTCTATAACCAATAGTGCCAGCCTTCCCCTGCATGCACCCATAATGTCACCAGCACTAGGTCCTAATAGACTGCCGCCGGTACCAAGGAGACAGATGCCAGACCAGCGCTGGCAATAACAGGGACAGGACAGCTGGGGAACCCCACAGTGGCAGAACACCAGGGCCCGGTGGCAAGACAACCTTTGCAACCCTGATAGTTCTCCCACTGCTTTGGACCCTTATATTTTCTTGGTGTGCTGGTGACATATATCTCTTGTTTTCTGCCACCCTGGTGGGGCCCCAGTATAGTAGGAAGGGAGCTCACTGCAGAACATGTGAAAGGGCCCATTGTGGGATCGTAGTAAAGGGCCCCAGGATATATATATATATATATATATATATATATATATAATTGCATTTTATAGTTGGCCCCCCTACTTTTGTCCCTGTCCCCCCCTAAATATGAAAGCTGGAGACGCCACTGATCCATGGAGAATCCAATCAGCATTAATATCCATGTATTTCTCTGTTTTGATTAAGGTCTCTGTTCAAAGTCAAGAATTTATGGTTCTGAAGAAGCAAGAATGCGAAACGCGTCAACCACTTGACAATCACAGTAACAGAGATCTTTAAACTATATGATATCCACTTACAATCCAATGATTTTATGAACGTAATCAATTTTTTAACCATTGTTAATAAAAATAAGTTATAAAGTTCCTCTTTGGTACCGTAAAAGTCCATCACGTTTGTTCGCCTTTTTTCTTCATTTTATGCACTATAAACAAAAAAAGCCTGACAATTGAAAAAAAAAAAAAAAAAAATATTTTTTAGTTTTTGCTATAATAAATATCCCCCATTTATTTTTATTTTTTTTATTTCTTCATCAGTTTAGGCCGATATATATTCTTGTACATATTTTTGGTAAGCGTATATTGATTGGTTTGCGCTAGGGTTGCACCGATACTAGTATCGGAATCGATGCCGATACCGAGTATTTGTACAAGTATCGGTACTCGTGCAAATGCACCGATACCTGAAACCGATACTTTCAGGCTCGGTTCTTTGAGCTGTCAGTGGGTCTCCCCTGTTGACAGCTGAAGTGTTAAAGAAGTCCGGTAATTGGAGCTGTAAAAAAAAAAAAAAAAAAGCAGCCGGCAATGTTTATTAACAACATTGCTCAGCCACTGAAACACTAAAAGAAACATTGTTTCTTTTTGTATATTTGTTTCTTCATCTGCAAATCAAAAGGATGAACAAATGTTCCTCTTTTTAACCCCCTTGATATCCCTTAATTTACTACAATCCGCCTTAATTAACTCCCTATTCTCCTTCATTTAAAGTGGTTGTATACCCACAAATATGAAATGCACCTACAGGTAAGCCTACATTAAGGCTTACCTGTAGGTGCTTGCAATATCTCCGAGACCTACACGGTTTCGGAGATATTTGCAAAAAAGAGTGCACCGCTATCTATGATAACGGCGCAGGCGCACTGAGCGCGGTGGCTCTTTGAATGGCAGCCTGCCGGAGTGACGTCATCGCCGCTCCGGCCAATCACAGTGATACCCGGAAGTCACTCCGGGTATCATGGATGCGACGGAGGACGTGTCCGAGGACCGCTGCGGGGGCTTCGATCTAAGGTAAGTGATTGATAATGAGCTAGTATGCTAGTCATACTAGCTCATTATGACTTTGCCTTGCAGGTTGTGAAAAAAATAAATAAAAGTTTTGCGGTATACAACCGCTTTAATTATTATTTTCCTGCTTTTTTTTTGTTCACGTCAATTTTATAAACAATTATAAACTTTTTATTTGTTTGCTTTGTTAGTGAATATTTTTACACATATATATTAACATATATTTACACATTTCACATTGAAAAAAGCGCAAAATTAAAAAAAATATATATTTTTTTTATTTCATTTGTAAACAACTTTTCAATGCTTTGTACCATTGCTGACAGCGGAAGTGAAAACAAAATAGTTGCGGTAGGTATCGGTAATTGGTATCAGCGAGTACTAAAAAAGTGTCGGTACTTGTACTCGTAAAAAAAAGTATGGTATCGGTGCATCCCTAGTTTGCGCAAAAGTTATAGCGTCTACAAAATAGGGGATAGATTTATGGCTTTTTTTTTTTTTACTAGTAATGGTGACAATCAGCGATTTTTATCGGGACATTGCGGTGGACATATCAGATACTATTGACACTTTTTTGGGGCCATTGACATTTAAATAGCGGTCAGAGCTAAAAATAGCCACTGATTACTGTATAAATATCACTGGCAGGGAAGGAGTTAACACTAGGGGGCGATTAAGGGGTTAAATGTGTTCCCTCAGTGTGTGTTCTAACTGTGGGGGGGGGGTGGGAGTGACTGGAGGAGGAGACATATCGCTGTTCCTAACTAATAGGAACTCACGATCTGTCTCTCCTCTCCTGACAGAACCGGGATTTGGATCGGATCTCCGTTCCGTCTCTCATGCCCGCAGGTCATCACGACCGCCGACCACGCGCATCGGGTCCCCCGCCGTACAGTGCGCGTGCCTGCTAAGGCTCTTGATGGGGCCGATGTACCTGTACATCGTTTTGCGTAGGAGAGCCAACCTGCTGACATATATGTACGTGAGAAAAACGGAAAGTAGTTAATGTGTTATCCATTGATTTATCTGTCACATAGGGGTAAGCACTGTACATATTTTATTTTATCTTAGATTATTGTGATTCGCATTATAGTTACAGCAGCTTTAGAGATTGTGGTTATAGGAATAGTTGTAGCGCAGTACTTTGGTAAAAAGCAGTTTGCATACCAACCTCTACAGATTGCATGTGATCACCATGATTGGCTGTCATGCATGATCGGGAATCACGTTGAATGGTGGTGGATCATCAGTTTTGGATTTACCAAAATGATGTAAATATGAAGACCTTGTTAAACTATCCAATCGATGTATACGCAATCCAGTAGGACCTTACACTGCATACTTGTTAGTAGATCTAAAGTAGGCTGTACAGTCCGGTTGCAAAGTGTGTGGTGATCTGTAGACCAGTGGCTGTCCACCAAGTTCTCCCCTGCTGGACTACAGAACATCTCTCCCTCTCCTCATCTCTATAACTTAAAGCGGAGTTCCACCCAAAAATGGAACTTCCACTTTTCAGGAATCCTCCCCCCCTCCGGTGTCACATTTGGCACCTTTCAGGGGGGAGCAGATACCTGTGTAATCCAGGTATTTGCTCCCACTTCCGGGCATAGACCGCTGCAGTATCCGCGGTAATCTACGCCATGTCTGGCCCCTCCTCCGTCCCCCCCGCTGTCTTCTGGGAGACGCACAGGTCCCAGAAGACAGCAGGGACCAGTGAGATAGCGCAGCGCACCTCGCACATGCGCAGTAGGGAACCGGGAATTGAAGCCGCAAGGCAAGGCTTTACTTCCTGATTTCTTTACCGAGGATGGCGGCGCCTCCACCCGAGAGCCGAGGGACAGATCAGCTTCGGGGGCTGACATCGCGGGTGCCCAGGGCAGGTAAGTGTCCATATATTAAGGCCCCTTTCACACTGGGGCGTTTTGCATGCGGTTTAGCGCTAATAATAGCGCTGTTATACCGCATGAAAAAATCCTGCCCTGTGCCTTCAATGTGAAAGCCCGAAGGCTTTCACACTGAAGCGGTGCACTAGCAGGACCGCTCCAAAAGTCCTGCTAGCCGCTTCTTTACAGCGGTAAAGGAGCGGTGTGTTCACCGCTCCTTTACCGCGGTCTCCCATTGAAATCAATGGGACAGCGCGGTAATACCGCCCGCAAACCGCGGCAATAGCCGCGGTTTGCGGGCGGTTTTAACCCTTTTTCGGCCGCTAGCGGGGGTTAAATTAACCCCCCTAGCGACCGCATACCGCGGTAAGAACGACGGTATAGCAGCGCTGAAAATCGCGCTGCTATACCGCCACCGCTCCTGCCCGCCCCAGTGTGAAAGGGGCCTTAAAGTCAGCAGCTGCAGTATTTGTAGCTGCTGACTTAAATTTTTGTTTTTTTCAGCGGAACTCCGCTTTCAGGGAGAGGAGTTTTGTAGTCCAACAGGGAAGAATATATATAATATATCGCTGAAATACATGCACATTTCCTCTTGTTTGATCTTGAAAAAGCTGCAAGTACAGAAAAATACCTGTTAAGCCCTGTACACACGATCGGATTTCCTATGGATTCTAATCCGATGGATTTTTCCATCGGAAATCCGATGAAGCTGACTTCCATCAGTCTTGCCTACACACCATCAGTCAAAAATCCGACCATCCCAAACGCGGTGACGTAAAACACTCCAACGAGCCGAGAAAAATGAAGTTCAATGCTTCTGAGCATGCGTCGACTTGATTCTGAGCATGCGTGGGTTTTTTGTCCGATTGAGTTCCACACAGACGATCGGAATTTGCTATCGTTTTTTTTCCCACCGGAAAAATGTAAAACATGTTCTATTTTTTCACACCGATGGAGAAAAGACAGATGGGGCCCATACACGATCGGTTTGTCCGATGAAAACAGTCCATCGGACTGTTTTCATCGGTAAAACCGATCGTGTGTACACGGCTTTAATCTGCCAGAAATCCAGTGAGCAACTCACTTCTTGTTTGGATGTGAAAGAACTGTTTCTTCTACAGTGTTTTTAGTCCTGCCAAGTTCTCCTTTATTGGACTATAGAATGCCTTCCTCTTGTATTATAGAGGTGTAAAGACGTAGAGGTGTTCTGTAGTCCAGCAGGCGAGAACTTTAGGCTAGCAATCTTATTTCTGCCAGCTATTTTTTTTTAATTTTGCCGCGTACACACGGTCGAATTTTCCGATGGAAAAAGTCCGATTGGAGCTTTTCATTGGATATTCTGACCGTGTGTATGCCCCATCTGACTTTTTCCGTCGGAAATTCCGACGGACTTAGATAGAGAACATGTTCTCTATTTTTCCGACGGAAAAATAGAGAACATGTTCTCTATTTTTCCGACGGAAAAATTTCCTAGCGGAAAAACCGTTCGTCTGTATGCAATTCCGACGTATTAAAAACCACGCATGCTCAGAATCAAGTCGACGCATGCTCGGAAGCATAGAACTTCATTTTTCTCGGCTCGTCGCAGTGTTGTACGTCACCGCGTTCTTGGTTGTCGGAATGTAGTGTGACCGTGTGTATGCAAGACAGTTTGCGCGGAATTCCGACGGAAAAACCATCCGAGTTTATTCCGACGGGAAAACGGGTCGTGTGTACAGGGCATTAGGCTATTCTTTTTTAAGTACAGAAATAAAGAGAAGTATGAATATAAAGCACAACATACAGTGCCTTGAAAAAGTATTCATACCCCTTGAAATGTTCCACGTTTTGACATCTTATTGTACAACCAAAAACTTAAAAATACATTTCACGCCAGACCCTGCTACTCCTTACTCTGCAAATTTTGAGCCGCTCCTTGTGAACATGAGAGCTTACCTACTTCGCTGGCATTCACTCATGTTGACATGGTTTGGCCGATGCAATGCTCTCAAGATGACTTTACTGCCAAAGGTTCTTTATCTTTTACAAGCTCTCCCTATCAGGTTACCTCCAGTATTCTTCAAGCGTGTGAACTCCCTCTTCCGGGAATTTGTGTGGTTCCATGGAAAACCTCGTCTCCAACTTCTCCATCTCCCTAAACGACAGGGTGGAGTGGTCCTCCCAGATGTGCGGGCATACTACAGGGCGACCCATCTCACCAGAATAGTGGACTGGCACTGCCATGCTGAGGCAAAACATTGGGCGGCTATGGAGCTTGAGGACTCCGGGGACACGGCAAAGAGCTGGCCCTGGATTACCTCACAGCTGCCAAAAGACCTCAGTGCCCCTCCTACTCTAGCCACTTGGCGCCCAGGCCAATTCTGACACTTCGCTCCTACATGTAAAAATCATTTTTTTTTGCTAGAAAATTACATAGAACCCCCAAACACTATATATGTTTTTTTTAGCAGAGACCCTAGAGAACACAATGGCGGCCATTGCAACTTTTTATCTCGCATGTTATTTGCGCAGCAATTTTACAAACGAGTTTTTTTGGAAAAAAAAAAAACAGTTTCATGCTTCAAAAAAAAAAAACAAAGCAGTAAAGTTAGCACAATTTTTTTGCATAATGTGAAAGATGAAGTTACGCCGAGTAAATAGATACCCAACATGTCACGCTTCAAAATTGCACACGCTCGTGGAATGGCGCCAAACTTCGGTACTTAAAAATCCGCATAGGCGACGCTTTAATTTTTTTTACTGGTTACATGTTTTGAGTTACAGAGAATTTTGACACTTTAAAAAAAAAAATAGCATTTTGATCACTTTTATTCCTATTACAAGGAATGTAAACATCCCTTGTAATACTTCTTGTTAAAAAAAAAAACATCCCTTGTAATAGGAATATGACATGACAGGACCTCTTTACAGTGAGATATGGGGGGGGGGGGGTCAATAAGACCTTACATCTCACCACTAGGCTGAGAAGCGTAAAATAATAATTAAGAAAAAAAACGATCACCGCTTCCCAGCCGAGGCAGCGCCGTTCTTTTTAATGCAGAGGCCAGGCGTGACGTCATAACATCGCGCCCGGCCTCCGACGATCATAGAGACTCCGGCGACCATCTGGTTCACCAGAAATCTCTATGATCGGCATCTGGGGCCGGCGGATCCGTTCTCCGACTCACCGATCACAGCGGTGAGTCGGTAGAAGCACCGGAGGGCGGTGGGACGTCCCCTTTCGCCGCCCGTAAGAACGATCAAGCGGTGGAACAGCCGCTATGATCATTCTTATGGTGTAGGGAATCGCCGGCTGAAAATGCCGATATCTGAATGAATGATCATTCAGCTATAGCCCCACAAAGCCCAGGACGTCATATGACGGCCTCTGGGCGCCAAGTGGCTAGGTAGCACTTTGATGGTTGCGAGGAACACCTTCCGGAGCTCTTCGCTCTCCCCATTGCCGTCACCTATGATACCTATTCTGGGAATCCGGAGTTCCAACCAGGCCTTCACAACCCGCAGTTCGGAAGTCTGTTGCCTAGTGGTCGTCTCCATTTTTACGACTTCTTGGGATCCGATGGCAAGCTTTACTCCACTGCCCTAACGAACACCTTGGTTCCCCCATTAGACTTTTGGGGTAGCTTCCAGCTCCGGCACTTCCTTCGTCAGTGTGCTCGGTCTCCGGGTGTCTCCCGTCAACTTATGGAAATAGAGAGTATCTGCCATAGACAGGAACCGATTCCCCATTGTCTATCCACTATCTACGCTGCCTTGATCCAGCCAAAATAAGATTTTACCCGGCCTTCCTCTCTAAGTGGGTATCAGATCTTGCTATACATTTTACCGATCCTCAAAAGGAGAAAATTCCTAATTTTGATCAGAAATCTTCGATTGCCACTAAGGTCCAAGAAACCAGCTACAAGATATTGACCAGGTGGTATAGGGTACCTGTTACTCTACAACGCATTTTCCCACAGGTAGCAGATACGTGCTGGCGATGCAACGCTGATCGAGGCACAATGCTCCACATTTTCTGGGACTGCCCAAGACTCAAGCAGTTCTGGCAGGAGGTGACCTCTACCATTAAAGATCTGACCAATGCTGATCTAGCAGGAAACCCGGCGGCGTGTCTGTTGCATCTCACAACACGGCCCATCAAAAAATATAAGACCTCCCTCACGATCCAGCTGCTAAACGCTGCTAAGTGCCGGTTCACACTGCTGCGCTGTGAATTAGTTTAGTTTTTTCAGTCCATTCTGAGGTGCGAATTTACCATGTTTTTAATGCGATTTGAATGCAAATTTCAGGAGTGGGACATAGCTGCGATTGATGTTCTAGCCAATGGAATCATAATGTGAAAAAAAAAGGTGTTAACTTCCTGGTTTTTGTGGAGAATAGTGTGGTGGAATTCGCACATATGTGAACCATCAAATGCAATTCCAGAACGATTTACACTCATGTCTATGGAGACTAAATTCGCAACGCAACGCTCTAAACTCGCACAAGACCCTTTTTTTCATTGCATCGCATTTGGAAAGGAATCGCAATGGATAGATGTGAACCACCATCATTGAAAACAATTACTTTTTGGATGACATGCAAATCTAGTTTGTGTTTAATGCATCGCATTCGGTATCAACTCGCACAAGTGTGAGCCGGCACTAAGGCCTGTATTCCTCTGCGATGGAGATCTGTGACACCGCCCTCAAAGTCTCTTTGGTACTCCAAAATTAATGAACTTAAGCCCCATACACACGGTCGGACTTTTGCCCAACAAACTTCGTTTTAAGCAAGTTGGACCAACAATCCGACCGTGTGTACGCTCCATCGGACAAACTTTTTTCGTTTGGTTTTGGATTTCATCGGACAAAAGTTGGGTCTGCAAACGGACAAACTTTTGCCCAACAAAAGTCCGATGGAGCAAAGTCCGACCGTGTGTACAGAAAACCATCGGACTTTAGTCCGATGGACAAAACAACTAATGTTAAAATCAACCAACAATAGAAGAAGTTGACCAAAGGGTGGCAGTAAAGATCAGAAAAGAGCAGGAAAAACACATGATGTTGTAAGAAGTTTTAAGAAAGTTTGCAGAAAAGTCCGAGCGTGTGTATGCTATGGGTGTTCCCAACCAACTCTGTTCGGACAAAAAACCACGGAAAAGTCCGATGGAAGTCCGACCATGTGTACAAGGCTTAAGGGACATGGAGGATGTTACAGCGAACTTATACAATCGGGAGGAGACCTTTCGGGAGACATGGAGGCCATGGCAACATTTTATATACACGGATGCCCATTTACAAGGGGTTTCACAACCCGGGTGAATTCCTAGGTTTTATCTGAGCGAGCGACCCTGCTATTTTATCTCTCTGACCATACATCTTTTTCATCCCCCTCCACCTTTCACCTTTAATAGTAATCTTCCATTTTTAACCCCTCTTTTTCCCCCTTTTTTGAAGCCAAGTACCATAAAGAAATGTTTTCATAGCCCCAGGGGCCCCCTAAGCGACCCCAGGACCTTATTACTTTATTTAGAGGCGGTATTTGATGCCTCTAGCTAAGTCAGTAGTTCTGATGGCTGATAACCAACCTAAAGTTTGCTTGATCTCAAAGCTCTGATGGCTGCGATCGGTTTTGCAATTGTTTTACTCTATTATGTTTATTATAGCTGTGCAGTTCCTATTATGTACAATTTATAATGCATGTTGGTTACCCATGTACCCCTTTACACTTTTCCCTGCTTGGTTTGTATTGAACAATTCTGGGTACACTAACAAATAAAAGAATTACAAAAAAAAAAATGAATACAAGGTGCGGTTTCCCACAACATGGAAATTGCATGGTACAAACGCACCATGCGGTTTCCATGCGGCTACATTTTTAACCACTTGCCGCCCGCCCTATAGCAAATTGACGGCGGCAAAGTGGTTTCAAAATCCCGACTGGATGTCATATGACGTCCTCAGGATTTGGGGGCGCGCATCGCGGCGATCGTTGCTGCGGGGTGTCAGTCTGACACCCCGCAACACCGATCTAGGTAAAGAGTCTCCGACGGAGACTCTTTACCACGTGATCAGCCGTGTCCAATCACGGCTGATCACAGTGTAAACAGGAAAAGCCGGTCATCGGCTTTTCCTCACTCGCGTCTGTCAGACGCGAGTAGAGGAGAGCCGATCGGCTGCTCCTCTGACAGGGGGGGTTTGTGCTGATAGATTATCAGCGCAGCCCCCCCGAGGATGCCCACACTGGACCACCAGGGATGCCACCAGACCACCAGGGATGCCAGCACCAGGTATGACACCCTAGACCACCAGGGATGCCAATCAGTGCCCACAATAGATGCCAATCAGTGCCCACAATGGGCATCACTGATTGGCAGGCATTATTGTTTGGCACTGATTGGCATCCATTACAGTACATCAGTGCCGCCTATCAGTGCCCACCCGTGCCACCTATCAGTGCCCATCCATGCACATCCATGCCACCTATCTGTGCCCATCCATGCCGCCTATCAGTGCCCATTCGTGCCGCCTATCAGTGCCCATTCGTGCCGCCTATCAGTGCCCATTCGTGCCGCCTATCAGTGCCCATTCATGCCGCCTATCAGTGCCCATCCGTGCCGCCTATCAGTGCCCATCCGTGCCGCCTATCCGTGCCCATCCGTGCCACCTATCCATGCCACCTATCCGTGCCCATCATCAGTGCCCATCAATGCCACCTCGTCTGTGCCCATCAGTGCAGCCCCATCAGTGAAGGAGAAAACGTACTTATTTAAAAAGTTTTGTAACAAACAAAAAAATAACTTTTTTTCCAAAATTTTTTTCTTTTTTTCTTTTTTTTAGCAGAAAATAAAAATCCCAGAGGTGATCAAATACCATCAAAAGATTTATTTGTGGGGAAAAAATGATAAAAATTTAGTTTGGGTACAGTATAGCATGACCGCGCAATTGTCATTCAAAGTGCAACAGCGCAGAAAGCTGAAAATTGGTCTGGGCAGGAAGGTGTATAAGTGCCCAGTATGGAAGTGGTTAAAAAGGTGCCAAGACTGTCACCTACCTGGTGGAGATCGAGCTGTAGAGGGGGCTTCTCTTGCACCTCCTGTCCAATGCCCCTGGTAGTGATGACAGGGAGTGGAGGACACAGAGTGGCATGAGGGCCGATGTAGCAGATGGCTCTGGCTGGGTCTTGGCAGGAAAAAGGTGGCTGGAGAGCACTGGGCCGGAACTGAGAACATGAGCTCCGTGTCACTGAATCAGAAGCTGGACAAAGCAGGTACCGAAGACGTGAGGCAGAGGCAAAGACGGGACACAGGCCAGGTTCGGTACACAGTCGGGCAATGAGGCACAGGAACATCAGGTAGAAGCGGAGTCAAGCACAAGCCGGGGTTACAAGTAGGCAAGCGGAGGTCAGAGGGCAAGTTCAGGCAAGCCGGGTCAGGATACAGGAAACTGGTACAGATCAGGTAAACAGGCACTAGCTGAAAGACCACGCAGCAAAGTGTGCATGGCAAACTGGCAGGTTTAAATAGGCGGACTGGCACCAATGCGTGCACGTGTGCGCGCGCCGGCTCGCGCTCACGCATGCGCCAGTACATGTCTTTCCTTGTGCATCTCTTGGAATGTCCACGCCTGCGCACTTGTTACCCAGGTTTCTCTTACAAGGACCTTTACCCTAGTAGAAAACGCAGGCACAGCAGCCCATTCGAGTGAATGGGCTGTCGTGCCCGCACATCTGGGCTGTGATGTAAAGAATCAGAGTCATCGCACAGAAATGCGATTTGGACCTCTGCTGGAAGAAAATTTTACTAATCGGACCTCCATGCATTTTAATTCTATACCCCTGCTCTAGGGCCTCTAAAAATAATAACAACAATGTTTAGCCATTCTAAATAATTTTCTAGCAGGAAAAAAAAGAGAAATGTCACTATTGGCCTGGGTGGGAATTAGTTAAAAAACGTAAAAATATTGGGAAATGTGCACATCATGCACAGATGTACTATATATATATATATTTTGCTTAGAAAGAAAGAATTTTTAATTGATAACCACCTGTGTTGCCTGTCTGGCTGTGCAGTGTGGAAAATATGAAGAGATTACTGATTGTAAAAAATTAGAAATCCTTTGGTAAACAATACCAACAATATATAATCCAACTGCCCACAGTTTCAGTTTACCACATTCATAAGATCGCTTATACTATGCAAGTCTTTTTCACAGGTATAATAAAACAAACCAAAAAAAAAACTATAGTTCCCCTGTATGCTACATGAGGCTCTTGTTATCTTGTTGCCACCAACATATCTATTATATTGCCACCTCCACCAAAGAACTAAATATAGGGAAGAACATGAGATATGACTTTTAACAAAAAGGCATTCAATACACCACACCTAATACATAACTGATGTGCAACCGCAAAGCACAATAAACCAGCAAATACAGTATTCATAACTATATAATAGGAGCTATTTTAAAATGACTAGGAAGGGAGCTTGTGTTTGTTCTGCAGAATTTAGAGAACCTGTAATGCGTCACGGAAGAAGATACAGGGTCACGGTGCAGCGTTTCAGTTGTCAACTCCCAGTTTGTCCCATGGCATGTCTGGACTTTGGGTTTTCTAACACAGATATCACACAATACAACCTTCATCTGCTACACAAATTGTATTCACTGCACAATGTTAAGCACTCCACTATGCTATTTGAAAATACCAACATAACATATGGCTATTATAAACATAAAACTAAATACAAAGGCTGTACTGAAAGTTATACAAAAGTGGGCATAACTTTTTTTTATTAGATTACACAGGTAATTAAAATTTTACATGGCGGCAGGTCCATAAGGGGCGCCACCCCCCCCCCCCCAGCCCGCACCATCTGTGTTGTCGTGCACTGTGTGTGTGGGGCTCCGGACCAACAGGTCTGTACCAGGTCCGTCACCCCCTCACAAGCACGTGACCACATCCCGGGGCCCCAATTGGCCAGTTTCATATTGTCCTCGGGGGGGAAAGACCACTGCGCCCCAAACCCTCCCACCCTGCGATACCAGCGAATTGGCTTCTCAGCCAATCAGGACAGGAAGACCCAGAACCCGGAAAGAAGACCGGGCCAAGACAGAAGTCGCAGCGCTGGGCACCAGGGGAGCTGTGATAGCTGGAGGGCTCCGCCGTAGGGTGAGTGCAGACATGGAGGGGCCCGCCTGCGCGCGCCCCCCCCCCCCCCACAAAAAAAAACAGCACCAGCGGCCACTGCATGGCAGTAGAGTAACTATTCCTCTATAATGGATTCCAAGCAGAAGCAACTTGCTACCATTGAGTTCTTGATGAAGAAGGGGTGCAAGCTGCCCAACATCCACAGAAAGCTACAGAATTTTTACAGAGAAGACACCATTGACAAGAGTCATCAATGAAAACACTGTGCTCTTGTTAATGGTGTCATCTCTGTAAACATTCTGTAAATTTCTGTGGATGTCAGACAGCCTGCACCCCTTTCATCAAGAACTCAATAACAGCACGTTGCTTCTGCTTGGAATCCATTAATCACCTGCAATGAAAAGGAAGAAAGAAAAGAGTTACTATAGGAGAAAATTCACTCTACCAACATGTGAAATTAGAATGACCTATGTAAGTTAACAGAGAAGTAAAGTTTTTAATTTTTTTCCAGAATCATACTAATGCCGCATACAGACGATCGGACATTACGACAACAAATGTTCGATGGGAGCTTGTTGTCGGAAATTCCGACCGTGTGTAGGCTCCATCGGACATTTTCTGTCGAAATTTCCGACAACAAAAATTTGAGACCTTGTTCTCAAATTTTCAGACAACAATATCAGTTCTTGTAAATTCTGATCGCGTGTAGCCAATTCCGACGCACAAAATTCCACGCATGCTCTGAATCAAGTACGAGATGGAAGCGCTCGGTCTGGTAAAACTAGCGTTCGTAATGGAGATAGCACATTCGTCACGCTGTAACGGAACTGAAAAGCACAAGGCTGAAAAGCGCGAATCGTCTCTCACCAAACTCCTACTAACACGACTGGTATTGAACTTCCCTTTAATAGTGCCATCGTACGTCTTGTACATCTTGTACGTCACTGCGTTCTTGGCGTTCGGGATTTCCGACAACATTTGTGTGACCGTGTGTATGCAAGACAAGTTTGAGCCAACATCCATTGGAAAAAAAATCCACGGTTTTGTTGACGGAAAGTCCGATCGTCTGTATGCGGCATTACTGTACATCGGTCTGATGCTGCATCTGTCCCCCGGTGCCTCTACACTGAGAACTGAATGATTAATAATCACTGATCGCTCGGTTTTCTGCTTCAATATTTTATTTATATTTATTAATATTGTAAGAAAAGTAAAAACAACAAAATCACTGTGCAGAGCAGCGAAGAATCCTTGCATGCTCTGTATAAACAATAGGAAGTGGTACATAAAATGGGGGAAAACAAAAATACAAAATATCTTGGCTATTGGGTCAGGTCTTCTTTAAACCCTTAAGCCCCATACACACTATCAGTTTTTCTGCAGGTTTTTGTCTTCAGGTTTACCAAAACCATCTAATATGAGGTCAAACCTTAAGAGTTTCAATTCGTATGCAATCAGGCAGGCCCTTGCACTACATGGTTTTGGTAAACCTGAAGACAAAAAACTGCAGGAAAACTGATAGTGTGTATGGGGCTTAAGTGCCGGTTCACACTACCGCAACTTGGGATCCAAATTGTGTCGCCCCAAGTCGCGCGACATGAGAAATTACGGTACATTAAAGTGAATGAGAGCCGTCTTAATGCACACTACTGAAGTCGCTCCGACTTCAAAAAAAGGTTCCTGTACTACTTCAAGGCGACTTGTACCCATTGATTTCAATGGCAGTCACCTCCAAAGTCGGATCAGTGTCTTAAAGTGGTTGTAAACCCAACCACACAGCATTCTCCGACTTAGCCGGATTCGATGGCTCCAGCGCGCATGCGCGGAGTCACGTCTTCACCGGAGCGGTGCTGTGATTGGCTGGAGTGGCAATACCCGGAAGTAACCTTCCGGCTATCGCCGCAGCGATGGCTGCGGCTGGAGAGGGAGACGAGGACGGCTTCGGGTCCCTGATCTAAGGTAAGTGATGCATAATGAGCTATTATGCTAGTCATATTAGCTCATTATGGCCTTCTCTTACAGGTAGTTTAAAAAAAAAAAAATTTTCAGGGGTTTACAACCACTTTAACCTACACGGTTAAGGAGATATTTGCTGTAAAACACAGCACCGATGACGTCACACACATGGCCAGTAGCGTGCCGGCATCATTGCCGGTTTTTTGAATGGGTTCTTGCAGGCCCGAGTGCGCATGACGTCATCGCCGCTCCGGCCAATCACAGCGCCGGAGCAGCGATAACAGGAAGTCATTTCAGGACAACATGTTGGCGCTGGAGGAGGAGACGTGGACCGCTGCGGGGGCCTCGATCTAAGGTAAGTAATACATAATCAGCCAGTATGCGATGCATACTGGCCGATTATGCCTTTGTCTTGCAGGGTTTGTCTTTTTCCCGTTTTCGTTCGGAGGGTTTACTTCCTCTTTAACTGAAGCAACTTTACAGGAAGAGAAAATAGTTTTCTCAGCAAACCCCTCCCTCCCACAGAGCTGATTATTGTTTGATTGGCCACTGGCAAAGTCGCCTGTCCTCGAGGTGACTTGAAGTTGCCTCGAAGTTGCCTCAAGTTGCCTCGCAAAGTCGTGCCGACTTTCATGTTGCTGTAGTGTGAACCGGCACTTACAGTAGGTGAGCATTTGGCCACCTACTGAAGTAAACAGAAATAACATGTTTTGTGTTATAATATGGATATAGAACAACGGGAACATTGTAAGTACTGGAAGATGGTCTCCATACAATCACCCCTTAAATATACCTTTATACCCCCCTTCATATGCCTTTATACCCCCCATGTAGGATGGTAAATCGGACCTATTGTTATGTATCATGAATGTCACCTGATTAAGCCTGCTGACGAATGAATGACTATCATTTGCTTGTTTCTGTTTTCCTTTTTCTTTGCTCTTATGCATATACGCAAGTACACTGAGCTTTGCGCACAGATCTCAGCATGCCGAGAGTATTATTATTATTATACAGGATTTATATAGTACCGACCATTTACACAGCGCTTTACAACTTGGGGGTAGACAGTACAACTACAATACACATTAATACAGTAGGAGTCATTAGAGCTTACAATCTAAGAGATGAGTGAATTTCCTGTATGCAAGAGAGAGTGACATCATCTTGGCATGGCCAATCAAAATGGCATAAGGCTGAAACCCAGAAGAAGACTGGTCGAATATGTTAGCGGCCGCAAAATGAGCACCAGGACACTGCATCGCTGCAGTGGAGGCAGATATAGTTGCACTTAAAAAAGGAGAAGTCCAGCCAAAGCTTGTTTGGCTGGACTTCTCCTGTGGATCACAGGAGTGCAGTTTGTTCTGCACTCCTGTCATCCATTTTCAGCAGACAGCGGGCTGAAGTTCGTGGTCTGCTGACGTCACAGAGCCGGTCCAGGCTCGGGCAAGACTGCGACAATGGAGTCGGGATCAGCCCCCATGCCTGGACCAGACCCCCGCTTAGCCTCTCAGCGAGCCACTGAGAGCCTGAGCCGGCCCCTTCCGCCCCCTTCACAGCCCATCGCTCCAGTGAGCGAGGAAGGGGCAAAGCAGACAGCGGTGCCTGACAGTCACCAGCTCTCTGCTCAGGGAGCACTGAGAACTGAGTGATCGGCAGTGTTAGATCACTCAGTTCTCAGTCTTCGGGACGCCAGGGGACAGATGCTGCATCCCCCCAGTTAAGGGTGAATCTGCAAAAAGCCCAAACCCCATACTTCTCTTTTAAAGCAGAACTAAACTCTCTCAAACAACATTAAATATTTTGAATCCTTATGCTGCTAGTATTGGTAAATAGATAGGAAAGTATATTATACTGACTTGTTTTAAACCTTTTTTTTTTAACATTTCTTCAGTTGCTTCCTGGTTTCTGACCCAATTCAAAATGATGTAATACATCCCAGGGATCTTCATGGGAGGAGGGGTTTTCTCAGCTAAGCACACACTCCTGCCTGCATGTCTAAGCTAAGGGGAGATGGATTCCAAGTAGGAAATGCTACAGGAATCTTCTGCCCTTACTCAAGATGGCCGCTGCTAGAAATGCTGGAGGGGTGTTTTTCAAAATGATTTAACAAAATAAGGCATGGAGACATGAATGGATGGGCGAGATTGCTCTAAGAGTATTACCCAATTCAGGTCCGCCCCATAGTAGTTTTAGTACTACAGGGTGACACCTGTGCGCTGGATCACGTATATATATATGTGATCCGGCTCCCCCAGGTAGGGGGCGCGCATGCGTGCTGCTGGAGATCGCTGCAAGTACCACGGACTCGATGTCCATCGGCACCCGCCAATGATCGAGCAGAGAGGCAAAACGGCGATCTGACTATGTAAACAAGGCAGATTGCCGTTCTGTCAGAGGGGAAGGTATGGATCCTGTGTTCCTGCAAAGCAGGGACATGGATCCATGCCTTCCCCTGGTAAAAGCACCTCCCATAGTTTAGAAAAACAACTGGCTGTGCACACAGTTAACCCTTTGATCGCTCCTGATGTTAACCCCTTCCCAGCCAGTGTCATTAGTATAGTGACAGTGCATATTATTTTTTTTAGCACTGATCAGTGTAATAATGTCACTGGTCCCCAAAAAGTGTCAAAAGTGTCAGTTATCGTCCGAATGTCCGATGAAATATCGCAAAGGCGCTGATCGCCCCCATTACTAGTACAAAAAATAAATAAAAAATATCCCATAGTTTGTAGATGCTATAACTTTTGCACAAACCAATCAGTATACGGTTATTGGGATTTTATTTACCAAAAATATATAGCAGAATACATATTGGCCTAAATTTATGAAGAAATTAAACTTTTTACTATTATTTTATTATTATTTACTACTAGTTTTTTATTGGATACGTTTTATATCAGAAAGTAAAAAATATTGTTTTACTTTTCAAAATTGTCGGACTTTTTTGTTTATAGTGCAAAAAATAAAAACCGCAGAGGTGATCAAATACCACCAAAAGAAAGCTCTTGTGGGGGAAAAAAAAAGACATGCATTTTATTTGGGTACAGCGTCGCACGACCGCGCAATTGTCAGTTAAAGTAACGCAGTGCCGTATCGCAAAAAATATCCTGGTTATCAAGAGGGGGTAAACCTTCCGGAGGTCAATTACCATATTTATCGGCGTATAACACGCACCCTAACTTTAAAAGGGAAGTTTAAGGAAAAAAACTTTCCACAGCCCCCTCCGTATAACACGCAGGCACAGTTTACCCTCTATTTTCAGGGTAAAAAAGTGAGTGTTATACGCCAAAAAATACAGTAGTTTTGAATTAAATGGCATTTTCAATATGTGGTGCTCAGATACAGTTTAGTACCACTTTTGGAATAAGAACACCCTATGGAATAAAGCCCCGTACACACGGTCGGACTTCTGGCCAACAAACTTCATTTTGAGCAAGTTGGACCAACAATCCGACCGTGTGTACGCTCCATCGGACAAACTTTTTTTTTTTTTTCATCGGACAAAAGTTGGGTCTGCAAACGGACAAACTTTTGGCCAACAAAAGTCCGATGGAGCAAAGTTCGACCGTGTGTACAGAAAACCATCGGACTTTTGTCCGATGGACAAAACAAATAATGTTAAAATCAAACAACAATAGCAGAAGTTGACCAAAGGGTGGCGGTAAAGAGCAGAAAAACCCACGTGATGTTGGAAAAAGTTTTGGAAAAGTTTGCAGAAAAGTCCTGTGGTGTGTATGCTATGGGTGTGCCCGGCCAACTCCGTTCGGACAAAAAAACCACGGAAAAGTCCGATGGAAGTCCAACCATGTGTATGGGGCTTAAGGATGTTAATTTTTGAGGCTGAAAGATACTAAAGATCAGTTATATTGGAATTTTTCCAGATCTAAACAGCTTGTTATTACACATTGTTTTGATCATAAGCCTGGTAGGAGCACAAGCCAAATGACATACAATTACTCAAACATCATAGCACAATCACATGTAATAAGGTCTATAAAAACAAGGTTCTGAGTAAATTGTCATTGTCCATCAATAGGAAAGCGTACATTCAACAAACAAATTCTTGTGAAAATACCCATTTCCTAGTAACTTTATCAGGAGGAGTTGCGTTCTTTTTACAATATATGAGCAAACAATTGTCAGAATACCTGGAAACTGTCATGTTTTTTTTTTTTAAGCCAACAAAAACTTCCCAACTGAGTATTTGGCAATGTGTGCCTCTGGCCCCGGAAAGAGAAGCCTGAGCGAATTACACCACTTTCTTGTTATGTGTACAGGCCAAACACAACAATTCCAAAACACAGGAAGGAAAAATAAAATGCTGTCTAAATGGTTATTCAATTCTTTCTACCGGTTTAAAGCAGAACTAAACCCATCATTTAAATTATTACCCAGGGACTTTACAACAATTCAGTTTTTTACCAAATGTGCGTCATCGCTAGTATAGGGGAACATCCTGAAGCGAGTACGTTGCGGCTTTTTTAGCTCGATGGCGGCTCCAGGTGACGTGGGGAACAGCAGGCTGAGGAGGAGCTGCCCTGCCCTATCTTGAGGTGAGACATTACTTTTGGCACTTGGCATAAGCATATCCCCCCCCCCACCTTTTTGTTTGTGGGTTAAGTGAAGGAGAGTTTTTTTATACTAGTAATGGCGGTGTTCTGCGATTTTTAGGGGTACTGCGACATTGCGGCGGACAGACCGGACACTTTTGACACATTTTTGGGACAATTTACATTTATACAGCGATCAGAGCTATAAAAATGCACCGATTACTTTGTAAATGTCACTGGTAGGGAAGTGGTTAACACTAGGGGGCGATTAAGTGTGTTCCCTGAATGTGTTCTAACTGTATGGCGATAGGACTGACTGACTGACTACTTAGTAGGAACAAACAATATGTCTCCTCTTCCCTGACAGAACAGGAATTTGTGTGTTTACACACACAAATCCCTGTGCTGGCTCTTGTGTCCACGATCGCGCGTGGCTGGCGGCGATCGGGCCCGCCGGCCATGCGCATCGGGTCCCCTGACATGCTGCGGGCGTGTGCGCGCTCCTCTTAAAGGGAACAACGTACCCATATGTTGTTTTGCCCAGCCATGCCATTCTGCCGACATATATCGGCGTGAGCCGGTCGGCAAGCGGTTAAAGAAAACAGGGGTATAGGTCTGAGACTGGGTAATTATAGGAAATACTGTAGCTCCTGAGCCACGTGATAAAGTATAACTAAAGGCAAAGCTTTTTTTTGTTTAGTTTTGAATACAGTGGCGATAGATTAGAACCCCTGTCAGTTTTTATTGCTGTCTGTGCCCCAGTTAGGAGGATTCACCCTCTCTATTTGTCCTGTTTACCATTATTAAAAAAAGACAGGGGTTATAAACCTCTCTTACTCTATCCAAAATGAAAAAAAAAAAATTGCCTAAAGTTTAGAAGTACAGCCAAAGCTCATTTGGCTGTATTTCGCCTGTGGATCACAGGAGTGCAGATTGTTTTGCACTCCTGTGACCCGTTTTCAGCTGACAGCCGGCTAAAGTCTGCTGCCTGCTGACGTCACAGAGCAGGTCCAGGCTTGGGCAAGATCGCGACAATGGAGTCGGGATCCATTCTCATGCCTGGACCGGTGTCTTGTCGAGCTGGTTCCCCTATCGATATGGTTTCAAGCTCGACTGTGCATGCACACTCGGAACACTCGGAAATCTATGAACATCTACAGCTGTTCGTCAGCTGTAGACGAGCTTGCTCCCGAGGATACACGCCGAGCAGCAAGGGGACGGGGGCGGAGACTGGGACACGCCGCTCTATAGGGCGGGATTAAACACGTTGATGGGCAGGTGACACGCCGCTCTGTATTTTTTTAAATGTTGATGAGCGGGCACAAGGGGCGGAAAAAGGGGCGGGCCGGAGACTGTGACACGCCGCTCTATAGGGCGACAATAGCTCAAGGGCGGCTTTTTCTAAAAGGGCGGATCAGTGAGTGTGCGCTCCCTGTAATGTTACACGCCAAGCCTAGAGATTTATATGTACAACACTTCTCTTGTTCTATTCATCACCAACAAATGCAAGAGAAGTGTTGTACATATAAATCTCTAGGCTTGGCGTGTAACATTACAGGGAGCGCACACTCACTGATCCGCCCTTTGCTGTATAGAGCAGTGTCTTGTCGAGCTGGTTCCCCTAGCATCGGGAGCGAGCGCGTCTACAGCTGCCGAGCAGCTGTTCGCGCTCTGAGAATTCCGTCGCCTCGGATTGCGCCTGCGCAGTCGAGCTCGGAACCATATCGATAGGAGGAACCAGCTCATCAGAACACGGGCACCCGGCTCAGCCCAGCCAGGAGGGGGCAGAGCAGAGAGCTGCTGACAGTCAACGGCTCTCTGCTCAGGGAGCTCTAAGAACCAAGCGATCTGCGGTGTTCGTTCACTCGGTTCTCAGTGTTAGAGCCGGCGGGAGACTGATGCTGCACCCACCTAGGTAAGTATGATTTAAAAAAAACTGATTCCCATTCTTCTCTTTTAAATATGCTGCTATGTTTCTGCAATTTAGTAATGCCTAAAACATAAAATCATGCAATACGACTGGATGCTGGGAACATGCGGTTACATATTAAATTAATGACATAATCTATGCCCTCAAACAATGCTGCAATCCTCAAATGGCCAACTAACATACTTAAATTCTGCCACTGTCAACTGGATAACTATGTGCATGAACAGCAGATAAATGCTGCATCAACATGGTCCTCATGCAATAGTTGGACTATGACCAAATATATTATCAAACATGTCAAAATCCTGTTCTCTTTATGGCCTCTGTACTAACCTTTCTAAATATTGTATAATCTCTGCAGTAAACAGGTGGCAAAACGTTCCTAACACCCAGATCTCTTCCTATCGATGATCGGCTTATCTGACAGATCTTTATATTCCTTCCTTGCACTGTCTGCAGTAGACCAAACAGATGGTTGTTGACATGCCGAAGTGGGATCAGTCTTTTTTTTTTTGGATCAGTCTTTTTTTTTTTTTGGAGTTAAGTACACTGAAGATACAGTTGGCATATCAATAAACATACAACAGTAACAAGAATGAAGCATGCATAGTGGGAATAGGAAAAACAGAATACTCCAAAGCTGCTGAAGCGTGCCATGAAGAACTATGCTGCAGCATGTTCCTAGCCTCGGGAAGTCCTTGGCGCCTATATGTTCATGTGTCTATCAAAAAGAATTGAGGCGTATGCTGCTGCACTGTAAAGTGTCCTGAGGTATAGTCTGTTGAGTATTTAGGAGTGGGGTGGGGGTTAGTACACTAGGGTACCAATAAACCTAGAATCTGGTGGTAATGGGGGATTGGGGGTGAGCGTGGGCAGGAATTGCGGCTGTTGGGGAGAAGGGAAAGAAAAAAGAACAAGATATGTGAGAGGGGCAAGGGAAGAGAGGGACTAGTCTTTTGTCTATGGATTATACAAGTAAAAGGCGCAAAAGACTAAAACAGTATGAATCCCATAAACATTAATTGATGTGCTGAGTAGGCATATTATTGTATGCACAAATGGAACACCAAGTCCACAATCCCTGTGATTGTTAAGGTGGAAGTCCACAATAATATTTAAAAAGAGGGGGGGGGGATAATCCACGCTCAAGGCTGCCATCAGAGAGGAACAGAGACCATGTTCCCAAAAAGCTAAAAAGGGGAGAAGAGGCGCCTCTGGGTGCAGATTTTTAACAAACTTTAAAATGTGGTAGAAGTATCACAAGCAACTACACAAATTTGACTACACAAATGTGAGTTGCTTGTGATACTTCTACCACATATTAAAATTTGTTAAAAAACTGCACCCAGAGGCGCCTCTTCTCCCCTTTTTGTCTCTTGTCTATGGACAAAGGGGAACAGCCATTAGGTGACCTCAAACATTTTTATATTATTTAAGCATTCCTGTGCACTATGGCAAGTGTTTTAATCAGAATATTCATTCTTGGTCTTAAAAATACAATTTAAGGGTTAGGATAGGACAGGGGTCTCCAAACTTTCTAAACAAAGGGCCAGTTAACTGTCCTTTTCTACTCTCAATGTGGCCATTGAGAGTAGAAAAGGTCCCGATGTCACTGGGGAAAAAAACAATGCCCCATCTTTGGTGCCAGTGGGAGGAATTTTGCCTCATTACTGGCGTCATTGGGAGGAATAGTGCCCCTTCATTGGGGTCAGTGGGGGGGGGGGGGATTATGCCCCATTGTTATCAGTGGATGAAATAGTGCTCCAAGGGCTGGATAAAAGCAAGCAAAGGGCCGCCGTTCGGAGACCACTGGGAAAGGAGATGGTGAAGAGTTAGGTGTCCTTCACATTTAGTGCTAGATTTTATTTTATTTTTTTTACTGCTAAAAGCTCTCCACTTAGAACTACTGGCCCTAACAACAAATATTGATTTATCCCTACCAGAAGCTTTGTGCATGTTTCTTACTTTTAGCAGAGGGAAGGTTTACAGTATTCAGTTGATGAGAGATACCCTGTTAAGTGGGATTATCAGACATTGCCCAATAATTACGACTGATTCTTCAAAATTTGAATATTGTTGACAGGCCAACTCTGAGATGCAAGGGAATAAAAATGGTGCAAGTTTAACATTTCTAGTTATTAGACCTCACATGCTGTCATGGTTATGCAGTAATGTTGGTCTCTCAGCTTACCCCTTCTCCATGTGTTCACTGTAGAGGCCAGCCACTCTCACCTGGCTGCTTAAATAATCTCTCCTCCAAGCATGGCTCCACCCCAGGCCCTATCAAGGAAGACTATATTAACCTGTGCACATCCAAGCCAGCCATGCTGATCAACGTTGTTTGTTAAGCTATTGTGTGTTTGGGTTCCTGCTTGCCGTGTGCTACGTCTGTCTCTGTTTTACCGATCTTGGCTTGTTCTCGACTATCTCTGTCTGCTTGTGACCTTGACCTTTGGCTTGTCCTTTATTTATCCTTGTCTGCTAGTCGCCCTGACGTTTTAGCTTATCCCCTTACTATCTCTTGTATCCTGAGCTGCTGCTGCGGCGATTGATGGCACTGTTCTCCCAGGGGGTCCTATCCACTTCCAGACCCTCCCTGTTAAGATGTCGGTAGGGACACTCCACCAGGAGTGGATATCCTTCCTTATCTTACCTAAGGCCTCAACTCCTATCATTTTGGGTCTCCCTTGGTTACGGCTCCATTCTCCACATGTTGACTGGACTACTGGACAGATCCTGTCTTGGGGTTCCTCCTTTTCCTCGTCCTGCCTACCCAAGGTTGTCCCAAAAGAGAAACTTCCTGTTGCCACCATCCCAATATCTTTTGCTCTTCCTACTGCATATAGTGATTTCTGGGATGTGTCCTGCAATAGTGGGGCTAATGCACTCTCTAGGTCATGTGGCACTCTGGATGAGGAGCCCACCGGTGAACCGGAGCCGATCCTTTATTCCAGTTTGCATAACCATTTACCTTTGTCTGTCCCTAAACACCCTCGGATGCACAGCCAGGCTAGCTTGTCTGCAATCAATACGCCTTGCGATGCGATTCAGGTAGTCGCTACATCTGACCATGCTATTCATTCGGCCTCTGAACTAGTTATGCCAGTCCAGCCCATGCCCAGTGAACCTCCTACCTTTTCTTATTCAGGACCTTCTGCAACCTCGCCTCACCCTAATACTGTTACGTCCATTCAAACCTGTCTAAGGGGTTCAATCCATCCTCATTCTGCTTGTCTTTCAGCTATCCAGCTTGACTCCTGTGACATGTCACCTTCTAACTAACCTGACCTCAGGGTTCCACTGACATCTGCCCAGTCTAATGGTCCTGTGCTAGATGCCCAGTTAATCTTTAAGGGTCTGGGGGACCCTCCTCAGATTCCTGTTGATCCTCTCATGCCCTTGCTTATTCCTAAAAAGCCTTTGGTCCACAATAAATCCTCTCGTCCTCTCCCTACCTCGGTTCCGGTCTCTGAGGATAATCTAAAGTACGAGGTTAGACAATTTCTGGATTCTCTGCTCTGCAGAGGCATTCTTTAGTACCTTGTGCATTGGAGAGGGTTTGGTCCTGAGGAGGCGTCTTGGATCGCTGCATCTGAGGTCGTTGCACCTCGTCTGTTGAGGAGGTTTCATCTGAGATTTCCCTTTAAGGCGGGGGAGGGCCCATAAGAGGGGGGGTACTGTCATGGTTATGCAGTAATGTTTGTCTCTCAGCTTACCCCTACTCCATGTGTTCACCTTAGAGGCCAGCCACCCTCAACTGGCTGCTTAAATAATCTTTCCTCTAAGCATGGCTCCACCCCAGGCCCTATCAGGGAACATATTAACCTGTGCACTGCAAGCCAGCTGTGCTGATCAACGTTGTTTGTTAAGCTATTGTGTGTTTGGGTTCCTGCTTGCCGCGTGCTACGTCTGTCTCTGTTTTACCGATCTTGGCTTGTTCTCGACTATCTCTGTCTGCTTGTGACCTTGACCTTTGGCTTGTCCTTTGTTTATCCTTGTCTGCTAGTCGCCCCAACGTTTGGCTTATCCCCTCACTATCTCTTGTATCCTGAGCTGCTGCTTCCTCTCTATTCTCTATAGCCTACTGTGAGCGCGAGCTGGGGGACTCTGGGGGCCGTGACCTGGATCCAGTTGCAGCCCAGTCCATCCTCACCACTAAAGGCTTTGGTGAACACCTGCTGGATCTTAGACTCCGCGCCCTGGGGAATCTTAGGCTCTAGCTCCCTGTGGGATCCCTGTTAGTGCTCCAGTGGACCTGCCTTCCTTAATCACCCAGTGTTCCATCCGCAGCAGTCAGCTATAGGGTTCACTACCTTAGCGGTGCACTCCTGACCCCAACGGTGTGCATCTGTCACCTGGCTTCAGGTGACCTGACACATACTGACCGTAACCTCCATTTTTGGAAGGTAAACCCATGGTCTGCGATGTGGACCACTGTCCTCCCACGCCATTGTTTCTCTGGTTTGTGTCCATCTTCTCCCTCACTCTTCTTTCTTCCTCTCCATCTCCCACTTCTGGTTTCACTCACCTATATTTACCCCCTTGGGCTCCTTTCCTGATTTTGGATGAGAGGGTTGATTACTTTTATCTATATGCCCCTGTTTAATAGGCATATCTCCCATTTTACCAAATGGACCTCAACGTTAATCAACCATACCTAAGAACTGAGCCACTCTGCTGCAACCTCAACATTCATTTGCACTTCCTATTAAATGTCAATGCTATAGTATACTACTGTATTGTAACTTATTGCTAATGGATCCATACAGGGGTAAGCTCTTGGATCTAGACCTTCAGATTAAGCCATTCTACCTTTTTCTTTTATTGCCAGCTATTTTTTATTAGAGCTCATGCTACTATACATACAATATCACAGTTCTTAAAAAACAAACAACATAAAAATCAAGTTACGGGAGGAGCGTCTGACCAAGATGACCGCACACTGAAGTGGCTCCTCCACGTGGAGGTATGCAATCATATTAGCTAGAAAGGCCAAGCAGCTTCAATCCCCGTAACTAAAATCCTACACTCTATTTCAATCTGCAAGACTTGTTGTCAGGGAACCAACAGCAGGAGGTGGTCTTTAGAACCCAGCATCTCTACCAACACTTATGGCAGGAGGCCTTTAGGACCCAGCATCTCTGGCAGGAGAAGGACTTTAGGACCCAGTATCTCTACCAGCAGGTCACATGGGCCTATATAAGGAAATCTGCTAGTGTCTGCATTTGCTGGTTGATCTTCGGCTCCTCCAGTGTCTTATCTTCATGATATTCCTGTTCCTGTGTCTCCTGTTACTGATCCGGCTTGTCCTTGACCTGTCTCCTGTTTGCTTACTGTGTTCGACTCCAGCTATCCACCTGACCACGTCTGCTCTGATACCAACCCGGCTCACGACCTAGGCTTCCTTCTGACCATGCTCCAGTCATAGCATTATCTGAATCCTGCAACACCTCACGGGTGTCACCTGTCTGCTGATTCTACGCCAGCACACCAGCTATACTCTAGAACCTCCTGCATACAGTCCAGCAGGCAACCCGTGCTTCTTTGGGCCTGACCTTTCCTGTTTTCACCCTCAGGGGGGTCTGAAACTTAGCCGCAAGGGAAGCCCTCTCTCTCCATTGGCCTCCAGTACCAGGTACGTGATACTTGTGGAAAGTGATGCCAGATGGATTGAGCCTCTGAACCAGAGTCAGCCACACACAAGGGAGAGACAGCTAGCCTACCTGCCTCGTGGTGTCCCGGGAGAGGTGGGTGGTCCTCGGTGTGGTGGTTCAGGTTGCCGGGGCTTGAGGAGCGGACTGGAGAACCGAGCGGTGGTCGTGTCATCTCGGCAAACATTGGCAATTGCCATTGAGATACGAGGCTCACTGCGGGAAGACCTGGGTGACGAGCTCAGAGTGGAGGGTATAGAGCCGATCAGCAGATCACACTGTCTCGGCTTGAAGAGATAGACTCCTTCAGAGAAGCTCGACCAAATACCGGTGGCTCTGCAGGATTTTGCAGATACACAGAGATACTCATTTGGCTCAGGGACTCACCCCACAGAGAAAACCTCCAGATTGGGATTGGGCGAAAGGTTCTGGAAAACTTAGACCCACCGTAGGTTCAGAAATGAAAGGGACAGTGTAAAAAAAAAATAAAAAAAAATTAAAGCACCCCTGGCCCACCGTGCTTGTGCGCAAAGGCGAACGCAAGCGTCGGTCTCGTGTCATATGTAAACAGCAATTGCACCATGCATGTAAGGTATCACCGTAAACAGATTGAGGGCAGCAACTCTAACAGTAGATCTCCTCTGAAAATCTAAAGTAGCAACCTGTAAAGGCTTTTAAAGATGTATTAAGTTTGCCACCGCTGCACAGGTGTGCCTAATTTTAAAGCATGTCGTGTTTGGGATCTATGTACTCGGCATAAAATCATCTTTTTTTTTTACCAAACATTTGGGCAATATAGTGTGTTTTTGTGCATAAAAGTGCAAAACTTTTTTTTTTTCCCAAGAAAATTGCGTTTGAAAAATTGCTGCGCAAATACTGTGTGAAAAAAAATTGCAACACCCACCCTTTTAATTTGTAGGGCCTTTGCTTTTAAAAAAATATATATTTGGGGGCTCAAAGTAATTTTCTAACAAAAAAAATACTTTACTCTTTCGTCCATGGACCGACACAGCTTCTCTATTGACAAAGTGGGTATTATCCGTTAATTAGGAGTGACTAGGCAGAAAAACTTGTAAAAAGTGTTGCATCACACCTTCTACAGTACCGCCCAGGGGGCGGACCCTCTGGGTATACCCTCTCAGTCTGCACATCGCAGATCAGTTTTTTTCTGTCTAGCAAGGAGTAGGACATGGCTCCCTTCGGGCTCATTGGTCCGGGGAAAAAAGATATATATATTTTTTATTTTTTTGCTACATTTTTTGTTTCCTGCGATCTTCGATCAACTGCCGACTGGGTGACAGGCTGGATCCTCGATCCTTGTAGTCTCCCCAGTTTCGGCCATCGAGCGTGTGCCGACCCTAGCTACGCGCTGGGTTTTCCACGACATGCCCGTCGCTCCACGGGTGGCCGGTGAGCCTACGCTCCAGGGCCTGCATCGGACCGCTCAGCTTCGGCTGACCTTACGGCCGAGTAGCAGCAGCCTGGCCGGTGAGCTTACGCTCCAAGGCTTGCATCGGACCGCTCAGCTTCGGCTGACCTTACGGCCGAGTCGCAGCAGCCTGTCCGGTGAGCGTCATGCTCCAGGGCATACATATGATCGTCCCTTCTGGGTCCAATCACAGCATGCCTGGCCAACAGTCACCTTCCGTGCGCGGACGATGATCTGTTTGGAATGTCTTCCAGCAGAATACATGCAGGATAGGTAAGTAAAACTCCCCTGCCT
The DNA here is from genome assembly GCA_029206835.1 of Rana muscosa. Lineage (NCBI taxonomy): Eukaryota > Metazoa > Chordata > Amphibia > Anura > Ranidae > Rana > Rana muscosa. The sequence continues at coordinate 302,533,095 of CM055128.1, forward strand.
CGGCTGGGTGATTTAGCTGGACATTCCTGGAGAGATCAAGTAAGTGGTTGTGGCCCCTTTCTTCCCTCTCTCCCTGCCTTTCCCTCCTCCCTGGGCTTCTAGCTAAAGGTTGCTGGGTGCTGGGGGTCACCTAGGGGGTCCCACTGGAGCGGGGCTGGCTGTAACTAACATTTAAAAGAAATGTCATTTTTGCTTACCTGTGTTTCTGTGTCTCCATGCTGTCGGCGGCCATTTTGAGGTGGTCCATGCCAAGTTTGGCCTCTTGTAACTGCCTGGCGGCCATCTTCCTGTAGTTCGGCCACACCCACTGGCCCCTATCAGGTGATCGGCGGCCATGTTTGTCCACCCTGTATGCAGATATTGCCGTTCGGCGGCCATCTTTTTTGTGGGCTATGGCTGCCTGACCTCTATCTTCTGTCGGCGGCCATTTTCTTAGAGCCCACATTATCTTCCATACAGACGGTTTTGGCAACCATTTTGCGAGAGCCTCCGGCCTCTAGGGTGCATTACACTGGCACGAAAATTCACACAGGAAGTGCTGATAAAAGAAGCAGACTGACACAGCAGCAAGGGGACAGCATCATAGGCGCAGCATAGCAGTACCTATCCAGGGTGGTGAGTCCTCTGGGTAACCCAGCATCTCTGCAGCGCAGGAGGGTGGCCTATTGATATCTTGCCTGGAGCCCTGTGAGTGTCAGCGTGTGGTCAGCATGGCATCTGAGCCAGATGTCTTCTCCCCTGAAACACCAGATTTAGCAGCTGGTGTCCCTGAGGTGTCTATGGACGCTATGTCGGCAATCCTAGAGGCGTTTGCTGCCAGGGTGGAAGCAGCACACGGGAATACAGGGGGTAATAAACGCCCCCGTCCCCTGCAATCTTCTGGGGATATTTCTGATGCAGAACCAGGTCCAGCTACGGCTCATGGCCCAGATTCTGATGCATCAGAGACTGCAGACCGTGACCGATCGGACAGTGAGGAGGACTCCAAGTCCAGGTCAGTACGCGAGACGGCTTTGGTATCTGACCTTATTACTGCAGTGCGGGATACGCTAAAGTTGGAAAGGACTGAAGAAGTAGCAGATACTCCAGTCCCCTTTGGGTTTCGTAAACCTGCCCGCACTGCTAAGGTGTTCCCTTGTGTGTCTTATTTTGACAAACTCTTATACAAGGAATGGGAGAACCCACTGAGGGTCTTTACAGCCCCAAAGAGGTTTGCAGTACGGTACCCCTTTGAGGAGAGTTTTCTGAAGATATGGACCTCTCCCCCTATAGTGGACCCTTCGGTGTCCAGACTTAATAGAGCCACCACTATTCCAGTAGAAGGGGCTCCTGTTTTCAAGGACCCTGTGGATAAGAAGGCTGAAGCACTCGCTCGCTACCTATACTCAGTGGTAGGCTCAGCAGTACGCCCGGCATTGGCGGGGGCCCTAGTGTCTCAGACACTTACTGAATGGGCAAAATTGCTACTCCAGGGGTTAAAGGAGCGAGATGCTCCTCCTAATGAGATAACTTTGGCCGACCAGTTGGTCCAGGGCCTTAAGTTTGTCTGCGAGTCAGACATGGATACTATTCCCCTGCTGTCAAGAGCTTCGGTTTATGCAGTAGCAATACGCCGCCTGATCTGGCTAAAGGGCTGGTCTGCGGACCAGACTTCCAAGAAAGCCCTATTGGATCTGCCTTTTAAGGGCGACAGACTTTTTGGGGCTTCTCTGGATGACATCATCAAGGATGCTACAGGAGGTAAAAGCACTTTGCTTCCCCAAACTAGCAAGGGTAGGGGACCACGCCAAGGGCAAGGGCCCTCCTTTACTGCACGTAAGCGGTTTTTTCGCCCTCTTAAGGCGACAGGGAAAAGACCCCAGGCCGATAAAGCGCCTGCCCAAGGACAAAAGCGTCCTTGGTCCCGCAGACCCAACAAGCCTGTGGACAAATCTGCGTCCACATGAAGGTCCGCCCCCACCCAGCTCTCGGGTGGGGGGACGTCTTCGCAAATTCGCGACTCAGTGGACTGCTCTAGTCTCCGACAGGTGGGTTTGCGAAGTAATCTCCTCAGGCTACAAGATAGAATTTCTCTCTTGTCCACCAGACAGATTCATCACCTCCAATCTCCAGCTACTACCGACCCGTCGGGAGGCCCTGTATGGGGCGGTCCAGGGTCTACTGGAACGCGGGGTAGTTATTCCAGTTCCAGAACAGGAACGGGGTCAGGGTTTTTACTCAAATCTGTTCATTGTGCCAAAGAAGGAGGGGGTTCGTCCAATCTTGGATCTCAGAGCCCTCAATTGCTTTGTGAAGGTACAAAGATTTCGGATGGAGTCGGTTCGATCCGTAGTCACGGCTCTCCATCCGGGGGACTTTCTGGCCTCCTTGGACATCAAGGACGCATACCTGCATGTCCCCATATACTCCAGACACCAGAGGTTTCTGCGATTTGCTATCGGGAAGAACCACTACCAGTTTGTGGCCCTCCCGTTTGGCCTTGCCTCAGCACCCAGGACGTTCACCAAGGTGCTCGCTCCGATTCTGGCACTTCTAAGACAGCGGGGTATCGCTATCACAGGTTACTTGGACGACCTTCTGCTGAAGGGCCCTTCAAGCTCAGAATTAGAGGTAAGCGTGTCCATTACCTGTCAGACTCTTCGAGACTGTGGTTGGATACTTAACACGCAAAAGTCAGTATTGGTGCCCACTCAACGCCTAGTGTACCTGGGGTTGATTCTGGATTCCTCAGAGGCAAAGGTATTCCTCCCTGTGGAGAAGTTGCAGACCCTCCGGGCTGCAGTACGGCAGCTGACTTCCAGGAATTGGTCGTCACTCCGTTTTTGCATGCGAGTGTTGGGCCTCATGGTAGCCTCCTTCGAGGCGGTCCCAGATGCTCAATACCACACTCGAGTGTTACAGAGGGAAGTTCTGTCCAGATGGAACAGATGCCCTTCATCTCTGGATTATCAAGTCCGAGTGAGCCACCTAGTCAGGAGATCCCTGGTATGGTGGCTGACAGCACCGGCTCTAATGGCCGGGAAGTCATTTCTTCCGGTTTACTGGATAGTGATCACGACGGACGCCAGCCTTACAGGTTGGGGGGGAGTCTGGGGTGTCCAGTCGGCGCAAGGTCGCTGGACCCCAGAGGAAGCCCTCCTGCCGATCAATGTCCTGGAGATCCGGGCGATCAAGCTGTGCCTCTTCAAATGGTCTCAGAGACTGTAAGGGCGTCCAGTCAGGATCCAGTCAGACAACGCCACAGCAGTGGCATATGTCAATCATCAAGGAGGAACAAGAAGCTCAGCTGCAGCATCGGAGATCGCTCGCATCCTGAAGTGGGCAGAGAGGAGCGTACCGGCACTGTCGGCCGTGTACATTCCGGGTGTGGAAAACTGGCAGGCGGACTACCTGAGCCGCCAGATGCTGGACCAGGGAGAATGGTCCTTACACCCGGAGGTGTTCCAACTCCTCTGCCAAAGATGGGGCACACCAGACGTAGATCTTCTGGCTTCCCGACTCAATCGGAAGGTATTGAGGTTTGTGGCCCGGTCAAGAGACCCATGGGCAGACGCAACGGACGCGTTGGTAGCATCGTGGGGCCAGTATCGGCTAATCTATGCCTTCCCTCCCTTAAGGCTTCTTCCTCTTCTGCTCCGCAGAGTGGAGGCAGAGGGAATTCCAATGATCCTAATCGCTCCAGATTGGCCTCAGCGTCCTTGGTACGCCGATCTAGTACGTCTGGTAGCAGACGTCCCCTGGCGCCTACCACTACGGAAGGACCTGCTGTCGCAAGGTCCCATATTCCATCCTGCTTTACAGTCATTGGCTTTAACGGCATAGCTGTTGAGAACCAGGTACTGAGAGACCGGGGCCTGTCAGACTCAGTAATTTCTACTATGAGAAGTGCTCGGAAACCGTCCTCTAGGAAGGTCTATCACCGCACTTGGAGGGCCTACATCTCCATGTGTGAGGAAATGAAATGGCATCCGCGTACCTATTTGGTTTCCAGAATCCTGCTGTTTTTACAGCATGGGGTAGACCAAAGGCTTGCCCTAAGTACGATTAAGGGACAGATATCTGCCCTGGCTGTCTTTTTTCAGCGACCCCTGGCGACTCACTCTCTCGTGAGTACATTTGTGCAGGGGGTTCGACATGTGGCCCCTCCGGTCCGCCCCCCGTTACCTCCGTGGGACTTGAACCTGGTCCTCTCGGTGCTTCAGAAGGCACCGTTTGAGAATATTAGAGATATTCCCCTGTTGACACTTTCTCAGAAGGTGGTCTTTTTGGTGGCTGTTACGTCAGTTAGACGAGTCTCTGAGCTGGCAGCCTTGTCCTGCAAGGCTCCCTATTTGATTTTCCACAAGGATAAGGTGGTGCTGCGGCCGCAGCCTTCCTTTCTTCCGAAGGTCGTTTCGGCTTTTCATCTCAACGAAGACATTGTACTTCCATCCTTGTGTCCTCAGCCGTCGAATCCTAAGGAGTCGGCGTTGCATTCCTTGGACGTTGTCCGAGCTTTGAGAGTATACATATCTGCTACTTCCCTGTTCCGGAAGTCAGACTCACTGTTTGTTTCGGTGGCTGGTCCCAAGAAGGGCCAAGCAGTCTCATCGGCCACCATCTCTAGGTGGATCCGACAGATAGTAATCCAGGCTTACGCCTTAAAGGGTCAGGCGCCCCCCTTTCCTGTCACGGCGCATTCGACCAGGGCAATAGGTGCCTCTTGGGCTTTCCGACATCAAGCGTCTGTTTCCCAACTATGTAAAGCGGCGACTTGGTCGTCCGCTCACACTTTCACAAAATTCTACAAAGTTGATGTAGGTGCATCTTCGGATGACTCTTTCGGCCGCAAGGTTTTGCAGGCGGCTGTTTAGAGTTGCAACTCCTCCGTTGGAGGAGTGCTGTTTTGTGTTTTGGGGTGAAGTTTGTTTTTATGCTGTTACCACCCCTCGTTTTTTCTCTGACACTGCTTTGGGACGTCCCACTTTGTCAATAGAGAAGCTGTGTCGGTCCATGGACGAAAGAGTAAATAGGATTTTTTACTCACCGTAAAATCCTTTTCTCTGAGTCCATGGACCGACACAGCACCCACCCCTCCTTTTAAGTTTGTACTGCTTTTTGACGAACTGATCTGCGATGTGCAGACTGAGAGGGTATACCCAGAGGGTCCGCCCCCTGGGCGGTACTGTAGAAGGTGTGATGCAACACTTTTTACAAGTTTTTCTGCCTAGTCACTCCTAATTAACGGATAATACCCACTTTGTCAATAGAGAAGCTGTGTCGGTCCATGGACTCAGAGAAAAGGATTTTACGGTGAGTAAAAAATCCTATTTGTTGTACTGCCCTGCCATTTTAGCACCTCAAGAAATGATAGGCATTTATAAACTGAAAGCTGCGTAAATTTTTGAAAATGTATCATAGTTTGTAGACTTTTGCGCAAACCAATAAATATACGCTTATTTAAATATATTTTACCCAAGACATGTGGATAAATAAATTTTGACCTGACTAAAATTTTGTTTATTGGATTCTTTTTATAACAAAATGTAGAAAATATATTTTTTTATTATTTTGAAAAATCTGTCTTTTTTCATTTATATAAAAAAAATGAATCCCAGAGGTGATCAAATACCACCAAAAAGAAAGCTCTATTTGTGGGAAAAAAGGACGCAAATTTCGTTTGTGTACAGCATTGCATGACCGCACAATTTCCAGTTAAAGTAGCGCAGTGCCAAATTGCAAAAAGTGCTCTGGTCATAAAGGGGGTAAAACCTTCCGGGGCTGAAGTGGTTAAAATCCAAATCAATTTATAACTTTTGTGAAATGCGTTTTTCTGGATATTTTTGTTGTTATTCTGTCTCTCAATGTTAAAACAAACCTACCATTAAAATATAGACTGATCATTTCTTTGTCAGTGGGGCAAACGTACAAAATCAACAGGGGGTCAAATACCTTTTTCACTCACTGTATTGTTTTCTTTGAAACAATTGTACCTGCTAATTCCAGGTCTTTCTGAAGCCCGCCACAAGTGGTCCTTGGCTCTTGGACAACTCTTGAAAATTATGTTCACTCCTCTGTCAGAAATCGTGCCAGGGGCACCTGCTCGGGGCCAGTTTATGGCGAAATTATGTTCTTTCCACTTCTTAATTATAGCCCCAACATTGCTTACTGGAACATTCTGAAGTTTAGAAATTCTGTAACCAATGCCATCAGCATGTTTTGCAACAATAAGTTTGCAAAGGTCTTGAGAGAGCTCTTTGCTTTTACCCATCATGAGATGTTTCTTGTGTGACACCTTGGTAATGAGACACCTTTTGAGGCTGGGTTCACACTGGTACGACACGACAGTCATACAACTTTCATCCTACTTTGCTCTGCGACATCAGTCTTACATTCATCCTACATTGGTCCGACATCCATCCGACTTTCATGAACAGGATACTACTTTGATCCGACTTTGTGCTAGTCTGACTTGTCCTTTGACCAATCAAAACAATCCCAGTGTGAGATAAATTCCTTTTACTGCTGCTGTAATCACCATGTCGGATGTCAAAAGTCGGATGGTTAGGACAAGGATCCTACTTTGATCCGACTTCAATGATATTCAATATGCTGAAGTAGGATCAAAGTAGTACAGGGAGCATTTTCAAAGTCGAACCGACTTGTGTCGGACCAGTTAAGACGGCTCTCATAGGGAAACATTGATTTTCACACGTCATGCGACATGAGCTCCCAATGTCGGAGCGTTTGTTGGACAAATGTGAACCCAGCCTTACAGGCCACCGTTTGAGACTGAACCAGCTGATATTAATTTGCACTGACAAGAGGCAGGATTGCTTTCTAATTACTGATAGATTTCAGATGGTGTCTTGGATTTCCATGCATTTTTGCACCTCCCTTTCTTCATGTGTTCAATACCTTTTCCCTGTGTCATTCCAGATTATTTCACATACCTAAATTACTGAATGTATTTGTTTTGGTGTCTTTGTATGTATGGATTGCATGGCTTGTTACCGACTTGTGGTGAAAATTTCATGTCAATAGTACCTTTAGAAAAATATTTACCTGGAAAAATGGTGATGTGTGCAATACTTATTTTACCCGCTGTAACTATATAAGGTGGGGATAGTGCCCTTGTGTCTAGAGGAAGAAAGAAATATACGTTCAAAATCTGAATAAGGCTTCTCTGGTTTCAGGTCACGAGAGTTTAAGAAGTGTCTGATCTGCAGATATTTAGAAAATTCTGATTGCGGAAAACCCCACCGCTGTTGAAGGTGAGAAAATGAGCAAAAATGAAACGTCTTAGTCAATGATTGAAGGGTAACTCCATCCATCATGAAAAGTTTGATCTAGAAAGATGTAGATACAGTACCCAAAGATGTAGTGATTGACACACCACTTCATTCAAGGTGGTTAGAACACTGGGCTCTGCAGATTTTGATTGACCAGAGTAGCCCAGGGTAGTAAAAATGGATTCACAGAGGCCATTTCAAATCTTAGTCATGGTATGTGGGAAGAGGGTGCATGCCCCTGTGCCAACTGAGCGAATCTGACCAACAGATAATAATGCCAGAGATTGGGCAAATCTGATCCTCCTTGCGACTGAAGTCTATATACTAGTGATTTCCTAAGGTGTGGTCTTTTGCCTCAAATTTATAGACCTCTGATTGAATGATCTCACTGGGGTAACGACAGACATAAATTGGAAGGGCTCTAAAGAAGAACAGCAATTTGGGGAGGATGGGCATTTTGACAGCAACCACCCTGACCAGTAATGAAATATGTTAGGATAGCCATAATTTCAACAATTGCTTTATGCGGGAAAACACTTGTAGGTACTTAGAGAAATTTAAAAAACAAAGCCAGGGAGGTAAACAGATATGGCCGTGATTGAATGCACCAAGAGAAGTTGAATCCACCACGGATACCAGCAATGGTGGGTGGACAGAGATTAATTGGTAAGGCTACACAGAGAGGTTAATTCCCAAAGCAGTAAGATCAAGAAAGATCTTCAAAGTGGAAACAAAATTCGGGAGGGAAACCACAGATTTGTCAGAAACATCAAGACGTTATCTGCATACATGCTCAATTTATATTCATCATTTCCTTTGCGGTATCCTTTTGTGTTAGGATCTTGCTAGTGGTTTAAAAGCTAAACGCAATGAAAAGGGGCCATTCTCCCTTTTTTTGACTGTATAGACTAAAGCCTGGTACACACCATTAGCTTTTTTTTTAGTTTAACGGGAAATAAACTGACAGCTCCAGATGGAGCGGCTGTACTAACAATCCAACATTAGTGCAGCGATCTCCCCTGCTTTTCTTTTGTGTTGTGATAGGGCAGGGGTGCCCAACCACTGGCCCGCGGGCCACATGTGGCCTGCCGCGTCTTGCTCTGAGATGGCGAGTCGGCAAGCCCAGATCGCAGGTCCCAGACCCGCCATCTCCAAGCATCAGCGTGAAGAACGGAGCCGCTGCTAGAGGAAGCGGAGCTGATGCTTCCTGTATAGCGCCGGCTCCTTCACAGGCAGAGTTATACCAAATGTGACAAGAAGCATTGGCTCTGCTCTCTACTGCAGCCGCATGCTTCTGTCACACTAATGCACGGGAACCCGCAATCTGGGACAGCAGTCAGCAGTGCCAGTACCAGACAGCAGTACCAGTATCAGTCACCAGTACCCGCCAGCAGTACTGGCCAGCAATACCAGTACCAGAAACCGCCAGCAGTACCAGTACCAGCCAGCAGTACCAGTATCCACCAGCAGTACCAGCTGGCAGTACCAGCATCGGTCAGCAGTAACCACTGGCAGTACCAGCCCTGGTGGACAGCCAGCAACAGCCACCAGCCATAACCGCCTGGGGAACAGTAGCAACGAGCTGCAGGAATCCTGAGGAAGAAGTGAAGATCAAGGTCAGTTGAGGTGCAGGTAAACCGCTGTGCATCAGTGTGAAAGCAGCCTTAGGCCCCTTTCACATGATCGGTCTGATCTGGTCTGCCTGTCTGTTTTTCAGGCGGACCCAATCGGACCCTCCATTCACCTCTATAGAGCGGCAGATGTAAACTGACTTGTGTCTGTTTACAACTGCCTATCTGCAATCCGATCTGTCCCCCTTCTGTCTGGGTGGAATTGGATGGCCCTTAGGGTAGAGTGGGCTGCATCCGTGCTCTACCTATGCAGAGTGGACACAGACCTGCCATCCGCCCGCTACTCTCATTGTGGCCCACGACCGGTTACCAAGTCGCTAAAGTGGCCCTCGCTCCTCAAAAAGGTTGGGCACCCCTGTGATAGGGGGACGGCCCCCCACCAGAACACTCCAGTCAGTGCTCTCAGCTATTGGCTGAGAGCGCTGATCAGGAGCCGGTTGGCTGCTGGTTTTGGCTGGCTTCTGGCGGACTGGATGCCATACACACGGGCTAAGTGTCGAACAGTTTTTATTGAACGGCCAATGTCGCCCAACATTCAGCCCGTGTATACTAGTCTTTAGATAACCAATTCAAATCTAAAAAGCTAGTTATTACACAAGATTTCCTGGTCTATTATTCTACAGACCAGCGGATCTAAACCTAGGTCCTCAAGTACCCCCAACAGGCCATGTTTTGGGAATTTGTCTTAAAATAGCTGTCCAAAAATACCAAGCCATTGACTCTGATTTAAAGCACCTGTGCAAGATAAAGGAAAAGCTTAAAACATGGCCTGTTGGGGGTACTTGAGGACTTGAGGTTGAGAACCACTGCTGCAGACCATAAGAAAGGACCACAAAAGTTTGTCTGAGCTTCTTTAGCATCAAGGCAAGCACTGAAGCAAGCCTTTTAAGTAAACAGCCTGTGTGAGAACAGACAAATGTCTTCCTACGCATCATTTTGTGGGTCAATGTTTTCCTTTCTATGGTGAACTGAATGAGACAAACAAGACCCAACCGTTACACTGCTACTACTAAGCTGAAAGGAGTGCTTACATATGCCACCAGCAAACGGGGATTCCCCATGTACATTCAAACAATGTATTTAAAACATTCACTGCTTACAGTCAAAACAGTTGTTTAAACGTAAGTTGGGACATGACGAGACATAACCATATGAGGTTGAATTGTGTGAACATGCATGTTTATGTTAGCAACGAACACAGCAGGAAAATATTTAAGATGTGTGGGTATACAGTGTCTAGAATGCCCCTAGTTGCACGTGTTCCAAAAGAATTCAATGGGTTCTGAATAACTATATTGGCTTTAATTACCTGGTCTTCTTTCGTAGTGATTTACTTTATACAAGCGTGACACATTTCCTTCTGTTGAGTATGCGATTCCTATATTCATGATACCAAGATTACAAAATCTTACAGTAGAAGTTTCACATTACTACAGATACGTGGTCTGACAGTCGTTTACATAAATACGTAGGAATTATTATAACAATTGTAATTATTTCTATTATGCACTGTAAAATGCCCCGCCAAATGGCATTAATAGGATAAGGTGTCGGGTTTTTTTGTTCTTGTTTTTGCATGTAGCACAAACAAAACTTTCCTCAATTAAAAAAAAAACACAAATGTGAAATTCCTTTACACTGCCTAGAAATGTGAACGGTCTTGCTAGTTGACATATTGGGATTGCTGTACTAAAACTGGAGAGGGCAAAATATGGTGCAGCTCTGCATAGAAACCAATCAGCTTTCTGTTTTTTTTTTTTGTTTCTGTCAAAGCTTAAAGGGGTTGTAAAGGTTCGTCTTTTATTTTCTAAATAGGTTCCTTAAGAGCCCATTCACACAGGGGCAACTTTGGATCCGACTTTAAATCGCCCCAGGTCGCCCCTAGTTGCCTCAAGTCGCGCTGGCTGAGGAAATCAATGTAAGTTAATGGAGCCGTCTTTATGCACACTACTGCAGTCGCTCCGACTTTAAAAAAGGTCCCTGTACGACTTCAATCCGACTTCTAGGCGACCTGTACCCATTGATTTCAATGGGAGTTGCCTCTGAAGTCGGATCCCCTGTCTTAATAGGGGCAACTCTCCAGGAAGAGAAAATACATTTCTCAGGCAAACCTCTCCCTCCCCCCTCCCTCCCACAGAGCTGATTCTTGTTTGATTGGCCACTGGAATGTCTCCTGTCCTGGAGGCAACTTGAAGTTGCCTTGTAAGTAGCTCCAGGTCGCGCTGTGATTCATTCTCAAGTCGTGTTTGAGTTGCCTCATAAAATGTGTTTACACTAACATCTCCCCGCTCCATCCCTCCATGAGACGATCGCGGGGATCCCCGCGGCGATCGAGTCCGCGGGACCTGCGGTCCGACTCACGGGGATGACTGCAGGGTCGCAAGCGTGCCGCCGGCAGCGCGCAACCACGCGGTAGGCAGTTAAAGGGGACGTACAGGTACGTGATTGTGCCTGTACATGCCATTCTGCCAACGTATATATACCGTGAGCGGTCCTTAAGTGGTTAAACAAAGGGCCAGTTTACTATCCTTCAGACTTTAGAGGGGCCAGACTGTGGCCAGTGGGAGTAGAAAATGTCCTGGCATCAGTAACAATGCCCTATGAATGGTGCCAGTGGGAGGAATGGTGCCCCAACATTGGTATTGGCTGATGTTAGTGGGTGGAATAGGGAATATGGAATATTTTAGGAGAGAACCGAATGATGCGTGTGGTGTCAAAAGATTTATTTGGGTCGGACTCCCATTTCTGTATGTAGTTCAATTCAGTTATCAGATGGAGTGTTCAGTATAGAGTATGTTTGAGAGAGAAGAGATTCTTATTGGGTCCATGCCAAAGAATAGCTTTTAAAAAGGGGGATAAAGCTCATTGGAAAGGAAGGGGTGGTGTTTGGGTGTTACGGGGGAGTGATCTTAGGAAATGCCTAAAGACTCATTTACTCTTTACGTTATGACTAAGGCCTTATAGGCTGAAACGCGTCAACTGTTTTTATTTGCGTTTGTGCACTAAGGCTTTTTAATAAAATGAAGATTATTTTAAGAGCAACAACCGGTGAGCGGATCATCTTTCCTACATTACTCTACTCATTTACACTTGTTTCAACCTTAACACACATTAAAGCGCCTACTGCTTCAGCATGCTTTTTTTTTAAGCTTTAATGATGATTGGCAAATGCCCTGTGTGTGTTCATTTTCTATTTGTTTTAAAGGGCCCCAGGAGAACCCCGACTCAGATGTACAGTGCCTTGAAAAGGTATTCATCCCCGTTGGCATTTTTCGTGTTTTGTTGCCTCACAACCTGGAATTAACGGATTGTTTGAGGATTTGCATCATTTAATTTACAGAACATGCCCACAACTTTGAAGATTTTTTTTATTGTGAAGTAAACAGCAAATAGGACAAAATAACAGAAAAAGTCAATGTGCATAACTATTCACCCCCCTATAGTCAATACTTTGTAGAGCCACCTTTTGCAGCTATCACAGCTCCACGTTGCTTTGGATAAGTCTCTATGAGCTTGCCACATCTTACCACTGAGATTTTTGCCCATTCCTCCTTGCAAAACTGCTCCAGCTCCTTCAAGTTGGATGGTTTGTTCTAGTGAACAGCAATCTTTAAGTCTGACCACAGATTTTCTATTGGATTGAGGTCTGGGCTTTGATTAGGCCATTCCAACACATTTACATGTTTCCCCTTAAACCACTCAAGTGTTGCTTTAGCAGTGTGTTTGGAGTCATTGTCCTGCTGGAAGGTGAACCTCCGTCCTAGCCTCAAATCACACACAGAGTGGTACAGGTTTTGCTCAAGAATATCCCTGTATTTAGCACCATCCATCTTTCCCTCAACTCTGACCAGTTTCCCAGTCCCGACTGCTGAAAAACATCCCTACAGCATGATGCTGCCACCACCATGTTTCACGGTGGGGATGGTGTTCTTTGGGTGATGTGATGTGTTGGGTTTGCGCCAGACATAGCGTTTTCTTTGATGGCCAAAAAGTAACATTTTAGTCTCATCCGACCAGAGCACCTTCCTCCATACATTTTGCGGGTCTCCCACATGCCTTTTCACAAACTCAAAACGTGCTATTTAGTTTATTTGCTGAAAGTAATGGCTTTCTTCTGGCCACTCTGCCATAAAGCCCAACTCTATGGAGCGTAAGGCTTATTGTCGTCCTATTTACAGATACTCCAGTCTCTGAACTCTGCAGCTCCTCCAGGGTTACCTTAGGTCTCTGTGCTGCCTCTCTGATTAATGCCCTCCTTGCCCGGTCCGCGGGTTTTGGTGTGCGGCCGTCTCTTGGCTGGTTTGCTGTTGTGCCATGTTCTTTCCATTTGGTTATGATAGATTTGATGGTGCTCCTAGGGATCATCAAAGATTTGGATATTTTTTTTATAACCTAACCCTGACTTGTACTTTTCAACTTGTTTGGAGAGTTCCTTGCTCTTCATGGCAGTGTTTGGTTAGTGGTGCCTCTTGCTTAGGTGTTGCAGCCTCTGGGGCCTTTCAAAAAGGTGTGTGTATGTAATGACAGATCATGTGACACTTAGATTGCACACAGGTGGACATCATTTCACTAATTATGTGACTTCTGAAGGTAATTGTTTGCACCAGAGCTTTTTATGGGCTTCATAACAATACATACATACGCACGTGCCAATTATCAGTTTAAAATTTCTGAAAAATAGTTTTATGTATGTTTCTAATTTTACTTCACCATCTTAGACTATTGTGTTCTGAACCATCACATATAATTTAGATTAAAAAAAACATTGAACTAAAGGCTGTAATGTAACAAAACAGGTAAAAAGCCAAGGGGGGGGGGGGGTGAATACTTTTGCAAGGCACTGTACCCCCAGTCAGCAGATCCCCAGCTTATTAGTACCACTGTTCAGCAGATCCCCAGCTTATTAGTACCCTCATGCAGCACATTCCCTGCTCAGTAGTACCACCAGTTCTGCCGATGCCCTACTTAGTAGTACCCCCAAATTTGCTGATCCTCCTCTCTCTCCGGTCCCTGCTCGCCTCCTGCTACATTTCTCCCATGCTGCTCACCACATTTGACATCCGCTAGTTTCTCCTGCTCTGGTCCCCCAGCTCTGCTGATCCTCTGCTGCTCTGTCCTCTCTCTCTCTCCAGTCCCCACTCACCTTCTGATATAGTGTTCCCATGTTGCAGACCACGTGTGCCATCTACTAGTTGCTCCACTCCAGTCCAGAGGTGTGCACCAGACACTTTTTAGATTATATACACATGAACCGAAAGTGACTGCTTTCGTATATCTGGTTCACTTGTTGGTTTCCCAGTGCATTGTGGGATATATCATACCTTTAATACCTCCAAAAGCTTCAGGTGCTATAAGTGAGCTTTGTCATAAACTTCCATGAAGGCTTTGGAGACGCTTTGAAGCTCCATGAAAGCAACATGGGGTATAAGTTTTGAAGCAAGGCAAACGCAACGTGTGAACAGGGCTTTAAGTCTACCATTATATTTAGTGACAAGGGCTTTTATTGCCATTCAGAGGGCTTTAAAAAAAGCGTGTCTAATGACACATTTTGAAGCAAGTGTAAACGAGTTGGTGTGCTCACCAGAAGTCTAGTGTTAATAGCCCAGAGTGTTGTGTTAAAGCGGAGCTCCCCTGAAATTTTTTTTTTTTTAAAAAGCCAGCAGCTACAAATACTGCAGCTGCTGACTTTTAATATTAGGACACTTACCTGTCCTGGAGTCCAGCGACGTCGGCAGCAGAAGATGAGCAATCGCTCGTCACTCTGCTGCTCCCACCGCCATCCTCGGTGAGGGAACCAGGAAGTGTAGCCTTGCGGCTTCACTGCCTGGTTCCCTAAAGCGCATGCGCGAGTCATGCTGTGCCATTCTCACTGGTCCCTGTTGTGTTCTGGGAGCCGAGTGTCTCCCAGAACACAACGGGCATTCTGCTGGAAGTGACGTACTACCCGCAGAGAGGACTCCCGGAAGTGGGTGCAAATACCTGTCTTAGACAGGTATCTACACCCCCCCTCCCCCCTGAAAGGTGCCACATATGACACCAGGACGAGAAAGGAAGGGTGACTCCTGGACATCTATGGTGTCCTGCTGCAATGAATAAAAGATGTAAATTTAAAGGAGCGCTCAAAATGCAACAATTGAGAAATTAACCGCTTTAATAAGGGTAAGGCTGATAGAACAAAGCCAACTTTTTTCAGGGGACCAAGGACTCCCCCTTCTTTAGGGCTGCTATCTGAATAAAGATCCTGTTAGGGTCTGTCTAGGACCTGAACATTGTTAAGGTCCAGCCGTCAAGTGCGGCTTGAGCGGCAGTAATGAATGGAATGTCAACCTCGGCCTGGACTCCGACCAGGCCAGGCCCCCAACGCATTTCACTCCAGCTTAGTCATGGGGAACTGATGTTGGACGAGAAGGCCTGGCTCACAGTCTCTGCTCTAGGTCATCCCAAAGGTGTTCTGTCGGGTTGAGGTCAGGACTCTGTGCAAGCCAGTCAAGTTCCTCCACCCCAAACTCGCTCATCCATGTCTTTATGGACCTTGCTTTGTGCACTGGTGTGCAGTCATGTTGGAACAGGAAGGGGCCATCCCCAAACTGTTCCCACAAAGTTAGGATCATGCAATTGTCCAAAATGTCTTGGTATGCTGATGCCTTAAGAGTTCCCTTCACTGGAACTAAGGGGCCAAGCTCAACCCCACACCATAATCCACCAAATGATCTGGACCAGTGCACAAAGCAAAGGGTGGGCCAACTCAGGATCGAACCCTACGGTCTAAGACTGGGATGCCATTAAATTTCATGTGCGTGTTAAGGCAGGTGTCCCAATACTTTTGGCAATATAGTGTATATAGTGGCGGGGGGTTCTCAAAATTCAATACAAACGTGGAAATAAACTATGCTTTACTATCATGTAGACAGTAGGCTATGTGGTATGCATTTAAAATGAACAAAAGACTCTTGTGCTACTGGTTGGAAACCAGACACCAAGAGACCTTGGTTGCCAAGAAAGGGTCTATTCATCATAAGTAAAGGGTGCTTTTTATGCTTAGAATAATAATGAAATTCAGCAGAGTTGACGTACTCTGGTGTGAATTTCATTTAGAAAACAACATTCCATATTATCACTTTCAGAAAAAAAAAAAAAAAGAAGATAACCACAAAATAAGCTGAGTTTTTCAGCACATTTTTTTTGTGCTGAAAATGCCCCCCTCGGCTTATACTCGAGTCACCTTTTTGTGCCTGATCTCCCAGACTTTGGGGACCTGGTACCGGTGGGCTGTAGATCCCCTGGACCCCAAACTTTGCACACATGTAGCCTTACTCTTCCTCTACAAGTGTTCAAAGTTTGTTGTCCGGGGGACCTAGAGCCTGGGAGCACCAATTTTTCAAACCCGGCCACCCCTTCCATAGACTCCCATGTTAAACTGTAATTTCTTTGGTGACTTTGGGGACCCGGTACCGGCCGGTCGTAGGTCCCCTGGACCCGAAACTTTGCACACACGTAGCCACATTTCTCCTCTATAAGTGTGCAAAGTTTTTTGTCTGGGGGACCTACGGTCGGGGAGAACCGATTTTTCAAAGCCGGGAACCCCTTCCAGAGACTCCCATGTCAAACGTCAGTCTAGTCATGGGCACAGTGAGGCATGGACACAGTGAGGCATGCACATGGACACCCTAGACTTATACTCGAGTTAATACGTTTCCCCAGTTTTTTGTGGAAAAATTAGGTGCCTCGGCTTATATTCGGGTCGGCTTATACTCGAGTAAATACGGTATTTACTACCCTATTTTCTTCTTAGTCATCTTGACTCTTTCCCTCTGATTTCCTTTTTGGGCTCCCTCATACAAACTGTGTTTGAGAACCCCTTCACCTAAATGTTCTTCACCCCCCCCCCCAAAAAAAGAAAAGAAAAATACAGTAATAATAATGTCTCTCCCCCTCACCCACATACAGTTACATACCGTCCCGGGCTCCTGACGGCTAAAGAGTGTAGTTTCCCTCAACCCTCTGAATCCTCAACAATGAGAGTCTCTCACTCCTCTGAGATGATAAAAAAAAGGGTTCCAGAGGGACCATATCTCTCTTGTTTCTGCCTTCCTGTCGACACCAGGTTCTGTAATCGGTTCAGCTCTTCCACCTTTCTAAACCACATACCCACCGAAGGTGGTTGTGTCTTTTTCTATCTGAGCGGAATACAGGATCTTGCTGCACTCAAGAGATGATACACAATGGAGTTCTTATATGTCTTAACTGGTATTTTTTGGTCATGCAACAGAAAAAAGGTTGGGTCCTCTGGAGGGGGACCACATAGTCACAAAACTTTTGGGTGATCCTTCGTACCTCCCTCCAATAACTCTTAATTTTATCGCATGACCAAAAAAAATGTGTAATAGTGTTCCACTTTCCTTCCGGCAACGCCAGCATCTATCTGAGATGTCTGAAAATTATCTATGAAGCACGGCCGGGGTTTGGTACCACTGAGACAGGAACCTATAACTTGTTTCTTGCGTTTTTGTACATATTGAAGATTAAACAACAGAATGTATTATCCCATTACGCTGCTCTTCAGAGACGTTTCTGTCTAGATCCTGCTCCCACTTTCGAAAAAAATGACAACTGGAAAAGACCCCGGGTAGCTACCAGCAAAGAATACATCTTCGAGATTGTGTGGGGTAGAAATCCTCTCTCCACACAGTATTCTTCGAAAGGAAACAAGTTTTGATTACAGCTATCCGGGGTGTATAAGGTGCATAAAAAATGTCTAATCTGGGTAGCTTGCCAAATGTCCAGTTGGAAAACAGCCATTTCCAGCTGTCAAATCCTGGTATGTAGGCAGTGGCGGCTGGTGCTCAAAATTTTTGGGGGGCGCAAACAAACTGAAAAAAATAAAAATCATCAATTGCCGCCACTGTGCCCATTAAACGCAGCCACTGTGCCCAAACGCCACCAGTTTGCCCCCTCAAATGCAGCCAGTTTTCCCCCAAATGCAGCCAGTTCGTCCCCAAAATACAGTCAGTTTCCCCATCAAATGCAGTCAGTTTGTCCCCAAATGCAGCCAGTTTGTCCCCAAAATACAGCAAGTTTCTCCCCAAATGCAGCCAGTTTGTTACCCCAGCCCTGCACTTACCTTCCTCGGGTCAGCGCCGTCCTTCTTCTGTCCGTTTTACCGAAGCTTCAAAAGTTCCCTGGTATATGCCCAGGGTAAATTGTGGGTTTCCCGAAATAGGGAATAATGAAGAATCCAATGATGAAAGTCTACCCCTGGAAAAAAGCCCTGCGCATTGACGCAACGTAGGTCCGATCAATGGATGTCTTTTAATATAGGGGAGCTCTCTGTAACACCAGGGTGCTCTTTGCAGCAATACATCGCTCTGTTCCTGCTCCAGGCTCGGACATATTTTTAGGTCTCCATGTCGGCACCAATCAATCAAGATGTACTGCCTGATAGTACTTATATATATCTGGTACCGCCAATCCGCTGTATTGTTTGGGGAGGCTCAACAGAAGTCTATTGATGCTCGGCTTTTTATATGCCCAAATTAATTTGGTAAATAATGTATGTATCTGTTTAACCACTTCAGCCCCGGACCATTTGGCTGGCCAAAGACCAGGCCACTTTTTGTGATTCGGCACTGCGTTGCTTTAACTGACAATTGCGCGGTCGTGCGACGTGGCTCCCAAACAAAATTTACGTATTTTTTTTCCCCACAAATAGAGCTTTCTTTAGGTGGTATTTGATCACCTCTGCGGTTTTAATTTTTTGCACTATAAACAAAAATAGAGCGACAATATTTATATTGTGTATATATATATAAAAAAAAAATTTAAATATTTTTTGGGGATATTTATTATAGCAAAAAGTTAAAAATATTATATATATATATATATATATATATATATATATATTTTTTTTTTAACTTTTTGCTATAATAAATATCCCCAAAAAATATTTAAAAAATTTTTTTCCCTCATTTTAGGCCGATACGTATTCTTCTACATATTTTTGGTAAAAAAAATCTCAATAAGTGTTTATTGATTGGTTTGCGCAAAAGTTATAGCACCTACAAAATAGGGGATAGTTTTATGGCATTTTTATTATTAATATTTTTTTTACTAGTAATGGCGGCGATCAGCGATTTTTATCGTAACTGCGACATTATGGCAGACACATCGGACACTTTTGACACCATTGTCATTTTTACAGCGATCAGTGCTATAAAAATGCACTGATTACTGTAAAACTGACACTGGCAGTGAGGGGGTTAACATGTAGGGGGCGCTGAAGGGGTTAAGTGTGACCTAGGGAGTGAGTCTAACTGTTAGGGGGCGTGGCTTGCCGTGACACGTCACTGACCGCTGTTCCCGATGACAGGGAACAGACGATCAGTGACATGTCACTAGGAAGAACGGGGAGATGTTGTGTTTACACTGACATCTCCCCGTTATTCAGCTCTGTGACCCGATCGCGGGACACCGGCGGACATTGAGTCCGCGGGTACAGTCACGCGACCACACGGCGGCAAATTAAAGGGGACGTATATATACGCCCATTTGTGCAGCCGTGCCATTCTGTCGACGTAAAAACTTGTGCAGCGGTTTACCCCCTTTGCCATTTCTCCAAAAGTGTCTGCACTTTACATAAAAGTGGTGAAAAGTTGAACTCAAATGTGCGTGTAAGGTCTACTGGGATCATAGTTCCCAAGTATTTCAGTGCTTGATCTGTCCATTTAAATTCATAGCTAGATTTTAATGTTTTCAGCAAAATATTAGGAAAGGCTATGCCTCCGACTTGGTAAAGTTAATCTTAAAATATGATAAATAACCATATTTCTCTTTCCTGAAAAAGATTAGGGAGGGAAAGCATTGGGTTTACTAGTGAAAAAAGCATGTCACCTGCGTATGCTGATATCTTATGCTGAACACTGCCTACTTTCACTCCTTGTACAGTAAACCCCCGTTATATCGCGGTTCAGTTTTCGCTGTCCCGGTATATTGTGTTTTTTTTTTGTAAGACCTATTAACATTATTTTATTGATTAAATCATTGTTAATTAAATATTTCTGTGTTTTCCATTGCTCTTGCTATGTCTCTCAGTATCTTTTATGAGTTTAAATGTGTTTCTATTGTTTTAAAAGTGTGTTTAAAGACCTTAAAATGCTTTTAAAAGTACAGTGAAAGTTATAAAAACATGCCTAGTGTCTATTTAAATAGGGTATTTCTTTTTCGTACATCACGGGACACAGAGCGACTTAGTCATTACTAATGGGTTATATAGATTACCTTCAGGTGCTGGCACTGGCCACTTCCAAACCGGAAGTACCCTCCCCTATATAAGCCCCTCCCATCCGGGAGCACCTCAGTTTTTTGCCAGTGTCTAATGTGTTGGCCAAAGAGTAACATGTGTTTTCACTGGGCTTGCGTACAGGTTCTTTTGGGCCTTAGTAAGCTGTTCCGGATCCGACCAAAAAAGCTTCATAGCTAAACGGTCGGTACCCGGGCCTTGCAGCAGAAGAGCAAGGTTTTGCCTGTAATGCCTCTCTTAGGAGGGCTGGACCCTGGGATCCAGAGCTCTGGTCATACCCACGACCAAGATGTTGTCTGTGCAGGGTGCTATACAGGTCCAGGGGAGTGGAATCCTTGGGAACCCGGTCCCTGAAGGTTTAATTACAATGCCTGCCGTGATAGGTGAAGTTTGGGCTTCTGTGGACCAAACAAAGTCCTGCGGCGGGGATCAGGTAAGTGGGGGCCCCCAGGAACTTGGTTCTATTGGGGGACCCCCAAGCCTAATTTGTCTGTCTGTTACCCAACGGTATTCCCGCTAATATCTGTGTATGCCTGTAACTACTGAAAATGTAAAATTTTAATAGTAGTCAAGAAGAAAAAAAAAAAAAAAGGACCGCGGTACCTGTGTTAAACCACTAGAGGCCGCTGTGGTCCATTTTTCTTGTCATGTGGATCTTTGGTTTTCTCAAGTCAAAAGATCCAGGCAGTTGGTAAGTTTCTCTGTGGGAATCCACTTCCTCTGCCCTGTTGCTGCGCTCATCCACCGCACAGGCCCTCCGGCAAAAAGGGCCCTGGCTCCTAGTCCCTGTTTGATTTTTGAAAAGGGCGCCAATGGCGCACGGGCGCGTGCACGCGCCTCCTATGAAAAAAAAGGGGCGGGGCGGGTGGATGACGCTCGATGCGCGCCACGGCGCTTCTGCGCATGTGCAGGCGTCCCAGCTTGTATAAAGACACAGTACAAGTGTCAGCTGGATGCAAACAGAGCTAGCAACAAACAGTGGCACACAGAGGCGGTTGATGCAGGCATCCCCATAGAAAGGCACTTTAGTGGACACCAGCTGGTATATAGCAGCAACTGTGTTAGACTATTACCAGCAAAATTGGTGTATGACGACGGGAATACCTCAGCTTTGTGCTCATAGGATATGTCGTCCAGACGCTCTGGAAATAGATCTTCCAAGAAGAGAAAGGGGTCTCCGTCGGGCTCTGAGGATTTTGGGCATGCTGTACTGCGCCAATCTCCCCTGAAATTTCAGAGGTCAGTAGCCGTAGGAACCCCGCAGGAGTACCTGGTACTGCGGCTGTCCCCAGTCCACCTGCTCCTGTATATATAACAGAGGAGGTTTTATCCTCAACTCTGGGAGGATTGGAAGAGAGATTAACAGCATTGATCGCTGCTTCCCTGTCACAGGAAAAGCGCGTCCGATCTCCGTCTCCTCCTGCAGAGTGCCTGTTAGTGGAGGAACAGTCCCAGAGATCGACCTACCTGAAGGGGATCAGGTGAGGTTGATAAAGTTATAGAGGAATCAACAGTGGAAGAACCTTTCTCAGCATCTCAGGCTGAAAGATTATGGGTTCAGTCTCTGACTAACATGGTCCGAGCAGCATTTTAAATGTCTCTGGCGGAACCATCAACCACTACTGTCTCCTCGCTGGGGTCGCTGAAAGCTCCCCAGACTGTCTGTTCCTTCCCAATCCACCCTTTATTGGAAGGGTTTATTTACCAGGATTGGGAGCATCCTGTAAAATATTTACTCCCCCCAAGAGATTTCCAGTGATCTATCCCATGGAGGATAAGTTCATAAAAAAAAATAAAAAATAAATAAATGGAGGGTCCCTACAGTGGACACAGCCATCTCTTGTGTAAATAAATCACTGACATGTCCAGTAGATAATGTTCCAATGTTCAAGGACCCAATGGATAAAAAATTGGAGTCTTTACTAAAATCTGCTTTCTCTACAGCAAGCATGGTGACACAACCTGCAGTAGCAGCGATTGGAGTCTGCCAAGCAATGAAAGATCAGTTGAAACAAGTCTTAAGGGACTTACCAGATCAGCAGGCTCTTGCCCTAGCTGACCTACCTAGAGCCTTGTGTTGCGGTGGATGCCATAAAGGATACAATCCAACAGGCATCCCGCTTTACGCTGTCTGTAGACATATGCGTAGGCTTCTATGGCTCAAAAACTGGTCTGCTGAAGCTCCCTGTAAGAAATTGCTGATTAGCTTCCCATTTCATGGAGAACGCTTATCTGGAGATGATCTGGACAAATATATCCAGAAAACTTCTGCCGGTAAAAGTACACTCTTGCCGGTTAAGAACAAGGGTAGAAGTCCTTCTTTTAAGAGGCCTACTTCTCCAGTCCCTGGCACATCGGCTGTTAAACAGTTCCGACGGCCTCCGCGGTCAAATCCAGGGGGCAGAAATCAGGGACAATCACAGGGTAACAAGAAACCCTGGGTCAAGAGAGGTACAAAACCTCCCCCTAAGTCATGAAGGGTTGCCCCCACTCAATCGGGTGAGGGGAAGACTTCAGTTGTTCACAGAGACCTGGCGGGACACCATCAGAGATGGGTGATCTCCGCAGTAAGTCTGGGATACAGGCTGGAGTTAAAAGACATTCCTCCTGCCCATTTTATAAGGTCAAACGTGCCAAGCGATCCCCAGAAGAGTGGATCCCTCCTTCTGGCACTAGAGCAACTATTGCCCCAAGGGTAATCATGAAGGTTCCCTTGGAAGAAAACGGGTTCGGGTTTTACTCGAACCTTGTCACAGTCCCCAAACCAAATGGGGACGTGAGGCCCATATTAAATATAAAAGGGCTAAGCAAGTTCCTACATATCAGGACTTTTTCGGATGGAGTCGATCCGATCGGTGGCCACCGCCCTACAAGGGCAGGAATGGTTAGCCTCGATCGACATAAGGGATGCTTATTTGCATATTCCCATCTGTCCGGCCCACCAGAAATTTCTACGCCTTGCAGTAGAAGGGCGCCATTTTCAGTTCAGAGCCTTACCTTTCGGTCTGGCCACAGCACCACGAGTGTTCACAAAAATTCTGGCCCTACGATTGGCCAAACTAGGAACACAAGGTGTAACGATAATGGCATATCTAGACGACTTGTTTCTGATAGACCACTCAGTGAAAAAAACTAGAAGTGGTCGTTCGCAAGATAATCAAGTATCTGGAATCTCACGGTTGCATTATCAACCGAGACAAGTCAGCCCTAAAACCAGTCAAAAGCCTGGAATACTTGGGGGCTAAGACTGGATTCAAATCAGAGAAAGATTTTCTTACCTCCAGAGAAGGTGTCGTCTTTGAAAGATTTGACCCACTTAGTGGGTACAAAAAAGAAAAACCATCCATACGCCTGTGTATAAGGCTGCTGGGAAAAATGGTGGCTTCATTCGAAGCAGTACCCTACGGTCAATTCCATTCAAGGAACTTGCAGAGGGCCATACTGTCAGCCTGGAACAAAAAAGTTCAGGCTTGAGACTTACCAATGTCCCTGTCCCCTTCCGTTCGCAAGAGCCTCCATTGGTGGTTGGTACCAGAATCTGGAAAAAGGGAAACCCGTCAGTCCGGTTTCTTGGAAGGTGGTCACTACAGATGCCAGCCTCATAGGCTGGGGGGCAGTACTGGAGCAATGGTCTCTCCAGGGCAAGTGGTCAGAAGCAGAGAAGGCCCTGCCCACCAATCTCTTAGAGATACGAGCAGCCCGGTATGCCCTAGTAGCATGGACATCCAAACTCCAAGGGTCACCTGTCAGAATTCAATCAGACAATGCCACAGCAGTGGCATATATCAATCACCAGGGTGGCACCAGGAGTCGTGCAGCCCAGGAGGGAAGCGAATTGCATCCTGGAATGGGCAGAAAGGTATGTCACAGCCATATCCGCGGTTTTCATCCCAGGAGTGGAAAATTGGAGAGCGGACTTTTTAAGTCGCCAGCAATTATGCCCGGGGAATGGTCTCTTCACCCCGAGGTTTTCCAGGCAATATGCCAGCGGTGGGGAACACCGGATGTAGATCTGCTAGCATCCAGATTCAACGCAAAGGTGGACAGATTTGTGTCTCGCACAAAGGATCCCCTAGCTTGCGGTTCGGATGCCCTAGTGTTCCCTTGGGATCAGTTCAAGCTGATATATGCATTCCCACCGCGATTAATCCGCAGAATCAGGGTAGAAAAGAAACCAGTGATTCTGGTGGCTCCAGCGTGGCCCCGAAGGGCATGGTACGCGGAGATTGTAAAAATGTCAGTGGGAAGTCCTTGGACCCTCCCACATCGTCCGGACCTGCTTTCGCAAGGACCGATATACTACCCTTCCTTACCAGCCCTAGGTTTGACGGCCTGGCTATTGAAGCCCACATTCTAAAAAAGACAGGGCTCTCTAATCCTGTGGTATCTACCATAATCAATGCCAGGAAGCCGGTATCCAGGCAGATCTATTATAGGATCTAGAAGGCGTACATCACGTGGTGTGAGGCCAGGAAATGGCATCCACGTAAGTACGTAATAGGTAGGATTCTGGACTTCCTACAGTGGGCTGTACATAGGAAGCTTGCCTTGAGTACTATCAAGGGTCAGACGGCCTTGTCAATATTTTTTTTCAAAGGCCCTTGGCTTTGCATTCATTAGTCAAAGCTTTCATACAAGGAGTGATGCGTATTAGCCCTCCGGTTAGTATTCCCATATGTCCATGGGACTTAAAGGAGTAGTAAAGTTACATGTTTTTTCACCTTAATGCATCCTATGCATTAAGGTGAAAAAACATTCGACAATACCGCCCCCCCCCCCCCCGAGCCCCCGTTTTTCTTACCTGGCCCCTCGAAAGTCCCATGCTCGTCCCCGTCATCCTCTTCGTTTTTCTGCCTGGCCGCCGATTGGCTACACTGGATAGATTGAAAGCAGCGCAGCCATTGGCTGGCGCTGCTGTCAATCACATCCAATGACGCGGCACGCCGGGGGGCGGGGCCGAGTGATACAGTCGGCGGCTATGGCCGCCGCTGTATCACGGGAGCGCGCCCGCAATCACTCCACACCATGCGAGCTCACTCGCATTAAGGTGTGGAGTCCTTGCGGGGAGGAGCCAAGACAGCCGCCGAGGGACCCCAGAAGACCAGGATCGGGGCCACTGTGTGCAAAACGAGCTGCACAGTGGAGGTAAGTATAACATGTTTGTTATTTTAAAGCAAAAAAAAAAAAAAGGTATAGTGCTCCTTTAAACCTGGTTCTGTCGGTTCTACAGAAACAACCATATGAACCATTGCGGCACATTTCCTTGGTTCTTTTCACCAGGAAATTGATTTTCTTAGTAGCCATTTGTTCGGCTAAAAGAGTATCGGAATTAGCCGCCTTGTCCTGTAAGGAGCCATATCTGGTTATCCATAAGGACAGAGTAGTATTACGTCCTCATCCAGCCTTCTTCCTAAGGTGGTATCGAGGTTCCATTTGAACCAAGATGTGGTTCTTCCTTCCTTTTTCCCCAAACCTAGTTCGGTAGAGGAAAAGTTATTGCATTCTTTGGATGTAGTAAGAGCAGTTAAAGCTTATCTTAAAGCCACTGCTCAAGATTCGTAGAACGGATACTTTGTTTGTTCTGCCGGAAGGCCCCAGAAAGGGTCAGGCAGCATCAAAAATCTACTTTAGCCAAGTGGATTCGACAGGTCATAATACAAGCCTATGGCTTGAAAAGGAGACCGCCTCCGTTCAAAGTTAGGGCGCACTCCACAAGAGCAGTTGGAACTTCATGGGCAGTGCATCACCAAGCCTCCCTGGCTCAAGTCTGTAAGGCCACAACATGGTCCTTAGTACACACGTTTACTAGATTCTACCAGGTAGACGTCAGAAGTCAGGAGGATGTCGCCTTTGGGCGCAGTATGTTGCAGGCCGCAAAAGAGCCTCATGCCTGATGGCGCCCAGCTTATGTATCCCTCCCCTCATTTGGCATTGCTTTGGGACGTCCCATTAGTAATGACTAAGTCGCTCTGTGTCCCGTGATGTACGAAAAAGAAAAAGGGATTTTTATAACAGCTTACCTGTAAAATCCTTTTCTTGGAGTACATCACGGGACACAGAGCTCCCACCCCTCTTTTTGGGACACTTATTGCTTTGCTACAAAACTGAGGTGCTCCCGGATGGGAGGGGCTTATATAGGGGAGGGTACTTCCGGTTTGGAAGTGGCCAGTGCCAGCACCTGAAGGTAATCTATATAACCCATTAGTAATGACTAAGTCGCTCTGTGTCCCCGTGATGTACTCCAAGAAAAGGATTTTACAGGTAAGCTGTTATAAAAATCCCTTTTTCTATTTCGCAGATTTTCACTTATTGCGGGTGGGCCTGGACCGTAACCCCCGCGATGGAGGGGGGGTTTACTGTATATCTGGGTTTGCCCGAATCTTACATAAAAAAGGTTCCAACGAAAGCGCAAAAAGTATAGGTGACAAGGGGCACCCCTGCCTAGTCCCATTGGTAACCGTAAATGGGTGGGATATAATTCCATTTACCTCAACCTGTGCGGATGGAAGTGTGTATATACTCCTAAGCCATCTTATCATATTGTCTCCCAACCCCACATGTCGTAGCACCGAAAATATAAACTTCCAATTCACTCTGTCGTAGGCTCTGCGTCTGTTCCTAAGAACACGCATGGGATCTTGTATGTGTTGGCTACATGAATTAAGTTAAAAGCCTTTATAGTTTTGTCCCTTGCCTCCCTTCCCGCGATAAACCCTACCTGATCCAAATGTATCAGGGAGGGCAGATACTCTTGCATGCGTGTCGCGATAATTTTAGTGAACATTTTCAGATCCGTATTTAGGAGCGAGATTGGCCTATAACTCTCGCATTGCACGG
This sequence comes from Rana muscosa, assembly GCA_029206835.1. NCBI lineage: Eukaryota > Metazoa > Chordata > Amphibia > Anura > Ranidae > Rana > Rana muscosa. The sequence continues at coordinate 302,560,130 of CM055128.1, forward strand.
TATGAATTTTGGACCCCTTTCACACTGAGGCAGTTTTCAGGCGTTTTAGTGCCAGAAATAGTGCCTGAAAACGACCTCCCATTCTCTGCAATGAGTGCCTTTCACATGGGGGTGGTGCGCTTGCGGGACGTTCGGAAAAGTCCTGCAAGCAGCATCTTTGTGGGGTTGGGAGCACTGTATACAGCATTCCCAAAACGCCCTGCCCATTGCAATGAATTAGCAGCGCTTCTTTAGGGTTAAAAGTGACCCGCTAGCGGCTGAAAAGCGGCACAAAAGCGCAGCTAAAATGAGCGGCTCTTTACCGCAAACGTGGCCCCAGTGTGAAAGGGATCTTAATGTACAGGTTCCTTTTAACTGCACCAGACTACCCTGTAACCTGGCAGGGGTTACTGCAGGACAAGATAAAATCTACCAATAAGCGGGTCTATAAACCTTTTTCCTGTGTAAAAGCGTGTAAAAATTTCCAATGAAAAGTTGCAAATGGCTAACGAGTATCAACAGTTTTATTGCAGGGGAAGATACCGCTGGTTTTTGCAAATCATTTATTTTGCATTGGATCACTGAAGTTTTCCAGTGAATTTCTTTTGAATTCGACGCCTGTGATACAACCCGTTTTTTTTTTTAGCTTCTTTGCATAATGAAATTCTGTCGAAACAGCAGGACAATCTTATGTGAAAGCTCAACCTTTTTCTGGCAGCCTTGGTCCAGAGGAAGAGGAAAACTAAAAATCGCCATAAGGAAATACTCCTTCCTCTTCCCACAGGGTCAGAACAGTCAAGTTACTATTCTTCAGTAACAATATCTGTGGAAAAATATTACGATGTTGTCCACGCATGCATCAGTTGTGCATGGACTTTCTTTAGATTTAAATGGAATTTTCGTGATTTTTGGGATCCTTCAGGCAGGTGGTACTGAAAAGAGAGATCCGTGATGGCCCCTTTCGGATTCCTTTTGTTGCTTATTTTCTGTTATTTAATTGCAGCCGCACCACAACTGAGAGTCAAGCATTTGGTTTGCAGTTGCAGTGCAGGTCCATTGATCTCAATGGGCAAGCTTGACAGGCGATGCCACCTGTCTCAAACTCTGGAGCAAGAGTTAAAAATGGGGCAACGGCGACGGTCCTGTCAGGCTGTTAAAATTACGGTGGGTGGTAAATTCATGGAAGACAATAGCCAGCTGGAGAGATTCGTCCATCCATGCGGTTTAGAATGATGGGGGAATCGAGGTATGACCAGGTAACACATTGAAGTTTTCATCATTTGCATTAAGGCCCCTTTCACACGGGACAAACTCCAGTAGCGGATCCGCCTGGTAGGGTAATCTCTCCACTGATCCCCGCTGGAGCAGGACGACGATAGGTTCATGTCCGCTCCGCTGCTGCAGAGCAGACTTGTACACAGCCCACTATTCTCTATGGGGCCGGCGGAAGGAAACTGACCGCCTGTCTATTTCCATCTGACTGCCATACGGATGGGAAACGGATCTCCATCGGTCTATCTTTTTTTAAATACCTTTTTTTTTGCAAAAGTACACAGAAATTATGAATAAACCAGTTTAAAAACAGAATGTGTATAACTATTTACAGTAGGAGAACCAGTCAAAAACCTTAAAACAATTCACAACAAGGATTTACGGTTTTGGTCAGTACAATAGCACATGAAATCACATATAGAGATATTCATATTGAAAAAAAATGCAACCGTTCGGACCAGAACACACCAATAACATACATACATTACTCATTAGTAATGGTAAGCTCTGAGGAGCACCAAACATGTCATACTTTGTTATATTTCTGTGGACTACCCCCTGTGCTCATATAAAATTTTCAAAAATAAGGATTCATACAGAAGCGCTCTAAGGGGACAAGTCCATAACTCTTCTTCTAATATACCCCCAGAGACACAACTCCGGTGTGAGTACAACTGGCATAGAGAGAAGTCTAGACAACAAAGTCGGGTCCAGTAAACCACAATCCATGAACACAACCACATCAAGTGATTAAAGTCTGCTCCCAACTGTCCGCAGCGCTTGCATGCAGAGGTAGGGAGATGCCCCATTGCTTGTAGTCGCACCGTAGTACGTTTGGTGTATGATGTACAATTGGATGAGTTTATTATTCGCTGCTGGAGAAGCTGAAAGGTGAGAAGCACATATCTCCCCCCAGTCATTCCCGTCCAAAGCCAAACATATCTCCCCCCAGGCATTCTCATCCAAAGCCGAACATATCTCCCCCCAGGTATTCTCATCCAAAGAGGAACATATCTCCTGCCAGCGCGCCCTAGCCGAAGGGGGCATTACGCATATTTTGGGATTTAGTAGATGACAGTATAAGCTAGAGATTAATTCCTTTGGGCCTTGTGAACGTAATATCCCAGGCAGTGGGTAAGTAGAAAAGGAGGAGTTCTGGTTACCAAATTAGGCATAATAGGCATGACTAAGTCTTAAGCAACGATAAAAAGCATAATTCGCCATCTCAAAGCGTCTAATGTAAATTGTCAAAGGATTGTATGGAACCATCATCATAAACATCAGACAGTATATAGACACCAATTCTCTGCCAGACAGATTTGTCCTCCAATGCTGCAAGGTGTGGGAACACTGGGTTATCCCAGAATGGTAATTCTAGGGTAGTATCAGTGTACCCAGCCAGCTTCTTAGCTTCCCGCCACACTGACCTGGCTAGATTTAAAATAGGCAACTTAGTGTTAAACCTATTGGATATAGGGGCCTCCAATCACACCAAAAGGTTGGGAAAAAAAAGAAGCACAAATAGGTAGATCCGTGGATACCCAGGATTGTATGTGCTTTAACTGGCCCGCTAGGTAGTATAGGAAGACATCTGGCAAAGCCATACCATCCTCACTCTTGGGTCTTTGTAGGGTAGTAAGTTTGAACTTACATCTGGAGTTTGTCCAAATAAAAGTGGTAAATAGTCCCCCCACCCTCTTTCCCTCCTAGGTGGGCTCCCCTCTGGCATCCTGGTCCCTCAGTTTGGGCGCCCTAGGGACCCCACTGACACTGGATCCAGTGAGCAACAATTCCTTTTATGTGAAATATTGTTTTTGTTTGTGTCGCCAGCTCCCTGGGTCCCCCCTCCCCTTTCCACCTCCCTGGTCTATACAGTCGAATTGTTATGCTCTTGTAATTTTGGTAGCATTGTAGCGTTACTTCTATGGTTTTAACATCGGTTATGAGCCTTTTCCATAAGTGTACGTATTTTGTCATATTACGTGTTTGGCATTTATTCTGTTTGCATTCTTGAAATCTTTTTATAAAGATACAATTAATAAAAAAAAAAAGTGGTAAATAGGGAGTTCAAGTTTTTAAAGATCCACTTAGGGACAATTAGGCCCCTTTCACACTGGGGCGTTTTTCATGCGGTTTAGCGCTAATAATAGCGCTATTATACCGCATGAAAAAATCCTGCCCTGTAGCCTTCAATGTGAAAGCCCGAAGGCTTTCACACTGAAGCGGTGCGCTAGCAGGACCGCTCCAAAAGTCCTGCTAGCCGCTTCTTTACAGCGGTAAAGGAGCGGTGTGTTCACCGCTCCTTTACCGCGGGTGCCCATTGAAATCAATGGGACAGCGCGGTAATACCGCACGCAAACCGCGGCAATAGCCGCGGTTTGCGGGCGGTATTAATCCTTTTTCGTCCGCTAGCGGGGGTTAAATTCACCCCCCTAGCGACCGCATACCGCGGTAAGAACGACGGTATAGCAGCGCTGCAAATCACGCTGCTATACCGCCACCGCTCCTGCCCGCCCCAGTGTGAAAGGGGCCTTACTGGTGAATGCATAAGTATATACAAGCACTTGGGTAAGAGCACCATTTTAATGAGGTTAATCCGGCCAACTACCGACAAAGAAACTTTGGTCCAGAGCAGGGATCTCCAAACTACGGCCCTCCAGCTGTATATATACACATATATACATTCCAAGGAGGCATTGGAAAAGTCTAACATTTACAGACATGACTAGGCATGATGGGAATTGTAGTTCCTGAACAACTGGAGGGCCATAGTTTGGAGACCCCTGGTCCAGAGCATCAATTTATTTTGCACAAGCTTCCAAAGTGGGGTTACATTGGCTTACAGAGCAGCAGAAGGGGTATCTGTAATTATGATCCCTAGGTATTTGAAGGCGTTCACCACCATCTCTCTGTTCTTAGGGGACAGAATTAGATTGGATGTCAGCGGGTGTTGCGGACATTCCGCTGCTCCATGGACAACAACGGAGGGTCCGATCGGGTCCATCTGAAAAACTGACAGGCGGACCCGATTGGTCCGTCAGTGTGAAAGGGGCTTTACAGTTCAATTCACAAATGTTTCCAGAAAAAATTCAAACAACTTTTATCAGGAATTCACACATTTTTCTAAATTTAATTGGAGGGATGAGTGAATCCTGCGTGAAGGTTGTGTGAGTCTTGTGTCAAAATATTAATACATAGACCCCTTAGCATTATTTGAATCCTACTTAGTTCCATGCATATGGGCGGGGTTTTCTAATAAACTCGTTTCCACTGCCTAATCATACAATCCCAATAAATATTTGCATCCGATGCATTTCTTGCAACTACCAGGCCATATACAGTATATGGACATTGTAGTACACACATCTGTGGTGATGCATCCTTAACAGCCCGGACTGGAAAGACAACATTGATGAAATAGTATATCGTATGACCAGCAGATCAGGACAGCTTTTAGAACTAGGCTGTCCCAACATTGGAGCCTTCACTGAATGCCGAAAGGAAACCCAAGTGGTACCCCACGTGGTATCGGTATGTAGTAGCCAAAAGACATAAGTCAAGGGCAGTGAAAATGTAAATTAAAGTGGTTGTCAACCCTCACATATACTTAGTGAAGTGACTGGCCTCAGGTTAAACACAGAGCTGAAGCAAAGCCTCCTACATAAGTTGTACCTGTTTATCTGCTGCCTCCATCCTCTACATATGTTCAAGTTTGAGCTTCAGAAGGCAGCCGGCAAGGAACGGATATCACACACTGCATAGTATAGAGCGGAGTGTAATCTGAAACCTGAGTGGAGGGGATAGACAAACCCACCTGTAAACAGCCTCATAGGGAAACATGCACAGCTGAGGTTGTCAATAATCCACTGCGTGCTATGGAGGGGGAGGGGCTTTCTCCTGGGTTTGTCTGTTATCAGCATAGACCAGGGGTAGGCAACCTTTGAGAGGTGGAGACCTATCTGAACAACATCACTGGGGTTCTGCAGGCTTTTTTTTTTTTAAGAAGTTAACTAGCAAGGCCTAACTCAATAGTAAAGAAAACTTACTAAAATAAAACAAATGTCACTGGAAAAATATAAACTTGGCCTAAAAGTGAACGGTGTCAGTAGGGCAACAGACCGTGCCAGTGGGGCAGCGGACAGGGCCAGTGGGGCAGCGGACAGGGTCAGTGGGGCAGCGGACAGGGTCAGTGGGGCAGCGGACAGGGTCAGTGGGGCAAGGGACAGGGTCAGTGGGGCAAGGGACAGGGTCAGTGGGGCAAGGGACAGGGTCAGTGGGGCAGCGGACAGGGCCAGTGGGGCAGCGGACGTGGGGCAGCGGACAGGGCCAGTGGGGCAGCGGACAGGGTCAGTGGGGCAGCGGACAGGGCCAGTGGGGCAGCGGACAGGGCCAGTGGGGCAGCGGACAGGGCCAGTGGGGCAGCGGACGTGGGGCAGCGGACGTGGGGCAGCGGACAGGGTCAGTGGGGCAGCGGACAGGGTCAGTGGGGCAGCGGACAGGGTCAGTGGGGCAGCGGACAAGGTCAGTAGAGCAGAAAACAGTGTCAGTAGAGCAGAAAACAGTGTCAGTAGAGCAGAAAACAGTGTCAGTAGAGCAGTTTTTTTTATTTTTTATATCTCATTAAGGCCCCTTTCACACTGGGGCGGTGGCGGTATAGCGCCGCTATTTTTAGCGGCGCTATACCGTCAGAATAAAAAACGCACCGCTAGCGGCCGAAAAAGGGTTAATACCGCCCGCAATGCGCCTCTGCAGAGGCGCATTGTGGGCGGTATTACCGCGGTTTCCCATTGCTTTCAATGGGAAGGAGCGGTAAACACACCGCTCCAAAGATGCTGCTTGCAGGAGATTTTTTTTTCTCCCGCCAGCGCACCGCCTCAATGTGAAAGCCCTCGGGCTTTCACATTGAGAATGCTGGGGCAGGATTATTTCAGGCGTTATTTATGCGCTATTTTTATCGCTAAAGCGCCTGAAATACGCCTCAGTGTGAAAGGGGCCTTAGGGTGAACTTTATTTTTCAAGGAAGGGGGAGTTAAGACTATAACATTTTTCAAAAGTGGCGTGGAACTGTGGGTTAAACTGCAAGCATACTATAGTGCATGTAAGGTCGATGAATGCATGCAGCACTCACAAAGCTGCACAAACCTACCTACCTGCTAAAGTCCTAAAAGGAAGCGGATAAATATGCACTGGTTCCTCACTGGGATTTTCAGCTTGGCCAGAAACTTGGCAGAGGAAAGAGGAAGAGACAACAAAAGGGAGTTCAAGTTCAGATAAAATCTTGTCACTCATTGTTATTACTAAATATAACATTAAACTTTGCTGTCCTATTTTTACGTTTGGAGGCCAGATGGAAATTTATAAAAACACATCTGAGAATATAAACTGCATACTGTGAGCCTGAGCTCTGTAGACCTGCCAAACAAATGGGGAATTTTCATGGTATCAAATAATAATGTTTATCGTTAAAGCACATTTGTTATAATGTAATGCATAACAATGTAATATACCAAAGTATTTGTCATAATGCAAGCTGTGCTTTAATTAAAGAGAACCTTTTATCGAAGGGTATTAAATGACATTAGCATTTTATTTACAAGAAATATAAAAAAAAAAAAATAACATTTATTTACAAGAAATACAATAAATACACAGAAAATCCCTGTATCCAACCTCTGTGATATTCTTCTTCGCACTGCTCCAGGGTTTGGAGCCATCTTGGGGCCAAGATTCTAGCAACATGGCGCTGCAGGGCATCAAGGATTATCGGACCATGGCAATAAGACAATTTTAGAAGTTGTGCTTACTTTCAGACTTGTCAGAGTCCCCATTGAAAATAGCAGCCTCTGGACCCAGTTTGTGGATATCTTCAGAAGCTATCGGGTCTTGCGGTGTGGGTGATGATGGACGCCCATTGCTGCACTGAGGCATCTCTAGAGGCTTTTTCTTGCTGATACTGCTTCCGGTTAGGTCCTCACATAGCTTGTTAAACATTTTCTTGTGAGGAACCCGGACAAACCTGTGAAATTCTAATACAGAAAAAACATTAAAAAAATAATACAAAGTCAGTATTGTTATCATTCAGCAGCTCAGCTCCCCCCCTCCCAGCAGTAACAGGGGCTCTGCGAGGGGAGAACATGACCCGCTCTTGACTGCTTAAAGCAGAACAACTTAATCATCAAAGTTCACAGCAGAAGTACCGAATGCACCACAGTGTCTGCAGCTAAATAGGTCAGTTAAGGCTTGTTTTAAAGTGATTGTAAAAGGTAAGTTTTTATTTTCAACCACTTGCCTATCAAGCTCACGTACATTTACTGCGGCAGTTCGGCTCTCCTGCGCAAACCGACTTACCTGTACATCAGTCCGTGCAAGGAGAATAGCGGGCGGGAGCGGACCCGCAAACTCGAGGTCTGCCGGCGACCCGCGATCGCTGTGTACAGAGGCAGAACGGGGAACTGCCTATGTAAACAAGGCGATTCTCCGTTCTGCCTAATGACATGTCGGAGATCTTCTGTTCCCAGTGATCGGGAACAGTGATCTCTGTCATGTCTAGGGCCGAAACAACTACCGTATATACTCGAGTATAAGCTGACCCGATTATAAGCCGAGGCACCTAATTTTACCACAAAAAACTGGGAAAACTTATTGACTCGAGTATAAGCCTAGGGTGTCCATCTGCATGCCTCACTGTGTTCATGTGCATGCCTCACTGTGCCCATGACTAGACTGACGTTTAACATGGGAGTCTATGGAAGGGGTGCCCGGGTTTGAAAAATCGGCGCTCCCCGGACGTAGGTCCCCCAGACAAAAAACTTTGCACACTTATAGAAGAAAAATGGGGCTATATATATGCCAAGTGTCGGGTCCAGGGGACCTACGACCGGCCGGTACAGGGTCCCCAAATTCACCGGAGAAATGACGTTTAACATGGAAGGGGTGCCTAATTTGAAAAAACGGTGCTCCCCGGCCGTAGGTCCCCCGGACAAAAAACTTTGCACACTTGTAGAGAAAGAGTGAGGCTACATGTGTGCTGAAAAACTCGGCTTATACTCGAGTATATACGATAATCGATTAATCGACAACTAATCGATTATAAAATAAATCGATTACTATTTTCATAATCGATTAATCGGCCAGTTACATAAGGATTAAATAAAACTAAAATTAGCCCATTATAGTACAAAAAGAGCAAATAATTGCTTCTGTAAATATTACTTTCACTGTTCCACAGTAAAAAAATGAACCCCTTACAGTAGCGATTTGCTCTTTTTGTACTATAAAAGGGCTAATTTTCGTATTTTTTTAACCCCATTATGTTACTAAACGGCCTGGTTCACACCTATGCGTCTTTTGAAAAAATGCACCGCAGTTCATTTACCATGGTTTCCTATGGGACACGTTCACATCTATGTTTTTTTTCAGCTGCTGCGTATTTGGAAAGGGTCAAGGACTTTTTTCAAACGCAAAACGGTTCTTTTTTTTGGTTCAATATACTTCAACGGAGAAGCTGCAGAAAAGCATGTAATGCGTTTTTGCAGCAATTTGTTTTTTTTTTATCTGCCCAACAAATTGGCCCCAAAAAAGTAAAAAAAAAAAAAAAAAAAGCATAAAAAAGTGCAAACGCGCAAAGCGCACCAAAATCACGTGTGCAAAAATCAAAACGCACAGTAAAACACACTGCAGAAACAGATCAAAAGCAAACTGTATAGGTGTGTACTGAGCCTTATGCTGGCCACGCGGATACATTTTCAGGCGAGAATATTATTACGAAAAATCTTTGTACATTCGCTGAATGAAAGAATGTTTTAAAATGAATGTAATTTCTGGACAAAAACCACATACACTGTCTGAAAATTCCTTTGACCAAGAAGTTTTCTATTATTTCTAATAATGATATTTACAAGATTCACCCTCTAATAGTATATACAGTATTATCCAATCTGTCTGGTATTCTCAGAGTGGATTAGCGATTTTTCTCCCTAAACATATAGCTGGTTATTTATATTTACAACTGCATAGAGATGATTAAACCAGGGGAAGGGAGCCGCTCAGGTGTAGATATCCTACAAATTACCTCCTCCCAGCAACCATGGGTGCAAGCAATGCAAATGTGAGCAAGGCAGGAGAAAGAAGATCTTCTGGACAGCAGCACTCCAAATAAAAGCCTTTATTTCATAAAATCCAGGAATCCATAACATACACTGCAGATCACAGCACACTGGTCATGAATAAGCACTAGTAAAGTGTGAAACGCGTCAGCCAGTTTGACCAGTGTGCTGTGATCTGCAGTGTGTGTTATGGATTCCTGGATTTTATGAAATAAAGGCTTTTATTTGGAGTGCTGCTGTCCAGAAGATCTTCTTTCTCCTGCCTTGCAGATATTTAAACCACTTGCCGACCACCGAACACACATATACGTCGACATAATGGCACGGGCAGGCAAATGGGCGTACCTGTACGTCCCTTTAAATTTGACTCGTGTGAGTGTGCTCGCGGGGTCCCGGGAACTCGATGTTCCCGGGCGGCCCGTGATTGGGGTCGGCAAAGGCAGAACAGGGGAATGCCTTTGTAAACAAGGCATTCCCCTGTTCTGCCTAGTGACATGTACTAGTGGGATCTACTGTTCCCCATGATCGGAACGGTGATCAGTGACCTGTCACTGGTAGCTCCTCCCCCTAACATTTAGAAGCACTCCCTAGGACACACTTAACCACTTCAGCGCCACCCAGTGGTTAACCCCTTCACTGCCAGTGTCATTTTCACAGTAATCAGTGCATTTTTATAGCACTGATCGCTGTAAAAAGGACAATGGTCCCAAAATGGTGTCAATAGTGTCCGCCATAATGTCGCAATCACGATAAAAATCGCTGATCGCCGCCATTACTAGTAAAAAAAAAATGTATTAATAAAAATGCCATCAAACTATCCCCTATTTTGTAGACGCTATAACTTTTGCGCAAAGCAATCAAACGCTTATTGCGATTTTTTTTTTACCAAAAATATGTAGAAGAATACGTATCGGTCTAAACTGAGCAAAAAATAACGTTTTTTTATATATTTTTGGGGGATATTTATTACAGCAAAAAGTAATAAATATTGCATTGTTTTCAAAATTGTCGCTCATTTTTTGTTTTTAGCGCAAAAAATAAAAACCGCAGAGGTGATCAAATACCATCAAAAGAAAAGCTCTATTTGTGGGAAAAAAAAGGATGTCAATTTTGTTTGGAAGCCACGTCGCACGGCCGCGCAATTGTCAGTTAAAGCGACGCAGTGCCAAATCGCAAAAAATGGCCAGCGAAATGGTCCGCGGCTTAAGTGGTTAAGATGAAATTGCCTTTTTTTAAACTTTACATATTAACAAAATTATACACCACATCCTTATGTTAAAAAAAATAATTAAAAAAAATTATACACCACGCTTTTTTTTAAGGCAATTAACCAAAACAATAAATCGGCCAACTAATCGATTATGAAAATAATCGTTCGTTGCAGCCCTAGTCATGTCCCAGCAAGCCCAATCCCCCTGCAGTTAGAACACACCCAGAGAGCACAGTTAACCCGTTGATTGCCCCCTAGTGTTAACCCCTTCTCTGCCAGTGTCATTTTTACATTGATCACTGCATTTTTATAGCTCTGATCAATATAGGAATGTCACTAGTCCCCACAAAGTGTCATTTGGGGTCAGATTTGTCCTAAAATTTGCAGATTGACACCATTATCAGTAAAAACAATAAAACATAAATAAAAGTCCCTAAATCTATCCCGTAGTTTGAAGACGCGTTAACTTTTGCGCGAACCAGCAATATACGCTTATTGCGATTTTTTTTTTTTAACAAAAATATGTAGAAGAATACATATCAGCCTAAACTGAGGAATAAATTTGTTTTTTCATATATTTTTTTGGATATGTATTTTAGCAGAAAGTAAAAAATATACGGTAGATTTTTTCTAAAGAATGGTCAGTCTTTTTTGTTTATAGCGCAAAAAATGAAAACCGCAGAGATGATCAAATACCACCAAAAGAAAGCTCTATTTGTGGGAAAAAAGGACGTAAATTTTGTTTGGGTACAGCATTGCACGACTGCGCAATTGTCAGTTAAAACGACGCAGTGCCGTATCGCAAAAAAATGGCCTGGTCATTAAGGGGCAAATCTTTCTGGGGCTGAAGTGATTAAATAAACCTACTCTGTGCAATTCCAGTGGCTGCGAACCTTGTTTTTTGGGTCCCCCCGTCGGCGCTCCTGGCCCCTTCCCTCTGTCCAGTTGCATGCTCGCAGCCAAGTCCTGCTGCTGTGTCCATTGATACAGACAGTGGGACTCGGCCCCGCCACCCTAGCTCCCTCGTCGCTGACTTTGATTGACAGCACTTGGAGCCAAAGGCTCCCGATGCCCCAGCAAAGCCAGCGAGACATGGAAGGGGAGAAAAGATCTGCAGACATGCACGGCGCTGGATTAAATGAGGGGCTGAGTTACCGTATATACTCGATTATAAGCAGAGTTTTTCAGCACGTTTTTTGTGCTGAAAATGCCCCCCACGGCTTATACTCAAGTCACCTTTTTGCGCCTGATCTCCAAGACTTTGGGGACCCGGTACCGGCTGTCCATAGGTCCTCTGGACCCCAAACTTGGCACACATGTAGCCCCACTCTTCCTCCTCTACAAGTGTGCAAATTTTGATGTCCGGGGGACCTGCGACCGGGGAGCAACGATTTTTCAAAGCCGGGCACCCCTTCTAGAGACTCCCATGTTAAACGTCAGTCTAGTCATGGACACAGTGAGGCATGGGCACAGTGAGGCATGCACATGGACACAGTGAGGCACCCTAGGCTTATACTTGAGTCAATACGTTTTCCCATTTTTTTGTGGTAAAATTAGGTACCTCGGCTTATATTCTGGTCGGCTTATACTCGAGTATATACGGTAAGTAAAGGGGGGGGAAGGGGATGTTGGTATCTAAACATTTTTTACGTTAATGGACGGTGTCACATTTGGTACCTTTCAGGGGGAGGGGGGGGGGTGCAGATACCTGTATAAAACAGGTATTTGCACCACTTCCGGGTTCTGATTCCCGCAGGAGTCCCGCCCCTTCGCGTCACCCACCCCGCTGTCTTCTGGGAAACACATTGTTCCCAGGAGAGAGTGGGGACCAGTGATGGCGCGCCACGATACTCGCGCATGCGCAGTAGGGAACCAGGCAGTGAAGCCGCAAGGCTTCACTTCCAGATTCCCTCACCGAGGATGGCGGCGGAAGCATCCAAGGACCGAGCGATTGCTCAGCCTCGTCTGCTGACATCGCGGGCGCGCCCAACAGGTAAGTGTCCATTTTTTAAAAGTCAGCAGCTGCAGTATTTGTAGCTGCTGGCTTTTAAAAAATAAATAAAAAAATCGGGTGGCCCTTCGCTTTAAGGTAAAAAAAGGTTTAGACTTTACAACCACTTTAAGTTCATTTACGATTTGATAAGAACATGTAAATGTATAGAATAGACTGAATTCTCTCACCTCTCAGCAGAAAGTAGTGCTCTGGTTCCTCTGTAAGCAAAGCTGCAATCTCGCACACCATGGTGTCATAGTTGTCCGTCTTCTTGTAGGAGGTGAGGGCTGCAGAAAAGCGCTTATAATTCTCTTCCCCCAATGCATCTTTCACCTGCTTCAGGTAAGTCGATATCTGCTCTTGATGGTCTTTCTTAGGAGGGGCAGCGCTATAGTTGCTGGCAGGAGCTGTAGAAAACAATTTGAAATATTATCTTAAAACCGCTAGATAGATTGCCTCTTGGGGATCAGGAAGGAAATTTTTCCCCTGCTGTGGCAGATTGGATCGTGCTTTGCCGGGGTATTTATTTTGCCTTCCTCTGGATCAACTGTGGGTATAGGATTGTTTGATATTTTTTATTTATTTTTATGGTTGATCTATATGGACTTGTGTCTTTTTTTCAACCTGACTAACTATGTAACTATGGTGGAGGTAATGTGAAATATTTGGCTGCAGCAGGAGGCATTTTTTTTTGGGCAAAGGGCTGGAGAGCGGTACAGTAATGTGTGTCTGGAGCCAACTGTGAAGCATGCTGGAGTTTCCTTGCAAGTTTGGGGCGGCATTTCTGCAAATGGAGTTGGAGATTTGGTCAGGATCAATGGTGTCCTCAATGCTGAGAAATACAGGCAGATACTTCTCCATCATGCCATACCATGAGGGAGGCGTGTGATTGGCCCAAAACTTGTTTTGCAACAATTCACCTTTCAAAAAAAATAAATATATAAGCACGAGATGGAAAGCTCTGTAATAATGCAAGTACTGTATGCAATTGTATTATAGGTAGTAGCAAAAACAGAAATAACATTTGATTATTTTCAAACTGCGGCAGATGTGGCCCTTTGCTTGCCTTTATACAGCTCTATGGGGCACCGTGCCATTCAATTACACTTATGATGGGGAACTATTCCTACTACAGACGCCAACAATGGGGTACTATTCCTACCTTTTATATAGGGTTGCACCTATGCTAGTATCGGTACCGATACCGAGTATCTGCACAAGTATCGCTACTCGTGCAAATGCACCGATATCTGAAACTGATACTTTCAGGCTCGGTTCTTTGAGCTGTCAGTGGGGGATGAACAAATATTCCTCTGTTTAACCCCTTGTTAACCCTTAATTTACTCTAATCAGCCTTAATTAACTCCCTATTCTCCTCCATTTAATTATTATTTTCCTGCTCTGTTTCTTGTTCATGTCTATTTTATACGATAAATATTTATAAACTTTTTTCTTGTTTGCTTTGTTAGTGAATATTTTTACACATATATATTAACATATATTTATACATTTCACATTGAAAAAGCGCGGAAAAAAAAAAAAAATCTATTTATTTTATTTGCAAATAACTTTTCAATGCTTTGTACCATTGCTGACAGCTGAAGTGAAAACAAAACAGCTGCGGTAGGTATTGGTAATCGGTATCGACGAGTACATAAATAAAAAAGTATCGGTACCCATAGCAAAATGGTATCGCTGCATCCCTACTTTTATACCAACAATGGGGCACTGTTCCTTCCTCTAAACCCAATGATGGGGCACTATTCCTTCCTCTAAACCCAATGATGGGGCACTATTCCTTCCACTAAACCCAATGCTGGGGCACTATTCCTTTCACTGAACCCAATGATGGGGCACTATTCCTTCCACTAAACCCAATGATGGGGCACTATTCCTTCCACTAAACCCAATGATGGGGCACTATTCCTTTCACTGAACCCAATGATGGGGCACTATTCCTTTCACTGAACCCAATGATGGGGCACTATTCCTTTCACTGAACCCAATGATGGGGCACTGTTCCTTTCACTAAAACCAATGATGGGGCACTATTCCTTCCACTAAACCCAATGATGGGGCACTATTCCTTTCACTGAACCCAATGATGGGGCACTATTCCTTTCACTGAACCCAATGATGGGGCACTGTTCCTTCCTCTAAACCCAATGCTGGGGCACTATTCCTTTCACTGAACCCAATGATGGGGCACTATTCCTTTCACTGAACCCAATGATGGGGCACTATTCCTTTCACTGAACCCAATGATGGGGCACTATTCCTTTCACTGAACCCAATGATGGGGCACTGTTCCTTTCACTAAAACCAATGATGGGGCACTATTCCTTCCACTAAACCCAATGATGGGGCACTATTCCTTTCACTGAACCCAATGATGGGGCACTGTTCCTTCCACTAAACCCAATGATGGGGCACTGTTCCTTCCACTGAACCCAATAATGGGGCACTATTCCTTTCACTGAACCCAATGATGGGGCACTATTCCTTCCACTAAACCCAATGATGGGGCACTATTCCTTTCACTGAATCCAATGATGGGGCACTATTTCTTTCACTGAACCCAATGATGGGGCACTGTTCCTTTCACTGAACCCAATAATGGGGCACTATTCCTTTCACTAAAACCAATGATGGGGCACTGTTCCTTCCACTAAACCCAATGATGGGGCACTGTTCCTTCCACTAAACCCAATGATGGGGCACTGTTCCTTCCACTAAACCCAATGATGGGGCACTGTTCCTTCCACTAAATCCAATGATGGGGCACTGTTCCTTCCACTAAATCCAATGATGGGGCACTGTTCCTTCCACTGAACCCAATAATGGGGCACTATTCCTTTCACTGAACCCAATGATGGGGCACTATTCCTTTCACTAAACCCAATGATGGGGCACTATTCCTTTCACTGAACCCAATGATGGGGCAATATTTACTCTCAGTGCAACCAGGACATTTTCCAATCCCACTGGCCACAGTCTGGCCCCCCTTAAAAGGCTCAAGGGCTGTAAACTAGCCTTTTGTTCAGAAAGTTTGGATACCCCTGCTAATAGCAATACATACAACTGCTATTGACCAATTGTATGCCTAGCACACACTGGCAGAGTGTCGGGAGTTACTGGCTGGTTCAATAAAAATCGTCCAACATTTAATCCATGTGTGTATATGTCAGCCGGTCCGACAGAAGCTGGATGTTTGGCCCACCGTCTGTCGGAGGAGCATGCTGAAAAACCAGCAGCCTACTGCCAATGGCTGGGAGCGCTGACCTGAGTGTTCTAGTGGGGGGGCTGTCTCCCTGTCAGAACACAACAGCTCAGTGGGGGAGATCGATGTACTAACATCGGACTGTAAGTACAGCAGCTCCGACCTGCTGGTTGAATGAAAAAAAAACTATTAGTGTGTACGAGGCTTTGTCATTGGATATTCCAGGTGACATTTCTTTTTAGAAGCCCACAACATCTTTCCCATAATTCCCTGCACCAGCTGCAATTTCAATCTAGTCTTTTAGTGGGAGTGTCTGCAGTCGGGATACACCCAGATGCCTGAACCGGCAGCTGTCTCTGCCTCTCAGCGAGTTGCATGGAAGACTGAGCCAGCCACTCCCACCCCTTGCACAGCCCAGAGCTCCAGTGAACACTAAAGGGGCAGAGCAGAGCCGATGACTGACAGTCACCACTCTCTGCTCAAAGTGGAGGGTAGAACTGAGTAATCAGTTTTTGATAGCTCAGTTCTCAGTGCAGAACTGGCGGGGGACAGATGCAGCATCAGATCGATGGTCAAAGCGGAGGGGAGAACTGAGTGATCAGCAGTGTTTGATCACACAGTTCTCAGTGCAGAACTGGTGGGGGACAGATGCAGCATCAGATCGATGAGCGGAGGGGAGAACTGAGTGATCAGCAGTGTTTGATCGCTTAGTTCTCAGTGCAGAACTGGTGGGGGACAGATGCAGCATCAGATCAATGGTCGGAGGGGAGAACCGAGTGATCAGCAGTGTTTGATCACTCAGTTCTCAGTGCAGAGCTGGCGGGGGACAGATGTAGCACAGATCGATGGTCAGAGCGGAGGGGAGAACTGAGTGATCAGCAGTGTTTGATTGCTTAGTTCTCAGTGCAAAGCTGGTGAGGGACATATGCAGCATCAGATTGATGCTACATTTACCTAGGGGAGTATAAAAAGAATTTATTTTTCCAACCTCCTACTCCTCTTTTAAATTCCACATCTTCTCTACAACACTTACCTTTCATTGGTCCAATGCCCCTCCATTTGGCCGCAAGGACCAGGAAAAGAAAGCCCTGTGTAAATTCCCAAACCAATTTTTCAGAGCTTACACAAAGCTATAGACTCCATCAATGCCACCCTGTGACAGAGCTGTCACGTGGCAGAAAGGGGGGTCAGTCATGTGCTCCTCCATACCAGGATGTACCGTGTATTTTATTTTTCACACCTTAGCTGAAGAGAGGAGGAAATTATTTGGTTTTACAAAGTTGAGAAAGAGTCAAACTAGCCGGATAGCATTGGAGTAAAAAAACTGGCTTAAGTCAATTAAATCATTTCCTTCAGGAAGTCAATAAAACATGCAATATCATTTTCCACAATCAAAACTTGAACACAGAACTTGAAAAGATAACAATTTTTATCACGTTGCACAAGTTCTTCCTGTTACAGTCTAGTAAAACATGCCGACGTAAATATCTGATAGGAGGAAAGTTTCCAGTGGAATGCAAAAAAAATAAAATAAAAAAATTTGCTGACTCGGGTTCAGTTAACAAAAAAAACGATCAAAAGCAACAAATGCACGCTGCACGTTGCAGGAAGGAATACTTGGATGCGACTCAAAAGACTCGATTCGCTCCAGTTATGACACAGATGAGTCACCTCCTAATCATCTATTATAGTAGAATATCGCCCTAATTAAAATGATATAAAAGAAACGCATTGCGATCTGGTCCCTTTCAGGAGTCCCATGACTTACCCGTGTGCCTACTCATCCCAGTGACTCACCCAGAAGAGTGTCGTGGTCCTGAAACTAGGATGGGGAGTCAAAGTATAAAAATAAAAAAAAAACACATTCTTTCACCACATTGGAATCATGTAGGTGTACCTGCAGCAGTTTCAGGCCGACAAGAATGGAGAACAAAAAACTATTTGTAGGTTCGGCAGACTGAATTATTTTTCAAAGGAATAAAGAATGTTGGGAGGGGAGTGACAGATGATGATGATGATACCAGAGTTCCTTTATAATACACATTAGTCACATATATGGAACAGAGGAAGCCATTGTGTGGGCATAATCATAACCAATATACAGTAATTGTGACAGTGTCACAATGGCTCAGCTGGGCAAATGGGCGTACAGGTATGTCCCCTTTAAATCGCGGCATTGTGGGCGCGCACGCCCGCCGTGTGCTCCATGCCCCCTGGGACCTGATGTCCCGCGATCGGGTCACGGAGAGGCAGAACGGGGAGATGCCTATGTAAATAAGGCATTTCCCTGTTCTGCCTAGTGACAGGACACTGATCTACTGCTCCCTGTGATCGGAAATCGTGTCACTGGTAGCCCAGCGCCCTCACAGTTGGGCCCCTTTCACACTGAGGCGCTATTCTGCTAAAATTAGCGCCTGCAATGCGCCCCAAAAAAGCCGCTCAATTGTATCCCATGTGAAAGCCCGAGGGCTTTCACACTGGAGCGTTGCACTTGCAGGAGGGTAAAAAAACTCCTGCAAGCCACAGGCCAATAGGAGCGCTAAAAATAGTGCTCCTATAGAGCCCCTTACCATTGAAATCAATGGGGTAGTGCCTCCAAAACCCCCCGCAAAACGCCACAAAGAGGCAATATTGCGGGCGATTTTAACCCTTTTTCGGCCGCTAGCGGGGGTTAAAATCACCCCGCTAGCGCCCGCAAATCGCGGCAAAAACTACGGTATAGCGGCGCTAAAAATAGCGCCGCTATACCGCCAGAGCCTCAGTGTGAAAGTAGCCTAAAGCCCCATACACACGGTCGGACTTCCATCGGACTTTTCCCTGGATTTTTGTCCGAATGGAGTTGGCCGGGCACACCCATAGCATACACACCACAGGACTTTTCCAAAACTTTTTGCAACATCACATGGTTTTTCTGATCTTTACCGCCACCCTTTGGTCAACTTCTGCTATTGTTGGTTGATTTTAACATTAGTTGTTTTGTCCATCGGAAAAAAGTCCGATGGTTTTCTGTAAACACGGTCGGACTTTGCTCCATTGGACTTTTGTTGGGCAAAAGTTTGTCCGTTTGCAGACCCAACTTTTGTCCGATGAAAACAAGAAAAAAGGAATAAAGGTTGGCCGATGGAGCGTACACACGGTCGGATTGTTGGTCCAACTTGATCAAAATGAAGTTTGTTGGCCAAAAGTCCGACCGTGTGTATGGGGCTTTAGAATCACTCAATAGGACACACTTAACCCTTTCATCGCCCCCTAGTGTTTAGCCCCTTCCCTGCCAGTGACGTTTATACAGTTAATCAGTGGCTATTTATAGCACTAATCGCTGTATAAAAGACAATGGTCCCAAAATAGCATCAAAAGTGTCCGATGAGTCGGCCATAATGTCGCAGTCACGATAAAAAAAAAAAAAAACGCTGATCGCCGCCATTACTACTAAAAAAATAAATCATTAATAAAAATGCCATAAAACTATCCCCTATTTTGTAGACGCTATAACTTTTGCGCAAACCAATCAATATACACTTATTGCGATTTTTTTTTACCAAAAATATGTAGAAGAATACGTATCGGCCTAAACTGAGGAAAAAAAATGTTTAAAAAAAAAAAAAAAAATTGGGATATTTATTATAGAAAAAAGTAAAAGATATTGTGTTTTTTTCAAAATTGACGCTGTTTTTATTTATAGCGCAAAAAATAAAAACCACAGAGGTGATCAAATACCACCAAAAGAAATCTCTATTTGTGGGGGAAAAAAAAGACGCCAATTTTTCTTGGCTGCAACGTCGCACAACCGCGCAATTGTTAGTTAAACGACGCAGTGCCGAATCGCAAAAAGTGCTCTGGTCAGGAAGGGGATAAAATCTTCTGGGCTGAAGCAGTTAACTGACAATTGTGCGATCATGCAACGCTGTACATACATGAAATCTTAAAAAACTATAGTATCTTTTGTAGTTTATGTTATAACTTGTGAGATATGCAATGTACAATACGTAGGGCGCACCCATTCGTAGACTTAGAGATCGTTTACGAGACCATCTGTACGATATTGAAACAAACAAAAAAAAAACTAACGTAGCCCAACATTGGAATGTTGTACATTTAAAAGATACTTCTCACCTCCAAAATACAAGGCATAGAAAATATGGAGATCCCTATCAGAGGAGGAGATCCGTTTAGGATGTGGTGCAAACGTGAGGTATTTTGGATTTTTTTTTTTTTACACACGAGGATACCACTGGGATTAAACTTAGAGTGAAATGTCTCATTACTATGACTAACCTTGTGTTTATTTTTCTTTTCTTTTTACCAAATACCTCGTCTCTGCACACATCCTGACGTTCACTTTAGTCTAGTGGTGGAGAAGGAAGCGAATCATCATTCTATATGATTTTTTATTATCTTTTTACACTTCCAGATCATCCTCCACACTCCTTGTTATTACAGAGACATCTCATGTATTAAGAATGGAGACACCGACATTATGGGATAGAATAATGTACACACCTCCCTAACACACACACTTGCAGGAGTGTGACATCTTTTAGGCTCCATGTACACAGAAGCTCAAAAACGGTCGTTTTGAACGCCAGATTTCTGGCAGAAAAAGCTGCTTTAAAATATAGCTTTTATCAGGGTTTTTTAATAGTGTTTATTAGCGTTTTTCAGTGTAGCGTTTACCTTTTTTTTTTCAATGGATCAAAAAACACGAAAAAACTATGGCGACCAGCGTTTCTGAGCATTTAGCGTTTTTTCCCGCCGAAAAACGGCACTTTGAACGCAAATTTATTGCGTTCAGAAAAAAGCCCATTAACTCCACTGCTCATTAACGCTAAAAAAACGCTATGTGTACATGAACACATAGGCTAACATAGAGTGCAGTTAATGGGCTTTTTAAAAAAACGCCAATAAACTGCAGTTTATCAGCTTCAGTGTACATGGAGCCTTATACCGTTCCTCTTTTGATCGACTAAATTTAACATATATGTCTCTTTTGCACATGCCTGTAGGGGTCCGCCATACCTTGTACATTGTTTTGCCCGTTTATTTCCATACAACAGACATCCGGTGTTGAGGATGTCACATATGACTTTGGGCTTCTGACTATAAGTAGGAGATCACATTGTGATTTGGAAGAGACGAGCAAGTGGAGCCATACACTTACCGTCTGATGTCGGTCTATTGTCAATTTAAATCTGATGTTGCAGGGTGTTTCTTATTTATACATTTATATATTTTTCTGTAAAGTTCGGCCATGCATGTATATTTATCATTTTAGTGCCTTATTTCAGGCACACCCCTAAAGAAATTTTTTTATACTGTCTCATGGCCAATCTCAATCTTAAAAGTTTACACAATACACCTGATTTTGGACAGTGACTGTTTTAGTCCTTTGACTAGTTTACATACGATTTTTAACGTAAAAGAGTTCTGTACATCCAAGTGCCATCATCTCCATTTCCTGTCCACATGTCGATGTTTACAGTTCAATAGGATTAAGTTTGTTTCTCTTTTGATAATCCATTTGGACAGCATATAGTTGAATATGACGTCTACATCATAGCACACTCACCAACATATGGGGGGGGGGGGGGGGGAGAGAGTAGCTTAGTTTAGGGTCTCTTTTTTGGAGTCTTTCTATGTGTATATGCGTATACAGTGTATATCATGCATGATATAATTTGCCTGTCATTTTACCTTGTTATAGGTCTTTTTCAAATAAGATTTATATGACGGTCCTTCATACATGTTTTTTATACATGTACCATGTATACATATTGATCTAATAATATTTTTGTGAAAGGTACTCTAAATAAAACCACCCCAATTAAAAGTACCACTCTGCGCTTAGGATAAAATGCTACTAAAATCCACAAGAATAAAAGTGACAACCTACAAATAAATAGCAGCTGCTAAAATAAAATGTACATAAAATAGAGACAGTCAAATAAATCAAAAGGGAAGTCCCAAAGATATTAAATAAACTGTAGCAGCGCTTGCAATCAAATATTCATCTGAAAGTCCTCTATCTTAGTGCCTAGATAGAAAATACAGTATGAAGCAGATTGGTGGTAATTGATGAACCAATCTGTGGGATAGTGCTCCTTTCACCAAACAGTGTGTTCACCTCGTGGGGAGATCTTGAACCCCTATAGGGGATGCACTCACCAGATAATGGACATTAATGGGCCTTAAGTCAATTACTGCAACCGTTGTTAATTCTGCTCTCATCCACCGATCATATCAGGTATCATTTCAGGAAGGTTTTCATCTCCATATTTTTAATAGCTGTGAACACTTATAAGTTCTCCCCACAAAGTCCTCAGGCATGCAAACCTTAGTAATATATATCCGAGAGGGATGGTTTAACCCCCGGACACATATTATATAGTAAAATAACTAGTGTTCATAGGTGGCCTGGTACATTGCAGGTATGCTTCAAACAGAGGGTCTGGACTGGTAGGCTATGTGCTCCATCTATCAATGTTGCCGTGCTTTAGTTTGCTGAGACATCACAGAAAGTGATGTCTCAGCAAACTAAAGCACGGCGACATTGATAGATGGAGCACATAGCCTACCAGTCCAGACCCTCTGTTTGAAGCATACCTGCAGTGGGGGATCAGGGGCTGTAGTGGGGGGGTGTCAGGAGCTGTAGTTGAGGTCTCAGGGGCTGTAGTGGGGGGTCAGGGGCTGTAGTTGAGGTCTCAGGGGCTATAGTTGAGGTCTCAGGGGCTGTAGTTGAGGTCTCAGGGGCTGTAGTTGAGGTCTCAGGGGCTGTAGTTGAGGTCTCAGGGGCTGTAGTTGAGGTCTCAGGGGCTGTAGTTGAGGTCTCAGGGGCTGTAGTTGAGGTCTCAGGGGCTGTAGTTGAGGTCTCAGGGGCTGTAGTTGAGGTCTCAGGGGCTGTAGTGGGGGTGTCAGGGGCACACTGGAACAGGGTGGGCTATGCTCTCGGAGCTTCAGCTCCTTCTACTGCAAAATGTCTGTACAGTACGTGTGAGGCACTTTACATACACTCGTGAGTAAGGACATACCCGCGAATGTATGTAAAGTGAGTGTACTTGAAGCGGGGTATGCCTCTGTCTATGAATGCATGGACCTACACCTAGTATCATAGTTTGTAGGACAATTTTTTTTCGTTTAGTCCATTGGAGGCATGAAGTGGAGTATTTACCGCCCACAATTTTAATGAGGTTTTGCCATGTTCACTGGTTACCATTATTGATTATTAATGGGACGCATTTTGAGCCAGGCTTATTGCCTCAACGACCTCCATACGCAACATCTAGACTCATTCATATACATATATACACCTATATTTTCTAATTTCATTTCAGCTTTGCTTGAGTTTCATCATTACTTTTTATCTTTATTGTTCTTTTGATTTCATAACTCCAATTTCCCTAGACATATATACGATAAATATTCACATAGAGATTTTACACGCCAATCCTCACTTGCTACTATTCATGGCTATCTATTTTCCTTGTTGATTTTTATTATAATTTTAATTTAAACTCATTACTATAAAGAATTTAATAATGCCTAATCAAGCAAGCGAATGCCATGACGGACCACATTTATCTGGTAGCCAATTCTCAGCATTTGTTCACACATTATTGGTTTACCAGTTTCCACACTACATGGCCCATCTGAGACCACAAAAGAGTTGCCTTCTCTCTCTCTCTTCCCTTTCCCTAACTCTCTCTTTTTTATTATGTTTAATTATTTTTCACATAAAAATTTGTTCACTATCCATTACCACTCATCTAATCACAATGCATCGAATATATAATATGTATTCTCACTTAATGTCCATTTGGAAACTTGTCACTTTCACATATTACTTCATTAAAGTGGAAGTAAACCCTCCTATCATTTTCAGGCAAGGAAGCTGCCATCTTGGCCTCTGTTTAATCTTCAACTGCCATGATGCTGCACATGTGATCAGTTATGACACCAGCCATTGGATGGTTTGACAGTTTGGTTGAGAGCACAACCAATGTGACAGTTGGCATTCCCGGCATGCCGGGAATGTAACTGCTTTTTGAAAATCGATGGGTTTACTTCCGCTTTAAATACACTTAAAAATAGAGATTTGTTATTTCATTCACTAAGCCAAAATGTCCCTTTTTTGGGGGTTTTGATACACATGCACACTAATTTGTCAATATATACAAGGGTGTTCAAACAGGGTCTAATTTTTACTATCTAGCAAGTCTCTATTCACATTTTTTCATATGACGTATTTTGTTCACATTTCATGTATTTTACCCATTACATTGATCTTCCACTTCATATGTCTACATTTTTTATTAATTTGTGACAATTTTCACCAGCAAGATATATATAATATATGCAAGTCTTTTTATGAGTGTATGTGTGTGTGTTTCTCAACCACATGATTAACCTAATTGCATTCACAGGAGATATCTTATTAGTCTATTGATTAATCAATTAGATTCCCAATTATCCCTTCACTGATCACATGGATAACAGTTTATACTTGATGTGCATTTGTCATGAATGTTAGCTATGAATAAGCACTGAACTACAGTGTGAAACGCGTCAGCTTACATCTGTTTTTTTGCTGTGGCATGTATTTTTGTGACTTGATTTTAAAATAAAGGAACCATTTTTTTGGAGTGCGGCTGTCCAAACCTTCTTCAATTTTCGCATTTTCATATGCATTGTCTGCACCCGCGGCTTTGGATCTAGTGAGAGGCTCATTAGTCTCATCTGAGCGGTAACCTTCTCTCCCCCCCAATTGCTGACATGCTGATACGCTGACTGGGGAAGGCTTCAGGCTGATCCTTATGAGTGGAGTGGTTATCCCATAGGATGAACCAAAGGCGTATCTATAGCTTACTTCTGGTGAGTGGCCAATTTAAAAGGCGGTGGTGCCGTCACAAATTGGTGGAACATAGATGTGTTAAGTCACGGATAAATGGTTGATTTCACAGTAGAACAACACTGAAGATATTCACTGGGACTTTACTATTTAAAAATATTTCGTTATATTTTGGTTTTTCTTATTTGTTTATTTTTTTTTTTCCTTAGTGGTTGATTTTTTGGGGATATATGTTTTGTTTGGTATTATACCACTGAACAGGGGAGTATTTTTATAAAGTCGCATATTTGTTAATTTTTATCGCAGAATTTAAAGTCGCATATTTACTGCTCAAGTAGAAATGTTTAATACACAGTAAAGTTAGCGCAGTTATCACACTTTTTTTCTTTCAGTCCAATTACCCCACTCTAGGGTGAGATATATTATAACTGCAGCTTTGAGAGTGACACCAATTAAGTTTTGTTTGCGCCGATGACATACACTTTACACAATAAAAATAACAGACTGATCATTCCTTTGCCAGTGGGCAAACGTACAAAATTAGCAGGGGTTCAAATTTTCACTCACTGTAAATGTGGAACGGCAGGAGGGGTGGGGGCGAAGGAATAGTTGCTGAGGCTAAACGTGGAGCATACCCACCCAAATATTTGTGGACTATCTCGGTACTGATGAAGAACAATAAACATTGTTAGATTAAAAAAGTTTATTACAAATAAAAATTATTACAAAGCAAACAATAATGCACATCAAAGATTGGGCGAGGTCTCTACTAGGTTTGCGGGAATACCGCTTCTTCAGGAGAGCCAATCTATAGAATACATAATACAATAAAATCATATAATACAATTCAGCAATAAAGTAGATAATGCATAAGAAGTAGTAGTAGCTTACCCGATGAGTAACAAAACCATTTGGGCAGCCCGTCTCCGCGCCCGTTTTATTACTCATCAGGTAAGCTACTACTTCTTTTTATGCATTATCTACTTTATTTCTGAATTGTATTACCGTATATACTCGAGTATAAACCGAGTTTTTCAGCACATTTTGAGCAGAAAATGCCCCCCTCGGCTTATACTCGAGTCACCTTTTTGCACCCGATCTCCTGGACTTTGAGGACCTTGGCACACATATAGCCCCACTCTTCCTTAACAAGTGTGCAAAGTTGTTTGTCCGGGGGACCTATAGCCGGGGAGCACCAATTTTTCAAACCCGGGCACCCCTTCCATAGACTCCCATGTTAAACGGTCATTTCTCCGGTAATTTTGGGGACCCTGTACCGGCCGGCCGTAGGTCCCCTGGACCCGAAACTTGGCACACATGTAGCCACAGTTCTCCTCTAGAAGTGTGCAAAGTTTGCTCTCTGGGGGACCTACTACTGCAGAGCACCGATTTTTCAAAGCCGGGCACCCCTTCCATATACTCCCATGTTAAACGTAAGTCTAGTCATGGACACAGTGAGGCATGGACACAGTGAGGCATGGGCATGGACACAGTGAGGCATCGGCACAGTGAGGCATCGGCACAGTGAGGCATGGACACAGTGAGGCATAGTAAGGCACAGTGAGGCATGCAGATGGACACCCTAGGCTTATACTTAAGTCAATACGTTTTCCCATTTTTTTGTGGTAAAATTAGGTGCCTCTGCTTATATTCGGGTTGGCTTATACTCGAGTATATACGGTATATGATTTTATTGCATTATGTATTCTATAGATTGGCTCTCCTGAAGAAGCGGTATTCCCGCAAACCTAGTAGAGACCTCGCCCAATCTTTGATGTGCATTATTGTTTGCTTTGTAATAATTTTTATTTGTAATAAACTTTTTTAATCTAACAATGTTTATTGTTCTTCATCAGTACCGAGATAGTCCACAAATATTTGGGTGGGTATGCTCCAGGTGTAGCCTCAGCAACTATTCCTTCGCCCCCACCCCTCCTGCTTTTCCACTATAATGCGGATGATGGTACTTTGTTATAGCTACTACCCATTTCTTACATGAGGCTATACTCCAATTTTGCTCACTGTAAATATGATGGCTGCATTTGTTTTCTTTTTTAGGCGCTTGCTTCTGCGTTGTATTTTCATCCTGTGATCCAGCCAGTTATGCCTTGTACACACGATCGGAATTTCCAATGGAAAAAGTCCGACTGACTTTTTCCATCGGATATTCCGACCACGTGTATGCCCCCATCAGACTTTTTTCATCGGAAATTCCGATGAATTCCGTCTGAGTTTAGATAGAGAACGTTCTCTTTTACTCCGATGGAATTCCGATGTGATTTTGGCCGGACTATTGTCTGACCGTGTGCACATGGCATAAGTCTCTTATTTATCAAGGGGTGTTATGGTAAGGTTCTCCCTCTCCCATTGGGTCTCTTTTCTGTGCAACCATGGCAAATACACTCTATGATTAGGATCTGCCAGAATGCTCTGCTCATGTAAATCCAGCCATAGATGGCTCAAATTTCAATCAATTCCTCCTAAAAATGTCAAAATTCAAGCTGCAGGTGGCACCACCCAGCTCAAGCAAAGTTGATTTAAAAATCTACTGAGCCAGGTAGAGCGTGGTGTAGGTTCTCAGACTTGTTCTGAAAATCTTGGGTGGGTGGGGAGAGCACATTATGGTCAGGTTCTCCCCTCCAATGGGGTCTCTCTTTGGGGGGGGGGGGGAGTCCCACACAGTACTTGGATCTGCTTAGGAAGGCATCCCGAAGAAAAGGGGTCTGCCTGTTTTTTTTGTTTACAAAAACGTTTTTATTAAAAAGGTATTAACAATACAAAGCGTTTTCGCTTATTTATCTGTTATTAATTATCTGTTATCCAAATATCAGATTGAATATGAACAGAAAAAAATTATTTCTCTGCCAACATAACACTAAAGAAAAACAAATAAAATAAACCAAAATGACACCAGGTTAGCGAAATTGCTGGCAAACAGGATAAAACTTTTGCATTAGCGCTTAATTCAGGCAGTAGTGGATAAAATGTATTCAACCTAACCGGGGTATAGTACCAGCGTGTATGAAGCTTAACTCCACTCTCCTTGATAGCTATGGAACAGGTGCATTTATGCATTGTTGAAACAATGTCAAACCATTCTTCTGCAGTGAAATCCTGACCTGTCTCCTCCTCCCAGCCCAACGAAGAAGGGGACTTGGATAGGGTATCATACTCATTAAGACCCCTTTCACACTGGGGCAGTTTGCAGGCGCTATTGCGCTAAAAATAGCACCGCAAACCGACCCTAAACAGTGGCTGCTGTGTCTCCAGTGTAAAAGCCTGGAGCGGTGCGCTAGCAGGACCGCTCAAAAAGTCTTGCTAGCAGCATCTTTGGAGCAGTGAGAGGAGCGGTGTGTTTACCGCTCCTTCCCATTGAAAGCAATGGGAAACCGCGGCTATACCGCCCGCAATGCGCCTCTGCGGGCAGTATTAACTCTTTTTCGGCCGCTAGCGGGGGGTTAAAACCGCACCGCTAGCGGCCGAATACCGCCGCAATTCCGCCGCTAAAAATAGCGTCGCTATACCGCCACCGCACCTCCCGCCCCAGTGTGAAAGGGGTCTTAGATACAGGTGGTCCTCGGGTTACAAACCAAATAGGGACTGTAGGTTTGTTCTCAAGTTAAATCTGTTTTGTAAGTCGGAACAGGTACATTTTTTAAGTGTAGCTCCAGCCAAAAAAACTATTTGTAAGCTTTTTGGATAGCATAGGGAAGGGTTAACACCACTGTAATGTTTGTTTTGCTGTCTGCGCCCCTGTTCAGAAGATTTCATCTCACTTTCTGTCCCAATGACAGTTGGATTTAGAAAATTTGGGGTTTTTAGGGAAACAAGAATTGGTGATAAAGCATCAGTGGAGAGGAGACACCTTTTTCCCATAATAGCTCTTACAGGAGAGAATTTCCCTTCCTAGGGGTAGATTTCCTCTCACTTCCTGTTGTCTCCCCCTGTTTGTAATTAGGAGTCGTTTGTAAGTCAGATGTTTGTAACTAGGGGACCGCCTGTATCTATATATAGAATAGAGATAGTCCCTTTATCTCTAGAACTATCTCCCGCATAGACCCTCTAATGGAAAATCAGCCTCTCCCTCTTCCGATAATGGGATGGATGAATAGAAGTGTCTGATCTGCAGATATTTAGAAATTAGGATCTAGGGAGGAGGATTCCTTCGTGAGGGACTTCAGGGTCACCAAGCCCTTTTCAATCCACCTAGAGAATTCAGGGTCTGCAGTATATGCCGGTGGGAAAAGTAGGTTCCCCCAGATATGAGGCTAAACGAGGAGACCTGGGACAAAAGGGGGGGGGGGGAGTTTGGGACTTTGAATGAGGCGCATATGTGGTGCACCTCCATCCCCAATTCAAAAAAGTAAAATGGAAGTTTGGGACTTTGAGTGAGACTGTAGTCATGGTGTAGGTAACAAAGGTACATGTTTATTCAAAATAAATGCATGAACATCTCCAAACAGAAATCACATGGAAGGAAAAACATTCTGGTTGATGTGATTCCCTAGAGTTAAACACACATAAGTATGGGTATGCACAATACAAGCAACAAGGTACATCAGTGTGTGACCAGGTGCCACACAGTGATCCGTATGGATAATGGAATACATTTAGGCTGGATTCACACCTATTTCATTTTTAGTGCTTTTTGCATTTTGCAGATTTGCACTACAGTCCATTTAACATGGTTTCCTATGGAACACGTTCTGTGGTGCAAATCTTCAAAATGCAAAAAGCACTAAAAATGCATAGGTGTGAATCCAGCCTTAGTGAATTACATATGTACAGATATCGCATGGCAACAAGCACTAAAAACATGAAAAAATTAGCATATAAAACCAGTAAAACGAGGAGACCTGGAAAGTACCGTATTTTTCGCTCCATAAGACGCACCTGACCATAAGACGCACCTATGTTTTAGAGGAGTAAAATATGAAGAAAAAAAATAATATTCTGAACCAAATGGTGTACTAAAATATTTATTAAAATTAACAGAATAATATTTCTACACGGACAACCAATGTAAGGGGGCAAAATATATAAGGGCTAAAGGACAGTGATGCAGAGACTAAAAGATAATGATAATAATAATTAACTTTGTGAAAATGTCATGGATAGGAAAGATTATCACATGACTGGAGCAGCAGCAATTGATGTAAATCTACTAGGGGGGCACCCTATTTAAGCACATAAGGAGCACAGAATTGTTCATCCATATTTCAAGTCACAGCACTGTGTATGACGAGCACTTTTTTTCACTGGGCACTTTTTCCAGCGATTGTTGTTTTTTAGTGCGTTTTTTTAAATTTAATTTAGCGTTTCATTATTAACTTTGTTGTATGTAGCATTTAGCGCGGTGTATTCTTTATTATCTATCAATGTAAGGGGGCATCCTACACGAATCCCCAATGTGACTGGGACATTTACATGACCTCAACACAACAGGAGAATTTACATCAACCACCAATGTACTGAGACATTTACACTGACCAGTGATGTAACAGATGTAACCCCCCCATCTCTCTACTAATCTCTTCATTCTCATCTCCCTTTCAGTTCAACTCTGTCCCCTAAACCCCTCATCTACTAACTCCAATCCCTCCTTCCCATTCAACTCTGCACCTCAAACCCCCCTCTTTGATTACCTCTACATGCCCCCTACACTCACCTGTATGCTGTTCACACCTAGGTGGGCGGCATGCAGAGGAGGGGGTGTAATTTGCATATGAATCGCGGCGGCCAACCTATTTACCCGCGCGATTTACATGTGAATGCCGATCCCGCGGCGTTAACTAAAGAAAAATACCTTTCGTTTCTCTCCCTCTAGCAGCTGAAGGCAGGGGAGAAACAGGAAACGATCCCCCTATCAGCGGCTCTGCTGGTCAGTATTCGCTCCATAAGATGCACAGACATTTCCCTCCTTTTTTTGGAGGGAAAAAGGTGCGTCTTATGGAGCGAAAAATACGGTAGATTGTATTTCTCTTTATACTGTGACCATATATACAGTGGGTACGTAAAGTATTCAGACCCCCTTAAATGTTTCACTCTTTGTTATATT
The DNA here is from genome assembly GCA_029206835.1 of Rana muscosa. Classification (NCBI taxonomy): domain Eukaryota; kingdom Metazoa; phylum Chordata; class Amphibia; order Anura; family Ranidae; genus Rana; species Rana muscosa. The sequence continues at coordinate 302,590,809 of CM055128.1, forward strand.
GCAGCCATTTGCTAAAATCATTTAAGTTCATTTTTTTCCTCATTATTGTACACACAGCACCCCATATTGACAGAAAAACACAGAATTGTTGTCATTTTTGCAGATTTATTAAAAAAGAAAAACTAAAATATCACATGGTCCCAAGTATTCAGACCCTTTGCTGTGACACTCATATATATAACTCAGGTGCTGTCCATTTCTTCTGATCATCCTTGAGATGGTTCTACACCTTCATTTGAGTCCAGCTGTGTTTGATTATACTGATTGGACTTGATTAGGAAAGCCACACACCTGTCTATATAAGACCTTACAGCTCACAGTGCATGTCAGAGCAAATGAGAATCATGAGGTCAAAGGAACTGCCTGAAGAGCTCAGAGACAGTATTGTGGCAAGGCACAGATCTGGCCAAGGTTACAAAAAAATTTCTGCTGCACTTAGGCCCCTTTCACACTGGGGCGTTTTTCAGGCGTTTAGCGCCTGAAAAACATCTGAAAAAATCCTGCCCTGCAGTCTTCAATGTGAAAGCCCGAAGGCTTTCACACTGAAGCGGTGTGCTAGCAGGACCGCTTCAAAAGTCCTGCTAGCCGCATCTTTGGAGCGGCGTGTTTACCGCTGCTGCCCATTGAAATCAATGGGACAGCGCGGCTATACCGCCCACAATACGCTGCTTCAGCAGCGCATTGTGGGCAGTTTTAACCCTTTCTCGGCCGCTAGCGGGGGTTAAAATCGCATCGATAGACGAATATCGCGGCAAAAACGACGGTATAGCGGCGCTAAAAATAGCACTGCTATACTGCCAGCGCACCTCCCGCACCCACTGTGAAAGGGACCTTAAGGTTCCTAAGAGCACAGTGGCCTCCATAATCCTTAAATGGAAGACATTTGGTCTCTCAGCACCTGGATTTCAATAGCCATGCCGTTAAAGCCAGAGACTGTAAAGCAGGATGAAATATAGGACCTTGAGACAGAAGGTCCTCCCTCATTGGCAACCGCCAAGGAACGTCCGCGACGAGACGTACCAGATCGGCGTACCAGTGACGCCGAGGCCAATCCGGAGCAATGAGGATCACCGGAATCCCCTCGGTCGCCACCCAGCAGGCGAGGAAGCAGCTGCAGCGGAGGATAAACATACATCAGGTGATAATGACCCCATGGGGCCACCAACGCATCCGCCCAAGGATCCCTGGACCTGGCCACAAACCTCGACACCTTGCGATTGAGTCGAGAGGCCATCAGGTCCACATACGGCGTGCCCCACCGCCAGCACAGAATTTGAAAAACCTCCGGGTGCAAGGACCACTCTCCCTGGTCCAGCGTCTGGCGACTCAGATAGTCCGCCTGCCAATTGTCTACGCCCGGAATGTAGACGGCCGACAGAGCAGGCACGCTTCTTTCAGCCCACCTTAGGATGCGGGCGACCTCTGAAGCCGCACCTGCGTTCCGAGTCCCCCCTTGATGGTTGACATACGCCACCGCCGTGGCGTTGTCCGACTGGATCCTGAGGGAGCGACCATGTAGTCTCTCCGACCACGAGGAGAGGCACAGTCTGATTGCCCGTATTTCCAGAACATTGATCTGTAAACAGGCTTCGTCCGGAGTCCAATGCCCTTGGGCTGACAGGACTCCCCAGACTCCACCCCAGCCCGTCAGGCTGGTGTCCGTCAGGCTGGTGTCCGTCGTGATCACTGTCCACTGGATGGGGAGGAACGACTTCCCGGATCGAAGAGCCGAGGACCTCAACCACCACGCCAGGGACGTCTTGACTGGGTGACTCACCTGGATCTGAAGATTCAAGGACAACGGGGATTTGTCCCAAGTGGACAGGATCTCTTTCTGTAATGCCCGTGTGTGTGATTGGGCATACGGAACGGCCTCGAACGAGGCCACCATGAGTCCCAAGACTCTCATGCAAAAACAGATTGACAACCATTTTCGGGACGTCAGGACCTGCACTGCAGACTGAAGTGTCAGTAACTTCTCCGGGGGTAGGAATACCTTCGCCTCCAAGGAGTCCAGGATCAGACCTAGATACTCCAAACGCTGAGTCGGGACCAGGACCGACTTCTGAATGTTCAGGAGCCACCCAAAGTCCCTGAGGGTCTGACTGACGATAGTCACACTTTCTTCTAATTCTGAGCCATTGTCTGCTCTAATGCCGTGTACACACGATCGAGTTTCACGGCGGTGAAAACACTGCCGTGAAACCAGACGGGAAAAACGAGGACCGGCTTGGTCCCCTACACACGGTCGTTTTTCACGACATGTTTTCTCTTGGGCGAGAAAACCGTCCGTGTGTAGGCTCCCTAGCAGTGTTTCCCTATGGGACAACTGCCGCGGAAAAAAATGCTGCGATTCGCGACGAGAAAAATTAGAGCATGTTCTAATTTTTCTCGTCGTGATTCTTGTAGGGAAAAATGCTGGAAAGCCTACACACAGCCGTTTTTCTCGTCTCGCGGCATTAGAAGAAGATCGTCCAGATAGCCCACGATAGCAATGCCTTGCTGTCTCAGCAAAGCTAGAACCGGAGCAAGCACCTTGGTAAACACCCTTGGTGCTGAGGCTAGGCCGAAGGGAAGAGCCACAAATTGATAGTGGACTTCGCCGATCGCAAATCGCAGAAACTTCTGGTGACTTGCGCAGATCAGAACATGCAAGTAGGCGTCCTTGATGTCCAAGGACGCCAGAAAATCCCCTTGATGGAGTGTAGCGATCACCGTGCGAATGGATTCCATGCGGAACTTTTGCACCTTCACAAATGCATTCAGGGCCTTGAGGTCCAGGATTGGCCGAACCCTGTCCTTTTTTGGGACAACAGATTCGAGTGGAACCCCTGAAACATGTCCTGTGACGGAACCGGCACAATCACTCCGGACCTGATTAAATCCTGTACGGCCCCTAAGAGGGCCGCCCGACGGGCAGGAAGGAGAGGGAGATTTGAGGGAAAGAATCTGTCTGGGGCCAAGACCGGAACTCTATCCTGTATCCTGAGGTGACCACCTCGCACACCCACCGGTCGGAGATCCGGGAGGTCCACCGATCCGTGAACCTGCAAATTCGTCCCCCCACCCCAGAGTCGGGCGAGGGCAATACTTCACGCGGAGGCGGGCTTGGGAGCCTTTTTGTTCGGCTAACGCACCCAAGGGCGCTTGTGTCCACCAGCCACACTGTTGTCAGTCTGGGAGGGCTTACCCGTGGACTCTGACTGACGAAAAAAAAACTTTTTTGCTGGAAAGGAAGGACCCGGTTTACAGCGGGCCTCCTTACCCTTGATAGTCTGAGGAAGAAGAGTGCTTTTACTTCCCGTGACATCCTTGATGATGTCATCCAAAGCAGCACCAAAAAGTCTACCACCCTTAAAGGGCAGATCCGTAAGGAGCTTCTTAGAGGCTAGGTCAGCAGACCAGCATTTTAACCAGATAAGACGACGCAACACCACCGCAGAAACAGAGGCCCTGGATATTAAAGTGGCCGCGTCCAAAGTGGCGTCGCACACATATATCAGGCCCTGCACCATTTGGTGGGCCAGAGCAATAGTGTCTGGAGGAAGATTATGCTCCTGCACAGTCTGGTGCAAAATTTTTGCCCATTCCGTGAGTTTTTGAGACACAAGGGTCGCTGCTACAACAGGCCGTAAGGCGGATCCCAACAGGGAAAACATGGCTCTGCTCACCACTTCTGACCTCCTGTCAGTGGGGTCCTTAAATGCAGGAGTCCCCTCCATCAGGAGAGTGGTGGCCTTGTTCAAAACGGGCGACCGGAGGGGTGACTACTGGGGGAGAAGCCCACTTTTTAAGTAGGGCTTCTTCAAAGGGGTATCTGATAGACAAACGCCGCAGGACCATAAGTCTTCTGCGGCTTTTCCCAAACCTGGTCAATGAACTGGTCAAAGAAAGGTGCATATGGAAAAACCCTTTTAGAAGGCTTGGCCTTAAAAGAACCAAAGGAGACTGCCTCCGCCTGAGGTGCCGCAGCATTCAGCTTGAGAGTTTCCCTCACAGCCTCAATGAGTTCACTAACAAGCGCCCTGTCATTTACTGACTCAGAACTGGAGTCTTCCTCACAAGGAATGTCCTGTTCAAAACCATCAAAATGTTCAGAGATAGGGTCCTGAGCAGCAGCAGCTAGGCCCATATCTGAATCAGAGCACTCCCCTTGTGGAGATAATGTGGGGAGAGGGCGCTTTTTTGCTCCCTTGCGCTCGCACACCGCTTCCATCCTGGTAAGAAATGAATCCAGGACTGCCGACAACTGTTCCATAGGGACCGCAGGTGCTTGAGCACTGCCTGTTGCGTCTGACATGCATGGGGAAGCTAGTGGCACAGACTCCATAATTGTCCCTCTCTGAGACTCCTCAGAAAAAAAGTCCACCCACAGGCTGTGCTGACTGAGTAGGGGAATGCCCAGGGGACTCACCAACCCGGACCAGGACCGCTCGGTTCCGCTGCCTGCGCCGCGCTGTACCAGCGCAAGTGAGCTGTGAGGGAGAGTGAGGAGATTTGCGCCGTTCCTCAACAGAGCTAGAGGCCAAACACATGCAAAAAACGAGTGCGGCTTCAAGAAAATGACCGCCGCAATGTGCTCAGGCGATCCACGGCAAGATGGCCGCAAATGCAAAGTGAATGGGGAAACACAAACATGGCGCCGAACGGCGCCCAGGCCCCAAAACTCCCAGAAAACAGCCCCAACGACATGCAGACCACCATAAGCCCCCCCCCCAGGACACTATGACCCCTAGGCACCCCACACAGTACAGCGCCAGCAATGGTGACAGAGAGCGACAATAAAACAGGGGGAGACAGGGAAAATCCCCCACACAGAGAAACACACAGCATGTACTCACCTGCAGGCAGGGGAGACTACTTACCCGTCCCCTGAGGGACCCACTGGTGTGTTTCTGACAGGACTATCACAATGCGGTACTGAGTAGCTGTCGGCCCGGTCCACCGCAAAAGATACAGCAGGACTGTTCAATCTTGAGAGGACCGCGGAGCATGAAAGGCCACCGGCCACCCCTGGAGTCATGGGGTATGTCGTGAACTGAGTCTCACGCACACAAGGCGAGGATCAGCACGCTCGATGGTCGGACAGGGAAGACTACGAGGATACCAGTGTACCCAACCTGTTGCCCAGCCGACAGTTGATAGAAGTATCAAAAAATAAAACAAGAAAAAGTTCCAAAAAGGAATAAAATAGGTCAGGAGCCTGGCTCCTGAGAGAGCCACGTCTTCTCCTTCTGCTAGGCAGAAAAAAACTGAGGTCTGCTGACTGCAGTGGGAGGGTTATGTCCGGAGGGACCGTCCCCCTGGGCGGGGCTGTTCAGCTCTGGCTTTTTAGAATGTATGTATAACATTTCACATTCTGCCTAGGTCTTTTCCTGCAAGCAGGGACATAACCCACGGGTAAAGTGTAAGAGAGGCTGTGTCAGTCCATGGACGATAAGAGAAATAATAATTTTCGGAGGATGGACATCTTTACTGCTTGCACTCTTCCTAGAGATTTTGTAAATGGACTACAAACTCATTGGGTCTGCCTGGTTTTGGCTGGGTGGACCATGAGTTCCTCAGTCCCCATCAAGAGTCTTGCACCCCGGGGGGGTCAGGGCTAGGGTCTCTTCTCAGCAGAGGACCAAGAGTACACTCTGTGCGCTTTTTTACGGTTGACTTTTCGCATGCTCCCTTTTTTTTTTATTGCATTTGGTGTTGGTTTTCGAGTGCTCATGCAGTGGGTAAAAAGCACCAGGGATGTACACAGACACGTGAGCCTAGAGGGTAGGATTATTAATTGAATCCCAGACATTCCCCACATGTGCATTTCGGCAATGTGCCAGACTAAAGGGCACTGCCAAGCTTTCCTGTTGAAAGGGAAAACACTGGGAAATCTTTACCTTGGCAGCTTCCTCTTTGCTAAATGAGGAACAAAGATATTAAGAACGAGACTAAACATTCCAACTTCATTCTGTCGTCTGATGTTTAATGCAAAGTCTTATGATTTGAGTCCATTTTATATTAGGTTTGTTTCTTAAACATTTATAAACGATTTAACATAATTATTTGCATACCATTTGTTCATTTAATACCAAGCTGGCAAAAAAAAAAGAAAAAATCATTTGGAGACTTTGGGGTGTACGCAAACAATTTGCTATCTGTCCTGTGCAAATGGGGGCAAGATCGAAGGTTATTGGGCTAGTTTCTCTCCAGGTCGAATGTTATTAGTTTATACAGAAGAGAATGAATCAGGAAAACACTGCATTATGGCCACCTCCTTTTTCCTTTATCCTAGCGGTGCATGCGTAGTACAGTGTAGGGTCTCAGCCCACTTCTCAGCCTTTGCATTGTGGCAAGGGGCATGTTAATGCATTATTCTTAACCATTAAAGCAAAGTAATGCCATTGCACTGCAACACAACACACAATAGTGCACTGCTGTGCGTTGTGATGTGCTGCGTTACTAAAAAGGGTCTGGTGCGTTGGCAACACATTCATAATTAATAGTAGTACTGCAGGCAAGTCAGACAGAGCAGGGAGAAAAAAACAGCCCGGGTAGTAAAGTAAAAGCAGCACACGTTACACATCGTTAACCCCTTGATTTCCCCTAGATCAGGGGTGTCAAACTGGCAGCCCTCCAGCTGTTGCAGAACTACAAGCCCCATCATGCCTCTGCCTGTGGGAGTCATGCTTGTAGCTATCAGCCTTGCAATGCCTCATGGGACTTGTAGTTCTGCAACAGTAGAAGGGCCAACAGTTTGACACCTGTTCCCTAGATGTTAAACCCTTCCCAGCCAGCGTCGTTAGTACAGAGACCGTGGATTAGCACTGATCACTGTATTAGTGTCACTGGTGATGTCAGTTAGTGACCCTCCTCCCAGATAGCATCAGTTAGCGCCAGATTGCCCGCCACCCTATCACAGTCCCACTATAAGTCACTGATCTCTGCCATTACAGTATAGCGTTTATATCTGCGTAAATTCCAGTGTATATCCCGTAGTTTGTAGACAATATAACTTCCACATAAACCAATTATTATACACTTATTGGGATTTTTTTTTTTTACCATAGATCTATAGCAGACTACATTTCGGCCTAAATTAATGAAGAAATTAGATTCTTCTATTAGATATGTTTTATAACAGAATTATCGTTTTATTTTTATTTTTTGGTCATTTTTAGTTTATATACGAAATAATAAAAACCACAGTGGTGATCAAATACCACCAAAAGAAAGCTGTATTTGTGCGAGAAAAAAAATGATGATATAAATGTAATTTGCGCACAGTGTTGCGTGCATTTTTAACCCTTTCGCCGCCAGGTACGCATGTCGTATGGACCCAACGGTGGACTGGGAGGGGGTATTGTACACAATCCGGTGGCTGCAGCCGCCGGGATTGTATGTGAAACTGACAGGCAGACTCCGCCCTGTCAGGTGAGAGCATTCGGGCGGCTCCACTGCCGCCTGATCGCTCGCACACACCCCGGTACCGGCTCCCCCGCCATGCTTACTGGGCTCTCTGCTTGCCCATCGGGGGGCCAACCACCTCCATGGTGGGTAGAGGGGAAAGAGAAGAGCGCACACACGTCTGCTCTCCTCCCCTTCTTCTTGTGACCCAGAAAGTGACGTCTCTGCCGTCACTTCCGACTCAAGCTTTCAGTGTCCCCCCGGCTTGCTTTGTCAGGAAAGAATGTTTTACAATGCGATCTGCATTGCAAAACATTCAGTGGAGTAGAGGGGAGACATCGGGGGTCTTTTAGACCCTGCATATCTCAATAAAGAGAACCTGTCACCTAAAAATCATCACAAAGGGGACGGTTTGTCCCCTATGTGATGAAAAAAAAAAAGTTAAGTAAAAAAATAAAGTTCCACCCAAGCACATAAAATCCCCCGCCCCCAAAAAAAAAAATTGAGGCCCCCCCCCCCACATAAACACACAGGCACGAACGTAAACGCATGCGTCGGGGGCGCCTACGTGTGAAAACTTTGATTGCGATACACATATTATATATCGCCGCACACGCCAGAATGACAGCAATAATTCTAACACAAGACCTTCTCCGAGACACTAAACCGATACCTATAGGGGGCTTTGAAGCGTCGCCTATAGAAAATATAGGGTACTAAAGTTTGGCGCCATTTTATTGGAGCACAAAAATTTAAGGTTTGGCACGTTGGGTATCTATTTACTCGGCGCAACCTTGTCTTTTATATTTTACCAAATATTTGGGTCATTTATTGTCTGTTTGCTCCAAGATTCACGTCGGTGTGTTTTTTTACCGAAATTTTGCATTTCCTAGACCTTTGCAGTAATATCGTGTAACAAAAACCATTGCAACTACCACTATTTTATTCTCTAGGGCAGGGGTGTCAAACTCAATTTCATTGTGGGCCGCATCAGCATTATGATTGCCCTCAAAAGGGCTGGTTGTATCTGTAAGATTAGATGTCCAGTGCATCCCCTCCCCTTTACATTAGATGTCAAGAGCCACCCCACCATCAGAAGTTGAGTCCCCCACTCTCCCTTACATCACAGTGCACCCCCCTTTCCTTATGCTGCTGCCGGGAAGAAGATGGATGCATTGCTTGAAAGCAGAAAGTAAGGGTTTGGAGTAGGACCAGAGGAGGGCTGGAGCTCTCCTGCAGCTGCAGGAGAGGTGCAAGGGCCACATGAAATGGCCTGGAGGGCCGGATTCGGCCTGCGGGCCTTGTGTTTGACACCTGTGCTCTAGGGTATCAATCAAGAAAAGAAGTGCGTTTCAAAAGAAAAAAAAAAAAAATATATATAAAAAAAAAAAAAAAAAAAAAAGTGTCCAACCAGGTGAGAGTCAATATTTGCCAACAAGCTGATACGGTGAAACGCGGCGAATGGAGCAGCATTCCTTAGACGTCACCACGATCAGCTTGTTGGCAAGATCCACGGCTGTGTTACCTATGTGATTTTTACCGCTTTCTTGAATGTGAGTGCTACATATTTTTTGATTCATTTTGTATGACATACTACACCATGAAGTCTTTTCCTTCCATTATTCCATTTGTCATAGATGATCTAAAGACAGATGATCCGTATTCCAAGGAATATCACTTATCCAAACAGCCTGGTCCCATTGAGGAGGTGTAGTGTGCAGAGGACTACTAGGAGGGGATTTTCTATGCTTGATTATTTTGTATGAGCGCAACTGATCTCTATAATTTGAGATCTAACAGATCTGGTAAGTGGCTGTGATTTCATTTGAAGCAGAACACATCGAGTGAATGTTGACGCTCACCTGGTTGGACACTTTTGAACACTGGTTGGACACTTTTTTTTTGGAATACATTTTTTTTTTGCCCTTTTAAAAACACACTTTTTTTCTTGATTGATATTTTTACACGTTTATTTTTTTATCATATATTTTTATGTACTATTTGATAGAAGCATTTTTTCATTTTGGGTAGCGCTCTTATACCTTTTACACTGTTTAGCTAAAGTATTTCTGGCTATCTTAAGCAGCCGCACCCTCAGTATATTATATATATATATATATATATATATATATATATATATATATATATATATATAAATAATCGCATATACTCGAGTATAAGCCGAGTTTTCAGCACATTTTTTGTGCTGAAAATGCCCTCCTCGGCTTATACTCGAGTCACCTTTTTTACGCCTGATCTCCTGGATTTTGGAGACCCGGTAACGGCTGTTCGTAGGTCTCCTGGATCCCAAACTTGGCACACATATAGCACCACTCTTCCTCTACAAGTGCGCAAAGATTGTTGTCCAGGGGGACCTACGGCCGAGGAGCACCGATTTTTCAAACCCGGGAACCCCTTCCATAGACTATGTTAAACGGTCATTTCTCCAGTGACTTTGGGGACCCGGTACCAGCCGGTCGTAGGTCCCCTGGACCCAAAACTTGGCACACTTGCATCCTCATTTCTCCTCTACAAGTGTGCAAAGTTTGTTGTCTGGGGAACCTACGGCCGGGGAGCACCGATTTTTCAAAGCCGGGCACCCCTTCCATAGACTCCCATGTTAAACGTCTGTCTAGTCATGGGCACAGTGAGGCACAGAGAGGCATGCAGATGGACACCCTAGGCTTATACTCGAGTCAATACGTTTTCCCAGTTTTTTTTGTGGTAAAATTAGGTGCCTCGGCTTATATTCAAGTCGGCTTATACTCTAGTATATACGGTAATCACCTGTTTCAGAAGAAGCGCAAATACCGCATATACTCGAGTATAAGCCGAGATTTTCAGCCCTTTTTTTGGGGCTGAAAGTCCCCCCCCCCCCCCCCCCCTCGGCTTATACTCGAGTCATATAAATTTTTACATTGTAAATATTACCTGTAAAGAAGTTGCGGCTGCCGCGTCCATCGTTCAAATTCCGCGGCATCCATCGTTCAAAATTCTGCGGTCTCTTCCTGTTCCTTCCTTGATAGGCGAGTCTCAGCAGACACTCTCCGCCTATCACGAACGTTCTCTCATCCTCAGTTTTCCAGCAGACGTCTGTGATTGGCGGAATACCCAACACAGTGTCTGCTGGGAAAACTAAGGATGAGAGAATGATCGTGATAGGCGGAGAGTGTCTGCTGAGACTCGCCTATCAAGTAAGGAACAGGAAGAGACCGCGAAATTCGAACGATGGACGCCGCGGAATTCGAACGATGGACGCCGCAGCCGCAACTTCTTTACAGGTAATAATTACAATGTAAAAATTTCTATTTACAGGGAACAGCGAGCTAGGGAACAGTGGGGCATCGGCTTATACTCGGGTCAGTGAGGTTTCCCAGTTTTTTTGGGCAACATTAGGTACCTCGGCTTATACTCGAGTCGGCTTATACTCGAGTATATACGGTATGTCTTTTACTACACACTCTATTATAGTATTGAATGTGATGACTGCTCTATAATTCCATATAATAAGCTCCTGAAGAAGCGGTGGTCCTCCCCGCGAAACATGTTGAGCATTCAATACACAGATGGTATTTCTTAAAGTTAACAATGATCTATGCTCAGAGGTCACTCCATCTGTGGTCTTTCTAGAGCAGAACATTTAGGACACAAGATAATGTCACATAATATCACTGGGTTAAAATAAAGGGAAAAAAGCTTAAAAAGAAAAACAAATGCAGCTGCAGCATTGTAAGGAGCAGTGTGGGATGTAAAAAAACAAAAACAAACAAACATTTATAATCAATCACCTATGTGGCTGCAGCATTGGTCCAGCAGTGATTCCCCCCCCCCCCTTTACTTACCTGAGCCCTTTCATCTCCTCGGCAGGGATGCACCGTCCTTCTCTCCACGGGGTCCCCGGCTCTTGATTGGATAGCTTGATAGCATCGCAGCCATTTGCTCCCGCTGCTGCCAATCAAATCCAATGACGCAGGCGCTGGGGGGTGGGGCCAAGTCCGGCATCCGTGTCTATGGAACGCAAATGCTGGACTCGGGAGCGCGCCCCCAAGGTAACCCCCCCCCAGAAGAGCACTTCTCCTAGGGGGGTTATCTGATGCGGGGAGGAGCCGTGAGAGCCGCCGAGGGACCCCATAAAAGGATGTTCGGGGCCACTCTGTGCAAAACGAGCTGCACAGTGGAGGTATGACATGTTTGTTATTTAAAAAAAAAAACAAAAAAACGATCCTTTACAATCACTTTAAGACCTAGTTGAAAACGTGGGTGGAACTCCGCTTTAAAGGATTGGTAAGCTGCAAAAGATTACATTTTTGATTTAATACCGCTTTAACTGGGAAATACATGTAAAAACACAACATATTCCCTTTAAAAGGAAGTCCCTGTAATTATTTTACTGGCAGTGTAAAAAGGACATTGCTAAAGACCAAGCGGTGTTGACTGAGATCATGCTTCAGCCTCGGGGTATGTTTTTCTTTTTCTTTTGCCCAAATATGTGCAGCTACCACTGCAATGTAAATAAGTCGGAACGTGAACCGACATTTGTACATGCTCTTGAATAGTCTCAGTGTTTAGAAAAAAGACCAGATCATTTAATATTTTGACATCTTAACCGGCTGTGACATACATACTGTACCCATATATAAAAAAAAAGAAAAAAAAGAAAGGCAGTTAAAAAAAAAAAAATCCATCCCTTGATATAATCTCCTTCCTGGAAAGAGAATGTATATGCCAGAATGGTAAAACCTACCCATCAATTTAGCTTCAGGGGAAAGTATGCTAAAGTAAAACAAGGAAAGTCCGCAAACAGCAGCCAGATCTTGAAAATATTTATATAAAAAAGAAAACAAACAGCTCCAGGACAATCATGATGACGCGTTTCAACTTACAAAGAAGCCCTAGTTGGAACGGATTGCCATTTGTTGACATATGCAAGTTTCTGCCATATATGTATACTGTACATGTGTTTTTTCTTATAGCGGAGCTCCAGACTCCTTCAGAAAAAATGTAAATACTGTAGCTGCTGACTTTTCATCATTAGGACACTTACCTGTCCATGAATCCAGCAGTATCCTCACCCAAGTCGATTTTTGAGTCAGCTCTCGGGTGCTGTCGTCGCCATCTCGGCAAAGGGAAGCCAGCAGTGAAGGACAGGTACCCGCTTCCAGTTGGATCGTCGCAGGGATCCACCAGAAGTTCTCCCACCGCCCACAACCTTCTGGGACATGTCACAGGTCCCAGAAGGCTGCAAGACCATTCACATAGCGCAGTACGCAGCCGGCTGTGAGGCCACAAGGAGTCACAGCCAGCTGCCCACAGTATACATGCCAGCGCCGTGGACCCGAAGACCAGTTCGGGTGAGAACGATGCTGGATCCCAGGACAGGTGAGTGTCCATTTATTAAAAGTCAGCAGTTATTGGTAGCTGCTGACTTTTATTTTTTTGTATAAATGCTGAAGAACCGCTTTAAATTTGTTTAGGTGTTCAAGAATTAAGGCTTGTTAAAAGTGGAACTTCCACTCATTGTACTCCTCCCCTCCTCCGGTGCCACATTTGGCACCTTTTGAGGGGGGGGGGGCAGACAGGGGGACAGGATACCTGTCTCTCACAGGTATGCTACCCCAACTTCCGGGAGCCTCAGCCGCAGGTATTGACGTCACCGCGGGGCTCCCTCCTCCTTCCCCGGCCGCCCCGCCAGTTAAAAACACTCCGCTTTAAAAACACTTGCACGTGTGACGAGCATGTTTTAAAAATAAAAAAAGTTCTTCAGAATCGTGATCTTTATACTAAGCACTGCCTCGCGCATGCGCAGTAGGGTTCCCGGCGTGAAGCCGTAAGGCTACACTGCCAGATTCCCCTACTCGCAATGGAGGCGGCAGCACCCGACAGCTGATGGAAACATCAGCTGCGGCGCCGACATCGCTGGACTCCAGGACAGGTAAATGTCCGATTATTTTTGCAGCGGTGGGCGGACCTCCGCTTTAAAAAACACTTGCACGTGTGACGAGCATGTTTTAAAAATAAAAAAAGTTCTTCAGAATCGTGATCTTTATACTAAGCAAAAAAATTGTGATTCATATCTTATCCAGAATTGTGCAGCTCCATCAGAAACAATTTGTTTTAAACATTAAAACTCATGGCTATATATATCATTTAAATTAATTAAAAAAAAAAGAGAAACTAAATGTCTCAAATATCACAGTGTTGCAAACACAAAAAAAAAAAAAAAAGACGCCGAGGCAGTTTTTGGAAACAAACTGAAAATAGGAAAGTGTTTATAAGAGACCAATTCTCTGAAAAGATGCAGGTATTGGGAAGACAAAATGATACACCGGCCTGTTTATCCTTTAAGCCCCTGATGGATCCTTTGTGTAATACAAAGAAAACTCAGCTAAACAATGAAGTCTTTAGTTGTCAATGGGTCATAAACAGGGGAACACCCTAAGAGCACATGTTACAGGAAAGCAGGACGTTTCTTTGAACCTCACCAAAAAGACTCAGAACAAGCTGATCTTGGAAATCTTTCCAAAGAAACTCCAATTAAAGTTTGCTTTGTGGCCAGCCATTGAGTCTGTCAACCAGACCGCACTGTATAATTATTTAGCCTGCGGAATGCGACTCAAGTCTGCTTAGCCAGGAATTCCTGGAAGTCTTAAGATGAACGCATCAGTAAAATTGACACTTCCCATAAATCAAATTGAGCTCAGATTATTGAGGCCGATTGATCAAATGATATTAACTTAAAGGGGAACTAAAAAGCCAAAATGTCAGGCTTTGGGGGGGGGGGGGGGGTCACACTTGGGGGCCAGTGGCTGTAGCAGTAGAGAGGTTCAAATAATCAAATTGAAATATACAAGCAGAGCCCCCATGGCGGATGACCCTGGCTCACCTGAGGTGTGAAGGGTTAAAGCAATAGCCGGTCTTCACCAGAGGGCCGATAGTAGAGATGGGTTTTGCTGCATGCCAATCGCCAGGTTGTGGTTCTCTAGATTGCCCAGCGGGGAGGGGGGTCAGGTAACTGATGGATCAGATAAGCAACAAGCAGATGCAAAGTCGATGAACAAGCCAAAAGTTCAAGTTCAATAAGGAGTAGTAGCTGGATGGGGATCAGACAGAAGTGTAGTTGATTTATCCTTGTGCTGCTGTTGAAGGGGAGGGGGCTTTACTTTAACTGGTCACCGCCCTCTTGGTGGAGACCCTGAAGTTGGTATGTTATTGCTGGCGTGGTTTATATTTTTTGTCTTCACCTGTACTTTCCGTAGAATTACAGCTAATTGGTACTGCCGTTTTGTAGAAACATATACAATAAATATAATTTTGCAAAAGAAGCAAAGTCGATGAATGAGCCAAGGATTGGTAACGAGTGGCAGTGAAGTTAAAGTGATTCTAAAAAGGCAGAATGTTTTTCTATGCACGAAGGTAAAAAAACCTGAATGCAGTCTCCCCCAGCCCCAAATGCCTACCAGAGCCCAATTTTGATCCAGCAATGTACACAAGAGCAGCGTCTCTCTCTCTCTCTCCTCTTCGGCTCAGATACAGCAATGAGAGCCATTGACTCTTGCTCCTGTCAATCACAGCCAGTGAGGAGGAAGCAGGGGGCAGGGCAGAGCCACGCTCTATGTTTCAGAGCCAATTGGAGGAATGAGAATGCACAAGTGCCCCCATAGCAAGCGTCTTGCTATTGGGGGGCAGTAGTGTCGATATTCCCATCACACACTTTCCTGGATAAAGCTTTAGGAGTAGCGGGTGCTGCAGCAACCACCAGATGGAATTGGAGACATAACCGATCAAATGCATATATTTGCCTGGAAAACCACGCCAATTACGCTCCAAATCTTTATGGAAGAATGATCACATCACAGAAGACATAGTGCCACGTTTTGGAGCTGTGGAAGACCCCTTCATCAGGCATGCCTGATGAAGGGGTCCTGCGCGCCTCTGAAACATTGCACTATGTCTTCTGTGATGTGATCATTCTCTAATAAAGATTTGGATCAAAAATTGGCGATCCATTGTGTGCTAGCAAATATGTGCATTTGCTATGGGCAATCGGCAGGGGGGAGAATGCCGGCAGGGGGCCTGAGAAGGGGAAGATCGGGGCTGCTCTGTGCAAAACCATTACACAGAGCAGGTATGACATGTTTGTTATTTTTGTTTTGTTTTTTAAACGTTTGTCTTTAGAATCACTTTAACCACTTAAGCCCCGGACTAATACGCAGCATAAAGACCAGGCCCCTTTTTGCGATTGGGCACTGCGTCGCTTTAACTGACAATTGCGCGGTCGTGCAACGTGGCTCCCAAACAAAATTGAAGTCCTTTTTTCCCCACAAATTGAGCTTTATTTTGGTGGTATTTGATCATCTCTGCGGTTTTTATTTTTTGCACTATAAACAAAAATAGAGCGACAATTTGGAAAAAAAATCTATATTTTTAACTTTTTGCTAAAATAAATATCCCCCAAAAATCTATATAAAAAAAAAACATTTTTTTCCTCAGTTTAGGCCGATACGTATTCTTCTACATATTTTTGGTAAAAAAAAAAAAAAAATCGCAATCGGCGTTTATTGATTGGTTTGCGCAAAAGTTATAGCGTTTACAAAATAGGGGGTAGTTTTATGGCATTTTTATAAATTATTTTTTTTTTACTCGTAATGGCGGCCATCAGCGATTTTTTTCATGACTGTGACATTATGGCGGACACATCGGACACTTTTTGGGATCATTGTAATTTTTACAGCGATCAGTGCAATAAAAATGCATTGGTTACTGTAAAAATTACACTGGCAGTGAACAGGTTACCGTATATACTCGAGTATAAGCCGACCCGAATATAAGCCGAGGCACCTAATTTTTCCACAAAAACTGGGAAAACTTATTGACTCGAGTATAAGCCTAGGGTGTGCCTCACTGTGTCCATGACTAGACTGACGTTTAACATAGGAGTCTATGGAAGGGGTGCCCGGCTTTGAAAAATCGGTGCTCCCCGGCCGTAGGTCCCCTGGACAAGAAACTTTGCAAACTTGTAGACGAAGAGTGGGGCTATATTTGTGCCATGTTTGGGGTCCATAGGACCTATGACCGGCTGGTACCGGGTCCCCAAAGTCACCAGAGAAATGACCGTTTAACATGGGAGTCTATGGAAGGGGTGCCCGGTTTTGAAAAATTGGTGCTCCCTGGCCGTAGGTCCCCCGGACAAGAAACTTTGCACACTTATAGAGGAAGAGTTGGGCTATGTGTGTGCCAAGTTTGGGGTCCAGGGGACCTACGGCCGGCCGGTACCGGCTCCCCAAATTCTGGGAGATCAGGCACAAAAAGGTGACTCGAGTATAAGCCGAGGGGGGCATTTTCAGCACAAAAAAAATTGTGCTTAAAAACTCGGCTTATACTCGAGTATATACGGTAAGTGTGCCTAGGGGAGTGATTACTACTGTGTGGGGGCGTGGCTACGAGTGACACGTGACCGATCTCCGCTATGATTACACAGAGCGGAGATCGGTGACATTGTCAGTAGGGGAGCGGGGAGATGTTGTGTTTACACTAACATCTCCCCGCTCCATCCCCCCGTGAGACGATTGCGGGTATACACGCGGCGGTCGAGTCCGTGGGACCCGCGGTCCGACTCACGGGGAAGGCAGGGGGGTCGCAAGCGCTCCTTAAGTGGTTAAGGACAGCAGCAGGTATGCAAGGAGCAAGATGTCGGCTGGAGAGGGCACAATAATGGGTGTGCAACGACAGTTCACGAGAGAAGCAAACAGTTAAACGTTCACCAGAAAAAAACATACATGGCAACATTGTCCAAGGGATCAGGCAGGGAGCTGGCCAGCATCTTAGGTGGCACAACAAGAACTACAGCCAGATTTGGCAGAGGTCCCAGGTTTAGATCCCCATTTTTCCCCAGAAAGTTCAAAGAAGGTTATAACCCTTATCTTTTTTTTTTTTTTTTTTTCTTGCCATCTGTGTCAAAAAAACAAATAAACATCCATTTTGCAAAAATGTGTATTTAAAGAGGAACTGCAGTCTGCTCACATAATTTGTAATAAAAACATCTTTCTTTCTCGTACATCACGGGACACAGAGCGACATAGTCATTACTAATGGGTTATATAGATACCGTCAGGTGCTGGCACTGGCAACTTCCAAAACCGGAAGTACCCTCCCCTATATAAGCCCCTCCCATCCGGGAGCACCTCAGTTTTTTGCCAGTGTCTAAGGTGTTGGCCAAGAAGAAACATGTGTTTTTCACTGAGCTTGCGTACAGGTTCTTTTGGGCCTCAGTAAGCTATTCCGGATCCGACCAAAAAAGCTTCATAGCTAAACGGTCGGTACCCGGGCCTTGCAGAGAAGAGCAAGGTTTTGCCTGTAATGCTTCTCTTAGGAGAGCTGGACCCTGGGATCCAGAGCTCTGGTCATACCCACGACCAAGATGTTTTCTGTGCAGGGTGCTATACAGGTCCAGGGGAGTGGAATCCTTGGGAACCCGGTCCCTGAAGGTTTGATTACAATGCCTGCCGTGATAGGTGAAGTTTGGGCTTTTGTGGACCAAACAAAGTCCTGCGGCGGGGAACAGGTAAGTGGGGGCCCCCAGGAACTTGGTTCTATTGGGGGACCCCCAAGCCTAATTTGTCTGTCTGTTACCTAACGGTATTCCCGCAAAATTTTTATAAATATATTAGACTGCGGTACCTGTGTTTGTCCACTAGAGGCCGCTGTGGAATGTTTTCTTGTCATGTGGACTAGCTTCTTCTCAGCAGAGCAAAGTCCAGGCAGATGGTGAGTTCTCTTATAGGGAACTGCTTCCTCTGCCATGTTGCAGTGCTCGTCCATCCCCCGGCCTGCGGCAAAGAGGGGCCCTGGCTCCTGTCCCTTGTTACCATATTTGAAATTAGCGCCGAAGGTGCACGTGCCCGCGCGCGTGCGCGTGCACGCGCCTCTATATATAGAGGTGAGCTGGGAAAAGGGGCGGAGCCTGGGGGATGACGCTCTGTGCGCGCCGCAGCGCTTCTGCGCATGTGCGGGCGTCCCAGCAGTTTTAAAAAAACCACAATATGTAGTGAGCTGGCTATGAAGTACAGAGACAGAGCTGGCAACATTTAAAGGCATACAGCAAGCGGTTGATACAGGCATCCCCTAGAAAGGCACATTAGTAGACACCAACTGTGATATAGCAGCAATTGTGCTAGACTATTCTTAGTAAAAGTGGTGTATTACGGCTGGAATACCTCAGCTTTAGGCTTAGGAATATGCCGTCCAGAAGCTCCGGAACTGAATCTTCCAGGAAGCGAAGGGGGTCTCATCGGGCTCGGAGGATCTTGGGCATACTCCTGCTGCACCAGTCTCCCCTGAAGTTCAGAGGTAAGTGACCGTAGAGACCCCGCAGGGGTACTTGGTACTGTGGCTGTCCTCAGTCACCTGCTCCTGTGTATGTAACAGAGGAGGTTTTTTCCTCAGCTCTGGGAGGATTGAGAGAGATTGTCAAAATTTATCGCTGCCTCCCTGTCAGGAAAAGCACGCCCGATCTCCGTCTCCTCCTTCAGAGTGCCTGTTAGCAGAGCAACAGTCCCATACAGGGATCGACCTGCCTGAAGGGGATCAGGATAAGGTTGATTCTGTTATAGAGGAATCAACAGTGGGGGAACCTTTTCTCAGCATCTCAAGCTGAAAGATTATGGGTTCAGTCTCTGACTAACATGGTCCGATCAGCATTTAAAAATGCACCTTGCGGAACCATCAACCACTACTGTATCCTCGTTGGGGTCGCTAGAAGCCCCCAGACTGTTTGTTCTTTTCCACTTCACCCTTTACTGAAAGGGCTCATTTACCAGGATTGGGAACGTCCTGAGAAAATATTTATTCCCCCAAGAGATTTCCGGTGGTCTATCCCATGGAGGATAAGTTCATCAAAAAAAAAAAAAAAAAAAAAAAAAAAAAATGGAAGGTCCCTACAATGGACGCAGCCATCTCTTGTATGTATAAATCACTGACATGTCCAGTGGATAATGTCCAAATGTTCAAGAACCCAATAGATAAAAGATTGGAGTCCTTATGAAAATCTGCTTGGTGATACAACCAGCAGTAGCAGCTATTGGGGTCTGCTAAGCAGTGAAGGATCAGTTGAAACAGGTCTTGAGGGACTTGACAGATCAGCAGGCTTTGCCCTAGCTGATCTACCTAGAGCCTTAGGCTTTGCGGTTGATGCCATAGAGGATTCAGTCCATCAGGCCTCCCGCCTTACGCTGTCTATAGTACATATGCGTAGGCTCCTATGGCTCAAAAACTGGTCTGCTGAAGCTCCCTGTAAAGAATGGCTGGTTAGCGTCCCATTTCATGGTGAACGCTTATTCAGGGAAAACCTGGACAAATATATCCAGAAAATTTCCAGCGGTAAAAATACGCTCTTGCCGGTTAAAAGCAGAGTTAGAGGTCCCTTTTTAAGAGGCCTGCTTCTCCAGTCCCTGGGGCATCGGCTGTGTAACAGTTCCGACGGCCTCCTCGGTCAAATCCCGGGGGTAAAAAACAGGGACAGTAGCAGGGTAATGAGAAACCCTGGGTTAGGGGAGGTACAAAACCTCCCCCAAAGTTCAATTCATGAAGCCCCCACTCAGTCGGGTGGGGGGAGGACTCCAGTTGTTCGCAAGAGACCTGGCGGGACACGATCAAGACAGATAGGTGCTCTCCGCAGTAGGTTTGGGATACAGTTTGGAGTTAAAAGACTCTCCTCCTTCCCATTTTTGAGGTCAAACGTGCCAAGGGATCCCCGGAAGAGAGAGTCCCTCCTGTTGGCACTAGAACAACTATTGCTCCAAGGAGTAATTATGGAGGTTCCCCTGGAAGAATGAGGGTTCGGGTTTTACTCAAACCTCTTTACAGTCCCGAAGCAAACGCGGACGGGAGGCCCATATTAATTCTAAAAGGGCTATACAAATTCCTGTATATCAGGACTTTCCGATGGAGTCGATCCGATCGGTGGCCACTGCCCTACAAGGGGAGGATTGGTTAGCCACGATCGACATCAAAGATGCTTATTTGCACATTCCCATCTTTCCAGTCCACCAAAAATTTCTACGCTTTGCAGTAGAAGGGCGCCATTTTCAGTTCAGAGCCTTACCCTTCGGTTTGGCCACAGCACCACGAGTGTTTACAAAAATTCTGGCCCTTTATTGGCCAATCTAAGAACACAAGGTGTAATGATAATGGCATATCTGGATGACTTGTTGCTGATAGACCACTCAGTGAAAAAACTAGACGTGGTCGTTCACAAGACGATCAAGTATCTGGAATCTCACGGTTGGATTATCAACCGAGACAAGTCAGCCCTAAAAACCAGTCAAAAGTCTGGAATACTTGGGGCTAAGGTTGGATTCAGGCCAGAGAAAAATATTCTTGCCTCGAGGAAAGATGTTGTCTTTGAAAGATTTGATCCACTTAGTGGGTACAAAAAAGACAGCCGTCCATACGCCTGTATATGAGGCTGCTGGGAAAAATGGTGGCATCATTCGAAGCAGTACCCTACGGTCAGTTCCATTCAAGGAATTTGCAAGGGGCCATACTGTCAGCCTGGAACAAAAAAGTTCAGGCCCTAGACTTACAATGTCCTTGTCCCCTTCCGTTCGCAAGAGCCTCCGTTGGTGGTGGGTTCCCCAGAATCTGGAAAAAAGGAAATCCTTCAGTCCGATTTCTTGGAAGGTGGTCACTACAGATGCCAGCCTTATAGGCTGGGGAGCAGTACTGGAGCAATAGTCTCTCCAGGGCAGATGGTCGGATGCAGAAAAGGCCCTGCCCATCAATCTCTTAGAGATACGAGCAGCCCGGTATGCCCTAGTAGCATGGACATCCAAACTCCAAGGGTCCCCTGTCAGAATGCAATCAGACAATGCCACAGCAGTGGCATATATCAATCATCAGGGGGGCACCAGGAGTCGTGCAGCCCAGAGGGAAGTAAATTACATCCTGAAATGGGCAGAAAAATATGTCCCAGCCATATCTGCGGTATTCATTCCAGGAGTGGAGAATTGGAAGGCGGACTTTCTAAGTCGCCAGCAATTAGGCCCAGAGGAAGGGTCCCTTCACCCCGAGGTTTTCTGGACAATATGTCAGCGGTGGGGAACATCGGATGTAGATCTTCTAGCATCCAGATTCAACGCAAAGGGGGACAGGTTTGTCTCTCGGACAAGGGATCCCCTAGCTTGCGGCTCGGATGCCCTAGTGTTCCCTTGGGATCAGTTCAAGCTGATATATGCATTCACACCGCCACAATGGTTACCTCGATTACTCCGCAGAATCAGGGTAGAAAAGAAACCGGTGATTCCGGTGGCTCCAGCGTGGCCCCGAAGAGCGTGGTACGCGGAGATTGTAAAATTTCAGTGGGGAGTCCTTGGACTCTCCCACGTCGTCCGGCTTTCGCAAGGACCGATATACCACCCTTCCTTACCAGCCCTAGGTTTGACGGCCTGGCTATTGAAGCCCACATTCTAAAAAAGAGAGGGCTCTCTAATGCTGTGGCATCTACCATGATCAATGCCAGGAAGCCGGTATCCAGGCAGATCTACTATAGAATCTGGAAGGCGTACATCGCCTGGTGTGAGGCCAAGAAATGGCATCCACATAAGTACGTAATAGGTAGGATTCTGGACTTCCTACAGTGGGCTGTAGATAGGAAGCTTGCCTTGAGTACTATCAAGGGTCAGATTTCGGCCTTGTCAATATTTTTTCAAAGGCCCTTGGCTTCGCATTCACTAGTCAAAGCCTTTATACAAGGAGTGATGCGTATTAGTCCTCCGGTTAATATTCCCATATGTCCATGGGATCTAAACTTGGTTCTGTCGGTTCTACAGAAACAACCATTTGAACCATTACAGCATATTTCTTTGGTGCTTCTCACCAGGAAATTGATTTTTCTAGTAGCCATTTGTTCGGCTAAAAGAGTGTCGGAATTAGCAGCTATGTCCTGTAAGGAGCCATATCTGGTTATCCATAAGGATAGAGTAGTGTTACGTCCTCATCCAGCCTTTCTTCCTAGGGTGGTATCGAGGTTTCATTTGAACCAAGATGTGGTTCTTCCTTCTTTTTTCCCCAAACCTACTTCGGTAGAGGAAAAGTTATTGCATTCTTTGGATGTAGTAAGAGCAGTTAAAGCTTATCTAAAGGCCACTGCTCAGATTCGCAGAACGGATACTTTGTTTATTCTGCCGGAAGGCCCCAGAAAGGGTCAGGCAGCGTCAAAATCTACTTTAGCCAAGTGGATTCGACAGGTCATTATGCAAGCCTATGGCTTGAGAAGGAGACCGCCTCCGTTCAAAGTTAGAGCGCACTCCACGAGAGCAGTTGGAACTTCATGGGCAGTGCATCACCAGGCCTCCCTGGCTCAAATCTGTAAGGCCGCAACATGGTCTTCGGTACACACGTTTACTAGGTCCTACCAGTTGGACGTTAGAAGTCAGGAGGATGTCGCCTTTGGGCGCAGTGTGTTGCAGGCCGCAAAAGATCCTCATGTCTGATAGCGCTCAGCTTATATATGGTGTATCCCCCCCCCTCATTTGGCATTGCTTTAGGACATCCCATTAGTAATGACTATGTCGCTCTGTGTCCCGTGATGTACGAGAAAGAAAATAGGATTTTTATAACAGCTTACCTGTAAAATCCTTTTCTTGGAGTACATCACGGGACACAGAGCTCCCGCCCCTCTTTGGGGACACTTATTGCTTTGCTACAAAACTGAGGTGCTCCCGGATGGGAGGGGCTTATATAGGGGAGGGTACTTCCGGTTTTGGAAGTTGCCAGTGCCAGCACCTGACGGTATCTATATAACCCATTAGTAATGACTATGTCGCTCTGTGTCCCGTGATGTACTCCTAAGAAAAGGATTTTACAGGTAAGCTGTTATAAAAATCCTATTTTTCCATTCTAAAGCTTCTCTCCAACCACTTTGCATATTATTTTATATATACTGTGATTCTGTACTTGCCAAATATGCTGCAGAAATCTCCTTCCACTGAGTCTGGCTGCATCCATTTTAACTGTGGGCAGCTGAAGCTGCTGCCTGTTCACTTCCTGGATTTACACAGAGACACACACCTCCAGCTTTCATTGGCCCTCTTATGACTCACCCCCCTCCCTTCCTGGCAAACTCTCAGGAGAGTGAGAGAGAAAGCTGTGCATAATGTCATAAGCCTAGGCTTTTTACCAGACAAGAAACAGGAAGTGGGCTGAATATGGGATTTACTGGCAGAAAAAAAAAAAAAAAATTAAATCCAAAGTTAAAACAACAAGAGCAGAAGATTTAATAGATGAAAAAAAATATTAAATCGAAACTTCAGTCATTTTTTCATCTTTCCATTTGAGCCTGAAAGCCATTGCAAGGTATTAAAGTGATTGTAAACTCTTAATTTAGTTTAACCACTTGCTTACTGGGCACTTAAACCCCCCTCCTGCCCAGACCAATTTTCAGCTTTCAGTGCTCTCACACTTTGAATGACAATTACTCAGTCATGCAACACTGTACCCAAATGATTTTTTTGTCCTTTTTTTCCATACAAATAGAGCTTTCTTTTGGTGGTATTTGATCACCTCTGGGTTTTTTATTTTTTGCGCTATAAATGAAAAAAGAAGACCGAAAATTTTGAAAAAAGAACAAAAACAATTTTTCTTAGTTTCTGTGATAAAATTTAGCAAATTATTAATTTTTCTTCATAAATTTTGGCCACAATTTATACTGCTACATATCTTTGATAAAAATAACCCAAACATTTTTGGAAATTATTTGGTCTGTGTGAAAGTTTTATGCCGCGTACACACGACCGTTTTTCATGGCGTGAAAAATTCCATTTTTTTAATTGGTCATTAAAAACAATCGTGTGTGTGCTCCAGAGCATTTTTAACGACGTGAAAATTTCCCTAAAAAAAATTAGAACCTGCTCTATTTTTTCACGTCGTTCTTTTTAACGTCGTGAAAAACTGTAGTGTGTATGCTTTTACGAGGGGAAAAAAAATGCGCATGCTCAGAATCAAGTATGAGACGGGAGTGCTCGTTCTGGTAAAACTAGCATTCGTAATGGAGATAGCACATTCGTCGCGCTGTAACAGACTGAAGAGCATGAGGCTGAAAAGCGCGAATCGTCTCTCACCAAACTTTACTAATACGAGGATCAGCAAAAGCAGCCCAAAGGGTGGCGCCATCCGAATAGAACTTCCCCTTTATAGTGCCGTCGTACGTCACCGCGCTTTGCTCGAGCATTTTTTTTCACGATAGTGTGTAGGCAAGGCAGGCTTGAGAGGAAACACGAAAAATCACGTCAAGAAAAACTTCGTTTTTTCCAATGACATTAACCACTTGATAGCCGGGCCATATACAAATGACGGCCTCAAGGTGGATCTAGAAATCCGAGAGGCCGTCATTATACGGCCTCGGCTATTCCGGCCACTGGGGGGCGTGCGCGCGCCCGGCGCATCACTGAGATGCCGATGCGCGTGCCTGGCGGCTGCGATGTCCACCAGGTACCCGCGATCGGCGTGTACACAGACAAGGATGTGTAAACACAGAGATCCACGTCCTGTCAGGGAGTGGGGACCGATGCTGTGTCCCTTGTACATAGGGACACCGATCGGTCACCTCCCCCAGTCAGTCCCCTCCCCCACACAGTAGTAATCACTCCCAGGTTACACATTTAACCCCTTCCTCGCCCCCTAGTGTTAACCCCTTCCCTGCCAGTGTCATTTTTACAGTAACCAGTGCATTTTTATAGCACTGGTCGCTGTAAAAATGACAATGGTCCCAAAATGTTGTCAAAAGTGTCCGATAAAAATCGCTGACCGCCGCCATTACTAGTAAAAAAAAAATATTAATAAAAATGCAATAAAACTATGCCCTATTTTGTAGACGCTAAAACTTTTGTGCAAACCAATCAATAAACGCTTATTGCGATTTTTTTTACCAAAAATAAAAACCGCAGAGGTGATCAAATACCACCAAAAGAAAGCTCTATTTGTGGGAAAAAAAGGACGTCAATTTTGTTTGGGAGCCACGTCGCACAACCGCGCAATTGTCATTCAAATCTTGACAGCGCTGAAAGCTGAAATTTGGCCTGGGCAGGAAGGGGGTTTAAGTGCCCAGTAAGCAAGTAGTTAAAAACGGCCGTGTGTACGCGGCATTAGAGTCTACAAGCTATAGTGCAAATCATAAAAAATGTATCACATCTGATGTACTGGCGGCCTATTTCTTGAGACCCTAACAAGCCAGGAAAGTACAAATGCCCCCCAAATAACCCCTTTTTGGAAAGTAGACATTCCAAAGTATTTAGTAAGAGGCCTGGTGAGTTATTTGAAGTTGTAATTTTTTCCCACGATTCTTTGTAAAATTAAGATTTTTTTTTTTGTTTTTATTTTTTCTCAAAATTGTCATTGTAATAGCTTATTTCTCTCACATGGCATGTGCATACCACAAATGACACCCCAAAATACATTCTGCTACTCCTCCTGAGTATTACGATACCACATGTGTGGGACTTTTTTACTGTCTGGCCACATACAAAAGCCCAACATGCAGGGAGCACCATTAGGTGTTCTAGGAGCATAAATTACACATCTAACTAGTTGACTACCTATTACATTTTTGAAGGCCCTGGAGCACCAGGACAATGGAAACACCCACAAAATGACCCCATTTAGGAAAGCTAACACCCCAACGTATAATCTATGAGGCATAATGAGTCTTTTGAACGGTTCATTTTTTTCCAGAAGTTTTTGGAAAATGTGGAAAAAAAATGAAAACGCATTTTTTTTACGCAAAGTTGTCCATTTATAAGATATTTCCAATACACAGCACGTACATAGCAAAAATGACACCCCAAAATACATTCTGCTACTCCTCCTGAGTATGGCGATACCAAATGTGTGGGACTTTTACACAGCCTGGCCACATACAGAGCCCAAACGTGCAAGGAACGCCATCAGATGTTCTAGGGACACATAGCATGCAAGAATTACACCCCAAAATACATTATGCTGAGCAAAGCGTAAACAAAAGATTACCTGTGGTTTTAGTAGCGCAGTTCTACACAGCAGGATAGCACTGGTCCAGGCAGCAGGCAGGGACTTGGTCAGCAACGGAATACACAATTGTCCAGGCAGCAGGCAGGGATACTGTCCATATACAGTCCAGGGTCAGTGAAGGCAGAGATATTGTCAGCAGTGCCAAAAATATTGGTCCTGGTAGTAGGCAGGTCCATGTGGTGTGGTCAGTTCATGGGACAGGCAGAGGCATGATGGCATAGGTCCTACAGGCAGCAGGCAGAAGTCCACATGCCACATCACCTGCCACAAGTTGTGGATTGTCCACAATGCAATGCAAGCAACTACAATTTTTTTTATATATTTTTAATGGTTTCTCATCATTTGCCATAATTTTTGAGATTTCTAATGTAAAAAAATAGGTCACCTTTAAAAACGCTTATAAACTAAAATCGCGGCAAAACGCCGGTACCGCGTTTTGCGTCTGAAACTTTTGCGTCTGAACCCATTTTTTTGCTTCTGGAAAAAACGAGGTTAAACGCAACTGCTTAAAAACGCCAAAAAACGAGACCGTGTGCATGGACACATAGGATAACATTGAATGAGTTCAGGGGCAGTTGAAAAAAGCATCCAACTGCCTCTGAACGCGCGTTTACCAGCGTCTCATGTGCATGGGGCCTTAGTAGATGGGTCCTCACTGATCAAAGACCAGAAGCTCCAGTCCAGCTGTACCATGTACAGTAATAAAGGAAGATGTATAAGTGTGAAAAATGTTTTAGAAAACGCAAAAAAAAAATTATTAAAATAAAATTATTCTTGGATATTTACTAATCTGCATACAGTTAACAAAAAAATGTTTGCACATTAAAAAGAGTGAGTAACAAACAATATTTATTTTAGGGTTTTTTAAATAAACCAAAAGTTACGGATTAATTTGCCAATTCTTAAATAAGTTGAATCACTTGCATTCGGTCATACTGAATCACTTCCTGGCTTTTCTGATCCCCTCAGTATTAAAGTAGAACTATAGGCAAAACTTTTATTTTTTTGGATAGAATAAGGAAGGGTTATAACCCCTGTCAGATTTTTTTTTTTTTTCTTGCCATCTTTATCCCATTGGGAAAGCATTAAAAAATGTCCAGCAAGCAGCATCTTTTGGAGCGGTTTGTACACTGCTCCTCCACTGCTCTTGCCCATTGAAATGAATGGGCAGCGCGGCCGACCCTCCGGCAAAGCGGCGCTTTGCTGGTGGTTAACCCTTTTCCGGCCGCTAGCAGGGGAATACCTCCGCAAAAATGACGGTAAAGCCCTGCTACTGTGTTACTGGTTTGTTGTTGTTTTTGCTTAAAATGTTACATAGAGGCTCGGTGTCAGGAAAGACGTTTCTGTAATCTGCCTAGCAACAGCAATGTCAGGAGAATGCCTGTGCATGGAAAAACCGTTCGGGGCGTGCGCGATAGCGTGTGCTGTGACAGCGGTTGGCGCCAGAATATGCCATTTAAACTAGTCAGACACTCTGCTCCTTGCTGTCAGGTCTACAGCATTCCTGAGACCCCTGCTACCTGAACTCCTGATCTTGAAAACCCGTTATCTGATCCGGCTCATCTCTGACTACCCGATTGCTGCCTGTCCTGATCCCGGCCTGTCCTGACTACGCTTCTGATTACCCTCTTACCTGATTGCTGCCCACCTGATGAACTGACCCGGCCTGGACTTGACTATTCGTGTACCCGGCTGCTGCAAACCTGCTCTGCACTACAGTGCACCTCCCTGCTGCTGCAAACCTGCTCTGCACTACAGTGCACCTCCCTGCTGCTGCAAACCTGCTCTGCACTACAGTGCACCTCCCTGTTGCTGCATCAGCCCTCTACACCAGATTACCTGCCAGGCACTTGTGCCCCTTTGTCCTCTTGAGCTCCTGTCTACTCTACCAGGGGTTCTTGAGCCAGAGGCTTACGAGAGGCCGCTCCCTGCACGTTGGGCTCCACTTCCATGTATGTGACACTCGGTTTACACTGCTGCGCGGTGAATATGTTCCATTTTTTCGTCCTGTGTAAGGTGCGAATTTACCATGAATTGGACATAGCTGCGATTGATGTTCTAGCCAATGGAATCATAATGTAAAAAAAAAAAAGTGTTAACTTCCTGGTTTTTGTGGAGAGTAGTGTGGTGGAATTTGCACATATGTGAACCATCAATGCGATTCCAGAACAATTTACATTGATGTCTATGGAGACTAAATTCGCAACGCTGTAAACTCGCACGAGACGCTTTTTTTTTTTTATCGCACAGCATTTGTAGAGGAATCGCAACGCATGTATGTGAACGACCGTCATTGAAAAGAATGACT
Source organism: Rana muscosa (assembly GCA_029206835.1). Taxonomy (NCBI): domain Eukaryota; kingdom Metazoa; phylum Chordata; class Amphibia; order Anura; family Ranidae; genus Rana; species Rana muscosa. Next base: position 302,619,547 of record CM055128.1, read on the forward strand.
TTATGGATGACATGCGAATTTAGAATGTTTTTGACGCATCACATTCGTTACGAACTCGCATCAGTGTGAACCGGGCCTGAATTCTCACCGAGATTGTCCATCAGAGTGATCATTCTGTGAGGAAGACTTCTGACTAGCTCCCTGTCATAGGATTTCACAGGCTGTGCACATTAGCTGAGCAGAAGGAGATAAGAAAACATAAGATAGTGCAAGGTATACAAGACACATCCTGTGTACAGAGGAGGGGATTTTATGGAAGTTTGTAAGACACCCAAGGTAGGCAACTGGATAAAGATTAGGTTTAGAGCTACTTTAAGCATGGCTGAATTCAGGGCCGAGTTTTATAGTCCTAAAAACCCTGAGAATTTCTTTCTATCCTGGTCAGCTAAGGCCCCTTTCACACTTATGCGACTTGGGACTTCAAAGTCGCATGACAAGTCGTACCCCATGATTTCCAATGAGTACCATTCATATCTGTGCAACTTCAAGTCGCACCAACTTCAAAGTAGTCCCTACTACTTTTGTCCGACTTTGATGCAAGTTGAGGTCCACAGACCTCAAGATTACACAGGTATTTCACAAAATCGCAGCAAAATTAAGCGACTTTCAAGTTGCGGCAGCGCGAAAGGGGCCTAAAGCTTGTCCGCTGTGTGGATCTCTCGCAGGAATTTGAATAAACAATTTTTTTCAGCTGAATTCCTACCTTTTAAGGACTCCGAGCTCATGTGGCCTCCACCTTGATTCAGGTGATGCTCTGAACCCTCGGAAACTGTTAGCTTGGAAACGCCCTGGCTGTGTGTCGTGGTAGAAGGCTCCGCTGAAAACAAAGTCAGCCACAATAGCAGTGTCAATAAATAAGGCCGATATGAGATTTAGGAAACTAGAGAAGTCAGTCCTGACGTTGAATTGCTCACCTTTCTCTCTCTCTTCCCGTGGTATACTGTGCTCCGGTTTGTATCCGCACCCTTTTCCGGTAAAATTTTCACAGGCTAAATGAAACTCTTTCTTGTGATGAGGCCGGATGAACTGGTAAAAGCCTGTAAACAAAAAAAAAAAAAAAAAAAAGGTACATCATTATAGAATATACACTATACCAGCCTTTCTGAACCTTTTTAACACATGGAAGAAATAACTTTCTGGTCTCAGGGAACCCCTGCTAATAATTACTGTATCTTCCACTCGTTGTACATAATCTGAGGGTCATTAGGAAGAATGCTGCTTATTACAGACAGCTAAAAAGATCATTGGTGTCAGTGGTTACTCATCTGAGAGGCAGAAATTGCTCATTGCTCAAAGAACCCCTAGCAACGTCTAGAGGAATCCCAGGGTTCCACGAAACCCTGGTTGAGAATAGCTGCACTATACTACGGTCAAATATCTAGCAACGTCTGGAGGAACCCTAGGGCTCCATGGAACCCCGTGTTGAGAATGGCTGCCCTGGAGGAAACCTAGGACTCCATGGAACCCTGTGTTGAGAATGGCTGCCCTGGAGGAAACCTAGGGCTCCATGGAACCCCGTGTTGAGAATGGCTGCCCTGGAGGAAACCTAGGGCTCCATGAAACCCTGGTTGAGAATAGCTGCACTATACTATGGTCAAATATCTAGCAACATCTGGAGGAACCCTAGGGCTCCATGGAACTCTGGTTGAGAATGGCTGCCCTGAAGGATCCCTAGGGTTCCATGGAATCCTGGTTGAGAATGGCTGCCCTGAAAGAACCTTAGGCCTCCATGAACCCTGATTGAGAATGGCTGCCCTGGAGGAAACCTAGGGCTCCATTGAACCCTGGTTGAGAATGGCTGCCCTGGAGGAAACCTAGGGCTCCATGGAACCCTGAAGCATTCCTAGGGCTCTATGGAACACTGGTTGAGAATGGCTGCCCTGGGGGATCCCTAGGACTCGATGGAACCCTGTTTGAGCATGGCTGCCCCAGAGCATCTCTCGGGCTCCATGGAACCCTGATTGAGAATGGCTGCCCTGGAGGAACCCTAGGGCTCCATGGAACACTGGTTGAGAATGATTTGACTATGCTGCCATCAATGAGTGCTGGTACCTGCCAGATCATTGGTGTCAGTGGTCACTCAGCTGAGAGGCAGAAATTGTTCACTGCGCAAAGAACCCCTAGCAACGTCTAGAGGAATCACAGGGTTCCACAAAACCCTGGTTGAGAATAGCTGCACTATACTATGGTCAAATATTTGTAAACACCTGACCATCACACCCCACTACATAGACAGAATGTGGACACCCCATCAAATGATTGAGACTGGGGGTGTGGCTCAGTAAATAGTACTGTAAATGCTGCAGCAACAATTTGGGGAAGGCCCTTTGATGTTCCAATATAACTGTGCTCTGGTACACTAAGCCCACTCCATAAAGACATGGTTTGAGGAGTTTCGTGTTGAGGAACTTGACTGTTCTACTCAAAGTCTTTACCTCAACTCTACTGAACACCTTTGGGATGAGCGGAAGTGCAAATTGCAAGCCATGTCTTCTCATTCAACATCATTACCAGCTCTCAAACGTTCTTCTGAATGGAAAAGAAGATTTCCACGCAGGGAGAAATACAAAAACAACACTCCATAATCTTCATAAGAAGTAGAAAGCCTTCCCAGAAGAGTGGGGGCTTTTATAGAAAAAGAAGGACGGAGGTACAATACAGTGTACTTACTGCATTGTACAGTAAATTTGCAAAGGTAGATGTAGCTTTCACCTTCTCATATCACTGTTCTCTTGGGCACAGGCAAAATGAATATAAAAAAATACTACAATTCCCACATCTTAAATCTATCAGACATGTCTTTCTTGTAGGCCATGAAATAACAATGAGAACTGCGTGCTGGTATCAGCTAGGTTAAAGCGGAGGTCTGCCACTTTTTTTTTTTTTTTAAAAGTCACCAGCTACAAATACTGCAGCTGCCGACTTTATTTAAAATATGGACACTTACCTGTCCAGCGCGCCCGCGATGACGGCACCCGAGGCCGACCCGTGCCTCGGATCCTGCTGCCGCCATCTTCGCTAAGGGAATCGGGAAATGAAGCCTTGCGGCTTCACTTCCCAGTTCCCTACTGCGCAATCGAAATGGTCCCTCCTGTCTTTTATCTCCCAGAAGACAGCGGGGAACGACGGGATGTGACGTAGACCCCCGCAGATTCTGCGGCTGTCTAAGCCCCGGAACTGGGTGCAAATACCGGTATTATACAGGAATCTGCACCCCCCCTCCCCCTGAAAGGTGCCAAATGTGACACCGAAGGGGGGGAGGGTTCCGAAAAGAGGAGGTTCCATTTTTGTGTGGACCTCTGCTTTAAAGTGGATGTAAACCCGATTCATGAAATTTGAGCTGGGCACATATATCTGCAGTGTTTTTTCTCTCTCTCTTCAAAGCCTTGTGTCTCGTAGCTTTGTCCTGCTCCGTTCCTCTGTGACAAGATCTCCGAGACAGGAGCCTGAAGTTTGCATCGAGGAAGGTTGCAATAATAGGATTTTTATAACAGCTTACCTGTAAAATCCTTTTCTTGGAGTACACCACGGGACACAGAGCTAGTCATTACATAATGGGTTAAGGGTCACCAGCGGTGATTGGACACTGGCACAACCAATGGAAGACAGTTCCCCTCCATATAACCCCTCCCATCAGGGAAGTACCTCAGTTTTGTAGCAAAGCAGTAAGGTTCCCATAAGAAGGGGGGGACCTCTGTGTCCCGTGGTGTACTCCAAGAAAAGGATTTTACAGGTAAGCTGTTATAAAAATCCTATTTTCTTTATCGTACACCACGGGACACAGAGCTAGTCATTACATAATGGGACGTCCCAGAGCAATGCTCATATGAAGGGGGGGAGACACAGATCAAAACAGGCCGCTTGCGGACCAGAAGCCCTATACTGCTGCCTGCAGCACACTTCGCCCAAAGGCGGAATCCTCATGTCCTTTCACATCTATTTGATAGAATTTGGAAAATGTATGGACTGAAGACCAAGTTGCAGCTTTACAGATCTGAGCCATCGAAGCCTGGTGGTGCACTTGCCCATGAAGCACCTATCGCCCTGGTAGAGTGCGCTTTAACAGGAAAAGGAGGAGTCCTGTTCTTTAAACCATAAGCTTGAATAATTACTTGTCTAATCCACCTGGAAATGGTGGATTTTGATACTGCTTGGCCCTTCTTGGGCCCATCTGGTAAAATAAACAAAACATCTGTTTTACGTATCTGAGCGGTTGCTTGCAGATACACCTTTACCGCTCTCACTGGATCTAGAGAGTGTAATAATTTTTCCCCCGCCGTCCGCGGGTTTGGAAAAAAGGAAGGCAGAACAATGTCTTGATTCAAGTGAAAAGCCGACACCACCTTAGGTAGAAAAGCCGGATGGGGTCGTAGTACGATTTTGTCCTTGTGACAAATTAGATAAGGCTCTTTACCAGAAAGAGCTGCTAGCTCTGATACTCTCCTAGCAGAAGCTATAGCAATCAGAAAGGCCAACTTCCTACTTAATATAATTAAAGGAATATGGCGAATAGGTTCAAAAGGTTGCTTTTGCAACACTGACAATACCAAATTCAAATCCCATGGACACAAGGGAGTCCTAACTGGAGGATTTATCCTCAGTACCCCCTTAATGAATGTCCGAACTAGGGAGTGAGATGCCAATGGTCTCTGAAAGGAGACTGATAGAGCCGATATTTGCCCTTTGATGGTGCTAAGGGCTAAATTCATATCCACTCCTAACTGGCAAAAAGCAAGAATCCTACTTATTTCATAGTTCTGAGGATTCCAACATCTGGATTCACACCAGGAAACGTATGCTCTCCAGACTCTCTGATAGATGAGTCTGGAGGCTGGCTTTCTAGCATTAATGAGCGTAGAAAGAGCCGGACCAGAGACCCCTCTCTTTTTTAAAAATGTGGGTCTCAGCAGCCAGGCCGTCAACTTTAGCCTTTGTAAGGAAGGGTGGAATACTGGACCCTGTGACAGCAGGTCGTGTCGGAGTGGAAACTTCCAGGGCCTTCCTATCGCCGTTTTTACAATCTCGGCGTACCAAGGCCTCCTGGGCCAGTTTGGGGCCACTAGGATTACTGGTATTCCCTCCTCCTTGATCCTGCGAAGCAGTCTTTGTAGAAGAGGGATCGGAGGGAATGCCTAGATCAGTGAGAACTGATTCCATGGAGTTATTAGAGCGTCTGTATTATTAGAGCGTCTGTCCCGTAGGCTAGAGGATCTCTCGTTCTGGACACAAAGTTGTCCAATTTCTTGTTGAACCTGGCAGCTAGCAGGTCTACATCTGGGTTTCCCCATCTCAGACATATGGCCTGAAAGATCTCGGGGTGAAGAGACCACTCCCTGGTAGCAGCTGCTGACGACTCAGGTAGTCTGCTTGCCAATTTTCCATCCCTGGAATGAAGATTGCAGAAAGGCAAGGTACATGCTCTTCTGCCCATGCCAGGATCCGGTTCACCTCTCTTTGGGCTGCCCGACTGCGGGTGCCTCCTTGGTGATTGATGTAAGCTACTGCAGTAGCATTGTCGGATTGAACCCGAACTGGGTAGCCCTGTAACCTGTATGTCCAGGTTTTGAGGGCTAGATATACCGCCCGGATCTCTAGCACATTGATGGGCAGGATCCCCTGAGTCTTGGCCCAGGTTCCCTGGGTAGAAGCCTCCTCGAATACTGCACCCCAGTCCGATAGGCTGGCATCCCTAGATACCACCTTCCAGGCCACTGGGAGGAAGGACTTTCCCTTCCGTAAATTCCTGGCTTCTAGCCACCAATCGAAGCTGTGGCGTACTTGTGAGGACAGGCGCATGGGTATATCCAGAGCTTGGCTCTTCCTGTTCCAGGAAGCTAAAATATTGCCTTGAAGTAGTCTCGAATGAAACTGGGCGTAAGGGACCGCCTCGAAGGAGGCTACCATCTTTCCCAATAGTCTCATGCAAAGGCGAATAGACGGCCTCTTGTTTGCTTTGACCTTGTGGATCAGGTCTTTCAGAGACTGTATCTTCGGTTCTGGCAGGTATACCCCGTTTTGGGCTGTATCTATGATCATGCCCAGGTACCCTATCCTTCTTTGGGCCTGGAGAGAGGATTTTTGTAAATTTATAATCCATCCTAAATGCTCCAGGTATCCTACTGTAGTGTGTACAGCGTGACCCAATCCCTCCTTTGACTGATCTATTACTAGTAGATCGTCCAGATAGGCTGTTACCGCAATGCCCCGTGTTCTTAGGTTTGCTAACAGAGGAGCTAGCACCTTTGTGAATACTATGGGCGCGGTGGCTACACCAAACGGCAGAGCCACAAATTGAAAGTGGCGATCTTCTACCGCAAACCTTAGGAATCTTTGGTGAGCGGGGAGGATGGGTATGTGTAAATGTGCGTCCTTGATATCTATGGGCGCCATGAATTTTCCGCCCTTTAAAGTGGCGGCCACGGATCGGATCGTTTCCATTCGAAAATGGCGATCGTTCAGGAACCGATTTAGGGATTTTAGATCCAGGATGGGTCTGACATCTCCATTTGGCTTTGGAATCACAAAGAGGTTTGAGTAAAAACCTGAACCTCGCTCTTTTTGGGGTACGTCTGTAACTACCCCTTGAGCCATTAAGTGATTCAAACCTTTGAAAAAGGATTCTCTTTTTTGTGGATCCTTGGAGAGTCTTGAACCTCGGAATTGAGAAGATGGGATCTCTCGAAATTCCAGTTTGTACCCTGAGGATATTGTGGATACTACCCAATTGTCCTGGATTTCTGACCACCAAGTTGCTCAGAACTGACAAAGCCTTCCTCCCACTCGGCCGAGCGGGGGCGCCCCTTCACTGAGAGGCTTTGGGGGCTTGCTTATTAGCTCTTGTACCCCACGGCTTCTTGTTCTTCTGAGCTTTTTTGCCTGTGGGCGGCTAAAACAGGCCGCCGCCACTGGTTGGAGTCAGATTTCCCGGGAGCTGGGGAGAGAGCGTTTAAAACAAGATCTCTTGTTTTTCTTTCTCTCAGGTAAAAGTCGTTTTACCACTTGATCTTCTGTATATATTTTTCTAAATCTTCCCCAAATAGGCGTTCGCCATGGAACGGGAACTTGCCAACAGTTTTTTGCATGGGGTCTCCGCTGACCAATGCTTAAACCAAAGTACTCTGCGCATCTGTACCAGCTGGAGTGTAAGGCGTGATGCCTGTATGACAGAATCTCTCATGGCATCCACTGTGAAGCATAAGGCTTTAGGCAAATTTTCCCAATTTCTAGCCTGCTCTGAAGGCAGTTCCTTCAGCCCCTGCTTTACCTGTTGGCTGATGACCTGACCCATACCGACTGCTGCTACTGCAGGTTGGGTAATTGAGCCGGCCAAAAGGAAGGAGGATTTCAACTTCCTCTCAGAAGGATCTTTTAAACCCTTGTACATTATCCACCGGACATGTCAGGTTTTTATTTACACAAGAAATAGCCGCAACTACCGCAGGCAGGCTCCATTTCTTTAAAAAAAAAAAATTTCCCCCATAGGATAAAGAATGTTAAACCTTTTTGGAGGTGAGAAACGCTTATCTGGATGTTGCCAGTCTGCGTACATTAGATCCTCTAGTAACGGATGAACCGGGAAGGAGCATGCACCTTGCAGGGATCTTAATGACCCTAGGGAGGAGACAGGTAATTCCGTTACCTCCGCAGAGGTTAACTTAAATGCACTGCTATAGCATTGTACCTGTGACCTTAAAATCTGGCTCCTCATCCTCTGCTGATGTAGCCTCCTCCTCCTCATCCTCCTCCCTCAGGTACTTCTGAAGGGAGGTCCAATACTGGAAGAGACCTGCTTCGCTTATTGTCCCTTTTTAGAGGACTTAGCGATTAAGGTAGCAATTTTTTCCTCCAGATTATTTAGGGCAGCTGATAAAGTGTCCTCAGTGACATATACAGGCCCAGGCTTCACTGGGGAAGCCGCCATACCTGACAGAGGTAATGGCTCATCCTGAACAGGTGCATTTAGCAACACAGGAGAGAAAGGTACCGAGTCAGCACAGTTAGAGCCTCCTCTCAGGCGGTGGTGCTTTCTTATCTCTTTTTGTCCGTATTACTTCCCCTGGAAGGCTTACTGTTTAGACAAAATACAAGGAACCTAAATGCATATACTACCGTGTTTAGTTTAGCAAATACATTAAGTATGCAACTTTTAACACATAACTATGCATAACATGGATGTCTTCTAGGAAGTACCCAATCCAACCACATGGAGTCTTACGTCCCTGTATAGCTGCTGTGTTTCTCTGCCAGGAATAAGAGAACTAACGAGCTTGCTTGCTGCTGCAGTGCTTCTCACACTGACAGTCTTTTAAATTTGGCGCCATTTCTGTGCCTGCGCGCGCCACGTGCCCGCGCACGCCTTCGCCCCCCCACTCCGATAAAGCGCGCTCCCGCGCGGCCCTTAGCGCTATGGCGGTGGCCATAGTGAGAGAGGACTCTCATCAGCCTTTGTTCCCACTTACCTGCATCTGCAGGTGTCTGGTCGGCCACCGAAAGGAGGAGCGGGGTGCTCAAGCAAGCTCAGCAGCGGAGGTGACGAGCAGTGTACTTCGCCGAAGCCGACACTGAACAGAGTGAGGTGAATATATTCAGCTCTTTACTCCCCCCAGTGGTGGAAAAAAAGAAGACATCCACTTTTTGAAAAAAGGTCCCAACCTAGTTATGGACCTTCTAATCTCACCTTATCCACGCCGCAGGTTTTTCTGCTGAAAGATTTCAGACAGATACCAAACTTCACCCTTCACGGTGGGCTATGTGTGCCAACCTTCAGGGATATGGGTTCCTATTTAAAGGATACCTCTCCCCTGGGCCTTGTACAAGACTCTTACCAGGACTTTATAGCGAAATAGCGAAAGTGCTGGATCTTAGAGCCCAGTCCTCCGAAGAGAGACATTACAGGCGACGCCTCATGGATGAGGCCCGGATCCCATCCAGATTCAGCTCATTTGTAGGCGTCTTGGATGGATCCGAAAGCATAGCTCTTTTACCCCCAGAGGGTCTCTTTGGTAGAGCTTTCCTTTAGCACCTCCTAACGCGTCCAACACCTTTCGACACTGGCGAAAAAACTGAGGTACTTCCCTGATGGGAGGGGTTATATGGAGGGGAACTGTCTTCCATTGGTTGTGCCAGTGTCCAATCACCGCTGGTGACCCTTAACCCATTATGTAATGACTAGCTCTGTGTCCCGTGGTGTACGATAAAGAAAAATAGATTAGCAGACTGTTAAACTATACACAGGCAACCTCTGCATGTGTGGGGTGGGGGGTGTGTGCCTTTCCTCCAATCAGCTGTCTCCAACCTCTGCATGTGTGGGGAGGGGTGTGTGCCTTTCCTCCAATCAGCCGTCTCACAGTGTCTAGCAATGATCCCCTCCTACAGGGGAACCAGGAAGTGAAAATTCTTACAGGTTGTCCACTTTCTAAACAGTATGTAAAACTTATGTAGGATGTATCATCTGAGGCTGTTCACTTCTCTGGGTATATGTGAGGGTTTACATCAACTTTAAAAAAACTTGATTTTAAAACATTGCTGCTAGGTACAAATTTTCTAAATCCACCAAGTATCCACCCAAATGCCGTTTCTGGAAGAGATGACAGATTGCCAGTTTCTCCCCCCCCTGCTGGTAGCATGGTCAAAATTGGCACCAGTAATACATGAGCTGGATGGCCTTTTGCACCTTGCACTGAGAATTGAGGCACATATATTAGATACTTCTTCCTTTTGGCCATTCACAGCAAAGTAACTAGGTTGTCACACCACTGAGTCCTCTGGCACTCCATTCATGTGCAGGAGCACATCTGTAGGTATAGGGGAGCATGTGACTATCTCCACCTCCTCCCAGCATGCAGTGCTCTGGCCTGAATGGACAATTGCCAGGCCCGAACACTGTTACATGAGGAAGAAAGAGGTACACTATGGACAATTGCCAGGCCTGAACACTGTCACATGAGGAAGAAAGCGGTACACTATGGCAATTGCCAGGCCTGAACACTGTCACATGAGGAAGAAAGCGGTACACTATGGACAATTGCCAGGCCTGAACACTGTCACATGAGGAAAGGGAGAGAGTACAGCGCCGAGGGACAGTGGCAAAGGTGAGAATAACTAGGTGCCCTGTGAAGAGAACCTGACACAAAGGGCCAGGGTCTCTTTAAGGATATAGTAATTGGGAGGCACAATAGATACGTGGTTAGGACTTCTGCCTAGCAGCACTAGGGCCACCGGTTCAATTCTCAACCACAGCACTGCCTGCCTGGTGTTTGCATGTGCCCCTTGTGCCTGCATGGGGTTCCTCTGGTTTACTTCCATAACCTCAAAGACCTGTTGATTGACCGTAGTATGTGTGTGTATAAATGTGAGTTAGGGACCTTAGACTGTAAGCTCCTTGAGGGCATGGACTGATGTAAATGTACAATATATATGTGAAGCGCTGCATAAGTCGAAAGCACTATACAATAACCTGGAATAAATCAATAATAAATAATAAAAAAAAAAAATTGTGTGCTTTACTAACAAAAAAAAATAAAAATAAAAAAAAAGATATTTTTATTGGGTTCAAGACAAACCAACATACAAAAGAAAAAAAAAAAACAACAAAACACAAACGTGGTTGTTCATAGGTATACAGCAACAAGCAATACGCTCTTACAGTCAACGATCAAATGGTGATGCCACTGTCGCAGATTGTGATCAATTACAGAAATACAAAGTGCAAACATATTATTAGTGCAAACTTATCTATCTACCCCAGATTTTGTAAAATGTTTTATTCCATTTCCGGAGTTCAAAGGTAAGTTTATATAGTGGTATAGAATCGTTAGTTAACTTTAACCAGAGGGATTTCAGAGAGGTCTGGGTCCCCTTCCAGGACAACAAAATAGCTTTTTTAACATAAAAATAGAGAATGCGGAGTAGTCTCTTAGCATGTGACGGTATATGCAAGTCGCCAAAAATGCCTAGAAGGCAGTTCCTGGTGTGGACAATGTTTGGGAGACCTAATGCTGAAGAAATAAAAGAGCCCACCTCTGTCCAAAAGGTCTGAATCACTGGACATGACCAGAAACAATGTAGGAAATCAGCTGTTTGGCCACAGCCTCGGAAACATCCAGCCGAGGGTGATAACCCCATGTTATGTAACCTAGCTGGGGTAAGGTGGGAGTGATGGAAAATGTTGATATTAATTACGCGGCCCCTTGATGAAATAACTGAGGTTTTGTATGCGTCAGTAAATTCGGTCCAGTCATCTTCTGTAAGGGAAAGGTCCATAGAGAACCATTTCGCCTGGGCCTTGCGAAATCTGGGGTTAAAGTCAGTCGTTAGAGCAGCATAGTAGGCAGAAACAAGTTTAGTGGGGTCAGGGTGTCTCAGTAACTTCTCCAATCAATGTCATTTCTTAAAATGAACAAAACTGGGTTCTGGAATTTCTCCAGCTCGGTGTATAAGTGACATCAAAACTGAGTAGCTGGAAAATATTAACTGGACTTGGTTCACACTGTGATGTGCTACATAAAGACAGCATGGAACACCCATGTAAGCTAGATAAAAGGAAAAGGGGGGGGGGGTCACAGGCCCCGGGAATTTTGAAGGTGTCAAGTATATGCACAGATAGACACTGACTGGACAATAAAGAATTTGAAAAAATAGATATTTATTTTACAAAAAATACAGGAAGGTAAAAACACAAGTAGAGTACATATCCCTGGTCAGTTGTCTCCTATTACAGCATATAAACACACAGAAGATGCCAGTGTACTCTACGTTTCACTCAGAAGAGCTTCCTCAGGAGATTCACCATGGCGTCAAAAAGCCCCCCCCCCTTCCTTTTATCTACCCATTGGGATACGGTGTCATATTTTTTCTTTCCCTCTCCATATCCTTTTATCCACCCATGTAAGCTACTTACCTCTCATCAGAGCCTTCTTCCCTGGGTCCTGGCAGAACAGAGCACACAGCTTTGGAACGAGTGCCTGCAGATCATTGTCCACCTTATAGCCTGTAAGGGCTTCCATGAAAATGTTATAGTTCTCTTGACTAAGACATTGCCTGACGGAAGTCAGGAATATGTTGGCGGCGCTTTTCTTCTTGCTAGGAGGAGAACTGTCCTTTGGAGTCTGCGAAAAAAGTGGAAGATTGAAAAAGGAAATAGGAAAACTAGTAAAAGGATAAGTTCACCTTTTTAAAAAAAATTAAAATAAATGCACATTTTTTTTTGCAGGATAAAAAAATGCATTTACAATTATTTATTTTTTTGTAGGAGCCTGGAAAGCATTACACCCCTGATCAGCAGATCGCTGGTGCCATGCAGGTCTCCTGCAGACTTTCCGTGTAAGCCGTCTGCCCGTACATCGTACAGAGAGGCAGTTTCACACTGACAGGAAAAATCAATGACCGACAAGAAAAATCAATGAACTACCACACTGCTCAACAGCATCCAGGTAGTTCACTGAGAACTACAAACCAACAGCTCCAAAGGCTGTTGGTAGCTGTAGTCCATTCATTCACAGAACACTGAATAAATGATGTGGCCGACCAAGCGGGGCCTTGCACAGCCACGTTTTATTGACATTGTGGCAGCGAATGGGGGGAGAAGATCTCCTACTCACTGCCAAGGCGGGGGATCGGGGAGGTGTGGGGGCCAGTAAAATGTTACATCCTGAATATGGGGTATCATGTAACATGATCTAAAAGGTGAACTTATCCTTTGAAGAAGTCAACGCCAATGAAGTCACTTAAGCTCCGTACAAGTGTCTCCAGACATTCTGCCCGGTACAAAAAATATCGGTTGACATTCTGCCCGTGTGTATGCCGGTCTGTCCAATAGGAAAAAAGCTGGCCAATCGGCCGGCTTCTGTGGGACGTGCATGCTGGAAAACCAGCAGCCAACCAACTTCCGATCAGCGCTCTCAGCCAATGGCAGAGTGTGCTGATCGGAGTGACAATGTGGTTGATTTACCAAAACTGGAGCGTGCAAAATCTGGTGCAGCTCTGCATGGTAGCCAATCAACATCTAACTTTATTTTGCTCAATTGAGCTTTGATTAAAAAAAACTGGAAGCCGATTGGTTTCCATGCAGAGCTACACCAGATTTTGCACTCTCCAGTTTTTGTAAATTAACAGCCTGTCAGTGCTCAGACCATATGCCGCACACTGCATCAAATTGGTCTGCATGGCTGTCGTCCCAGAAGGAAGCCTCTTCTAAAGAAAATGCACAAGAAAGCCTATAAACAGTTTGCTGAAGACAAGCAGACTAAGGACATGGATTACTGGAACCATGTCCTGCGGTCTGATTAGACCAAGATAAAAAACTTATTTGGTTCAGATGGTGTCAAGCCTGTGTGGCGGCAACCAGGTGAGGAGTACAAAGACAAGTGTGTCTTGCCTACAGTCAAGCATGGTGGTGGGAGTGTCATGGTCTGGGGCTGCATTAGTGCTGCCAGCACTGGGGAGCTACAGTTCATTGAGGGAACCATGAATGCCAACATGTACTGTGACATACTGAAGCAGAGCATGACCCCCCCTCCCTTCAGAGACTGGGCCACAGGGCAGTATTTCAACATGATAACGACCGCAAACACACCTCCAAGACGACCAATGCCTTGCTAAAGAAGCTGAGGGTAAAGGTGATGGACTGGCCAAGCATGTCTCCAGAACTAAACCCTATTGAGCATCTGTGAGGCATCCTCAAACGGAAGGTGGAGGAGCGCAAGGTCTCCAACATCCACCAGCTCCGTCGTCATGGAGGAGGGGAAGAGGACTCCAGTGGTAACCTGTGAAGATCTGGTGACCTCCATGCCCAAGAGGGTTAAGGCAGTGCTGGAAAATAATGGTGGCCACACAAAAATAGGATTTTTATAACAGCTTACCTGTAAAATCCTTTTCTTGGAGTACATCACGGGACACAGAGCGACATAGTCATTACTAATGGGTTATATAGATACCGTCAGGTGCTGGCACTGGCAACTTCCAAAACCGGAAGTACCCTCCCCTATATAAGCCCCTCCCATCCGGGAGCACCTCAGTTTTGTAGCAAAGCAATAAGTGTCCCCAAAGAGGGGCGGGAGCTCTGTGTCCCGTGATGTACTCCAAGAAAAGGATTTTACAGGTAAGCTGTTATAAAAATCCTATTTTCTTTCTCGTACATCACGGGACACAGAGCGACATAGTCATTACTAATGGGATGTCCTAAAGCAATGCCAAATGAGGGGGGGGGATACACCATATATAAGCTGAGCGCTATCAGACATGAGGATCTTTTGTGGCCTGCAACACACTGCGCCCAAAGGCGACATCCTCCTGACTTCTAACGTCCACCTGGTAGAACCTAGTAAACGTGTGAACTGAAGACCATGTTGCGGCCTTACAGATTTGAGCCAGGGAGGCCTGGTGATGCACTGCCCATGAAGTCCCAACTGCTCTCGTGGAGTGCGCCCTAACTTTGAACGGAGGCGGTCTCCTTCTCAAGCCATAGGCTTGTATTATGACCTGTCGAATCCACTTGGCTAAAGTAGATTTTGACGCTGCCTGACCCTTTCTGGGGCCTTCCGGCAGAATAAACAAAGTATCCGTTCTGCGAATCTGAGCAGTGGCTTTTTAGATAAGCTTTAACTGCTCTTACTACATCCAAAGAATGCAATAACTTTTCCTCTACCGAAGTAGGTTTGGGGAAAAAAGAAGGAAGAACCACATCTTGGTTCAAATGAAACCTCGATACCACCTTAGGAAGAAAGGCTGGATGAGGACGTAACACTACTCTGTCCTTATGGATAACCAGATATGGCTCCTTACAGGACATAGCTGCTAATTCCGACACTCTTTTAGCCGAACAAATGGCTACTAGAAAAATCAATTTCCTGGTGAGAAGAACCAAAGAAATATGCTGTAATGGTTCAAATGGTTGTTTCTGTAGAACCGACAGAACCAAGTTTAGATCCCATGGACATATGGGAATATTAACCAGAGGACTAATACGCATCACTCCTTGTATAAAGGCTTTGACTAGTGAATGCGAAGCCAAGGGCCTTTGAAAAAATATTGACAAGGCCGAAATCTGACCCTTGATAGTACTCAAGGCAAGCTTCCTATCTACAGCCCATTGTAGGAAGTCCAGAATCCTACCTATTACGTATTTACGTGGATGCCATTTCTTGGCCTCACACCAGGCGATGTACACCTTCCAGATTCTATAGTAGATCTGCCTGGATACCGGCTTCCTGGCATTGATCATGGTAGATACCACAGAATTAGAGAGCCCTCTCTTTTTTAGAATGTGGGCTTCAATAGCCAGGCCGTCAAACCTAGGGCTGGTAAGGAAGGGTGGTATATCGGTCCTTGCGAAAGCAGGTCCGGACGACGTGGGAGAGTCCAAGGACTCCCCACTGATATTTTACAATCTCCGCATACCACGCTCTTCGGGCCACGCTGGAGCCACCAGAATCACTGGTTTCTTTTCTACCCTGATTCTGCGGAGTAATCGAGGTAACAATTGTGGCGGTGGAAATGCATATATCAGCTTGAACTGATCCCAAGGGAACACTAGGGCATCCGAGCCGCAAGCTAGGGGATCCCTTGTCCGAGAGACAAACCTGTCCACCTTTGCGTTGAATCTGGATGCTAGAAGATCTACATCCGATGTTCCCCACCGCTGACATATTGTCCAGAAAACCTCGGGGTGAAGGGACCCTTCCTCTGGGCATAATTGCTGGCGACTTAGAAAGTCCGCCTTCCAATTCTCCACTCCTGGAATGAATACCGCAGATATGGCTGGGACATATCTTTCTGCCCATTTCAGGATGTAATTTACTTCCCTCTGGGCTGCACGACTCCTGGTGCCCCCCTGATGATTGATATATGCCACTGCTGTGGCATTGTCTGATTGAATTCTGACAGGGGACCCTTGGAGTTTGGATGTCCATGCTACTAGGGCATACCGGGCTCTCGTATCTCTAAGAGATTGATGGGCAGGGCCTTTTCTGCATCCGACCATCTGCCCTGGAGAGACTATTGCTCCAGTACAGTTCCCCAGCCTATAAGGCTGGCATCTGTAGTGACCACCTTCCAAGAAATCGGACTGAAGGATTTCCCTTTTTCCAGATTCTGGGGAACCAACCACCAACGGAGGCTCTTGCGAACGGAAGGGGACAAGGACATTGTAAGTCTAGGGCCTGAACTTTTTTGTTCCAGGCTGACAGTATGGCCCCTTGCAAATTCCTTGAATGGAATTGACCGTAGGGTACTGCTTCGAATGATGCCACCATTTTTCCCAGCAGCCTCATGCACAGGCGTATGGACGGCTGTCTTTTTTGTACCCACTAAGTGGATCAAATCTTTCAAAGACAACACCTTTCCTCGAGGCAAGAATATTTTTCTCTGGCCTGAATCCAACCTTAGCCCCAAGTATTCCAGACTTTTGACTGGTTTTAGGGCTGACTTGTCTCGGTTGATAATCCAACCGTGATATTCCAGATACTTGATTGTCTCGTGAACAACCACTTCTAGTTTTTTCACTGAGTGGTCTATCAGCAACAAGTCATCTAGATATGCCATTATCATTACACCTTGTGTTCTTAGATTGGCCAATAAAGGGCCAGAATTTTTGGAAACACTCGTGGTGCTGTGGCCAAACCGAAGGGTAAGGCTCTGAACTGAAAATGGCGCCCTTCAACTGCAAAGCGTAGAAATTTTTGGTGGACTGGAAAGATGGGAATGTGCAAATAAGCATCTTTGATGTCGATCGCGGCTAACCAATCCTCCCCTTGTAGGGTAGTGGCCACCGATCGGATCGACTCCATCGGAAAGTCCTGATATACAGGAATTTGTATAGCCCTTTTAGAATTAATATGGGCCTCCCGTCCGCGTTTGCTTCGGGACTGTAAAGAGGTTTGAGTAAAACCCGAACCCTCATTCTTCCAGGGGAACCTCCATAATTACTCCTTGGAGCAATAGTTGTTCTAGTGCCACAGGAGGGACTCTCTCTTCCGGGGATCCCTTGGCACGTTTGACCTCAAAAATGGGAAGGAGGAGAGTCTTTTAACTCCAAACTGTATCCCAAACATACCGCGGAGAGCACCTATCTGTCTTGATCGTGTCCCGCCAGGTCTCTTGCGAACAACTGGAGTCCTCCCCCCACCCGACTGAGTGGGGGCAACCCTTCAATGAATTTAACTTTGGGGGAGGTTTTGTACCTCCCCTGACCCAGGGTTTCTCATTACCCTGCTATTGTCCCTGTTTTTTACCCCCGGGAATTGACCGAGGAGGCCGTCGGAACTGTTACACAGCCGATGCCTCAGGGACTGGAGAAGCAGGCCTCTTAAAGAGGGACCTCTAACTCTGTTTTTAACCGGCAAGAGCGTATTTACCGCTGGAAATTTTCTGGATATATTTGTCCAGGTTTTCCCTGAATAAGCGTTCACCATGAAATGGGACGCTAACCAGCCATTCTTTACAGGGAGCTTCAGCAGACCAGTTTTTGAGCCATAGAAGCCTACGCATATGTACTATAGACAGCGTAAGGCGGGAGGCGTGATGGACTGAATCCTTTATGGCGTCAACCGCAAAGCCTAAGGCTCTAGGTAGATCAGCTAGGGCAAAGCCTGCTGATCTGTCAAGTCCCTCAAGACCTGTTTCAACTGATCCTTCACTGCTTAGCAGACCCCAATAGCTGCTACTGCTGGTTGTGTCACCAAGCAGATTTTCATAAGGACTCCAATCTTTTATCTATTGGGTTCTTGAACATTTGGACATTATCCACTGGACATGTCAGTGATTTATACATACAAGAGATGGCTGCGTCCACTGTAGGGACCTTCCATTTTTTTTTTTTTGATGAACTTATCCTCCATGGGATAGACCACCGGAAATCTCTTGGGGGAATAAATATTTTCTCAGGACGTTCCCAATCCTGGTAAATAAGCCCTTTCAGTAAAGGGTGAAGTGGAAAAGAACAGACAGTCTGGGGGCTTCTAGCGACCCCAACGAGGATACAGTAGTGGTTGATGGTTCCGCAAGGTGCATTTTTAAATGCTGATCGGACCATGTTAGTCAGAGACTGAACCCATAATCTTTCAGCTTGAGATGCTGAGAAAAGGTTCCCCCACTGTTGACTCCTCTATAACAGAATCAACCTTATCCTGATCCCCTTCAGGCAGGTCGATCCCTGTATGGGACTGTTTGCTCTGCTAACAGGCACTCTGAAGGAGGAGACGGAGATCGGGCGTGCTTTCCCTGACAGGGAGGCAGCGATCAATGTTGACAATCTCTCTCTAATCCTCCCAGAGCTGAGGAAAAAACCTCCTCTGTTACATACACAGGAGCAGGTGAACTGAGGACAGCCACAGTACCAAGTACCCCTGCGGGGTCTCTACGGTCACTTACCTCTGAACTTCAGGGGAGACTGGTGCAGCAGAAGTATGCCCAAGATCCTCAGAGCCCGATGAGACCCCCTTCGCTTCCTGGAAGATTCAGTTCCGGAGCTTCTGGACGGCATATTCCTAAGCCTAAAGCTGAGGTATTCCAGCCGTAATACACCACTTTTACTGAGAATAGTCTAGCACAATTGCTGCTATATCACAGTTGGTGTCTACTAAAATGCCTTTCTAGGGGATGCCTGCATCAACCGCCTCTGTGTGCCTTTATATTGTTGCTAGCTCTGTCTGTGCACTTCAACAGCCAGCTATAATGTGCTTTAAAACACGCTGGACGCCCGCACATGCGCAGTAGCGCCGCGGCGCACACCTGAGCGTCATCCACCCGCTCCGCCCCTTTTTCCAGATCGCCTCTATGAATAGAGGCGCGTGCACGCGCACGGGCACGTGCGCCTTCGGCGCCTTTTTTGAAAACAACAAGGAGCTAGATGGGAGCCAGGGTCCCTTTGCCGCAGGGCCCAGGGATGGATGAGCGCAGCAACAGGGCAGAGGAGACAGCTTCCCAGGAGAGAACATACCAACTGCCTGGATTTGATTCTGGAAGAAAAAAATCCACATTACAAGAAAAAAGAACCATAGCGGCCTCTAGTGTCTAACACAGGTACCGCGGTCTTACATTTTTTTTTTTTTTTTTCTTACCTACTATTAAAATTTTTACATTTTCTCAGTAGTAACAGGCATACACAGAATATTAGCGGGAATACCTTAGGTAACAGGCAGAAAGACAAAATAGGCTTGGGGGTCCCTCAATAGAACCAAGTTCCCGAGGGCCCCCACTTACCTTTTCCTCGCCGCAGGACTCTGTTTGGTCCACAGAAGCCCAAACTTCACCTATCACGGCAGGCATTGTAATCAAACCTTCAGGGACCGGGTTCCCAAGGATTCCACTCCCCTGGACCTGTATAGCACCCTGCACAGAAAACATCTTGGTCGTGGGTATGACCAGAGCTCTGGATCCCAGGGTCCAGCTCTCCTAAGAGAAGCATTACAGGCAAAACCTTGCTCTTCTCTGCAAGGCCCGGGTACCGACCGTTTAGCTATGAAGCTTTTTTGGTCGGATCCGGAATAGCTTACTGAGGCCCAAAAGAACCTGTACGCAAGCTCAGTGAAAAACACATGTTACTTCTTGGCCAACACCTTAGACACTGGCAAAAAACTGAGGTGCTCCCGGATGGGAGGGGCTTATATAGGGGAGGGTACTTCCGGTTTTGGAAGTTGCCAGTGCCAGCACCTGACGGTATCTATATAACCCATTAGTAATGACTATGTCGCTCTGTGTCCCGTGATGTACGAGAAAGAAATATTGACACTTTGGGCCCAATTTGGACATTTTCACTTAGGGGTGATCTCCCCCGCTAAGCTGTTGTGTTCTGACAGGGGGCGGCCACTCCACCGGAACACTCCGATCAGCACTCTTTGCCATTAGCTGAGAGCGCTGACCGGGAGTCGGTTGGCTGCTGGTTTTCCAGCATGCGGGTCTGGCAGACGTCGGCCAAACGGCTGGCTTCCGTCGGACAGACCGACATACACACAGGCAGAATGCCAACTGGTATTTTTTGTCCTGGCAAAGGTCTCCCAACATTCGGTCTGTGTGTACGGGGCTTAAAGCATCCATCATCAACAGAAGATGTTAATCATTTGTAAATGTAACTTAAACACATAACAAAATGTTCTTTTGATAAGGCTATTTCACAACTTTAGAAAACCCTGACCTTGTTTTGAACAATTTTGATCTTCTTCTTTCCTCCCCTTCTCTCATCATCCAGTCTCTTATCATACTGTAGAGATAATGTGGACAGACGTGTAGCCTGTAACAGAAAAAATAAATAAAAAATAGGATTTTTATAACAGCTTACCTGTAAAATCCTTTTCTTGGAGTACATCACGGGACACAGAGCGACATAGTCATTACTAATGGGTTATATAGTTACCGTCAGGTGCTGGCACTGGCAACTTCCAAAACCGGAAGTACCCTCCCCTATATAAGCCCCTCCCATCCGGGAGCACCTCAGTTTTGTAGCAAAGCAATAAGTGTCCCCAAAGAGGGGTGGGAGCTCTGTGTCCCGTGATGTACTCCAAGAAAAGGATTTTACAGGTAAGCTGTTATAAAAATCCTATTTTCTTTCTCGTACATCACGGGACACAGAGCGACATAGTCATTACTAATGGGATGTCCAAAAGCAATGCCAAATGAGGGGGGGGATACACCATATATAAGCTGAGCGCTATCAGACATGAGGATCTTTTGCGGCCTGCAACACACTGCGCCCAAAGGCGACATCCTCCTGACTTCTAACGTCCACCTGGTAGAACCTAGTAAACGTGTGTACTGAAGACCATGTTGCGGCCTTACAGATTTGAGCCAGGGAGGCCTGGTGATGCACTGCCCATGAAGTTCCAACTGCTCTCGTGGAGTGCGCCCTAACTTTGAACGGAGGCGGTCTACTTCTCAAGCTATAGGCTTGTATTATGACCTGTCGAATCCACTTGGCTAAAGTAGATTTTGACGCTGCCTGACCCTTTCTGGGGCCTTCCGGCAGAATAAACAAAGTATCCGTTCTGCGAATCTGAGCAGTGGCTTTTAGATAAGCTTTAACTGCTCTTACTACATCCAAAGAATGCAATAACTTTTCCTCTACCGAAGTAGGCTTGGGGAAAAAAGAAGGAAGAACCACATCTTGGTTCAAATGAAAACTCGATACCACCTTAGGAAGAAAGGCTGGATGAGGACGTAACACTACTCTGTCCTTATGGATAACCAGATATGGCTCCTTACAGGACATAGCTGCTAATTCCGATACTCTTTTAGCCGAACAAATGGCTACTAGAAAAATCAATTTCCTGGTGAGAAGCACCAAGGAAATATGCTGTAATGGTTCAAATGGTTGTTTCTGTAGAACCGACAGAACCAAGTTTAGATCCCATGGACATATGGGAATATTAACCGGAGGACTAATACGCATCACTCCTTGTATAAAGGCTTTGACTAGTGAATGCGAAGCCAAGGGCCTTTGAAAAAATATTGACAAGGCCGAAATCTGACCCTTGATAGTACTCAAGGCAAGCTTCCTATCTACAGCCCATTGTAGGAAGTCCAGAATCCTACCTATTACGTACTTATGTGGATGCCATTTTCTGGCCTCACACCAGGCGATGTACGCCTTCCAGATTCTATAGTAGATCTGCCTGGATACCGGCTTCCTGGCATTGATCATGGTAGATACCACAGCATTAGAGAGCCCTCTCTTTTTTAGAATGTGGGCTTCAATAGCCAGGCCGTCAAACCTAGGGCTGGTAAGGAAGGGTGGTATATCGGTCCTTGCGAAAGCCGGACGACGTGGGAGAGTCCAAGGACTCCCCACTGAAATTTTACAATCTCCGCGTACCACGCTCTTCGGGGCCACGCTGGAGCCACCGGAATCACCGGTTTCTTTTCTACCCTGATTCTGCGGAGTAATCGAGGTAACCATTGTGGCGGTGTGAATGCATATATCAGCTTGAACTGATCCCAAGGGAACACTAGGGCATCCGAGCTGCAAGCTAGGGGATCCCTTGTCCGAGAGACAAACCTGTCCCCCTTTGCGTTGAATCTGGATGCTAGAAGATCTACATCCGATGTTCCCCACCGCTGACATATTGTCCAGAAAACCTCGGGGTGAAGGGACCCTTCCTCTGGGCCTAATTGCTGGCGACTTAGAAAGTCCGCCTTCCAATTCTCCACTCCTGGAATGAATACCGCAGATATGGCTGGGACATATTTTTCTGCCCATTTCAGGATGTAATTTACTTCCCTCTGGGCTGCACGACTCCTGGTGCCCCCCTGATGATTGATATATGCCACTGCTGTGGCATTGTCTGATTGCATTCTGACAGGGGACCCTTGGAGTTTGGATGTCCATGCTACTAGGGCATACCGGGCTGCTCGTATCTCTAAGAGATTGATGGGCAGGGCCTTTTCTGCATCCGACCATCTGCCCTGTAGAGACTATTGCTCCAGTACTGCTCCCCAGCCTATAAGGCTGGCATCTGTAGTGACCACCTTCCAAGAAATCGGACTGAAGGATTTCCTTTTTTCCAGATTCTGGGGAACCAACCACCAACGGAGGCTCTTGCGAACGGAAGGGGACAAGGACATTGTAAGTCTAGGGCCTGAACTTTTTTGTTCCAGGCTGACAGTATGGCCCCTTGCAAATTCCTTGAATGGAATTGACCGTAGGGTACTGCTTCGAATGATGCCACCATTTTTCCCAGCAGCCTCATATACAGGCGTATGGACGGCTGTCTTTTTTGTACCCACTAAGTGGATCAAATCTTTCAAAGACAACACCTTTCCTCGAGGCAAGAATATTTTTCTCTGGCCTGAATCCAACCTTAGCCCCAAGTATTCCAGACTTTTGACTGGTTTTTAGGGCTGACTTGTCTCGGTTGATAATCCAACCGTGAGATTCCAGATACTTGATCGTCTTGTGAACGACCACGTCTAGTTTTTTCACTGAGTGGTCTATCAGCAACAAGTCATCCAGATATGCCATTATCATTACCCCTTGTGTTCTTAGATTGGCCAATAAAGGGCCAGAATTTTTGTAAACACTCGTGGTGCTGTGGCCAAACCGAAGGGTAAGGCTCTGAACTGAAAATGGCGCCCTTCTACTGCAAAGCGTAGAAATTTTTGGTGGACTGGAAAGATGGGAATGTGCAAATAAGCATCTTTGATGTCGATCGTGGCTAACCAATCCTCCCCTTGTAGGGCAGTGGCCACCGATCGGATCGACTCCATCGGAAAGTCCTGATATACAGGAATTTGTATAGCTCTTTTAGAATTAATATGGGCCTCCCGTCCGCGTTTGCTTCGGGACTGTAAAGAGGTTTGAGTAAAACCCGAACCCTCATTCTTCCAGGGGAACCTCCATAATTACTCCTTGGAGCAATAGTTGTTCTAGTGCCAACAGGAGGGACTCTCTCTTCCGGGGATCCCTTGGCACGTTTGACCTCAAAAATGGGAAGGAGGAGAGTCTTTTAACTCCAAACTGTATCCCAAACCTACTGCGGAGAGCACCTATCTGTCTTGATCGTGTCCCGCCAGGTCTCTTGCGAACAACTGGAGTCCTCCCCCCACCCGACTGAGTGGGGGCTTCATGAATTTAACTTTGGGGGAGGTTTTGTACCTCCCCTGACCCAGGGTTTCTCATTACCCTGCTACTGTCCCTGTTTTTTACCCCCGGGATTTGACCGAGGAGGCCGTCGGAACTGTTACACAGCCGATGCCCCAGGGACTGGAGAAGCAGGCCTCTTAAAGAGGGACCTCTAACTCTGCTTTTAACCGGCAAGAGCGTATTTTTACCGCTGGAAATTTTCTGGATATTTGTCCAGGTTTTCCCTGAATAAGCGTTCACCATGAAATGGGACGCTAACCAGCCATTCTTTACAGGGAGCTTCAGCAGACCAGTTTTTGAGCCATAGGAGCCTACGCATATGTACTATAGACAGCGTAAGGCGGGAGGCCTGATGGACTGAATCCTCTATGGC
Source organism: Rana muscosa (assembly GCA_029206835.1). Taxonomy (NCBI): domain Eukaryota; kingdom Metazoa; phylum Chordata; class Amphibia; order Anura; family Ranidae; genus Rana; species Rana muscosa. The sequence continues at coordinate 302,643,489 of CM055128.1, forward strand.
GTCAACCGCAAAGCCTAAGGCTCTAGGTAGATCAGCTAGGGCAAAGCCTGCTGATCTGTCAAGTCCCTCAAGACCTGTTTCAACTGATCCTTCACTGCTTAGCAGACCCCAATAGCTGCTACTGCTGGTTGTATCACCAAGCAGATTTTCATAAGGACTCCAATCTTTTATCTATTGGGTTCTTGAACATTTGGACATTATCCACTGGACATGTCAGTGATTTATACATACAAGAGATGGCTGCGTCCACTGTAGGGACCTTCCATTTTTTTTTTTTTTTTTTTTTTGATGAACTTATCCTCCATGGGATAGACCACCGGAAATCTCTTGGGGGAATAAATATTTTCTCAGGACGTTCCCAATCCTGGTAAATGAGCCCTTTCAGTAAAGGGTGAAGTGGAAAAGAACAAACAGTCTGGGGGCTTCTAGCGACCCCAACGAGGATACAGTAGTGGTTGATGGTTCCGCAAGGTGCATTTTTAAATGCTGATCGGACCATGTTAGTCAGAGACTGAACCCATAATCTTTCAGCTTGAGATGCTGAGAAAGGGTTCCCCCACTGTTGATTCCTCTATAACAGAATCAACCTTATCCTGATCCCCTTCAGGCAGGTCGATCCCTGTATGGGACTGTTGCTCTGCTAACAGGCACTCTGAAGGAGGAGACGGAGATCGGGCGTGCTTTCCCTGACAGGGAGGCAGCGATAAATTTTGACAATCTCTCTCTAATCCTCCCAGAGCTGAGGAAAAAACCTCCTCTGTTACATACACAGGAGCAGGTGACTGAGGACAGCCACAGTACCAAGTACCCCTGCGGGGTCTCTACGGTCACTTACCTCTGAACTTCAGGGGAGACTGGTGCAGCAGGAGTATGCCCAAGATCCTCAGAGCCCGATGAGACCCCCTTCGCTTCCTGGAAGATTCAGTTCCGGAGCTACTGGACGGCATATTCCTAAGCCTAAAGCTGAGGTATTCCAGCCGTAATACACCTCTTTTACTGAGAATAGTCTAGCACAATTGCTGCTATATCACAGTTGGTGTCTACTAATGTGCCTTTCTAGGGGATGCCTGTATCAACCGCTTGCTGTATGCCTTTAAATGTTGCCAGCTCTGTCTCTGTACTTCATAGCCAGCTTACTGCAATAATGTGGCTTTTTAAAAACCTGCTGGGACGCCCGCACATGCGCAGAAGCGCTGCGGCGCGCACAGAGCGTCATCCCCCAGGCCCCGCCCCTTTTTCCGGCCACCTCTATATATAGAGGCGCGTGCACGCGCGCGGCCACGTGCGCCTCGGCGCTAATTTTCAAACATGGAAACCAGGGACAGGAGCCAGGGCCCCCTTTGCCGCAGGCCGGGGGATAGACGAACACTGCAACATGGCAGATGAAACAGTTTCCTGTAGGAGAACTCACCAGCTGCCTGGACTTTGCTCTCTGAGAAGAAACTAGTCCATATGACAAGAAAAACATTCCACAGCGGCCTCTAGTGGACAAACACAGGTACCGCAGTTTAATATACTAAACATATATAAAAAAACATTCTTTTTTTTTTTTTTTTTTCTTGACCACCATTAAAAATTATTACATTTTTTTAGTAGTTACAGGCATGCACAGATATTAGCGGGAATACCGTTAGGTAACAGACAGAAAGACAAATTAGGCTTGGGGGTCCCCCAATAGAACCAAGTTCCTGGGGGCCCCCACTTACCTGTTCCCCGCCGCAGGACTTTGTTTGGTCCACAAAAGCCCAAACTTCACCTATCACGGCAGGCATTGTAATCAAACCTTCAGGGACCGGGTTCCCAAGGATTCCACTCCCCTGGACCTGTATAGCACCCTGCACAGAAAACATCTTGGTCGTGGGTATGACCAGAGCTCTGGATCCCAGGGTCCAGCTCTCCTAAGAGAAGCATTACAGGCAGAACCTTGCTCTTCTCTGCAAGGCCCGGGTACCGACCGTTTAGCTATGAAGCTTTTTTGGTCGGATCCGGAATAGCTTACTGAGGCCCAAAAGAACCTGTACGCAAGCTCAGTGAAAAACACATGTTTCTTCTTGGCCAACACCTTAGACACTGGCAAAAAACTGAGGTGCTCCCGGATGGGAGGGGCTTATATAGGGGAGGGTACTTCCGGTTTTGGAAGTTGCCAGTGCCAGCACCTGACGGTAACTATATAACCCATTAGTAATGACTATGTCGCTCTGTGTCCCGTGATGTACGAGAAAGAAATGAATGCCTCCTATAAAAAGTATCCAGAAATATGAGCCTATAATAAGTCACACTTGTCATCGTCACCTTCTCATCGGAGCTCAGGTCCCCCTGAAGTCTCATTTCACTGTGATCCAGAGCATCCAGTAGACTAGCCGGACGGTGGGGGGTGACCCCTAAACTCTGTTCATACCCGTCACAAAAGTCAGACTCTTGGCTTCCCTCTAAGACATAAAAATACAAACCATACACAATTTGTTACAGAAGACAAAACCATTCAAGTGGACCTGAAAGAAAAATGTAAATGATGCTGTAGTGTGCAAAATGTACCCTATAGGGTTGATTTATTAAAATTGGAGAGTGCAAAATCTGGTGCAGCTGTGCATAGAAACCAATCAGCCTACATTTTTTTTGTCAAACCTTGAATTAAACAAGCGGAAGTTATCGGGTGATTGACTATCATGCACAGATTCACCAGGTTTAGAAAATCAACCCCTATGCCTGGGAATCCTCCTGGGGAAAAAAAAAAAAAAGAAGAACTGCACTAGCCATTCCTTGAGCCTCATACCTGCATATCTACAGTATGAGATCATCGAAGGCTCTTCTGCCTAAGACTGCTTGAGATTTTTATGGTGTTCTGCTCAATGTTTTTGCAGGAGAAGCTTCTGTACCTAATGAACCTGCAGTGCTAGGACCTCCCTGCTTCTGCTTCATTCATTCTGAGTCCTTCATTTTTCCTGCAGCTTCTCGATTACTAACCCAACTAGTCATCAGATCACCAATCATTAAAAGGGAAATGCCAACACAAGGAAGCCCTACCTCCAACTAGATGTTGGTCACTAGAAAAAGACATAGGGGTTGATTTACTAAAATTGGAGAGGTCAAAATCTAGTGCATGGTAACCAATCAGCTTCTAACTTCAGCTTGTTCAATTAACCACTTGCCTACTGGGCACTTTCACCCCCTTCCTACCCAGATAAATTTTCAGCTTTCACCGCTGTCGCACTTTGAATGACAATTGCGTGGTCATGCAACACTGTGCCCATTTGAAATTCAATCTTTTTTTTTTTTTCACACAAATAGAGCTTTCTTTTGAGGGGGAATTTAATCACCACTCGGGTTTTTCATGTTTTGCTCAACAAACAAAAAAGGGTTAAAAATGTTGCCAAAAATTAAACATATTTTAAAGTTTGTAAATTTTGCAAACAGGTAACTTTTCTCCTTTACTGATGTGCGCTTATCAGGCTGCATTGATAGTTGGCACTGTACAGGCTGCACTGACAGGTGGAACAGATAGGCGGCACTGATGAGACACCGATGGGCACTGATTGGCAGCAATGGTGGGCACTGATTGGCAGCAATGGTGGGCACTGGGAGGCAGCAATGGTGGGCATTGTTGGGACTGCACTGATATATGGGACATTGATAATCAGTGCCCCCTGTGGCGAGCGGGTAGCGCACTCTGTGATTGCGGAGTCCTTCAGACTCGGCTGATCACAGAACAGGGTAAAGGGCTAATGACAGCTGCTCTTTAACACGTGATCAGCTGTCAGCCCATGACAGCTGATCACAGGGTATAAACAGAAGCCGGTTATTGGCTTTCTTCTTCTCTTCTCATGCTGAGCGTGAAGAAAGAAAAGCCGATAACCGGCTTGTGTTTACATCCTGTGATCAGCTATCATTGGCTGATAGCTGATCACGTGGAAGGGGGCCACTGTCATTGGCCCTTTACCCTGATCTGTGATTAGCCGAGTTCTGAAGGACTCTGCAATCACAGAGTGCGCTACCCGCAGCCACATGGGGGCACAGGGCAGAGCGGTCAGGGGAGGATGTCAATGCATGCCCTCCCAGCAAAGTACGTACGCACTATAGTCAAAAGAAGTGGTTAAGCTTTGACAAAAAACAAAAACAAAAAAAAAACAGAAGGTAGAAGCTGATTGGTTTCTATGCAGAGCTTCACCAGATATTTCACTCCAGTTTTAGTAAAACAAGGCAATGTAATACAGTAATCAGGAAAAGAACAGCTGCAGGGAGCCCACAGGTAATGCAGGTGATTAGGCCTTTTTTGTGCACAGCTTCCAGAGCTTGGGTCCTCTTTAACCACATCCCGCCGCCTCACTTATAGCAAAATGACGGACAGGCAACATGTCGCTTGGACACACTGCATCTCCAATCACGGTAAAAAGCCTTTAACGTAGGCTCCTTACTATGTGATCAGCTGTGTCCAAACACAGCTAATCACAGTGTAAATCGGAAGTGACGGCTATCGGCATTCCTCTACTCACACTGACACTTCTACTGAGTAGAGGACAGCAGATAAGCAGTTTTCTTGACAGGAAGAGGGGTTTGTGCTGATAATCAGTGCAATGTTGATCAGCGATGCCCGTCAGTGCCCCTCATTGATGCCCATCAGTGCTGTATATCAGTGCCACCTCATAAGCGCACATCAGTAAAGGAGAAAAATTACTGATTTACAAAGGTTTATAACAGAAAACAAAGAAAAACTTTATTTATTTTTTCAAAATGTTGTATGTTTTTTAATTTGTTTAGCAAAAAAGAAAAAGCTCAGTGATGATAAAAAAACACACCAAAATAAAGCTCCATCTGTCTAGAAAAAAAAAAAAAAAAAGATAAAAATTTTAATTGGGTACAGCATTGCATGGCCGCACAATTGTCATTCATAATGTGACAGTGCTGAAAGTTGGCCTAGGCAGAAAAGGGGGGAAAAGTGCCCTGTAATGAAGCCGTTAGGTAATGTACAGCTAGATCATCTGACCCTTACCGCCATCTCTCTTCCGCTTTAAGCTTGGCACATGAGAGTCCAGTGCCTTCGCTTTTTTTAAGGAATCACGAAGGCTGGATGATGCATGAGAGGACTGAGAGAGCATAGAAGAGTCCAAGGATAACACGGGGGGGCCACCATCTTTTCTAATTTTCTGGGGTCCAGGCGGCGGCATCTACATAGGAAACAAAATAGTAAGTTGCCCCTTCAAAAGAAACGTTGCCTTGTATCATCATGATTCTGAAATCTGAAGTTAAATTAAAGAGGAACTGCAGTCTTCTCACATAATTTGTAATAAAACAAATATTTGCCATTCTGAAGCTTCCCTCCAACCACTTTGCATATTATTTTATATATACTGTGATACTGTACTTTCCAAATATGCTGCAGAAATCTCCCTCCACTGAGACTGGCTGCAGCCATTTTAACTGTGGGCAGCTGAAGCTGCTGCCTCTTCACTTCCTGGATTTACACAGAGGCACACCTCCCTCTCTACAGCTCTCATTGGCTCTCTTATGACTCATTCCCCCCTCCCTTCCTTGCAAACTCACAAGAGTCAAAGAGAAAGCCATTTATGATGTCATAAGCCTAGGCTTTTTACCAGACAAAAAACAGGAAGTGGGCTGTACAAGGTATTTACTGGCAGAAAAAAAAATGTTTTACTATCCAAAGTTAAAACAACAACAAGGGCAGAAGATTTATTAGATGGAAAGATTTAAAAAATGACTGAAGTTCCATTTTAAGTTACTTTTGAAAACTAGTGCAACTGAGGTGATCATATGTTGGCTCTATTTTTAACCAAATACTTATTCACTTGGTACACTCACAATTTTCTGTGCTACACGGAAGAACTGAGACACGTCACGGATGACATGACCGAAATTGTCATAAACACGTAGATATGGACGGACCCAGGAGGGAAGTTGTGAGCGAGAATCGCTATGAGTGAACCTGGGCAAAAGAAAAAAACAAACCATATAGCAGATTTAATGTACAGAAAGAATACAACATTTTGATCCCTAATTGGATGAGATGGAGAGCGTGACGTCACCGCCCAGCCTCTCCACCCCATCCAATCAGAGAACATTTTGCACTCATTTAGAAAATGCAACCTCAACAACCACACATGTAACTGGGACTTTTTAGAAAAAAAAAAAAAACTGGGACTTTTATATGCACAAAATAAATGTGGTAACCTACATATAAAAAATAAATAAAATCACGAATCTCTTTAATAGAGGGGTTGTAAAACCTTGTGTTTTTTCACCTTAATGCATCCTATGCATTAAGGTAAAAAAAAAACTTCTGGCAGTGACCGGCCCCCCAGCCCCCCCTCGTTTTACTTACCTGAGCCCCTCCACCCCTTGTCGGAGACGTGCTCTCCCTCTCTGCATGGGATCGGGCTCTTGATTGGATAGATAGCAGCGCAGCCATTATCTCCCGCTGCTGTCAATCAAATCCAATGACACGCCCGCCGGGGGGGGGGGGGCGGGGCCGAGTCCGGCATTCGTGTCTATGGACGCAAATCCTGGACTAGGGAGCGCGCCCGCAAAAGGTAACCCCCCCGGGAGAGCGCTTCTCCTAGGGGGTTATCTGATGCGGGGAGGAGCAGTGAGAGCCGCCGTGGGACCCCAGTAGAGGATGATGGGGGCCACTCCCTGCAAAATGAGCTGCACAGTGGAGGCAAGTATGACAGGTTTGTTATTAAAAAAAAAAAAAAAACGAAGCTTTACAAATCACTTTAAACAAATATGATAAAACCATACAGCATGGCTATTCCAACTTCCAACATGCAATACAACATTATTAATATACAGGATTTATATAGCACCAATAGTTTGCATGGCGTGTTACAAAATGAAAGCAGACATTAAAGTTACAATACAATTTGGTACAGGAGGAATCAGAGTGCCCTGCTCATTAGAGCTTACAATCTAGGAGGGAGGGTCAAGCCATACAAAAAAGGTAATAACTGTGGGGGATGAGCTGAGGGAGAAAGTAAAAACACAGTGTATTAGTGAGAAGCAGGATAGGCTTCTTTAAAGAGAAGGGTTTTCAGGGATCGTCTAAAATTGGATAGATTCGGAGATAGTCGGACAAATTGGGGTAGCGAGTTCCATAGGATGGGCGAAGCTTGGGAGAAGTCCTGAAGGCGAGCATGGGAGAAGGTGACCAGGGAGCTAGAGAGCAGGAGGACCGAAGAGAACAATTACCGTATATACTCGAGTCTAAGCCGACCCGAGTATAAGCCGAGGTACCTAATGTTCCCAGAAAAAAACTGGGAAAACGTACTGACTCGAGTATAAGCCGAGGGTCAACAATGCCTCACTGTTCCCATCCTTACTGTGCCCATCCTCACTGTTCCCTAGCTCACTGTTCCCTAGCTCAGGGTTCCCCAACCCCCGGTCTGCGGCCCACTGCCGGGCCGTGGCCTATTTGCAGATGGGCCGCGAAGGCTGCACTGTGTGAGGTGCGGCAGCGGGCAAGCAGAGAGATGACATCTCTCACCGCCCGCCCGGATCACGGCACTTCCGCCCACACAGCGGGGCTCCTACTGCGGTGAGGCGCGGGAGCAGAGACATGAGATCATCTCTCACCGCCCGCCTGGAACGTGGCACTTCCGCCCACACAGCGGGGCTCCTATACTGCGGTGAGGCGCGGGAGCAGAGAGATGAGATCATCTCTCGCCGCCCGCCTGGAACGCGGCACTTCCGCCCACACAGCGGGGCTGCTATACAGCGAGGCGCGGGAGCAGAGAGATCATCTCTCACCGCCCGCCCCACATTACCGCTGTTCTCCCTCACCTGCCTGTGCTGCCACCACGGCAGGTGACAAAAAAATCTACTGGCAAGTGGCAAACCACCTCTGGTGGCAGGTGGCAATCCACACCTGGTGGCAGGTGACATGGCAAGTAGCAATCCACACCTGGTGGCAGGTGACGTGGCAATCCACACCCGGTGGCAGGTGACGTGGCAATCCACACCTGGTGACAGGTGACGTGGCAATCCACACCTGGTGGCAGGTGACGTGGCAATCCGCACCTGGTGGCAGGTGACGTGGCAATCCGCACCTGGTGGCAGGCGACATGGCAATCCACACCTGGTGGCAGGTGCTGTGGCAAGCGACAATCCACATCTGGTGGCAGGCGAGGTGGCAAGCGACAATCCACATCTGGTGGCAGGCGACGTGGCAATCCACATCTGGTGGCAGGTGACGTCGCAAGCAACAATCCACACCTGGTGGAAGTCGACGTGGCAAGTGACAAACCGCATCTGGTGGCAGATGCTGCATTATGGTGAGTTTGAACTATTTCATTTTATATTACAATGCAATGACAGAAATAATGCGCTTCAATCATCCCAACACCATATCAGCCATTGTTCTGTGATGATTGAGGCGGTAACACTAGCCATTTCCCCGACAAACTGCCCGCGAAAAGCTACATAACAACCCAACCCCCCCTCCCCCGGGCCTTGGCACGATTCTATTACACAATGCCGGTCCTCGGTGCCAAAAAGGTTGGGGACCACTGCCCTAGCTCACTGTTCCCTAGCTCACTGTTTAAATTTAACATTGTAAATAGTACCTGAAAAAAAGTTGAGAGGCTGCGGCGTCCATCGTTTAAATCTCGGGGTCTCTTCCTGGTCCCTTCCGTGATAGGCGATTCTCAGCAGACACTCTCCGCCTATCACGAACGTTCTCTCATCCTCACCCATCCCAGCAGACACTGTGTTCGGTGTTCCGCCAATCACAGACGTCTGCTGGGAAACTGAGGATGAGAGAACGTTCGTGATAGGCGGAGAGTGTCTGCTGAGAATCGCCTATCACGGAAGGGACCAGGAAGAGACCGCGAGATTTAAACGATTGCCGCCGCAGCCTCTCAACTTTTTTTCAGGTACTATTTACAACGTTAAATTTCGCTGACTCGAGTATAAGCCGAGGGGGGGGGGGGGGGGGGGGGGGGGGACTTTCAGCCCCAAAAAAAGGGCTGAAAATCTCGGCTTATACTCGAGTATATACGGTAGGTTGTCATTTTGAAAGCAGGTTGGGGATGTAGCTGGGGGTCGAGTTGTGGTTGGCTTTGTAGGTTGTTAGTACTTTGAATTTTATTCATTGGGTGAAGCCAGTGGAAGGATTGGCAGAGAGGGGTACTAGACACTGAATGGTTGGAACTGAACAATATACCACTACCATTTCCACTTGTTACATAAGTTATAGATGTCTCTTGCTTTGAAATGGCAAAATTCATACAGAGCAATCCAACACGTTTTGACCACTTTTCTTCTTCAGGGGTGCATATGGTATATTCACTGATAGAAAGACCACAGAAAGCTTCTAGCCATGTAAATCCAAAAAAGTCAATGAACACTAGGGGACAGTCACACGAGTTGGCATTCATACCAACAATTGGACTCAGAATATTTGTCCAGACCATCTGCACCTCATGGGTATTTAAAGGTCAGAAGGTTGTCAAAATAATTTTTGGGATGTTGGCACAGTGTGGCTTACAGCAATGCTCTGAGTTAAGCTTCGTACACACGGTAAGATTGTTGTAAAGGGATTGTCTGTTGACAGACTGTTGTCCTAAATTCTTACCGTTAGTACGCTCCTTTTGACAATTGTCCAATTTTCGGCCAACAAATGTCACATATGACGAAACGCACCTGGAGGAGGATTTGTGCTGTCTCGTTAGGAGGACGGGATTTTGTTTGTAGCTGGCCGGCTCTGCTGTTTTTAAACTGTCTAAATGTAAGTGCAATACTGTTTTTACTAGAAAATATATGGTTAGACAAGATTACACTATGGTTGGTTTTCTCTCTCTGGGTTTACTGCCGAGTTTGTTGATGAACTAACGGTCCTGGTTTGAACAGTCGTATCGGTGTTTGGATATACATATGCAGCCATCCATCCAGAGCTTATTCCTATGATCTTCTGTGCAAGCAAAGGCCTTGGCTGGGCTATAGCCACATGCCTGGTTTTGCTTGCCTTCTGGTAAGCAAGTTTTTCTAAAGGTGGTGACCCATTTCGCTGAATGAACTCACTGTGGTGTCAATTTTAGGAGAATTTGGTTTATCATTTCATCATTTCGGTCATTAGAAATATGATGTTTATTTCCACAATAAATTATTTTGCAATAACTGGACCATATTAGCGTGGCTTCTCCTATTTATGTTTATTCTGTGTATATATATCTCACATTAAGCTGCTGCTCATTGGACTATAATTTTTATTAATTGATTAATTAATTTCTAAATGATACATTAGCGCGTTTTTTTCCCCTTTAAAATGTTGGATGACAGGCTAGTAAATTTTCGGCAGACAACGGCTCCACGTCTGATTTTCATATGGTCAGTACACAAATCCGTCACACAAAAGTCGAAAGTACAAACACGCATGCTCGGAATCAATGCTCACCAAACACGAAATTAGCAGAAGGGGCCCAAAGGGTGGCGCTCAAGAGCTGAAATTCCTCGTAGTACGTCACTACGTTCGTGTTTGTGGCACAACAATTGAATAACCGTTAGTAAGCAAGACAAGATCCTGGCACACGCCCTTTTCACAAAAATCAGACGCTCGGTTGGCCAACAATCGTACCGTGTGTACGAGGCTTTAATACAGTGCCTTGCGAAAGTATTCGGCCCCCTTGAACGTTTCATCCTTTTGCCACATTTCAGGCTTCAAACATAAAGATATAAAATGTTAATTTTGTGTGAAGAATCACCAACAAGTGGGACACAATTGTGAAGTGGAACGAAATCTATTGGATTTTTTAAACTTTTTTAGCAAATAAAAAACTGAAAAGTGGTGCGTGCAAAATTATTCGGCCCCTTTTACTTTCAGTGCAGCAAACTCACTCCAGAAGTTCAGCGAGGATCTCTTAATGATCCAATGTTGTCCTAAATGACTGATGGTGATAAATAGAATCCACCTGTGTGTAATCAAGTCTCTGTATAAATGCACCTGCTCTGTGATAGTCTCAGGGTTCTGTTGAAAGCGCAGAGAGCATCATGAAGACCAAGGAACACACCAGGCAGGTCCGTAATACTGTTGTGGAGAAGTTTAAAGCCGGATTTGGATACAAAAAGATTTCCCAAGCTTTAAACATCCCAAGGAGCACTGTGCAAGCGATCATTTTGAAATGGAAGGAGTATCAGACCACTGCAAATCTACCAAGACCTGGCTGTCCCTCTAAACTTTCAGCTCAGACAAGGAGAAGACTGATCAGAGATGCAGCCAAGAGGCCCATGATCACTCTGGATGAACTGCAGAGAACTACAGCTGAGGTGGGAAAGTCTGTCCACAGGACAACAATCAGTCGTACACTGCACAAATCTGGCCTTTATGGAAGAGTGGCAAGAAGAAAGCCATTTCTCAAAGATATCCATAAAAAGTCTCGTCTAAAGTTTGCCACAAGCCACCTGAGAGACACACCAAACATGTGGAAGAAGGTGCTCTGGTCCGATGAAACCAAAATCGAACTTTTTGGCCACAATGCAAAACGATATGTTTGGCGTAAAAGCAACACAGCTCCTCACCCTCAACACACCATCCCCACTGTCAAACATGGTGGTGGCAGCATCATGGTTTGGGCCTGCTTTTCTTCAGCAGGGACAGGGAAGATGGTTAAAATTGAGGGGAAGATGGATGCAGCCAAATACAGGACCATTCTGGATGAAAACCTGTTGGAGTCTGCAAAAGACCTGAGACTGGGACGGAGATTTATCTTCCAACAAGACAATGATCCCAAACATACAGCAAAATCTACAAAGGAATGGTTCACAAATAAACGTATCCAGGTGTTAGAATGGCCAAGTCAAAGTCCAGACCTGAATCCAATCGAGAATCTGTGGAAAGAGCTAAAAACTGCTGTTCACAAACGCTCTCCATCCAACCTCACTGAGCTCGAGCTGTTTTGCAAGAAAGAATGGGCAAGAATTTCAGTCTCTCGATGTGCAAAACTGATAGAGACATACCCCAAGCGACTTGCAGCTGTAATTGTAGCAAAAGGTGGCTCTACAAAGTATTAACGCAAGGGGGCCGAATAATTTTGCACGCCCCACTTTTCATTTTTTTTTTTTTATAAAAGTTTCAAAAATACAATAGATTTCGTTCCACTTCACAATTGTGTCCCACTTGTTGGTGATTCTTCACAAAAAATTTAAATTTTATATCTTTATGTTTGAAGCCTGAAATGTGGCAAAAGGATGAAAAGTTCAAGGGGGCCGAATACTTTCGCAAGGCACTGTACATCAGAAGATACAAAGCATTGTCTGAATGGTGCCCATGTTGAGTGGCTGACCTCCTGTGTTCACAATGCATCAAGCCAGGAGTTTGGCACAGGACCTGGAAGCTAGTGGAGATCACTGGAGCAGCGTTGTCTACTTCTGTGATTACCGGCTTCCTGGGGCATTGGCCAAGTATGGTATATACAAAGCTACATTGGTCCAAGCTGTATAAAAATCTCCACACTTGGAATTCCCTTTTAGGGAAGACTTTAGTGATACTTTAACAAAGAGCAATGTTCAAATTGCAGACATCTATGGTAATCATCGAACATTGTATTTCCCAATGGCATGCCTACCTTGTGAGCCATGTTCTTTGTCATTTCTATGAGCTATCCATTTTGCTATTTAAACAACTGTGGTATCTTCCCAATAAAGTTATTGGTCAGTTAGTCAGAGGTGATATTAAACCGCAGTTTATGAGTAAGAATTGTGAATACACAAGCAAAGGGAGCAGCCGGTGTGAGAATAATGAACCACTGATTGCAAAGAAGTGCCTTGTTTATTGATCTTGTTCAAACCGACACTATATTACTAATCTATATAGAATTTGTCAACGTTAACCCTTGTAATATACACATTATTCAGTAATTAAAGTGACACTAAAGGTTCAGTTTTTTTTTTTTTTAAATAACAAACATGTCATACTTCCCTCCACTGTGCAGTTCGTTTTGCACAGAGTGGCCCCGGCTCCTCAGCTTCTGGGGTCCCACGGCGGCTCTTCCCCGCAATAGATAACTCCCTCTGGGAAGCTCTTTCCCAAAGGAGGTTCCCTTGCGGGCGCACGCCCGTGTCATACACTCGGCCTCCATAGCCGCCGAGGGTATGACTCAGCCCCGCCCCCGCGTCATTGATTTGATTGACAGCAGCGGGAGCCAATGGCTGCGCTGCTATCAATCTAACCAATGAAGAGCCGAGAAGCTGTGGAAAGACGGGATCGCCCCCACGGAAATTCGGGGATCAGGTAAGTATTACAGGGGGGCCGGACACTGCAAGGGGTTTTTTCACCTTAATGCATAGGATATATATATATATCAATATATCAATATATTGAAAACATCCCCTCAACACATGGCCATTTCCTGTGTTATATATTCTTCAATAGATGCAGGTGCGGAAAAATACCGGTTTATCTGCCAATAATCTTGCGAGCTCCTAATTTTCTGTAGTGATCACACAATATTGCCTCTGCCGCACTGAAACTCCACGCAGTGTTAGCAGCCCTGCCTGAGTTCTGCCCTTCAGAATATCTCCCACTTACACTGTAAAGATGATGAAAGGCAGTGGCATTCCGTAATGCAGGGCACCCATCCAGGGGGGGAGCAGGTGGAGTGGTATCTACTGCTTTAAGAAATGCGGTAAAATATTGCATTATGCTTTTCAGAAGTTTTTTGGTATTCACAAAAAAAACAACAGAATTCTGTATTTTTCCGAAAGATGCTGTATTTATCTAATGAACATGGGGTTGCACCGATACCACTTTTTTAAGACAAAGTACAAGTAGCGATACTTTTTTTCAAGTACTCGCCGATACCAATTCTTTTTTTTTTTTTTTTTAAGGTCGCGTGACAGTGGTACCAATATGCAGCACTGATGAGGCGTTGACTGTGTCAGTAGTTTTTTATGTTTTGTTACAGTTTTATTTTTTACAATTTATTTTCTTAATTATTTTTTCACAATTTATATTGTGTGAGGGGGTTAGCTCGGCAGCGGGTGTGTGTGACCCCCGGGATGGGCTCCCCACACAAAACAGGCCCAGCAAACGGAGGTTGTGGTTTTCAAAATCAAAAAGGTGCGGTTTATTTTCTATTTACAGTGACAAAACACAGCAAAGCAAAAGAAACATAACCAAAATAAATCCTGGTCAAGTTGACCTCTGACTAAACATACAGGTTTCCTAACTAACAACTGGGATCAGCCTAGTGCTGTCCTAGTCCCTAAGTCCCTGGTTTTAAATGTCCAAGCAAATAGCCACACAGGCTTTGTCTCACCGCACAGGGGTTCACTCTCCCTAGACAGTCCACACAGGTCTGGTTCCAGGCATGAGCTAACATCTAATGAAGCTGGGAGTTCTTATAGAGGCCTAAATGAGCTGACAAGCTTCAGCTGGTCTCATCAACTCCCTGTCTGCACGACGCCCAGCCCTCTCCCTAGAGGTATGAGTCATCCATGAGCCCACTAGCCTTATACAACTCTCCACCTAGTTGTATAAGTCGGCGTAAAGCCTGAATCTGGGCGAAATATATCTACCCCCCTGGATGCAACCAGGTGACTTTACCTTCCTGCTGTCACATACCCCCCCCCTCTTGTTTTAACCTCGGGGTTGGAACACCAGCAATCAGGCATTCATGTACTCGAGACAAAGCATCCACATTCCCCATTTGAACGCCAGGGCGATGCTTTACTGTGAAGTTGAATTCCTGGAGGGCCAGGAACCACCTATTCACTCTTCTATTTGTTTCCTTGTTTTGAGCCATCCACTTTAACGGAGCGTGATCCGTAACCATGTCAAAGTGCCTACCTAGCAGGTAGTACCGAAGGGAATCTAGAGCCCACTTCACCGCTAAACACTCCTTTTCAACGGTGGCGTAATTTACCTCATGGGACTTCAACTTCCTGCTGAGGTAAATGACTGGGTGCTCTTCCCCGTTCCAGACCTGGGACAATACTGCTCCTAACCCCACATCTGACGCATCACTTTGTACGACAAAGTCTTTAGAGAAGTCGGGTGAGTACAACACTGGCTGGCTACATAAGGCTTGTTTCAAGAATTGGAATGCTGCCTCAGCCTCGGGGGTCCATTTAATCATGACCGACCCTTTCCCCTTCGTCAGGTTGGTTAGGGGCACAGCCTTAGAAGCAAAGTGGGGAATGAATCGCCGATAATACCCAGCGATTCCCAGAAAGGCTCGTACCTGCTTCTTGCTGTTGGGACGTGGCCAACTCTGGATGGCCTCGACTTTGTTGAGTTGGGGTTTTATTACTCCCCTCCCAATGGTGTACCCAAGATATTTGGCCTCCTCCTGCCCAATGGTACACTTCTTGGGGTTAGCCGTAAACCCTGCTTCCCGAACAGAGTCCAGGACTGCTTGCACTTTTGGCAGATGTGAGGCCCAATCTGTGCTATGGACAATTATGTCATCCAGGTAAGCCGCAGCATACTTCCGATGGGGCCTCAGCATCTGGTCCATTTTCCGCTGGAATGTGGCCGGCGCATTCTGTAACCCGAACGGCATTCTTTTATATTGGAACGCCCCGTCTGGGGTTACAAATGCGGTTTTCTCTTTGGCCGACTTGGCCAGGGGGATTTGCCAATACCCTTTTGTGAGGTCAAGAGTCGTCATGTATCGGGCTGTTCCCAGCCGGTCGATCAACTCATCTATACGTGGCATGGGGTAGGTGTCAAATTTTGTAACTTTGTTCAACTGACGAAAATCGTTACAAAATCGCCAGCTCCCATCCGGTTTAGGCACCAACACGATGGGACTAGACCAATCACTTTGGGACTCCTCTATCACCCCTAAGTTCAGCATTTTCTGTACTTCCTCCCGTATTGCCTCCCGTCGAGCCTCTGGGATCCGATAGGGTTTTAACTTCACCCTTTCACCGGGCGGGGTAATGATGTCATGCTCTACCCCAGATGTTTGTCCCGGCAGCTCAGAGAATACCTCCTTGTTGCGAAGCACAAACTCCTTAACCTCCTGTTGTTGGGGTTGTGACAAGGTGGCTGCTATTCCAACCTCAGGAATCACGCAACCAGTTTGAGCTGGTGACCAAGTGTCTGCGACTAGGGACTCTCTATCCCTCCAGGCTTTCAACAGATTAACGTGATAGATCTGTTCGGGCTTTCGCCTTCCTGGTTGTCTGACCTTGTAATTCACTTCGCTCACTTTTTCCATTATCTCGTAGGGGCCTTGCCATTTGGCAAGGAATTTACTTTCAACCGTAGGGACAAGTACCAATATCCTATCCCCCGGGGAAAAGGTACGGGTCTTGGCTCCACGGTTGTACACTCTCTGCTGTGCCAACTGCGCTTGGGCCAAATGTTCCTTCACGATGGGCATTACCTGTGCAATTCGATCTTGCATCAGGGCGACATGCTCAATCACACTCCTGTGGGGAGAACTCTCACTTTCCCAAGTTTCCTTGGCAATATCCAACAGCCCTCTTGGGTGTCTCCCATACAGTAACTCAAAGGGGGAGAATCCCGTAGAGGATTGGGGCACCTCCCTAATAGCAAACATCAAATAAGGAAGTAAACAGTCCCAATCCTTTCCATCTCTATCCACCACTTTCTTCAACATTTGTTTTAGGGTTTTGTTGAATCTTTCAACCAGCCCATCGGTTTGGGGGTGATACACAGACGTACGCAATTGCGTCACTTTGAACAATTTACACAGCTCTTTCATAACCCGGGACATAAAGGGTGTACCTTGGTCCGTAAGCAGTTCTTTACAAATACCCACCCGGCTAAAAACAAGAGATAGCTCTTTGGCTATGGTTTTGGCCGAGGTATTTCGGAGAGGGATCGCTTCTGGATAACGGGTGGCATAGTCCATTATAACTAATATGTACTGGTGCCCCCTAGCGGACTTGATTATAGGACCTACCAAATCCATGGCGATCCTCTCAAACGGGACCTCAATGATGGGTAGAGGGACCAGCGGGCTACGGAAATGTGGCATCGGGGCCAACCTCTGACACACAGGGCAGGAGGAACAATAATTTTCTACGTCCTTCATTACCCCCGGCCAATAGAATCTCTGTAATACCCTCTCTCGGGTTTTCTCTGTCCCCAGATGACCTCCAAGAATGTGCCCATGGGCCAACTCCAACACCAACTTCCTGTAAGGTTTGGGCACCACAAGCTGCTCAACGGTTTCTTCTGCCCTTTTTGCCACCCGATACAGTAGGTCCTTCTCTACGCTGAAGTATGGGTAAGTGCAGGTATTATCTGGGTTCACTAACTCGCCATCTATTTTCACTACGTTTTCCCGTGCCTTTATTAGGGCGGGGTCTTTCAACTGTTCTGTGGCAAAGTTTTCCCTGTGAACCTCAAGATCAGAAAACTCCACAGACGGTAGGTTTTCGTCTGAGGAGGTGGGCTCCTCTCCAGTTTCTTGAGTCTCCCCTGCCAATACTGATAAGGGAAATTCCGGAGAGTCCTCACCACTCTCAGGGGAGTTCTGGCTATCACATTCCTGGTACATAGGGGCACCAGTGAGGGGCTCAGGATCATCCCACAGTTCCCAGAACTTCGGAAAATCCCTTCCCACAATGGCGTCATGCGGTAACTGAGATACTAAGCCCACTGGATGAGAGAGGGTACCTTTGGGGGTCTCGAAACACACTGTAGTCACTGGATACTCTCGGGTGTCCCCATGCACACAAATAACAGCTACCTTGCTATTCCCAGAGACCTCTGTTTTAACTAACTCAGCCTTTATCAGGGTCACAAGGCTACCTGAATCCAGCAATACCACAACATTTCTACCATTAACACACATTTTGCATAAATGTTTCTCAGTTCCTCGAATGGCAGTGCATGCGACTGTCGCACACAGCGACTGACGTCTGCCCGTCAGAAAGTCACACTGCATGGGTTCCTCCACAACCGGGCAATTGGCTGCAATATGTCCTGCTTGCCGGCAGCGGTAGCAAACGATCCTTCTTGCCGCCTCTTGAGCCGCTGATTTCCCAGGCTGTTCTCGCCAAACTTGGGGTAGAGCTCCCACCCTCTCACTCTCTCCACCCTCACCCCTTGGAATCCTCTTATCCGCCCCTGGGGATGGTCTGGTCTTAGGGTGGAAAGTCCGAGTGTCTCTGGAAGAGGCCGTCAGGTTCTTTGTAGCCAAGTATTTCTCCACACGATCCACAAGACCATCGGCCGTCTCTGGGTCTCCATGGCTTACCCACTTTTGGATGGCAGTAGGAAGGGCTCTCAAAAACCGATCCATTACAACACGTTCCACAATCTTTGGTGCGGACAAAGTCTCTGGCTGTAGCCACTTTCTGCTCAGGTGAATGAGATCATACATTTGAGACCTGGGGGGTTTTCCAAGCTGGAAAGTCCAGTTATGCACACGCTGAGCCCGGACAGCCTGGGTGACACCCAGCCTTGCCAAAATTTCAGCTTTTAGCATCACATAGTCTTTTGCTTGGTTAGGCTCTAGGTCATAGTAAGCTTTCTGCGATTCACCAGTTAACAGAGGAGCCACCAGTCCAGCCCACTGCTCCTCAGGCCACTTTTCTCTTTCAGCGGTCCTTTCAAATGTGGTCAAAAATACCTCTGGATCATCCTCTCCAGTCATTTTTGTCAATAAACGACTCACCCCAAAGGACGCGGTATTAGTGGGACGGCTTTCCTCACTGGTCTGCGGACGTTGCTGCATTACTGCTTCCATTTGTTGTAGTCTCTGCTCTTGCTTCTGTAACAGGTCTATGAAGCGGGCCTCAGATTGCTGCTGGGCTTGTTGCTGAGCTTCCAGACTCTGTTGGTGAGCTTGCTGCTGGGCTGCAAGGCTCTGTTGATGAGCTTGCTGCTGGGCTGCAAGGCTCCTTTGCAAACCTGCATTTGTCTGCTGTTGATTGGCATTTGCTAGAGCCAGCTGTTTCAGTATCTCCTCCATGCTGGCTTAAAAAAAAACTGCCACTGGTTCTCCACCAACTGTGAGGGGGTTAGCTCGACAGCGGGTGTGTGTGACCCCCGGGATGGGCTCCCCACACAAAACAGGCCCAGCAAACGGAGGTTGTGGTTTTCAAAATCAAAAAGGTGCGGTTTATTTTCTATTTACAGTGACAAAACACAGCAAAGCAAAAGAAACATAACCAAAATAAATCCTGGTCAAGTTGACCTCTGACTAAACATACAGGTTTCCTAACTAACAACTGGGATCAGCCTAGTGCTGTCCTAGTCCCTAAGTCCCTGGTTTTAAATGTCCAAGCAAATAGCCACACAGGCTTTGTCTCACCGCACAGGGGTTCACTCTCCCTAGACAGTCCACACAGGTCTGCTTCCAGGCATGAGCTAACATCTAATGAAGCTGGGAGTTCTTATAGAGGCCTAAATGAGCTGACAAGCTTCAGCTGGTCTCATCAACTCCCTGTCTGCACGACGCCCAGCCCTCTCCCTAGAGGTATGAGTCATCCATGAGCCCACTAGCCTTATACAACTCTCCACCTAGTTGTATAAGTCGGCGTAAAGCCTGAATCTGGGCGAAATATATCTACCCCCCTGGATGCAACCAGGTGACTTTACCTTCCTGCTGTCACAATTGTTTTTGTTATTTTTATTACAGTGCTTTCTTTTTTGGAGGGGGAGGGAGCAGTGTTTTTTTAATTACATTTTTTTATTCTTCATTTTACAATTCAACCTTTAAATATTTATTTATTTATTGTTTTATAATCAGCCCTGTTGGGAGGCTTTGGTGAGATATCAGGGGTCTAAACAGACCCCTGATATCTTCCCTTTGAGACAGGGGGAAACAAATTCCCCTGTCCATTTCTCTGCAGCCTCAGCTGCACTGAATATGAATGGACAGGAGACAGAGACTCCTATACATTCATAAATTGAAGCGTCGTAATCACAGTTTACAATGTTCAGTTCTGAATGGACAGAGTCAGTGATCACTGAGCATTCGTAAAAGGAAGGATGACAGATTTACCGGCTCCTTCCTCCGCTCTCCATCCTCCATCAGGGCAAGGAGCACACGGGGGGAGCCGGAGGGGTACCCGGACAGAGCGAGGAGCACACGGGGGAGCCGGAAGGAGACCCGGACAGAGCGAGGAGCACACGGGGGAGCCGGACAGAATGAGGAGCACACGGGGAGCTGGACCCGGACAGAACCAGGCACACACGGGGGAGCCGGTCAGAACGAGAAGCACACAGGGAGCCGGAGGGGGACCCGGTCAGAACGAGAAGCACACGGGGAGCAGAACAAGCACCGATCTCCCTGTATAGCTTTCATTAAAGCATCTAAGAGACCAGAGGAGGACAGGGAGAGGGCAAGGAGCACGGAGGAGGACACGGACAGAACGAGGAGCACACAGGGGAGACAAAAGGGGACCCAGACAGAACCAGGAGCAGACGGGGGAGCCGGAGGGGGACCTGGACAGAACCAGGAGCACACGGGGGAGCCGGAGGGGGACCCAGTCAGAACGAGAAGCACACAGGGAGCCAGAGGGGGACCCGGTCAGAACAAGGAGCACGTGAGGGAGCCAGAGGAGGACCCGGACAGAACAAAGAGGACACAGGGACCCGGGGGACGATCGGTGCAGCGGTGGGGGAGGAACAAGCACCGATCTCCCTGTATAGCTTTCATTAAAGCATCTAAGAGCCGCGGGAGGGAGAGGAGGAGAAGCTGCTGTCAGAAAAGCTATACAGGGTGATCGTTGCTTGTACCTACCCCCCACCGCCGCACTGATCACCTGCGAGTCTGCTTACCCCCCTGCTACGCTGAGGATGCCTGGCCGGATACATCGGGTATTGGATTAGGCATCGGAGCATTTGCACAAGTACCGATATCGGTGCAACCCTTAATGACAATATGCAGTATTTTATATAATGCGATATTTAGTGGAATGGATTTTTTCACTGAGGTGACCAGAAGCTTATAGCAGGGGAGGATTGTAGGTCCGTACAGCATAAGGACCTGGCCAGCTGGAAGCAGTGCTGTAGGTCCAACAGTCTTACGGACCTGGCAGTAAAAGGGTTAAATAAGCCAAATATACATTACAGGTGCATGACAGCAAGCGGTGTGCAAATTCTTACACCTTGTTTTATTTCTAAAGCAGCCACAGAGAGTAGAAAATAGGATTTTTGTACTCACCGTAAAATCCTTTTCTCTGAGTTCATGGACGGACACAGCTTCAATCTTGACAAGTGGGTATTAGCCTTCATTTAGGAGTGACTAGGCAGAAAAAGTGTCAACTTCAGAGCTGAACAGCCACACCCAGGGAGCGGTCCTACTGGCTATATCCCCTCAGCCTGCACTAAGCAGATCAGTTCGTCAAAAAGCAGTGCAAACTTAAAAACGAGGGGTGGGTGCTGTGTCCGTCCATGAACTCAGAGAGGGATTTTACGGTGAGTACAAAAATCCTATTTACTCTTTCGTTCATGGACGGACACAGCTTCAATCTTGACAAGTGGGACGTCACAAAGCAGTGTCAAAAACGAGGGGTGGGAACAGCATTAAAACAACTTCACCCCAAAACAAAACAGAGCTCCTCAACGGAGGAGTTGCAACTCTAAACAGCCGCCTGCAATACCTTGCGGCCGAAAGAAGCATCCGAAGATGCACACACGTCAACTTGTAAAGTCTAGTGAAATTGTGAACGGACAACGAAGTTGCCGCCTTACACACCTGGGAAACAGACGCTTGATGCTCTCAGAGCTCGGACAGCGTCCAAGAAATACAACGAATTAGACGGATGAGGACACAAGGATGGCAGTACAATGTCTTCCTTGAGATGGAAGGTCGAAACGACCTTAGGAAGAAAAGAAGGCTGCGGACGCAGCACCACCTTATCCTTGTGGAAAATCAGATAGGGAGCCTTGCCCGACAAGGCTGCCAGCTCAGAAACCCGTCTTAACTGACGTAACACCAAGAGGCACCTCATGCCCTGGTCGAATGCGCCGGGAAAGGGAGGCGCCTGACCCTTCATGGCGTAAGCCTGATCACGATCTGTCGGATCCACCTAGAGATGGTGGGCGACGAGACCGCTGGGCCCTACTTGGGACCAGCCACCGAAACAAACAGTGAGTCTGGACTCCGGAACAGAGCAGTACTAGACAAGCATACTCTCAGAGTTTGGACAACGTCCAAGAAATGCAACGTCGTCTCCTTCGGATTCGACGGATGAGGACACAAGGATGGCAGTACAATGTCTTCCTTGAGATGGAAGGTCGAAACACGACCTTAGGAAGAAAAGAAGGCTGCGGACGCAGCACCACCTTATCCTTGTGAAAGATCAGATAGGGAGGCTTGTATGACAAGGTTACCCACTCAGAAACCCGTCTTAACTGGCATAACGGTCACCAAAAGGACCACTTTCTGATAAAGTGTCAACAAGGGAATCTCCCTTATGTTCTCAAACGGTGGTTTCTGAGGCACCTAGAGGCCATGCCATTAAAGCCATTGACTGCCAGCAGGATGGCATATGGGACCCTGAGACAGCAGGTCCTCTCGTAGCGGTAGACGCCAATAGGACGTCAGATACACAAGCCTCACGGAGGTAGTGGAGGGTGGACCGGAGGGGCCGCCTGCCGGACCCTCTGTACAAACGTTCTCACTATAGAGTGAGCCACCAGGCGTCGTTGAAAAAGGACAGCCAGGGCAGATACCTGCCCCCTAATTGCACTTAAAGCTACATTTTTGGCCCGCTCCCCGCTGAATGAACAGCAGGACTCTGGAACCAAATAAGTACGCGGATGCCACCTCATACCCTCACAAATGGATATGTAGGTCTTCCAGGTGCGATGGTAAATCTTCCTAGGTGATGATTTCCGAGCACTCCTCATGGTAGAGAGCACCGAGTCTGACAGGCCCTGGTCTCTTAGCACCTGGCTCTCAAGCCATGCCGTTAAGCCAGTGACTGTAAAAAACAGGATGGCGTATGGGACTTTGCGACAGCAGGTCCTTCCTTAGCGGTAGATGCCAAAAAGGCGTCTGCTACCAGAGGCACTAGATTGGCGTACCAAGGACGCTGAGGCCAAGCCTGAGCAATTGGGACCATTGGAACCCTCTCTGCCTCCAGTCTGCGAAGCAGATGAGGAAGGAGCTTAAGAGGAAAGGCATAGATTAGCCGGTACTGGCTCCATGGTGCCATCAACGCAGCTGTCGTGTTTGCCCATGGGTTTCTTGACCTGGCCACAACCTCAATACCTTCCGATTGAGTCGAGAAGCCAGGCGATATACGACTGGCGTGCCTCCCCTCTGGCATAGGAGGTGAAACGCCTCCGGGTGTAGAGACCATTCTCCTTGGTCCAGCATCTGGCAACTCAGGTAGTCCGCCTGCCAGTTTCCCACACCCGGAATGTATATGGCCGACAGGCCTGGTACGCTCCTTTCTGCACCCCCTTAGGAGGTGAGCGACCTCCGATGCTGCAGCAGAGCTGCTTGTTCCTCCTTGATGATTGACATACGCCACCACTGTGGTGTTTGTCCGACCGGATTCGGACTGGACGCCTCTGTAACCTCAGAGCATGTGGAGAGGCAAAGCCAGATCGCCCGGAGTTCCAGGACAATGATTGGCAAGTGGGATTCCTCCGGAGTCCAGCGACCCAGGTTGACTGAGCTCCCCAGACTCCTGTCCAACTGGGAAGACAGGTGTCCGCCGTGACCAGCATCCAGTGAAAAGGCAGGAACGACTTTCCGGACAGAAGTGCCGGTGATGTCGGCCACCGACTAGGGAGGTCTTGACTAGGTGGCTCACCCGGATTTTGACAATCCGTGGATGAAGGGCACTTGACCCTCTGGACAGAATTACCTTCTGTAACACTTGTGTGTGAAATAGTGCATATGGTACCGTCTCGAAGGAGACTACCATGAGGCCCAGGACTCGCCTGAAAAAAGTGGCGTGACAACCATCTTTGGGATGTCAACTGCCGCACCGCAACCCGAAGGGTCTGCAACTTTCCCATAGGGAGGAAAAAACCTTTCACAAGAATCAACCCTAGATACACTAGGAGTTGAGACGGTACTGATACTGACTTCTGAGTGTTCAGCACCCAACCAAGGATCGGAGGGTCTGACAGGTTATAGACACGCTCACCTCTAATTTTGAGTTTGAAGTGGCCCTCAGAAGGAAATCGTCCAAGTTGCCCATAATAGCGATGCCACGCTGTCTTAGTAGGGCCAGAATCGAGGCAAGCACCTTGGTGAACACCCTTGGTGCCGATGCCAGGCCAAAGGGGAGAGCCACCATTGGTAGTGGTCTTCCCCGGCCGCCAAACGCAGACATCTATGATGCCTGGTGCATATGGGGACATGCAAGCATGCGTCCTTGATGACCAAAGATGCCGGAAATCCCCCGGATGGAGGGCAGCGACAACAGAGCGTCTTTAGCACTACGAACAGATTAGAGTAGAACCCCTGAACCCGTTCCTGTACTGAGACAGGAAGGACCACCCTGCGTATCAGCAGGTCTTGAACCGCCCCACATAGGACTTCCCGACAAGTCGACTGAAGGGAAAAAAAATCTGTTTGGTAGGCAAGCAAGGTTGGGCTTGCGAAACCAGGGACGCTTCTGTCCCTCAGCAGGCGCTTTATCAGGGTCGTTTACTTGCCGCACTAGGCGGACGAAAGAACTGCTCGTGCGCGGTGAAGGAGAGCCCTAGCCTATGGTGTGGCTCCTTACCCCTTTTTGGATTGCGGGAGCAGCAAGCTCTTACCTCCTGTGGTATCCCTAATGATGTCATCCAGAGAGGCTCCAAAAAGAGAGTGTCACCCTTAAAAGGGCAGGTCCAATAAAGCCTACTTGGAAGTTTTTTGGTCCGTAGACCAGCACTTAGCCAAACCAGGTGGCATAACACCACCGCATAAACTGTGGCTCTGGACAGCAAGGGGATAGTATCCATGTTTGCCACTTAAGGCCCTGTACCAAATGGTCGGCCAAAGCTACCTCGTCCGGAGGAGCCTGCCGTGTCATTAACCCCTGGAGTAGCATCTTTGCCCCCTCAGTAAGTGTCTGAGACACCAAAGCCCCAGCCATTGCTGGACCCACCGCTGAGCCCACTACTGTGTATAGGTAGCGAGTGATTGTCCGCAGGGTCCCTGAAGACAGGAGCCCCTTCCACTGGACTCGTGGTTACTTGGTTAAGTCTGGACACAGGGGGTCCACTATCGGGGGAGAGGTCAATTTTTTCAGGAAACTCTCCTAAAAGGATTACTGGACCGCCAAATTCTTTGGGGCAAAAAAAAAAAAAAATCCTTCAGTGGTTTTTCCCCCTCCTTGTATAAAAGTTTATCAAGAGAAGACATACAAGGAAACACCTTGGCAGTGCCAAAGGGAACAAAGGGAACCGCCGTCACTGCTGCAGAATTCCCCAACTTCAGCATAACCCGCACTGCAGTGATAGATACCAAGCCTTTTGCGTGCTGACCCGGACCTGGAGTCCCCACTGTCCGACCGGTCATGGTCCACAGCCCCTGATGCATCAGAATCAGGGCCATGAGCCACAGCTGGGCCTGGCTCTGCATCAGAATTATCCCCAGAAGATGACGGGGGGGGGGGCCCTTCCTACCCCCCGTGTTCCCACGCGCCCCTTCCACCTTGGCAAAAAAGGGCCTCCAGGATCGCCGACATAGCGTCTACTGGTATAGCAGGGGCACCAGTTGCCAACTCCGGTGTTTTAGGGGGAAAAAAAACGTCTGCTGACCCACGCGCCTGACACCCACAGGGACTCCAGGCAAGGTATCACAGCCCACCCTTCTAGCTGCTACAGAGATGCACGGTCTCCCAGAGGACTCACCACCCTTAGGACGGTCACTGTTACTGCTGATCGTCTGCTCCCGCCAGTGATGGTCTCCCATAGCTGCCTGTGTCAGTCTGATCCTCCGTCAGCGTGTGTCAGTCTATCTCGTGCCTGGGAATGCACCCTAGAGGCAAAAGACTTCCACAAAATGGAAGTACGGTCGGCCGTACTGATGAACGGCGTGAACCACAAGAAAATGGCTGCCGAGCAGTCGACAGAGGCCAAAGCGGGCGCGGACCACAAGAAAATGGCTGCCGAGCGGCGATAGATCCATACAGGCGAGGACCACAAGAAAATGGCCGCCGACCAGTAGGCAGAGACCAACACAAGCGTGGACCACAAGAAAATGGCTGCCGAGTGGCAAATAATGCTAGCAGGCGCACGCTCGATGGCCGAAACTGGGGAGACTACAAGGATCTGGGATCCAGCCTGTCACCCAGTCAGCAGTTGATCGAAGATCGCAGGAACAAAAAAACCTAGAAACTTAGAAAAAAAAAAAAAAACGGACCAATGGGCCCGAAGAGAGCCATGTCCTTCTCCTATACTAGGCAGAAAAAAACGGATCTGCTTAGTGCAGGCTGAGAGGATCTAGCCAGTAGGACCACCCCCTGGGTGGGGCTGTTCAGTTTTGAAGTTGTTAACACTTTTCTGCCTACTCACTCCTAAATGAAGGCCAATACCCACTTGTCAAGATTGAAGCTGTGTCCGTTCATGAACGAAAGAATAAAGCCTGTTCCCTGAGAGCATGCTACAGAAAAGGGCCCCTGCTATCCGTGGGGAAACAATGATCTCTCTGTTGAGGTCTGACATACCACTTGCTGAGTCAAGCCCAGTGCTCTTCAATTGGTAAGAGCATTTGCTTTGCTGACTGCAGTTACAAGTCTGGCATAGTAGGGAGGCATACTGGATCTCTGGAGAAAGACTACCGATTCCCCATTGAGAGCAAGGATCTTGTTTTGAAGCTGCTGACAGGGGACAGGCTTATCTATGCATTCTGTGGCTGCTTTAGGAGTAATACGTACTGTAGGACATTTAACCCCTGGAATGTATTTAGAGGATTTAAACTGGGAACTTAATTGTTCTTTACAGGAGGCAAAAAAATGGAGAGGGACCTTACAAGGGAATGGCTTCTCCCACACTGACGAGTCACAGGCTGGCGCTCTAGTCTACAGGGAGTTCCACAACCTGGCTGTGCTGTCTGTGAAAAAAAAGAGTGCTTGGATCAGAAGACCGGCTTGTAGGCAGGTGCAGTCTATATTCGCCACTGCAGGTTGTGCTCATCTGCAGTGGCAGGGTGGATATAAATTCTTAAAAAAAAAAATAGATTTTTATTTAAATCCGATTTTTTTTCGGTTTTTATCAAATTTATTTTGATAAACTGCTTTTGGAGTAAAAATCTATCTAAAGAGGGTTTTCTATTTCAGATACATTAATAATTTAGTTTATTCAGCATGAAATGGAGCTTAGTTAGCATGTAGCATGAGGCTGTATATTCTGCAATATTTACATTTTTGGTAAACTCATTCAATGAATCCAAGCTCTGCAAGCTGAGATAACATGCGCTGCATTGATGCATTCACACAATTTCACAGTAACCACGAGATAAAACAAAGTTCAGGAGTTTTCCTTTATCTCATTGTTTTGCCAATCTATGTACACTCAAAACTGTACGATTGAATCGGTTCTGATATCGCTGTTTTACTAACCCGACAGCTTATAATTCGAAATAGGAAACCTTCATTTTGTTTGCACATATTAAAGATTCTAAACACTTCCAGCAAGAATAAGTCCTTACATTTAAAGGAGCACCTGTCATTTCAGATCCATCATGGCAGCGCCTGTTAGCGGCCATCCACTCACCTGCTGCCGCCACGCCCCTCACCTTGTTGTGTCACTGCCGCATCACCAGCCGTCCCATTAAAGTGAATGGGAATGTCGGTGAGTCAACAGCGGGTCAGAGAAGGAGCCGCTGCGGGACAGAGATGACAGTTGTTCTTCAAAAATTATGATTTAAAAATCAAGCCTTTTTTATTAGCGATTTAAATCGACTTGATTTACATCAAATCTTCCCTGCGCAGTGGCAATGCAGGTGGAGGAGGTTGAGAGGAACCTAGTTTCCTCGGTCACAGAGGGGAAGCATTCGCTTGGATGTTGGCACCCCATGTGACTTTGGTGGCCATCCTGGATCAGGCAGAGTCTATTTAAGACTCCCGCGTTTGGCGTGTATTTTGCGTGTTGAGTAGGGACAACAGAGAAAGGGTGCCGCTCAGGTGTAGATATCCACCAAACGACCTCCTCCCAGCAACCAAGGGTGCAAGCAATGCAAGTATGAGCAAAACTATGAGTAAGGATCATTTGATGTGAAACATGTCAGCTATTTTTTGATCAGTGTGTCGTGATGTGCAGTGTATGCTTTGGATTCCTGGACTTTTGAAATAAAGGCTGTTTATCTTGGAGTACTGCTATCCAGAAAAATCATTTTCTTGAGTAGGGACAGGTTACCTGTCTGGCAGGTAAAGTGCATAGCGTTGGGGAGAGGTTCCTGGAGGAGTACGGAAAGGGCATGGACACATCACCCTTCTGGAAGCCTCCCCAATTGGGTATGGACCGGTCAGGCTGCATCCTACCCTTCAAGACAGCTGTTATCGAGAAACGCCTGAGGCCTACTTCTTCTGACACATCGCTGTTATATGCTGTGAGTTCTCCTGCTTGAGTTGCCTCGCCCTTGGGCCTGTTCTGTATTGCCAAACGTCAGTTACAATATTATTCTGTTTCACTGCACTGGGACTCTGTGTGTTTTCTGCCGCCTCGCCACGCTGCACTTAAAGGAGCACTAAAGCTTTTTTTTTTTTTGCTTAAAAATAACAAACATGTTATACTTACCTCCACTGTGCAGCTCGTTTTGCACACAGTGGCCCCGATCCTGGTCTTCTGGGGTCCCTCGGCGGCTGTCTTGGCTCCTCCCCGCAAGGACTCCACACCTTAATGCGAGTGAGCTCGCATGGTGTGGAGTGATTGCGGGCGCGCTCCCGTGATACAGCGGCGGCCATAGCCGCCGACTGTATCACTCGGCCCTGCCATTGGATGTGATTGACAGCAGCGCCAGCCAATGGCTGCGCTGCTTTCAATCTATCCAGTGTAGCCAATCGGCGGCCAGGCAGAAAAACAAAGAGGATGACGGGGACGAGCATGGGACTTTCGAGGGGCCAGGTAAGAAAAACGGGGGCTGGGGGGGGGGGGGGGCGGTATTGTCGAATGTTTTTTCACCTTAATGCATAGGATGCATTAAGGTGAAAAAACATGTAACTTTACTACTCCTTTAACCACAGGCTGAACAGATCTTTTGGCATTCCTCAATTGCTTTTGGCAAGAAATATAATTATATGACATTAGGCCGTGCATTTCCGTAAAAAGGATTATAACCTTTTGAAATGTTATCTTTTCTACAGCTACTTCTGGTAAAGTGTAATCTGGACTTTGAATGAAGTATGTGTGAACAGTTCCACAGAACCTGAATCATTTTTTTCTTATTAAATGTCCCACTGTAACATCATCACCATGCATGTTCGGATTTGGAAAGACCGGCTCTCTATTAGTTCTTAAGAAGTCTCTGCCTTTTCTCAGAACCTTGAAAGTACCATTGTTCATGTCATCCAGAAAAGAAAAAAAAACAGACGGCAAAATAGGACAATTCACAAAAGAATATTCATCATTATAGAAGTAGAAAAAAATGACATGACTTTAATTCAGGAAATAGAAGATGATTATCGGGTCTTGTAAAAGGTGAACCAGATGTTTTGGTGACGGCACTTTGGCACTGAGAAGATTCTGTGCCACTGCTTTCAAAACAGGATATGGCAAATTATCTGTGAAGGGCCTGGTTTAGTGGTAGAGATTAAATCAAGAGTTAAGTTGGGTTTGCTTAGTGTTGAATGAATTGTTATGTGTGGTATAAGGTTAGGGTTTAATAAAAATTTAAGTCCATTTAAATCTCATGAACAATGAACTCCTGTTTGCTCCCTTTTGGTTTGTGAAATGTACCAATGAACATGTTTTAGTATAGCTGGTTGAGAAGTGCAATAAATCGAGTGAACTAATAAATTCCTGCGTTCTCTCTGCCACTGCTTCCCTGTTCTCAGTTAGGATTGTCCCCATTTCTCTATGTGGACTAGAGAACACCAAGCACAGAGAGCATAGACTGTGCCAATGAAGTGCCCAGAGGGCTTTGGAGGATAAGGCCCACCTCCTGC